>OX459058.1:11833613-13033613 GCA_949775005.1 Orthosia gothica
TATCACGTCTCTCACACTCCTGGTCGACTAAAACAACTGCAACTTCATCTGCGACGGGTGCATTGTGTCTTCCACGGTGTTCACCCACAGGACGTCTATCGGCACTTATAACAATTTTGAAATCATTGCTGCCTTGTGGAATTGACTCCAATGCAGCTTTGAATTCACGAACGTACTGGTTAACGCGATGCAGCAATTCTTGAAGTTGACCCAAAAGCTCAGCATTGAGCTGGGGAAAATTGTGATTTCTAACATTGAGCTGTTGCGTGTAATCGGATACAAAATAAATTGGAGAAATTTGGGTTCATTTTCTGGCAGCAAAGATCCAATAAGTGATAAACTTGACCTTGTACTTTGAAGGTTGGCATGAACGGTCCTTCCGTTATTTGTTTTGCCCCAAAGGAAGTCATTTGGAAAGCACTGTTATATAAACGAATATTATCCAAAAAACGGTTCGACTGGGGATGATCGCCATTCAGGAGACTTATAAGTAAGTGTGGTGGATCTTGGAAATTTGGAAGAACAATTTTTCCATTTGAGCAGCACATTCCATCTGTCTCTTTCCTCCATTTCAAAGCATGACAAAAATTACAAATTTCTCTCATGTCACCCACGAAAGTAAAGCCAGCATAATTAATTCTAGACGAATATGTGAACCCTGATTTTTCCCTATTGTCCCAAGGTAATAAAATATTTGCATCGTCATTTTCCATGGACTCATCAGCTCCGCTATTTGTTTCTCTATTCATATGGTATCGAGCTCGTTCTATTTCTAGGCGAGATTGACGTTGTTCTGCTGTTTCTGCTCGTCTTAGTTCATCTATTCTTTCCCTTTCAGATGCAAGATAACTTTCATTGTTTCTTTGTACACCTACATAGTTATGTCTAGCTATTTCTAATCGTTCTTCTCTTTGGGAGAGAGATTCAGACTCGCGCGAGAGAGCGTGTCGCTCTCGGTCAGATGACAGACGTGCTTGGCGTTCCTCGATACTCTCTTGAGAACGCAAAGTCGCGGTCCGAGTTCTTTGCGAACTTAAGCGCGACTCCCTTTCTGTGAAAGTCTCTGACTCGCGTGAGAGAGACTGGCGCTCCCGATCAGCAGACAGCCGAACTTCGCGTTCCTGGATATTCTCTTGAGAACGCAAAGTCGCGGTCCGAGTTCTTTGCGAACTTAAGCGCGACTCCCTTTCTGTGAATGTCTCTGACTCACGTGAGAGAGAGTGGCGCTCCCGATCAGCAGACAGCCGAACTTCGCGTTCCTGGATATTCTCTTGAGAACGCAAAGTCGCGGTCCGAGTTCTTTGCGAACTTAAGCGCGACTCCCTTTCTGTGAATGTCTCTGACTCACGTGAGAGAGAGTGGCGCTCCCGATCAGCAGACAGCCGGTCTTCGCGTTCCTGGATACTCTCTTGAGACCGCAAAGTCGCGGTCCGTGTTCTTTGTGAACTTAAACGTGACTCCCTTTCGGTGAACGTTTCCGATTCACGTGAAAGAGCGATGTGCTCTCGGTTAGCAGATAACCGTGCTTCACGATCTTCTTCCGATTCCTGAGACCTACAAAGTCTCATCCTTTTCGCATTTCGGCTACGCAGCGAAAGGTTAGTTTTTTTTCTTTGAGGCATTTTCAAGGAAAATTAAAGCAATAAACAAAACTAACAACACTTATGACTGAATAGCCTACAAACTTAAAAGAACGGTGCGTCGAACAGTCTAGTGTGACAACGTATCGTCTGTTCGTGGTCGTGACTCAACGAATTGGCAACACTAACTTACTGTATAACGATTGGCACTATTGGATTCAAACTACGAAGTAAATCAAATACAATCTTAACTTCGTACTTCAAACCAATGACCAAAGTTGACCAAACGAAACCAATAAGATAAGCAAATACTTTTTTTTTCGACCAATTTAGAAAATCGATAAACCAAGCAACCAAAGAACTTTTACGACACACGCAAGAACTTTTAAGACACCTAACGAAACCCAATTTGCCTAGTAAACACGGTGGACGTCATCCTCGCGCGGAAAATCTTAACACCGCGATTCAGAAAATGACGTCATTTGCACAACGCCATCTATCGGATTTAGATTTCAACTATCAACATTAGTTCTATTTTTAGTCTTAAGATGTCGTTGCAAGTACTATACTTAATTGCGTAACGTAATATTTTACTTCTTGAAACTCACTAAATTAATCATATCTTTTGATAGAGTGAACCGATTTCGATGAAACAAAAACTAAGTTAAACCTCAAGTTGCGTATAATTTTTGTATATAAACATTGTCAGCATTGAATTCGTAGATTTTACGTGATGTGCGCACAAACAAACAGACAAACAGACAAACAGACAAACAGACAAAAATTTCAAAAATGATGGAAATGGGTTCTGTTACTTATCTTTTCACACGCTGGCTATTTTTTGTTTCAATTTCTTCAATGTACAAAAATGACTTTTCTACAGATTTATTATATGTATAGATATAGATATAGAAGATGTATATAAAAAAAAGAGGTTTGTCCTTACCGTCCCCAGACAGCGCTTAACCAGTTTCAATATAAATTGACGTTTACGTTAACGCGATTGACCGCAAGTAAAACTCCCACTAAGGCCTCAGATCATACTTAGTGTGTAAGTAGGTACGTGTGGCTCGATTCGGAGCCGACGATTGACGGGATTTTGCCGCGAATCAAAGGATAGCAGTGCGTTCGAGTTAATGTGAACTTCGCGTTACTACAAAAGGCCGGCTGTAATAACTTTGAACTCACCTTGCCTTATCTCGCATATCTCAAAATTTTTGCCAGAGCGCAGTCGGGCATACAAAGCAATCTCAATCACTTCTGGCCGTAAACCGATGAAGCAAAAATTTTGGTCCTGAGCACTCGTACTATAGACACTTCTTTATATTCGATCAAATTATCCGTCGAGAAAAGTCTGTAGTTTGCGGAGGCACTTATGAGTAAAATAAAAGCTTGTTTATTGAGAAGGTTTTTAGATAGGGCGTAAGGTCAGGAAATCTTAACTTTCGGAGGGAACTCAGCTTATGGTGGAATGACTTGAAATCCATCTGTTACTCAACAAACAGTTTAGAAAAATAGTACCTACGACGTGACCTCCGACGAGCCAATAGGCTCACTACAGAGAAAGCGACAAATCGAGCAAAACGGGATTCGAAAGTGTTTGTGCAGCATCCAGCGTCCTGACAAGTTGACTACATCTAATGGGGATATCTTCGTTACGAAGCCGGAGATTCTTTCGGAAGTTGAAAACTTCTATTCCCAACTGTATGCATCGTATACAACTCGATCAACTCGTCATTTCAGAGAAGACCAGACTGAAGTAAGCCAAGACGAAATCAAGGCAGCTCTCACAGCTTATAAATAGCGAAGCCCCGGGGGACGACGGCGGATTACAATGGAGCGCCTGAAATCGGTAGGATGTCCTGTACTGAAAGAGCTTCGGGAGGTTTCCATCTCTGTCCTGTTCCTGGGCAAACTCCAGAAGCGTGGTAAAAGAGTGTGTTATTTTCTTTAAAAAGGGTCTGGCTTCTCGCTTCTTCTTAGCCACGTATATAAGTTGTTTTCAAGAGTCTTCACGAATCATCTAGCACAAAGACTCGACGAGGTACAGCATCAAAGCACATCCACAAGGTGCGGCAAATCATACAGAAGTCCGAAGAGTGTAAACGGTCTTTGTGTTTTTCATTTGTGGACTCTATCGAGACCTGACAGGTCTATGCAGCGATGCCAAGTTGACTGGCGAGACATCCAAGTGCCGAGGTGTGATCAATCGCCTGTCCATAAGCCAATTTATCTGGAGTCGGCGTAACATGCCTTCTCACACAGGGCACAGCGATTCTCGAGGTAATGATGCAGCAGATGAGCTGGCCCGAAGAGGTTCCAGTATGGTGGCGGTGGGACCAGAACCCATCGTACCACTACCCTTCGGGTACCTCCGCAATCTGGTAAGAAAGCGCACCAGGGAACAACACCACAAATTGTGGAATGACCATAGTGAGTGCAGGCAGCCCAAGGAGGCGCTTCCCTCGTTAGATGACCGGTTTACGCAGAAAGCCTTGAGACTGTCAAAACCACAGTTACGTGCAGTCACAGCCGTAACAACTGGCCATGGGACTTTTAACAAGCATCTTTTTGTCTTAGGGATCACGGACAGCCCACTGTGCAGAGCATGCATGGAGGAGGAAGAGACAGCAGCACACCTGCTCCTAAGCTGCCCAGTAATCGCTGGTTACAGGGCCAAATTCCTCGGTGACTCAGTTACCGTACAGAGAATAGTTGGCAACACCAAGGCGCTGCTGGCTTTCTTCGAGGAGCTGGGATGGATCGAGTGAGGAAGACGAATCCCACCCGTACGCAAAATACGCGCTTAGACGTGGAGTTGCGGACACCAGCCCGTCTTAACCTAACATGCCTTCTCTTTCCATACTACTCTTATTGTCGCCATCTACACATCCCATTTTCTTATATCCCATAAGAAATATCAACCTTCATACAATCCCACACTTCCCTACTCATATATAGGTAGCTATCCAAATTCCTTTTCCTCACGACATATTCCCCATTTAACCGCATCAGATGTCATACTATGATAGACAACCGATTGCCGCATAAGTTTTCAGTCACCGGTGCCACCAGTAGACTACTTCCTCTCCTGCTCATTTCTTAATCTATTTAATAAAACATACATATTTATTTATTTATTTACTTTATTGTACACCACAAAAAACATACAGGACAATCGTTAATATACAAGTGTACAATGGGCGGTCTTATCGCATTAGGCAATCTGTTACAGACAACCTTTGGATGGACTGAATGATAGGAGAAGAATTTAGGGCTGTAAGTGTACAAAATATCAAAAATAATATTACTTAGACTTAATAAAATACAATACATACATACAATATTATATAAATAATATACGTATACATATCAAATATATATAACAGAGAAAGGAGAAGAATAAAAATACATACGTAGGTACATGAACTTACGCCTTTTTCCCGTGCTGGAGTTCTGTAGTTTCTGCCTACCACCAAGGGAAAAGGCGGGAGTTTATCAATTTATGTGTATGTGTAAGATATTAGTAGATAACCAATTAAATTAAATGGTTTACTTATTTAATTTACTTAATAACACTATTAGCTCTGTGAGCTGTAGAGCTCGCGAGTTTGTCTTTTTTAACCTTCTGCCCAAAAAGGATTTTTCTCAATTCGACTGTATTTTTTTTTTTTTTATGTGTGTTCGCGGATAACTTCGTCGTTTATGAACCAATTTTGTTGATTTGTTTTTTGCTGAATAGGAGATATCCCAAGGGTGGTACCATGATAAGGAAACCAGAATCTGATGATGAGATCCTATAGAAATCGAGGGAACTCCTCAAATATTGTAGGCATACCTATAGCAATTTTGATATTTTCATCAATAATGCAATCATTTGCACTCAGAAAGTATCATTTGGTGAAGTGGAACTGATGAAGAAGACCAGAATGGCCAGTGGAAATCTGAAATAAAACAATGTATCCTATTTGTGTTTGAGCTTCATGGAAACGTCATGATTTTCATGTTAATTGGAGGTACCTACCTACCAAAACTAAAAAGAGGAAAATAAAAAACTTTTTACCAAAAAATGTAACCGACTTTATTTTCGATACAGTATTTTGATTTTTTTTAAACAAAATCGAAAAAAAAAACCAGACGGTACCCTGACCAAAAAATCGCATGTGGCGCATGAATTACAGTAGTGAATACGCCCAGATTTTAGATTAAAATCTTTGTTAAATCGAATTTTGGTCTTTTGAAAACTACAAACATGTTTGATATTAAATTGTCTATCCATTAGTGTTAGTACAAAAAAATATTAATGAACACTTTACGAGGAGATGCATGCTATCAATAATTATTTCTCATTTTTATGTTTTTCTGGAAGGAGATTAGTGAAATATATAAAACATTAAAAAAAACGAAATCGACCATTTTAGAATCAATAATAAGTAGAAATTTAATGTATTTTTATTCATTGATATTTCTTTTTAAATAACGAGTAGATAGCCCCTAAAACAGCACGAAAAACGGCTTGCGCGGCGTTTTGCTCGGGGTACCGCCTTAACGAACCTGCTCACAAATTTTCACGAGAATTTGTTGAGAAATGCGACCTTTATAGGAGAACAGCCGGACATACGATGGAATCTTTGCCCAATTTGACAGAGAATGACAGACGCTTTGCGTTGGCTCGGTTAATTAAACGACCATAGGTCAATAAGGTACTAAATTCTACATAAATCAAACAGTACATAAGTAGTTTAGAATGTCAGTGCAACCTATGAGCAGTAAAAAAAAAAATAAAAAAAATCGCTCAGGCATGTCACCCATATTGAAAATTTACAATTAAATAATTAAAATTAATCGGACATCCCGATAACACAAAATAAAAATTAATAATAAAAATAATCGAATTTAAAATAACCAGACAACACAATAACACATAATTAAAAATAATCAAATTATAAAATAATAAATAATTTGACAACACACACAACACATTAAAAAAAAACCAAACCATAAAAAAACAAACTGACATTATTTAATCAATGGTGTTTGATTTTACGCACAAATTTATGTATATTTATTTACATAGAAACAAGTATATACAGTGTATAAAATACTTAATTAACTAAGACTACAAACATATACACTTTAACCAAAAACTACTCACTAATTAAACCTAAAAATATACTTAACTAAACTATGGCGTCGAAAAACTCCTCCCCATCGTTGACCACTGGTAATGTGCCCAAAAGACTGGCAGCATTGCCACGTTTTATGGCAATGCTAATTCTCTGACCAAGGTAAAAGCCAGCCCTTGGGTCACGCGAAGTGTCAACTAGGCGTTTGGCAAGATCCTTAAACAAAGCGTGAGCACTCGGACCCCACGGACCAAGAGTTTCAACCCCAAACGGCTCGAAAATATAACTACCAATGAGGTTATTATATTTCCGCCGCTTGAGGTTCTCTGTAGCCGCAGCAGCAGCGCCAGCACAGCATGACGAGCTAGGAAGATAGGATGGCGCAAGAGTATCGACACAAGTAGCGTCCCACACTAAAGGCCTACCCATCTTCCATGGTGTTTGTTTAATTTTTTATGATAACCTATATCTTACAGAATACGCCCACAGAAGCCGTACAAATCTGAGATATAAGGCGTTAGTCGCCCAGTACAACACTACCCCTTTACCGTCCACTATTACGATTTATAATACAATTAGGGAGTAAGCAGGGATCGACATCGACATTAGAATCCATACAAGGCGCTGCTTGTGCATTGGTACTACTGTACATAATGAGATTTGTTGCTAAGTATCGAAGGGTTGACACGGATGAACTAGTAGGTATAAATAAATTGACACGTGTATCTAACGAGATCTAAAGAAGCCATGACTGATAACAAGTAATATTTCAAAATTTAAAAAACTCCTGACACATTTTTATTTCATGCTATATAATTTATCTAGATACGCTTCGATCGGCAATCTATCGAACACGTTATTATGACACGATATCTTGCGGCAACACCCCGATTCAAACAGTAAAACGCCCATAACTTTTGAACGGCTGAACCGATTTTTTCAAACATAGCTAAGAACACTCTCGACAAAATCACCTTTCAAACAAAAAAAAAAACTAAATCAAAATCGGTTCATCGGTTTAGGAGCAATGATGCCACAGACAGACACACAGATACACAGCAACACACGTCAAACTTATAACACCGCTCTTTTTCCGTCGGGTGTTAAAAATAAGTCTTAATGTTTCAAGATTTTTGTCAGCAAGTAAAACGTGAAAAGTTTTATGGGCCCTCAAGAAATCGTGTTGCATCTCTTTGAAACAAAAATCTATTCTCAACTGGGACTCGGGTATCTTTTAGGCTTAGGTAGTATAGACCTACGCCGGCAATCTTCCTGATCGAATTTCGATTAGGTGTAAGACCAAAAACTTCTTGCAGCCCTTGAGAAAATCCTAATTTTTGTCCGATCTAGGAATCGAAGCCAAGACTTCGGCGAAAACACGGCTACGGATAAAAATAATTACCCGAATTTATAAAAACGCCCGACGGAAAAGAGGGGTGTCATAAGTTTGAAGTTAGTGTGTATCTGTGTATTTATGTAAGTGTCTATCTGTGGCATCATAACTCCTAAACGGATGAACCGATTTAGATTTGTTTTGTTTGATAGATGACTTTGTCGAGAGTGTTCTTAGCTATGTTTAATAAAAATCGGTTCGGTCTTTCAAAAGTAATGCTTATTTTACTCTTTGAATCGGGGTATTTTTGCAAGATATCGTGTTATAATTACGTGTTTCGATGGATTGTCGTGCCAAACCTCAAGCGTGTCTCATCATCATCATCATTTCAGCCGAAAGACGTCCACTGCTGGACATAGGCCTCCCCCAGGCGTCGCCACATTGACCGATCCCGTGCGTCTCGCATCCAGCGCCTTCCCGCAACCTTAACCAGGTCATCGGTCCACCTAGTGGGAGGCCTTCCAACGTATCGTCGAGTAGTATCCGTTCTGCGAGCAATGTGCCCTGCCCACTGCCACTTAAGTTTGGCAATTCTTCGGGCTATGTCGGTAACTTTGGTTCTCCTGCGGATATCATCATTTCTGACGTGATCACGCAAGGAAATTCCGAGCATAGCCCTCTCCATTGCCCTTTGGGTGACTTTAAGCTTTCTGATAAGGCCCATTGTGAGCGACCACGTCTCGGTCCCATAGGTGATCACTGGCAACACACACTGGTCATAGACTATTGTCTTGAGACTCTGCGGTAAATTGGACGAGAAGATACCACGCAACTTCCCGAACGCCGCCCAGCCGAGTCGGATTCGACGGTTGACCTCTTTCTCGAAGTTGGACCTACCCAACTGGACCGTTTGTCCCAGGTAAACATAATCGTCTACAACTTCAAGTGTAGAGTCTCCGATCTTGATAGGAGTGGGTGTTACATGGGCGTTCACCATGACCTTGGTTTTGTCCATGTTCATTTTAAGACCCACTCTTTCGGAAGCTCTACTAAGGTCATCGAGCATTTTACTGAGGCTCTCCATGGTCTCAGCCATGATCACTATGTCGTCGGCAAACCGAAGGTGAGTGATGTACTCGCCATTAACGTTGATGCCAAGCCCCTTCCAGTCCAGAACCTTGAAGACGTCCTCCAGCGCAGCAGTGAACAGTTTCGGAGAAATTACGTCTCCCTGTCTTACGCCGCGCTGGAGAAGGATAGGTTTCGAGGTCTGATCCTGAAGACGGACTGACATGGTGGCGTTTTTGTACAGACACTTCAACACCTCAATGTACCGGTAGTCGATCTGGCACCGTTGGAGAGACAGTAGTACAGCCCAAGTCTCGATCGAATCGAAGGCTTTCTCGTAGTCCACAAACGCTAAACAGAGAGGCAAGTTATACTCTTCGGTCTTCTGTATAACCTGCCGCAGCGTATGTATGTGGTCTACGGTGCTAAAGCCTTTTCGGAATCCGGCTTGTTCGGGAGGCTGGAAATCGTCAAACCTGCGCGCGAGACGATTCGTGATGACTCTTGAAAACAACTTGTAAACATGGCTAAGAAGCGAGATGGGCCTATAGTTCTTCAGCCGGGCATTGTCGCCCTTCTTGAAGAAGAGTACCACCACACCCCTGCACCATGCCTGTGGCGTTTTGCCCTCGAGTATGACGGAATCAAAAAGCTTCTGAAGGGCCTTGAGGACCGGTTTTCCACCCGCCTTCAGGAGTTCAGCCGTGATTCCGTCATCACCCGGCGCCTTGTTGTTTTTAAGCTGTTTCAGAGCCATCCTAATCTCGTACAGGCTGACGTCCGGGATATCTTCGGTATAGTGTCGGGTCAATCTAGCTCTTGGGTCGTTTGCTAGATTCGCAACGGGTTTACTGGTTGACGTGTACAACTGCCCATAGAAACTCTCGATCTCCCTCAGAAGCTCCGGTTTGGCGGATACAATCCTGCCATCATCGGTCTTCAGTTTCGTGAGCTGGCTCTGCCCAATAGACAGATCCCTTGAAAACACCTTGGAGCCTTTAAGCGTGCCTTTCAAGCGTGTCTACTATTAATTAAATATTGTAGTTTAAAAAACATAAAATAACTTCTTCTGTTTTTTATTTAATTTACTTCTAATTTATGAAATTTCAGATCAAAATTTTCTAACAAAATTTGAATTGAGAAAATTTTTAAACCCCGCCGGAAAAAGAGGGGTGTTATAAGTTTCACGTATGTCTGTCTGTGGCATCATAGCGCCTAAACGGATGAACCGATTTTGATTTAGTATTTTTTTTGTTTGAAAGGTTATTTTGTTGAGAGTGTTCTTAGCTATGTTTGAATAAAATCGGTTCAGCCGTTCAAAAGTTATGCGCGTTTTACTTTTTGAATCGGGGTGTTTTTAACCCCCGCCGGAAAAAGAGGGGTGTTATAAGTTTCACGTGTGTTGCTGTGTATCTGTGTGTCTGTCTGTGGCACCATAGCGCCTCAACGGATGAACCGATTTTGATTTAGTTTTTTTTGTTTGAAAGGTTATTTTGTTGAGAGTGTTCTTAGCTATGTTTGAATAAAATCGGTTCAGCCGTTCAAAAGTTATGGGCGTTTTACTGTTTGAATCGGGGTGTTTTTGCAAGATAAATGTGTTGGGGGTTTATAATCTGTTGCTAATGAAGCACCGTCGAATTTTTTTAAAGTAAAGTCCGTTGAGTCCTGGATCTAAGGTTACATTCATACGAGAATTTTACGAACAATTTAACAAGGTATCTTGTCTCCAACTGTCATTCGATTAATAAAGCTATTAAAATAATTGCGTCGGACCAAATTACAAAATTCTTTTAGTGTCACCTACAATATCTACAACAGAATTGATAACTATCACGCGACCCTCGTTATTTTGATTTCCTTAGTACATTACCTCTTGGAAACGAAATGAAAATGCTTTGATAAACACGATAAATTCCGAATGACTTGTGTTGGTTCTCATGTACGTAATGTTCGTTTCATATCCAGTAATTGTTTGTTTACGACGCGTCTAGTGCCGGCGTCGATATCTTTCATTTGATTGTTGATTTAATTTTGGTACTTTACTTGATAGTAATCCCTATTCCAGTATTTTTTTTGATGATACTGAAATATTATGTTACGTTGTGAATACATGATTTATAATTCAAATATTCAAAAGAGCCAACAGGATTTAAGTCCCAACCCCAGTCCCTATTAAGATATTCTCTGGGTAAACAAAGACTAATGAAATAGTAGTTTATGCAATGGTCATATAACAGGGGTTATTAAAACACGAGCGTGGGTTAATGATAATATTAACACGCGAGTGTTTTAATACCTAATTATATGCCGTTGCATACACTACTTTATCTTCACTCATACAGTTGAAATAAAATAAAAGTGGAAAAGGAAAAAAATTGCAGTATGGCGGGCAATTTAGATTCTCATTGCACCATGACTGTCAATGTCAATGAGCCCAAGCGCCAATAATATAAAAAGTAAAAGTGTGCTATAAAAATTAAAAATTTATTTTATGATGCAGTTGTTTGAAAATCGAAGGAAAATGTTGAACTGTAATGTTTTTTTTTTAAATTTTACTTATCCACGACTATAAAGTACGTGTTTATGCAATATTTTTTGAATTCATATTTGGAACATTACGTTGTGAGTGTAGATAAACTTAATTATGATTATAGGTCAATTTATCATGTAAGTAGGTAGTTATGTAGGTCATCTTCGGCAGGGTGGCTGGGGTTACTAACTCAGTACAGTCAAATTCAGTTTAAGTATAAGATGTGAAGCAGTGGTGGCCCAATTGTATCGGCCGCGACTTACAAGTTGTGGCTCGTTGGTTCGAACCCAGGCAGGCACTTTACTTTGTGTAAATTATTTCATCACCACTGCTCTTAAAACGGCGAAGGAAAACATCGTGAGGAAACCAGCATGTCTTAGAACCAAAAATTCGAAGACATGTGACATCCACCAACCCGCACTGGGCTGGCGTGGTGGATCACGGCCCATTCCCTCTCACAGAGGAGGCCTGTGTCCCAGCAGTGGGATCAATTAATAGGCAGATGATGTGATGTGATGTGATAAGAGGTCTGTACCCAAGGGCTGATAACAGGAACTAGTTAATAATACCGCACTGTCTGAAGAGTCTCTGTCTGTCCATCCGTCCGTCTGTTTGTAACAGGACTGTATCATAACTACCTTCAGCAGAAGCTTCCAAGATTGCTCTTTTGGTTGCAGAAATATATACATTAATGGTCCACTAACGATTATGTAGATACCTGCCCCCGTACCATGACGTATCAAAACTATTATGAACTGACTGTGAATAGTTTTTTTTTTAAATTAAAACAATTTTTTTTCGTATTCTTCTCAGCAAACCCTTTCATTTGATACCCATATCATGGCATTGCACAAAAAATAACTAGTCCGCCATCTTGGGCCATCCGTAATATTGGATTTAGAATGACGTCACTTAGCTAACCATGCATTGTAATCCAAACTAAACGTGTATGCAAAATTTCATTGTAATCGGTGGTGGATAACTGCTTTAAAATTCATTGGCAAATTTTGACCCGAACACACTTAACTACATACATACATTGCAATTTAAATAAAACCTTGTAAAAAGACGGATACAAGTCATATACATTTGTCCCTTACGCATACTGGAAATAATCTTGCTCGAAGAGTTATGGTCACACCACTGGCACATGTTAGAATGGTGTTGAGAGTGTCTGTTCTTGGTCTTAGGGAGGTTACACACAACGCGTCCGCGTAATTTGAGTTTCGAGTTCAAAATATTCTGAATAGTTCGGATGTAGTGCATAAGCTTCCCTACAAGAAGTAATACGACTACTTCGGCACCGAAATTTCACGAACACGGATCGGATGTATTACGTAACTCGGATATTCGGATACTCGGATACCCATTGGGCTATTTTGTGGTCAAACGCCCTTACTCTCGATTCTAATTTTCTTAAGTATATCTCTTTTTCGGTTGCTGCCTGATATTTTTTGTTTGTAAATATCAACATCCGAGTTATGGACTTTTAAGCCAAAAATATCATCCAGATAAAACTTTCACATTTTAGTAAACTTGTTTTCTAGTCTCAGTCGCAAAATCGAAGTTCGCATCAGCAGAAGCCACTCATTTGATAAACAATAAATCCTCTCTGTGCTTCATTGGTTTATTCAATTAAGACGCCTAGAATGGAACCAAGGTCATCATCTGCCTAGCGTTTTCCCAATTGTTGTTGGGGTCGGCTTCCAGTCTTACCGGATTCAGCTGAGTACTAGTGTTTTACATGGAGCGACTGCCTATCTGACCTCCACAACCCAGTAACTGGGTAACACGGTACCCCTTGGCAAGACTGGTGTCAGATCTCAAGGTTCTGACTACTCGTAACGACTGTCAAAGATCTTCAAATGCCAGCCGGGACCAACGGCTTAAGAGGGGACTCTAGTGAGACTTTCTCCATACAAACACATTCTGCTGTTTTCTTCGTGGATAATGCCTCTAGAGCAATGATTTTTTTCCATAAAATCTAGGTCTAATTAATACGTGCCTGTATCATTTCCTTTTTTCCAAAACATACCTAATCACAAAAAGAAATATGACAATCCAAAAATCCGAAAAAAGTGCCCGTTTTTAACGCCATGTTCAGAAGACTTTCAGACAAAATTCATAAGTTTTTAACAAAAAAGGAAATGATAGGAGCATAGGTATACTTTTCCTCTAAATTTTGATATAAGAATTTTTTAGATCAGACCAGTTTTCATGAAGAAAACAGCAGAATACGAAACGTATTTTAGTCAAAGTTTTTGTAGGTAAAGTCAGCCTGAGCTGCAGTTGTCCCTTTCGCACTTTACGGGGTGAGGTTGGAGGTGACGCGACGGCAATAGTTTCTTCAAATACCTATTTTTCAAATTCCTGTTGACTAGAGTCCGCTCCAGTGGCGTAGCGTGCCTTGGCGGGGTCCCGTATAAAAATTTGTTTGGGGGCCCTTAAGAAGGGTAAAGATTTCTCACAAAAGAAAAAAAAATGTTTGCATAAAATTAAAAGAAATATTTATTCATCATAATTATCTATCTGTCACTGTTTCCAAATTTTTTACAAACAATTCAAATTAAATAATTATACAATCTCCTTGCCTTATTTTGGCAAACAGATTTATTAAATAATTTTTAGCTGATGATGACTTTAGCTTTTCTAAAGTTTCTGCCTCTATGGACAATAGTGACAGGTCTGACAGGCGAAAAAAAAAAATGGAAGTTTTTATTAATTTTTGATTACGCACGTCGGGGGCCCCCGTGGCCCAGGGGCCCCGTATAATTGATACGGCAGATACGGCGGTAGCTACGCCCCTGGTCCGCTCTTAACGTGCTTTCCGAGGCACGGAGGAAACTCGGTATGTTGAAAATGGGGTTTCCATTTTCAACATACCGAGTCCATCCACGGACCGACCTCGGCAAGCGTTGCTTAACCTTGAAGATCGACCCGTGCGGCTGTTATTATTTAGCCACGAGCTCCTTAACCAAGGTACTTAACAAAAATATGCTCATGTTCCATTCAGTCTTGTTATGAGAGGCGCCTACTCAAATATTAACTGCAATGTTTAACTGTGCAACAACGGGCTTCAAAATAAAACAGGCACGATATTTCATAAATATTTATATTGAACTGGCCTTAATAAATTACAACTTATATCCAAACTTATAAAAACTGACTGACGATTCCACTTTTAATCAAAAAATGGGTGATGACAATAATAATATTACAATATGTGTGTCCAAAACATTGAAAGTTAGTATAATCGGTTTAACCGCAATACTTTACCATGAAAATTTGGTATTATAGTAACATACAAAGGTAAATACTTATTCTAAACGCCTCGATAATGCTGCTCACACCATTCAGTCACATTCAAGTCGTTAAGGTATGGACGAATCAATCAAAGCTGACGCTGTACTCTCTTTGGTGTTCTAGCCGTTAAGTCTTCACTTAAGAACGTAACTTTTACAAATGAAAACACGCGACTGTATGCTATACATATCTAAACATAATAAGGTACATCTGATTTTTACAATAACATACAATTTCACACTTCAATTACATTGATATAAAAACACTTATAAACCGTTTGTAATACACATTCGAAAAATAGTGTTTTAGGTTTAATTTTTAGTGCAGTCTCATATAAGAAATTAGTTATAGCCTCTAATGAATTACGTCTATTTTTTTCGATATTAATACCGTTAAATTTTGGTATTTTAAATCCCGTGAAGGTTCGGTCCGGTACCTACATGAAACAGTATCGATTTGTAAAGAAAATATTAAAAAATAATTTAAATATAGCACAAATGAATAAACCGATTTCTAAAGCAAAACACTATAAAGAGTGCAAAAATAAAAAAAGTTAATTTGAAAATCAAAAACCCGACCGCTTAAGAAGCAAACTAAAAAGCTGTAAACAAGAAATATCATGCTGTACAGTCGGAGGATCAGACAGTTCGCGAATATGTATCCTCCGACTGCACAGCATGATTTTTTTTTTATTTACAACTTTTAAGTGAATATTTTTTTTATAAGTACGTTTATATATTTTTGTAATCACCTATAAAAACCCTTCATTTTGATACACCACTCGATGGGTTGCGAAGAAAAAAAAAATTGCAACCTCTACAATATGGCGCCCAAAATCCGCCTTGTTTTTTTTTAACGGCACTTATTTAAGAACACTTAGGCGGCCAAGACCTATCTAACGATGTATTTATTATAAAAATCCGTCAAGTGGTTTGAAAGATACGAGGTAATAAAGAATATTACATACATACATTTAAATATACAAACATACTTACATACAAGATACGCGCGAAAAACATAACCCATTCCTTGCAGCCGGGTAATAACTCTCGTTTCGGCAGTCAGTGTTGCAAAATGATAAAACAATATGTACCAAAGACACATTCTTTTAGCACATTTTGGTGTTTTGCTTTGGAAGTTGGTTTAATTTCTTGTGTTTTTTTAAATTATTTATTAATTTTACCTTTACAAATCGATACTGTTTCATGTACCGGACTGACCTTCCACGGGATTTAAAGGCCCTCAATTGAACGGTGTATAAAACACAACTTATTTCTAAAGTAAATGCATTATGACAAAATATACAATAATTATTATTTAAATGGTGACATATTATGGTAGGCGCTGTATACGATGCTTTAAAGTACATAGTTCCTACGTTGCTGCTTCCCTAAGTTCACATGAATGACTATATATTACAACATCAGCTAGTGGTAGATCAGCAACGTAGAAAAATCGATAAAACGACTGTGTACTCCACGCCACAGATAATATAATACTAGCATATCCACGCCAAGGTATTGGTAACAAACCAATAGTGGTAACACTTCAATTTCACGTTTGAACGGTCAGGTCCTGGTAAAGTGGTGTGTATGGTCACAAGGATAGATATAGGAATTGATAAAATATGAAGTAAGATATTTAATTGGCACAACAACAAAAAGCCTAAACGCAAATATATATTATGAAAAGAATCTATATATAAGAGGACGAAAAGAGAACGTATGTATGTTCCATAAAGTCTCCGAAACGGCTGGACTGATTACAAAAATTATTTCACCGTTGGGAAGCTACACTATCCCCGGGTGACATAGGCTATTTTTTATTTCTTTATTCCCACGGGAAAACACTACGCGGGTGAAACCGCGTGACGTCCGCTAGTTATCAATAAAACTACATAAGTTTATTATTTCAAGGTCTATGTGCCGTTTCGATACACATACCGCCGGTTCACTACACGAAATAAATAAACTAAAATATATGACGCCTATTTAGTTCTAGTCTAAATAAATAAAGCGTTTCACACTCGACTAATTAAGACACTTTACTTTGGTATTATTAGACTACACAACTTACCTACTGATTACCTGGTTTCTGTCACAGTTGATGAAAAAAACTGTATCATTATCTATTTAATATATCACTGTATCAGGGGACGGATATTTCAGAGTTTTATACTAAACGTAACATATTAATCGAACTTCTTGTAGTTCGTTTTAGAACATAGGTAATTAATAGTAACAACACTTTTCACAGGTTTTTCTTAAGGCACTAAAAGGTAACAATTATTTTTATTTACACATAGACAACTCCTCAAATACAGCCTTCTGATTCTGCAGCTTTATAAGTCTTACATAATACATTCTTCATAGTTAAGTTAGTTTTGATTTGCCATGTAGGAAACATACTACTTTTCATTGTAACAAATTTCAGGCTTTCTCATGTAATTACACTCTTTGCGCTGTAGAATGGTGCGGGTGACAGTTTCAATAACATTTTTTACGTATACACATTTATTGTAGTTTAACGTCATACCATAGTTATACCATATACCATAGTTGCCTGTATGACGTTAAACTACAAAAAATGCGTATACGTATATGCGTAAAAAATGTTATAGAAATTGTCATCCGCACCATGCTACAGCGCTAAGAGTATAGTTAAGGAAAATTCTTCAAACAGTGAATCTGTAGGCATGTATTGCTGCAGCTGTGGTATCAGATCGATTTTAATTAGTGATAAGTGGGGTGAGTGGTGCCGAAGGTTCGTCGCCGTAGTACCTGTACCGATGGGGGACCTGCAGCGTGGCAGGTTCAGCGGCGTCCGAGTGCTGTGAGTCGCGGTGCCTGCGCAGGTCCACCTTGCGCTGGAAGGCCTTGTCGCACAGGCCGCACGAGAAGGGCTTGTATCCCGTATGCTTGCGCATATGCGTGATCAGGTTGGAGCTCTGGCTGAACGCCTTGGAGCATACCACGCACTTGTGCGGCTTCTCACCTAGAACAAAAGAAAATTGTTTTTTATTTATAATGCCTAAACTCAATAACTTTTTAAATTAAGCGAAGTTGGTAGAGTTAGCTAGCCGCTAGCCGTTTTTCGTGCTGTTTTTAGGAGCTATCTACTCGTTATTTAAATAGAAATATCAACTAATAAAAACACATTAAATTTCTACATATTATTGATTCTAAAATGGTCGTATACTTTTTTTTTAAGAGGTATATGTTTCACTAATCTCCTTCCAAACACATAAAAATGAGAAATAATTATTGAAAGCATGCATCTCCTCGTAAAGTGTTCATTAATTATTTTTCGTACTAACACTAATGGATAGACAATTTAATAACGAAAATTTTAGTCGTATTTTTTTTTCAAAAGACTTTAGAATAAAATCTTTATAAAATCGAATTTTAGATTTTATTTAGATTTTATTCTAAAATCTGGGCGTATTCACTACTGTAATTCATGGCCAATAGGAATGTTCATATCTCATGCTGATTTTTTGGTCAGGGTACCGCCAGTATTATTTTCTCAATAATTCAAGAGTTAGACTAAGCTCGAGCTTTGTCTATCGCTTATGATGACTAAGTAGGCATGACTAAGTAGTTAATAAATTAGGAGGACGGGAATATAATTCATCAGATCTTAATCTAAATAAAATACGCAATTGCATAACAAAGCAAAGCTTTCGAGAAACGATTTCATAACTCCTAAACGACTTAAAAACATTACCTACGTATCACTTCGTCGAGTAATTAAAGCTTGTATAAGTGGAGCAATACTCATAATCATACTTTATCTATTATTTATGGTAAGGTTCCCGAACTGATTTAATATGCAACATCGCCTTGTACACAGGTATTTATTAACTTCAGCGGTAATTGTTTGTGGCTCGATATAACGATATAACACTAACCAGTTTCGTAAAACTTTATTACTTCGAGGGTTAAGGACAGAAGGATATACATGACATTTTTTACCCAACTCTAGGCGACCACTGAAAATCAGCGCCGTGCTGTGGGTCCCCACGGCACAGCATTATGCTGAGTGGAAGCCTTCTTGCCACAGTCACGACATGCATCTGCCTGACATATTCCTCACTTTTATATCATAAAAAATGTAGGTTATCTAAGTAATTATTGTTTGATTTATTTCTCGTCTTTACTAACATAATTTAAGTACTACTAATAATATTTTAAGGGTTTAGCATAAGTATGTTCTTATATAGTATGTATGTCGTGTTGTGACAAATAAACACTTTTTCTTTCTTTCTTTCTTTCTTTCTACCCGACTGCCGAAGGAGGGTAATGTGTTTATCAGTCTATGTATGTATGTTTGTTCCTATATGGCGTTCCAGAGACCAAAAGCGTTGGCCGATTTTTGATGATTCTTAAGTCAATCCATTCTTCTTAACCCTGCGAGTGTCACTACATTAAAATTGAAAAATAGAAAAATGGCGGCTTTTGGGCGCCATATTGTGGGGGCCCAATTATTTGTTTTCTTCCAATCCCGTCGTGTGACGTATCAAAATAAAGGATTTTAAGAGGCAATTTCAAAAATATAAAACACTTATTTGTTTAAATGTACCTAATTCGAAAAAAAAACAATAAAAAGTTAAATTAAAAATTTTATTCAACAAATCAAAAAACCCGACTGCTTAAAAAGCGAACTAAAAAGACGTAAACAAGAAAAAAATCATGCTGTGCAGTCGGAGGATACATATTGGCGAGCTGGCTGACCAAAACCAAATGTATCCTCCGACTGCACAGCATGTTTTTTTTTCTTGTTAACGTCTTTTAAGCAATCGGGTTTTTTGATTTTTTGTTTATGTGCAATGGATCACGTTTAAATAAAAAAAAAACATCAAAACCATTGGCAATTTTACCTGACCAGTCACTTAAAATCTCCAAAGATAGTTTACGAATAAAATTATAGCAAAAAATGCAAATGTCATTTTATAGATAGAACAGGATTTCAGTTTACTTTTTGTTTGTACCGTGATCGGTCTGCACGTGAAGGCCTGTGAAGGCTGCGCGGCTAATTGCAGGCCGAGCCGCATTTTGGAATATTGATGATGAGGCATTTATCGGGAGGACGAGCACCATGTAAGGCCGCTGTAAATCATTCGGAACAGGGCAGAGACGTGACGAGATGTCTCCGGCCAAGACAAATATGTCCGCCACATTTTTTAGTTACTATAATTCGTCTCGTTGAGCTTACTGGAAGTACTGGAAGTAGTCGGACCATTGAAAAACGTAGGAGACGTTTATTTTTCGTACAGTTCGCCAGTTTTTTTTATCACCATATTCATTGTGATTGTGATAGGTAAGCTTTTCTCATTTAGACGGCCTTTATTATGTATTTTTAACCCCCGCCGGAAAAAGAGGGGTTTTATAAGTTTCACGTGTGTTGCTGTGTATCTGTCTGTGGCATCATAGCGCCTAAACGGATGAACCGATTTTGATTTAGTTTTTTTTGTTTGAAAGGTGATTTTGTCGAGAGTGTTCTTAAATATGTTTGAATCAAATCGGTTAAGCCTTTCAAAAGTTATGGGCGTTTTACTGTTTGAATCGGGGTGTTTTCGCAAGATAAATTTGTCGGGGGTTTTTAAATTTTGAAATTTTACTTGTGGATATTGCAACTGGTAATGTGAACAATACATTTTTACACCAATAAAGCGTAAAGCTGTACGACGCGATGAAAGCTCTAGACAAACTGCCGAGCATTGCATTGCACTGTATATTTTTTGCTTACCTATTGGAAATTCATCAAGTGCTGTGGACGGGCTGCGATTTGCCGTCGAAAACGTAATTGCAAAGCATTTAAATATTTAATTCCCAAGGCATCGTCTGCGATGTGTCGCGTGATTGCTTTTATTGGGAGACTGTCTATATATTTGCCATTTAATGAACTTGTTTCACAGCAGAGAAGTCTAGGCTATGCCTTGGTTATAACACTATATCATGTACTTATACAGCTTAATAAATCGAGGAGGATAAAGTCGGATAACGTCTTCAGCAGCTGTTCACTGCCATTCCGATTAAAAGGGCAATCGTTGGAGATTACCTATCATTACACGCTCGACACGAACGTACGTGGGTATCGCAAACGACTAATTGAGAAAGTAAAATTTTATGTGAATAAATAAATTAACAGCTACTTGGTAATGATACAAATTCGTATGAAGACGACACGATTGAAATTATGATGTTGAAGAGGAAAATAATGACATCGGTATTCTTGATCGCAATAAAACGCGCTATAACGTTTTTTGCCGCTGACTTGTTTAGATGCTGTGGTTGCAATGAACACCTTTTCATGAAGTTTTATTTGATAGCTTCGGGCTTTCGGGTGTCTCTTCGTTGTAGTTTGAGATCATCAACAAAATATTGTTTCACTTACAGCATAGTACAAAATAATGATTGTAAAGAAGAAAAAGTTAACATAACTATACTCTTTGTGCTGTAGTATGGTGCGGGTGACAGTTTCAATAACATTTTTACGCATATACGTATACGCAATTTTTGTAGTTTAAAGTCATACAGGCAACTATGGTATATGGTATAACTATGGTATGACGTTAAACTACAAAAAATGCGTATACGTATATGCATTTTTTTTTATTGAAATTGTCACCCGCACCATGCTACAGCGTAAAGAGTGTAGCGAATATAGAGTCTGGCAAACGAAAGTAGAGACTGAAAAAGCGCGGCAAATTTAAAAAATGCTTGGAATAACCTAATTTGATACTTTAGAATTAATAATAAATAATTCTAAAGTATCAAATTAGGTTATTCCAAGTATTTCATACTAGTTTTGGGGTTGCTATGCCGAGATTTTTTAAATTTGCCGCGCTTTTTCAGTCTCTACTTTCGTTTGCCAGACTCTAGACATTAAGTTTCTATCCTCACCAAATTGGTAATATAAAACGCATAGGAAGCTAAAAAACCCACCTTATAGTAACACACTTCTAACTCTTTATTGATATACGTTATCCATATTAAGGTAGCAATAAAAGTTTCAAACGAAATAATAGGTCTTGGTAAAGTTGTGTAACGATGAGGGGACGTGCCGACACTTCGTTACGTGAAACATGAAACAGTTGTCACAATAATTTGAGTTTCACACTACTTGGAAACGAACACACCATATAATTTAGTTCCTGTTTTATATCTTCGACAAGAAAGTGTTATTGTTTAAATATACCTTTTACATTTTATTAGAATAGAATATTCTTTAATGTACACTAAGAATCATGTTCAGAATACACCAATGTATTAGCAACTGTTTTTTTTTTTATAACCTATAGGCTCGCGCTTGACCACAATCTCACCTGATGGTAAGCGTTGATGTGGTCGACGGTGAAACACGCTTGCCTAGAAATAACCTATTCACTCTTGACTTGAAGACCCCTAGATTGTAGCTATCGGGAAACACAGACTCCGGCAGGGAATTCCACTCCTTAGCTGTACGCATAATAAAAGTGTTCCCAAAACGTTTTGTGCGTATGGGTGGGATGTCTACCATGTGTCGATGGCGCATCGCCGTACGTCTGGTAGTCCGATGATAAAACGGGCTAGGTGGAATTATATCGTGCAATTCCATCGCACACTCCCCGAAATGTAACCGATAAAAAACCGACAGGCTGGCAACTCGGCGACGATGTTCAAGACTCTGGAGCTTTGACTTGACCAGCGCCTCATCGCCGATAACTGTGATTAGCAACACGAGCACGCGTGCTCTGTCTTTTGTCTATGGTTTCGGCAAATGATCATTGAGCATCGCGGACATCTGGTTCTTAGTCTACCTACATTTGACATGTTTTATGTATATATTGTATTATTCTTACACATACTTTGACCCACCTTCAGTGTTTTATTCTATTTTGTTTGTTATTTATATATTCTTCTATTTAATTTTATTATATAAGTCCCGTTTCCGTAAGTGTGTCCGTGGCATTAACAGTGGGCCCTATCAGAATATCAGCGCAGCGTTATCGTTACCTTTCTGGATATCGCTGCACATGCTGAGATAGGAGCCTTTTTGGTCTCGCACAGGGTTTTTTATTTTATTATTGTTTAATTGTATGCTAATTTCTCGTGTGCGGGTCACAAATAAATATTTTCTTTCCTTTCTTCTTTCAACAGATACATGTATCTTGACCTAGGCATAAACACTGTTCGTGAGGAAATAGTCCAGGTAAGCTTGAAATACCAGGAGAAACTAGCAACTCATGCAAACGAACTCGCACAGGCCTTAAGTGGAGAGGGTGGACTTCAGTACAATCGACTGAAGAGACAAGGCATTCTCAGTCTCGCCCAAAGATTTGTAGACTGAGTCAAGAAGACGGTTTGCTGGAAAGTTCAGCAATTGATTGGCTCTCGTTGATAACAATGAAAATAATCAGGACATGTAGTTCCAGACAAACAAGTAGCTTATTGTTTTTGAACAGATTGCCATAGCGCAGAAAAAAAATGTATACCTACCAAAAATTTTTACACATCGCTAAAAAAACTCTCTCTCTCTCTATTAAAATGATTTAGACCTGTCATTTTTAGTATTTGACAAAAAACAAAGTTATAAAGCCGATTACTGATTTGAAATTTTGAAGTTAATAACGTGTCAAACCCAACTTCAAATTCATAATTCGGTGTATATTTCGCCCTTCGTTTGTTTTACCAGCAAAAGTAATTTTACTTTTTTTCTTCTTAAAATATGTAGGACAGTTAAGCAGTACCTTTGTACTCATGTTGTCATGATGTTTTGTCTGTCTATCTATTATACTGAGTGTACATTTGGTTAATTTTGTTAAATAGTTATGTTCCGACGTATGTAGCAATGAAAATACACCTATTCGTAAGCTATTGAGGTCATGTTACACCTTACCTCAAGATTAAGACTTGTAACCAAATTCACTATCTCTACAGACGGTTCGATTTCGTCATACCTAGGGTTATTTTTTTAAATCATCCAATTACTTTTCCCGCTCTGGGTGAAGCGGGAGGGCGTGTCAGACTTTTACTGACTAAAACCCTCCCGTGTTCCTTCAGTTGCTTGCGCCAGGGCCGCGGTAACTCTCTTTCAAATTTATCCGCGACCCATACCTAGGGTTACCATTCGTCCGGATTTGTTCGGACATGGATATTTGGCGTCCTATCCGGATTTTGTCCGTCCTTTTAATTTGTCCGGCTTTTTGCTTTATATGGCAAAAACTCAGCGTTTTGTTGCGATAAAAACGAATTAACAGGCGTTCGTCGTTGGCGACTATTCCTTTGCCATTCATATAGCTAATTGAGCCTACAATTTGATCAAAATTATTTTTTTACTTTCTTTAACTCAGTTATTCAAAAACTGTAAAAGTCTACCAAATATCCGGACATTTCTTTAAAAGTCCGGCTTTTTGTCAGGACTTTTCAATTTTCGAAATGGTCACCCTAGTCACACCACAAATAGTAGGTAAAATACAGCAGGATGAAAATTTCAACAACAGAAACCGAAACTGTGTTTTGTCAATACTTATTCAAAAAGTCCTTGAAAATAATCACTTTAAATGAAAATGTTTTTTTGCGCAGTTGCAAATGCACTACATTCGTATTTTGCAAATAATTGAACATACTTATCAGCTTCAATTTGCTTTGAGCTCAATGATTTTTGTAAAATTTTATTCGGTTTTACCTTTTCTTTTATTGGAAAAATGTTGTTAAAAACTTTAAAAATCTTTAGTCCTAGGTATATTTTCTATTCGATTAGTAAACCTTGCCCCACACTAGGAATTTCTTGTGTATCGTGGGTTCGTTAACAAAGATTCAAAATTCATTCAATGACTTCTTGAGCTTGAAACCGACCTCCAAAATCTAAATTTAGAAATTATGTTTTAATCTAACATGATTTCTAAATTTAGAATTTGGAGTTAAAAACAATGTAAAAAAACCTACTTTATTAAAAAAAGTTTTCAGGCGAAAGTTAAAGAAATGTTCAACTTCAAATTCTTAATCGGGAAATCGGGAGTAAAGAAAAGTAAACACAAACCTGTGTGTATGTAGGTGTGCTTCTTCATGTCGGACTTCTGGTGGAAGCGCTTGCCGCAGTACTGGCAGGGGTAGGGCCGCGTGTCCGAGTGGATGAGCAGGTGCGTCGACAGCGTGCTGGAGCGCTTGAAGCACTTGCCGCACTGCTTGCACTAGGGACAAATATAATATTGTCAAGCTGGTTCGATGGTGTAGTGGTCGCAAACGCTAGATACTGCTGAAAGGTCCGGTCGAGCAAAGTGTTACAGGATTTTCTATAATTTCTCGGTCTTTGGACGTGCGCCGCCGCCGGGTTGATGGCAACGGGACCTACCGCGTATGAATTTGCCGCTAGAGGCGCTGGTGTAGCGTAAGGTCTCCGATATGTCAAACTCCACTGTTTGTGTTGTGTGGGCGGGTTTTTTCCTAATTATATTACTGTTGTGAATATTTTGCGATACCTCAGATTAGTTATGGCAAATATGAGTTACGGGTCAATGAATGTCAGTGCTTTAAGGTATTAAATATGATTTAAATGTAAACTTGGTTTTCACGCCCGTAGTAGGTACGTACAGTACAACTATTTTCTAAATGTTCATCGGCAAACTTCGTGTTTCGTCAGTCGTCGGACTTCTATCAGACTGCCAAGTTGATTGAGAGCGTCCGGTCAGCACCAAGTGCAAAGGGCAACTGTAAGAAAATATAAAAATCCGACGCCTTACGAAACACGAAGTTTGCCGAGGAACAGTAACAAACTTTGATATACACTTCTGGACCTTAGTCAACGTTCCAAGTTTAAACTGACGTTAATTAGTTCATCCTCATTGGTTACTACACCTCTGATAAAAAAGAGGGATACTACACCTCTGCGTAACCCTTCTGGAAATTCAAGCCTGATGTTTCTATATCGCATAACAGTAGGTACAACAAGCCCCTCTAACAAAAACATATTTATTATATGCCTGTCGTCTGCAAGTCGCCGATGCCAATAACCCATAATAATTCCCTTTGACTGACGTGTAAGGACTTTTGCAATTCAGTCATTTGACCCCACGACGATTGCTGAGAAATCGGCTGAAATATAGCCAGGTACGACACTAGATATAATTATAAACGTGGCGCGGACAGCGTCCATCACCTTCAGTTGGACGGTGACAGCCTGTAATAAACTAATAACAGGGCTCTACCCCTTTCTACACTTTTCTTTGATTTCCCATATCTAGCAACGGCTTTGAATTATTTTTTTCATTCCCTAGTAATTAGCGTCTATTAACCGGTTATTATCCGCAAGTATTTTTCATTGGAATGACTAATAAAAGGATATGAAAGAAATCAAATGTAGGAACGTAATGCGAAGGTACAATTTATTGATTTGTATGGCAATGACAACACAGCGTAGCGTACTTGGTTAATCAATTTACTATATTTAAACAACCTCAAACCTCATCAGAAAGCTTACGTGACCCAAAGGGCAATGGAGAGGGCCATGCTCGGAGTTTCCTTGCGTGATCGAATCAGAAATGTAGAGATCCGCAAGAGAACCAGGGTTACTGACATAGCCCGAAGAATTGCCAAACTTAAGTGGCAGTGGGCAGGGCAAATTGCTCGCAGAACGGATGGCCGATGGTGGCAGAAAAGTTCTTTAGTGGCGACCGCGAACCGGAAGACGTTGCGTTGGAAGGCGTCCCACCAGGTGGACCGATGACCTGGTGAAGGTTGCAGGGATCCGCTGGATGCGGGATGAACGGGACCGGTCAATGTGGCGCTTGGGGGAGGCCTATGTCCAGCAGTGGACGTCTTTCGGCTGATATGATGATGATTTAAAAAAAGCATTCTAAGTATACTTATTGATTTGATCGCGTATGCAAAAAGAATTACAAAATTACCAAAAAATTCAATCGTAAGTATGTGTTGGTGTGCTACGAGCTTTCCTGCCACAAAAACAGTCGTTACGTAAATATGATTGGTTTCTGAATTCCAGACAAAGCTTTAAAAGCAAACAGAATGTCTTCTGTTTCAGAACGTGTTCACCTTTGTTTGCGAGACAAAAGATTTTAAACTAAATACTTGCTGTGACTTGCTTTAGATTTATTGAATCAGATGTTTTTGGTATGCATTGGAATAATTTCGTTACTAACTTAGTTTATTTACTCGACATACAGATTACCGATTTTAGACACGGATTGTTTTGAAGGAGGATTTCACAATCACTTTTGAAAAATACTAGTTACCTTTGTAACCGACTTTAAGAAAAGGAAGAGGTTCTCAATTCGACTGTGTTTTTTTAGGCTTTAATAAATTAAACAACCCCTGGATTGAGTGAATTGAACCCCCTCAGACGTTTTGTACTACAAGTAACGTAACAAAGTGACTTATCCGACGGCTAACGCTTTTAACGAAAATAGAGAATGTATATTGGACAATTCGAAGATTGAAAAGCGGTTTTAGCAGTTTTCACAAAAAGTTTGGTTACGTTAAACCAAAACCCATAACCTGTAAAGATTACGCGCGAAAGTGCTAATGAATCTTCATCTGAAGGGTAAAGGCAAAACCGGGCATGTCCTAAAAGAAGATTTTGAGGAAAACGATTGTAGTATGAAGTATGTAATTTTTATCCGCTTCTTTACCGGTATGTCATGGATATTCCCGGTTCTTTTCGTTTCGGCCATAAACAAAAATGTCTTTTTGACGCCTTACGTTTACTTTAAAAAAAAGTTAGTGATTGGGAATAAAACTACCATAGATAAAGATTTGCTGGCCAATAAAAATAGAACAAGTAAAATTTCACAATTTAAAAAACCCCCGACTTACCTATTTATCTTGCGAAAACACCCCGATTCAAACAGTAAAATGCCCATAACTTTGGAACCGCTGAACCGATTTTATTCAAACATAGCTAAAAACACTCTCGACAAAATTACCTTTCAAACAAAAAAAACTAAATCGAAATCGGTTCACCCGTTTAGGCGCTATGATGCCACAGACAGACACACAGATACACAGATACACTGGATACACAGCAACACACGTGAAACTTATAACACCCCTCTTTTTCCGGCGGGGGTTAAAAATGAAAACTTGTGACATTCCCAGTTCTTTGCCTGTACCCATATATAAAAAAAGTACTCTGTGCCTGTACCCTTCATCTGAGGAGACAACAAGCCGTCTCGTCACTATCAGCAGGCTGATATTAAACATAAGAACGGGAAAATATGTTGTGCTATTAGTCGGGTGGTTAGTCGTTAAGTATGCAGCGCATGATAATCCTCGCCACCACGGCACAAATCCGCGTAGCGGGCCTGTGACAGTTGGCGGGGCAGCTGCACCGACTCGCGCCTCACAAAAACCGCTACTTTTTTGGTCGCCTTTTTATACAATCGATGCACTCTCTTATAAACAACACAGGTGCTAGGGTATGACCGTCCACATATGGTTATCGGCTTGTACCAAGTAGAGAGGTGATTTTTTATGATAGCCGTTTGAATAAAAAAAAAAACTAGTGTCGTTTTTTACGAAACTGGCTTTTTATTAACGGCTTTGTGAAACCTGCTACGGTCCCTCGCTACTCGAGGGGGTAAAAGCGACTGTTACATTCTTAATGGGAACTTACAATTAATGCAAGATTATTTTTTTTGTGATAATAAAATGGTCTTTCAATCAGTTGCCCAAAAGCTATTTGGAGGTTTAGTCAACTTTTCTTTATTGGTTTTTGTATAGCCTTTTCTAGCAACAAAGCGGTGAACTTTGTTCAACTATTTGGGGCACTATTTTACACTCATAATTGCGTCTACGAATAGTCTACGCGGCTGCTACGAGCGTCTACGCAGCACCTACGCTTCGTCGGTCGTAGACCATTATTACACTACGACCAAATAAATAATATGGAATTGAATTTGAAACTTGTAACATTTTTAATTAAGATGGAACGGTAAATACAATACCATAATTTACGTAACTACACGACCTAGAATGATATAGATGGTTCATCCTTACTTTGGGAGTTTCATAAGAAATAAAATCCTGTTTCAAATAAGAAAAAAGGATGGGTCAACTACTGTAAAAATAGCAAAAGTTATCGACGGCAATAAGTTATATTTGTATTGACTACTTTTCTTCTACAACTTTCACAACAAAAAGTAGAGTTGGTTTGTCTTGGTAGGTTCATTGCCTAAATATTAATAGAAAAATTTAGACTATTAGTTTGGTTTTTTCAAAGGATTCCGGACAACAGAATAGAATGATTGAAAGTAGAAACCGTGTACCAAAAAACCGTGTATCTAGGTACCATAGTAGTATAAAAGCTCCAGGAATGTGGTTATCTTATCTAAATTGAAGTGTCATTTTACGGCTGAAACTAAGCTCTACTTTTTAGAAATTAGGGAAGTGTGTTTCTATGTGCCATTGTAATGGGTTTTAAATGTTATAATGTAATAAATAAGTAGCAATAAAGTTAGTACAAAGTGTAGCAAGGCGAGCGGCGCGTGAGAGTCGCGTGGCGCGCACGCGCCGCCAATCTCGCGCAGTGCCGCCCGCCATTGTTCCACTGCGTGCTCATATTAATGCGATCATAATTACAACTTATTGTTCCCTCATAAATAACTAATTAGCCAAAGGAATGACCATCTTTTTTAGCTACACGAAAATATAAATATTTATTTATTTACTGACGATGATTGTCTTCGAGCTGTTATTAATTTGGGGGCATGTGGAACAGGTTGTAAAGTCCCACAAACCTCCATAGAAAAGGAAGGATCCTCCGACCAGACGGGTGTTGTGTCTGGTCCGGGCAACTGCCCGACGTTTGTTGTCGGACTGTTGTATGTGTTCTAATCGCGCCGAAAACTTTGCTTGCGCGATGCAGGATTTTTGTGACGTCATGTCATTAGTTCGTAAGTGGCGGCGTCGGTGCCGCTACATTAATAACATCTTTATGAATTAAATTAATAACTTTCATTTTCTCTGTAGTTCGGTACAGGTAGTATTCGTGTCACTTTCAATTATGCACGGCTCGGTATCGATAATACCTAACAAACGCTTCATTCAAATGATAAAGTGAGGTTCTCCAACATATTTATCGTCGAATGACAAAAGGTAATTTATCCGTCCAATTATAATCTGCCGCGCCGTGATATTAAAAGTTGGAATTTTGATTAAAACCGATGCGGATTTTTATAACGGCAAAAAACGAAAGGCGAGAAGATGTACCAACAGGCTCCGAGTGAAGCCGAGTGGCGAGCGGCTAGCGGGCGGCGCGCGACCCGTTCTGATACGCGACTACTTATTAAGACCGGGCAGTTTTTGCTATTTGATTTGTTAAAGAGACTAAAACGGATACTGGTTTGCTATTTTAAAAGCATTTTGAACGGAAACTGTACAGTTATTCTGAACTTGTTGGAAGATATAGCTATCTCGATGTTGATTACTTACTTGGAATGATTTTTCACTTCTGTTTTCGTTTTTGAGGAGTAGAGAGAAGTTGAGGTCTGCTGCTGGCGAGGGTTTGATGGTGTAGGAGTGGTGCGCGGGGGCGGAGGGACAGCGGCGCGGCTCGGTACTGGGCGGCCGCTCGGCCTCGTCAGGGTTGCTGCGGCACCGCTTCACCAGTTCCAGGGGAGTGTCCATATCGTCAGGACCCTCCCACCGGGAGATCGGTGACTCATCTCCCACTTCAACTTTTTCACGCTCACATGCGCTTCCCGGAGACCAAATCTGACGATTCTTTGTTGATAAGTTTAGAGGGAGCTCTTCCTCGTCATCTACAAACAAAAGTACGAGAAGGTAGAAACAATAAAAGCCTTAACATATAGGAAATACATACATTGTGTATGCAATAGGTACTGTGTCAACAGACGGTGAGTGCCGACAGTATCTCTTCGTCTGTTCTTCACGCTTCTATAAGTAAATTTAAAGTCGGACGAGTCAAATCGGGCGTCTGAGGAGTGACTTATGAAATCTGTACAGGTGCGCCAGTGTTTGCCGACTTTACGTCACTATTTGCTCAATAATACATTTAAAACTTGCATGCATTTTTGTCTACCCTATGATAAAACATGTTATTTTCCGTGAAAAAGATGAAACATCCAAATATTCAAATTGTTGTTGTGATACCTATATACCCAAGTCATAAGTTATTATTAGATTGTGTGATTTCGGAACAGTTTTACAAGTTAGGTGTCTTTGCTAGTTTATATATAATACCTTACACTCAACATTAATTAAGACGAACCCGACTTAACCAAGACAGTAACCAATTTTCAACATACCTAATATCCTTTACCTACCTTCTTATCAATGTTTTCAGTTAGAGCTTAATTATACTCTACCATTTCACTTTCTATTCAAAAATTGATTACCTACTAAGTTCCAGGTTTTAAAATCCAAACGTTTTTAATTTACAATAGGGATGTTGCCTGGGTAGAAAAATTATAATCCTATTTAGTCCGTCAGTGAGATTATCAAATAATAATCGACCCGTATTTTTTGCTTTATCAAATAAATAAAAATTGACAAAGATAAAAACGCGTCAAAGTTTAGAAGTGTGTACTTGTGACGTTTCTTTGTCAGTATAAAGTGTAGCACACCGTGACGTCACACGATATTTCAACGCACTGTGTCGTCGAAATTTTTTGTGTACGTGGCAAAAGACGTGACCAATGTTTTTAGGACAACTAACTGACGGACTAAATAGATATTTTTTGTCAACTACCCTATTGCTTAAAACCGATATTAGTAGCATACAAACCACTACATTTCATTGTTCCTAATTAAATCTTTAAAATAAATTCTCTTATCGAAGGCAATTAAACGTCAGCTCGTTAAAACATTAGTCTTAAACAAATGAATAAAAATCAAGTACTTATTGAGGTTCTTACGCCCGGTTGGTTCGTTATCTACGAGGTTGAGTCGTAACCGGTACCAATACGGATAAGAGACAATTAGAATACAATTTCGTTTGGCAACAATGAGTGGCGCAGGTAGGTACGTCGTCGCTTTTCCTTGGAGCCACTTGGAGCGTAGGAAACGAGCGCTTGCTTCCATCGGCGGAGGTAAACGACATGTAAACGACGACATATCAGCGCCTCGAGTTATTAATCGGTGCCTTCCACTGATAGCTATTCTAATGAGTATTATTCAGGAGACACGCGTAAGGAGGCCGAGGCGAACCATGTTTTGTAATGCCGCGAACGTATCTTATTACCACTTTTTAAGATTCTTGAAACACGTAAAGACTTTCAGTGCGAGCTGATTTACTCAACATCATTATTTCAGCCGAAAGATGTCCACTGCTGGACATAGTCCTCCCCCAGGCGTCGCCACATTGACCGATCCCGTGCGTCTCGCATCAAGCGCCTTCTCGCAACCTTAACCAGGTCATCGGTCCACCTAGTAGGAGGCCTTCCAACGTATCGTCTTCCGGTTCGCGGTCGCCATTCCAGAACTTTTCGGCCCCATCGGTCATCGTTCTGCGAGCAATGTGCCCTGCCCACTGTCACTTAAGTTTGGCAATTCTTCGGGCTAGGTCGGTAACTTTGGTTCTCCTGCGGATACCATCATTTCTGACGTGATCACGAAAGGAAATTCCGAGTTTAGCCCTCTCCATTGCCCTTTGGGTGACTTTAAGCTTTCTGATAAGGCCCTTTGTGAGCGAGCACGTCTCGGTCCCATAGATGATTACTGGCAACACACACTGTTCATAGACTTTTGTCTTGAGACACTGCGGTAAATTGGACGAGAAGATACCACGCAACTTCCCGAACGCCGCCAAGCCGAGTCGGATTCGACGGCTGACCTCTTTCTCGATTTACTCTGCTTCTATGAATTCCAATGACTACAGTACAATACACAAACATTAATTCCTTCTTCAGATTTTGATTTAAACTCTAGATCGATTTATGGTAATTGCAAATATGTAGGTCAAGTATTGACTGAAAATGAGTTTCAATACAATGTAATTCTAGTGAATTACTAATAAAATATTACTGACTAACTACATGTTATCTATTGTCAGCTGCAACGAGTCCAGACACTTACAAAATGTTCTAGAAGAAAACTAGGGTACTGTGAGTCACATTCGATTTGAAAAAAACTGTACTCGAAGTCGCATGGTCCATAACATACATATGTTATGGACCAAGTGATTAATAACAGGCATTATTCATAATGCCCGGGCAATTTGAAAATAGCACAATATGCGTAGGCAATATGATAAAAACTAATGATATAATTAATTTGACCGGGCTTTCTGAATAATGCCCATCACTTATTGGGCCGGGTAATAAACCGTCATCTCCTTTGAAACTAAACCATCCGTGTCGGGGTGACCTAAGCTTCCGAACTCGGTTCACTCGCTCTTGGACTAATTCGTTGACCATAATTATCGAATTGCCGTTACGTAGCAATATTCATAATGACCAGACAAAGTGATAAATGTAGAAGTTAAATCAATATTAATTACATTGCCTGATTTCACTTGACTAGATTTATAATGCCCGGGCATACACATAGTGTCCTATTTAATCAATTGGTCCATGACATGTATATTGGTAGATATGAGAATTTTAGTTACTTAATTTAATGTCTTTAATGGTTTAAAGGAAACAAGATGATGAATTGCCTTCGTCAACAGCTATTTACAACTCACCGAATAACTAACAAGTTGAATCGTTGAAAAAGATACAGTAGTGTCTACTTTCAGACATTATATTACTACAGTCATTATATTTTTCACTTATCTTGCAGTTGGCGAAAGCTTAGATGCGGTTAGAAATAAGTCGAGGTATTTACCATCTCTGGGCGGGGTATGCCTGGCGTGGTCGATGTGTGGTCGCACGAACTGCGGGGAGGCATGGGGCATCAGTAGAGGCCAGACTCCGGCGCCACTGTACAGGGCTCCCAGGCCACTGCAGTACATCAGGGCTCCTAGTTCTGAACAAAAAAGGTAGCTGGTGACAAATGCTGAAATTGTGAGCTGCCGTGTCCAGTTTAAGATCTGAATGCGACACTTTTCTCGACCGAACAGGGAATCTTTGACATTTGACGACGGTGACTACCGAAATGATTAATTTTGATCACATGGTCCACATGTCAATCTCATACATTTTTGACTTGTCCCAAAATACTTTTCAAGAATCTAGAGGCTCTATACTCCATTTGAAATAACATTAGAAATTTTTACAACAATTGTTTACAGTCCATTCAACCGATTTTGAGTTCAATCCCGTAAACATAAGGATAGCATAAAATCATAAACCAGTTACCAAAACTAACTGTTTACTACAGCTGTCATTTGTCATATCACCAACGCAATAGAAGTCAAAATCGGTTGACCGAGCTGTAGCAGATGTCAAATTTTATCTCAAATGGAGTATAGTCAAAAATGACTAAACAATCAACAAGACAGGCTAACCAGCAACCTAATTGCATAAGTGAATTCGGCAAGGTATCGACCAATCATATAGACGGAAATCCACATCGCGTCTTTTATCTCACATGTGATTGGTTGATTGATGGGGCAAAACCCTTTGCCTTGCCGAATTAACTTACGAAATTAGTCTGCGGGTTATCAGTGAACCTGAACACATACCAGTAGCTTGCGCGTATTGCTTCAGCGCCCTCCCTGCAATCTCGATATCTCCCAGTTGGCGTAGATCCAGTCGGTGATGTGAGAGAGAGTCGGGAGAGCGCGGGGGAGAGCGTGGCGACGGTGGGGTGCGGGGGGACACGCTGCCTTCTGGAGACGGGAACCGGTGAGCTGGTGGCGGCGGCGAGGACGGCTGGAACTGCTCCGCCAGCCGCGACAGCAGTACGTGCCGAGACATCCTAAACAACAGAACAGAAATTCCTGAAGGTAAAACAAATAATACCTAGTATAATAATACGTACGTATATAGAGCAATAATACGTACAGCTAAGGAGTGGAATTCCCTGCCGGAGTCTGTGTTTCTCGATAGCTACAACCTCGGGGTTTTTAAGTCAAGAGTGAATAGATTTCTTCTAGGCAAGCGTGTTACACCGCTTACGATCAGGTGAGATAGTAGTCAAGCGCGAGCGTATCAATAATAATTTAAAAAAAAACCTCAAACATGCCAATTCAAAGAAGAATACCCCGAAGGTCCCTTCGAGAAAATACTGTAATAAAGGCAAGAAATTTTTAAATACTTCTCGTTACAATCTCTTTTGTTTCACGCAGCTAAAATAACACGACGTGAATAAATTACAGGTAATAACGATTCTTTAACAATTAACGCCTGCATCACAATGTTAAGCTCCATTCATCGGCCAATTAGAACAATCCACCTGAGCTTTAGAATTGTCATTGACTAGCAGAGCCTTATCGATCGATCGTACTGCAACCATTCTGCTTTCCCGTGGGAACCTTCACCATTCTGATGAGCTTTAGGCATCTACAGCTTTTGTAATAAGCTTCATATTTACATTAAATAAAGCTTATTTTATTTTTAAACTGACACAATTATTCATTCATAAAAAAAGGTTTGAAGCCCGCTAAGGACAAACTGGATATCGCAAGGATTTCTCGTTTCTGCCTGTTTGCTGTATTTTAGAGTCAATGGCATCATCTTTAACAAGGACACGCACTAAACCTAAGCACATCAAGAGTAGGTTAAACGTTTAAAAAAACCGGCCAAGTGCGAGTCGGACTCGCGCATGAAGGGTTCCGTACCATTATCGCAAAAAACGGCAAAAAAATCACGTTTGTTGTATGGTAGCCCCCCTTAAATATTAATTTTATTATACTGTTTTTAGTATTTGTTGTTATAGCGGCAACAGAAATACATCAGCTGTGAAAATTTCAACTGTCTAGCTATCACGGTTCATGAGATACAGCCTGGTGTCAGACAGACGGACCGCGGAGTCTTAGTAATAGGGTCCCGTTTTTATCCTTTGGGTACGGAACCCTAAAAACAATTTATGTGACATAACTCTTTTGTTAGTTAACATTTATTGTCACACTTCACGTAGATACAGCACTAATTAATTACCTTAACTGCATTAAATTTTCTAAATGGTTCCGCCGGCGGCGTTGTCAGTCACCTTGTTCACGAAGACAACTCAATATGATGGTAAGTAGGTACCGCGTTTATCAAGATTTTACGGTCAGCGCGGATCAATTCAAAAGTTGCGATATCATCTTTGTTTTACGTGACCGACGTCATTAGTGTCCATCCAACTACCTACGTAGTACGTACGTATTTGTTGACAGCCCTTGCTGATTAATCCGGCCGCTTGTTTGTTGACAGCGAATCGTATTAAAAGCTCAATCAAGCAAATGAAGAATCAGAATAATGGAAGTGGTCGGCAGCGGCGGCGCCCGCTGCGTACGCGCATTAATAATGCACGTGTCGAGTAAAACAATCTTCATTAGACTAACACACATTACATATTTACAGAATGGATGTCCGCGTGCTCCATACAATTTCATATCGCGCTTCCATTAGGAATTAAACTCGAGGAAGCTACCAGCACCAGTATAGGCGGAGACATTACATTTGTCGCCGTAAATTATAAATAATGATGCCGGACAATGATTTGCAAAATTTCCTAATTACAATAATGCCCAAGCAGTATAATAATTAACGATAGTTCTCGTGTAGATATCGATCATATTCATGATATCCACGTAAGGGCAGTTCAATTTTCTTGTCTTACAAATGCAAACCAATTGGTTGGCTATTACTACTAATTGGTTAACAAGCTGGCTGACGTGAGGGTTGTGTGTCGCAATTTCTTGTTTCAATAAAGCAAGGCTTTACTTATTAGATCGCGAGTAGTCATTACCTCCCGTGCGACGAGTGCCAGCATTTCTTTTTTCCTTACGGTACAGTGGGAACTCGAGCAAATGTTGAGAAAATCAATCAGCGCAAAAATTGACATGAATTAAATTTTATTGATGTTTACGTACCTTATTTGTTTAAGACTATTGTCTCTTTTAAAATTGAAATGTTAACAAACACCTGTGTGTGAGTTATAAAATGCTGTCTGCCGTATGTTATCGCTTTTGATACGGAACAGGTGTTTCTTAGAAAAAGATTAAATCAAAATCTGACTCAGATTTTGTTTGAACAGATTTTTTTTACAAATCTTATTCTGTCAATGTCAATCAAATTAATCAGTGTTTTACACCATTGTATGATTCTTTGTTTTATAAATTCAAAAGAGATTATAATTACGTTTTAAATCTCAGTTTTTTTTAAGTTTTTATAATCAGAGTACTATATAAACATAACCTTAGCCGTGTAGCCTGTCTGATATTGGCTGAAAATTAATTATTTCATCGACATTCGTGCAGTTCCGGTTTCACGGCGCAGGTTGCAAAGTTAAATGTTTCCGAGTAATTAAAATGTGCGTTCATAATGTGAAAATTATCACGAGATGGAAAAGGAGCTTTTTGACGTATGTACCTATATTACAAATATTTGCTTTTTAACCGACTTACCAAAAAGGAAGAGGTTCTATGTTCGACTTTAGGTATTTTTTTTTGTGTATGTTCACGCTTATCTCCGTCAGTATTGGACCGATTTTGAAAATGTTTCGAAATTTGTCCGATTTTAATTTGGTGAAGATCTGATGAAGAACTTCGAAGATATACAACAGAACTCTTTAATAAATAACGGCAAATCTCTTGCTGCAATCGCATGTCTCACGCCAGTACGCTCTTAAGGGGTAAACAGATCACTCATTGCAGCGGTTATGTTCAGTTTCATGATATTCAGGAAATCTATTCTATGATTATAGGTACCTTACTAAACTACTTGCCTATTAGTAGGTACAAATAAAAAGCGTAAATAAAAAAAACTTTATACAAAAAAAAAAGTATGTCGTTTTTGTGGCAACACTTTTTCTTTCTTCTTTCAAATAAGAAAACTACAAAGTGAAAAATAACTTTACTTTTGGAAGTCGGTGTCCATAACGCAAAAAATGGTAGCTACCAAAGACACCGACTTCCAAAAGTAAAGTTATTTTTCACTTTGTAGTTTTCTTATTTGGAAGTCGGTAACTAGTATTTTTTTGTAAAAAGTTTTTTTTTCTTTTTTACTTTGATTTTCATTCATTGGTATCAGAATAGTTTGCATAATCGTCATGGTACTTATTCATATATTTCTTGTTATTAAAAGAATAACGTGGTAAAAGCTTACATCAGAAGACAAAAAGACATTGGTAATTCAGTACAATACAAAAGCCCAATTAACCAAATTAAAAAACGATTCATTCGCCGACACTGAAAATATTTCACCGCCCGTGGCTTTGTCTGCCGGGTTGTTTTGTTCTTCTCTTCAATATTTCTAGGTATTAAACATGTTGGAACACATGTACAAATTTGGTTTCGCCTTGTTTGTATATTGCTACGGGAATATAGACTTGCAGATTATTTGCACGGCGATGCATCTGTAGACGTTTGGTTCAGCGACGACGTAGGTACGTACGTATTAAATTACTGCACATTGTCGCTTGTATAAACATAGACAGACATGAACAAATAATTGTGAAAAGTAGGACATTCAATGTGCAAGTGTGCAGTTCTTTCTTCCGTATATTGCGCAAGGATTAGATTTTCTCGATATGCAGGTTATAAAGATAAGAAATGATCCAAATTTGCTATGAAATCGCACTAACACGAGTTTGAGGACATTTTATGATATCATTAAACAATGCAAATGTGTTACTTTTGCTAAAGTAACCAAAATGATGAAGCTTTTAGAATAATTAATGAAAATTGTTATCCACCTGCCATTGCCGTAACTCTGACGTTGTGTTAGGGAATAATATATTTAAGTAGTACCTAAGGTGTAAATTGAATATAAAGGTAACTGAAAGATATTTTTTAATTTGTAGGTAAACTTTTTAAACCTGTTCAATATAAAAGCTAAAACAATCAAATACGTAGGTTATAGAAATTTACAAAAAAATAAGAAAGTAGATAATGTATTTATGGCTATTTTTGTCATGTGTGTTAATTAATTTGAAAGTTAAATTATCTAATTAATTTTTAATGATGACATCATTAATCGGAAGAAAACATTTAAAAAGGGAAACAGTTTTAGATATTTGTTGTTATTGTTTATACGAACAAATTAAATAATGTAATATATTTAATAATAATATCCAAAAGGAACTTACCTTAAACCGTACTTCTAGGAAGCTACGAAAATCTATTTCACTCACTGCTACGAAACACTACGAAAAATATTTTTTAAATCAGTCCAAGAAACACCATAAATCTAATGTCATTTTATTTTAGGTAGACTAATAAAATAAATGCAGCGAACAATATGACGTCGCGAAAATCGTAAGGCTGCGTAGGATCAGAAACGTCACTGACTGCTACGGTGCGTCGCGTTTGGCGCCTGGCACCTGACTGAAATAAGGCTCGCGCGCCCCGACCTACCCGACTGCTCTTCCACAATAACGTTCTTTTTTCAAAACTCTGCTAACAAAAAAGAGGTCGGACGGAGCCCGAGCAATAAAGAAATGATTTGATGAAACAGGCACTTGACAGGTGGCTCGCGTCTCATCCTCGCAGGCAGCACTTAATTGTTAGTTGCGCTTACGTTGACGGCGCAGAGGATGTACTGAAAAATGGCTTTTAAGTATTAATGCCCACAAATAAGCGGTTGCTCCCTATGTGACATTAAAACCCTTGCATTAAGAATTGCAAAAGTTGCACTAGACCTTTGGATGAAGCCTTAGGTTGGTTACATATGATGTTCTTGGATTATCTATGTGCTGGTAAATACTAGTTAATTTGATTTGTGGCCAAAACTGAGATTAACTAAATGCACGAGGCTTAGATTTCTCGTAGCGTCGCGCCCCGCCCACCGCGCGCTATTGGTCGCCATCTACCGCTGGGCGGAGCGTTGCTTAGATACGAACTTAGAAGCCTTTTTAACGTAACAATCTAATATTATTTATTTACAAAACGATTCGTTAAATTATTTTAGAGGCTTAATGTAAATTAATCTAATTTAATGACACGTTGGTCATAAAAAATTAGGTAAAGGTATTGCATTTGAAAGCTCTATCTGATGGTGCTTATCTATGCCTTAAGAAACTTTTATAAGTTTCTCGAGAAAACGTTTTAGTTTATTTGGAAAATCCGGTGAAGACTATTGTATTTTGATTGTTGAATCTATCTATACTTAATATTATTATTATAAAACTGAAGAGTTTGTTTGTTTGTTTGTTTGAACGCGCTAATCTCAGGAACTACTGGTTGGAATTGAAATATTCCTTTTGTGTTGGATAGTCCATTTATCGAGGAAGGTTATAGGATATATAACATCACGCTACGACCAATAGGAGCGGAGCATAAATTAAAAATGTTGCATGAACGGTATTTTTTCCTTTTTGAGAGCTTCCGTTGCGTGCGCTGCGTAAGCGGTTAAAGTTACGCAACATTCATGTATGTAGGGTAGGTAGGTAGGTAGTTGACGAGAGCTAAGCCGCGTGGGACAGCTAGTGCTCAGAAATTTTCGGTTTGAGAAAACACTTAGCAATTACTTAGCGTATGACTTAAAAATTTTACGTCTTTACCTACGTGAGAAGACTTATTTTTAGTGATTAAACGCTTTAAACTCGAAGTAAAAACTGATTAACTTTACATAAATAGGTAATACTTCATGTGGATTGCCCATGGCTTGACATATGAAAGGTGCTTCACAAACTTGTATGAGAAATTGGCGATCGATACTTTACTTGACACTTAAAATGCCTTATTATGTATAACAGTTCCAATTAAAATATTCAATAAAAACTATTTATGCGACTAAAAATAACTGCGGCTTGTTATAACTATTTATGTGATGTGAGCAGAGCAGGTATACATATTATAAGTCGTAGCTTATATTATAAGGAGGTATTATTTGTTTGTTTGTAAAAGGTAAACTCAAACAAAAATTCACAGTTGGAAAGTTACACTATTCTTTCACCAAGCGTCAAAGGCCAATAAGGCTACTTTTTTTTGGCACGGGAGGGAAGTGACAGGCAAAGCCAAGTCTTTAATAGGACTGTAAAGTTTGGTTATTTAGTAGTTTGATTGATTAGCAATAATTAATTCAGTTATTTTTACTGTTGGAGTTTCAATTTTGTCTATTAACATAATATACAATTGAATACAAATCAGACCTAAAGAGTAATTCCACATATGCTCTGTATTGATAAATAATATATACAACTGAATATTTCTAATCTTATGACTAATAACAAAACAAAATTACATACAAAGGGGAGAAGGAAAAGGGCTCCTTGCGCATTAAAAAAATTCGTCCACATCGATGTCAATGGCAAACGTGCCCAGAACGCTGGCACCATTGCCACGTTGAATGGCAATGCTGAAAGAGAGAGAAAGAGTTCAAAGAGTTCATTTTGACTATGAATAATATAAAATAATATGAAGAGAAGTAACTGTCAAAGTGACAACACTATGACAGGACCCTGGTACAAAACCATTTTTCAGCCATTTCAAAAGAGATTTTATTCGACTGCCGAGAAGCAGAAACTAAACGTACCTAATGTTTTTATCGTGTAAGTTATAAAAAAAAAAACACAAAATTTTATATAAGTCCTTAATCCTCCTAAAAAGTTAATAATCTGCATAGCCTATTCCCAACTTTTTTGGGGTCGGCTTCCAGTCTAACCGGATTCAGATGAGTACCAGTGTTTTACATGGAGCGACTACCTATCTGACCTCCAAAACCCAGGAACTGGGTAACATGGTACCCCTTGGCAAGACTGGTGTCAGATCTCAGGCTACCCGTAACGACTGTCAAAGATCTTCAAATGACAACCGGGACCAACGGCTTAACGTGCTTTCCGAGGCACGGCAGAACCTCGGTATGTTGAAATGGTCATATATCACATCCACGGACCGACCTCGTCAAGCGTTGCTTAAACTTGAAGATCGACCCGTGCGGCTGTTATTATTTAGCCACGAGCTCCTTATACATGCAATTTTTTTTAGCCTTTTAAAAAGTTTTGTTTAAAAATTGAACGTTTTTCTTTAATACAACATCCGTATTCAGTAGCCAAATAGAAGCTGACCTCGACGTAGTTGTGAAAAGTGTAAGCAGATTGAATCAGTTGCCAATTGTAAATTTTGATTTTCAGTAACGCAACTATCAATTCTCAGCGTATTAGGTGTATATACATACATACATAAACTCACGCCTTTTTCCCATGGGGGTAGGCAGAAACTACAGAACGCCACCTGCTACGATCCTTACATACTTCTTTTGGTTCACACACATTCATACATCTAGTCATACACACACGCCGGTTATGGGTAATGCGCACTTGGCCTTTCTGAAGAACATCACCTATAAGGTCTATGTATGTCTTTCTAGGGCGTCCCCTCCCGGCGTTTCCATTTACGTCTGCCTTGTAAATACCTTTCGTTAGTCGACTTTCATTCATCCTCTCAACATGGCCATATATTAACATACCCTTTTCAATTTTAGTCACTACATCTTCTTTTAAACCACAACGTTGTCTTATTACCTCATTCCTCTATCAGTTAAAGTTACACCACACATACTCCGCAAGGAGCGCATTTCCACTGCATTAATCCTACATGTATAGATTCTTCTTAGATGTATATATATGTCTTTCATTAATCACATTTTCACCTGATCGAGCGATTGTAAATGTAATAGCAATCTCGGGCAATTCAATTAGGCGGATAATCTGCTTTGGTTGCTGCGTGTTTTGTTACGGAGGAGACGTAGGGCTTCACTCTTCAGTGGGGGAAGTGCTTCAGCGAGTGCAGTGAGGGGGGACATGGGGGCTGTAAACATAACGGCGAGCGCGTGTCAGGGTGCGGGGCGGCGGGGGCGCAGGCACGCGGGTGGCGGGCGCGGGGGCGCGTCACGGCCCGTTAGCGCGGATCCTCGGCGCGTGCACATGTCGCCCCGGCACGCGCCCGCGCCACTTTTTATCCTTCTTTTTTTTCTGTTGCTGTTTTTGTTTTCTCCCTTTGTTCGAAATACGAATTAAAGCCTCCTTTTCGATTTCTGGGTGAATTAATGAAGCCGGAGTTTGAGATATCACGATCGTAAGTCTGATAAGATTTTGTTATTCATTCATAGCTTTGACTTTTATTTTTGGATATTCCCGAAAATTTTGAAAGTTTGTCGATTAACGGAACTTTGAAGCGCTAAAGTTAGGTCTAAACTTAAAGTTACATCTAGGTATTGTGTGGTAAAGAGTTAGTATCTAAGGCTGATATTCTAGTAAACAGATACGTTATACACTCACAAAACAATCGAAAAAAGTGTTCCGCACAGCAGCGGCAGCACTACACACTTCCCATTCATCTGACATTAAAAAATATTTTCGTGTGTATTACAAATAGATACACACGATAGCATTTTTTTATTTTGTTTTTGTTTCAACAAAGCGTATCTCTCTTTGCCATGCGTGACATAAACTAAAGACTAAATAAAGGTCACAATTGTGACATATTCGAATCTTCACAATGCGCGCGCTCATAACATATCTGTTTACTAATCTAAGGTAAAGGTCCTACTTGCCATGAATATCGATAAATAAAATAATCAAAAAAAAAAAAAACATGTAGGTAGTGCAGGGAGATGTATGTAGATAAAAACCATGCAAATCCTTAAACACGTTCATAAAGTATGCGAGTACATGCTTGATAGATAAGTAAATCAAAATAAAACAGTTGAAGGGTAGATACGCATGTTTCAGCTGCAGGCTACAGAACCGGTCGCTGCTCGCTGAGCTGGCCGGCACAGGCGGCTGGCGCTGTCGCCCTGCGCCATTCCTTACCGTCAACTTTTATTAATTGGGCAGATGAGAGCCACGGCTTCCATGACGAATGCTTATCCCTTATACGGCCAGCAGTTCGCGAAACCTTTTATAGATTCTCAATTAAAAGTGTCTATTATAGTTAATAGGACGATCAGACATTGTAGCGTTTGTAGAAACGAGAATATTTGCTTTAAGTATTTATAAAAACAGGTAATATAACGGAAAGGACGATTAAGTGGAATAAAATGTAGAATAGGGGTGCGGGTGGCAGGTGGCTGCGGCTTAGGGACGCTCCCATTGTTCCGACTTAGATATCGACACGCAATGTGATTTGGAGACAAAACTCTTGTTGCGGTTTCCTCGAACTTTTATCATTTAACGTTTCGTAAGTATTTTATTATAGGTAGACAAACAAAATTTCAAAATTTAAAAAATCCCCGACACATTTATCTTGCGAAAACACCCCGATTCAAACAGTAAAACGCCCGAACCGGCTGAACCGATTTTATTGAAACATAGCTAAGAACACTCTCGACAAAATCACCTTTCAAACAAAAAATCGGTTGATCCGTTTAGGTGCTTTGATGTCACAGACAGACACACAGATACACAGCAACACACGTGAAACTTATAACACCCCTCTTTTTTCGGCGGGGGTTAAAAAATATTCTTTCAGATCTTGACATGGCAACTATTATCAGAACAGCTTCCTTGCCTCTCTGAATTATATAGATTACAATGGGTTTAAATAATTAAATCACATCACACATCACATCCTATTAATGTTCCCACTGCTGGGACACAGGCCTCCTCTCTGTGAGAGGGAATGGGCCGTAATCCACCACGCGGGCCCAGTGTGGGTTGGTGGATGTCACATGTCTTAGAATTTTTGAACATTCCGGTTTCCTCACGATGTTTTCCTTCACCGTTTTGAGACCTGGCTCGAACCCACGACCCACAACTTGTAAGTCGCGGCCGATACCACTGGGCCACCACTGCTCTCAATATCAAATAAAACATGAAATTGTGAGGCCATTTCAGATGACTATACCGATTGTCAGCATCGTTTTGAGACCTGTGAAAGGTTTCGTATAAAATGTCAACATCTTATAGCGACGGAACCCTAATGAAGATGTAGTTAATTAATAGCGTGCTCGACTGCTTGTTTTGGTCACTAGGTTCCATTCCAGCTGGAATTCTTCACATTCCTGTTTGTGGCCTTGGCGTATAAAAAGGCAGAATCCGAAATAAGAAAGGTTATCAACAGAGTATAACTTAGCAGTGGTGGCCCAATTGTATCGGCCGCGACTTACAAGTTGTGGCTCGTTGGTTCGAACCCAGGCAGGCACTTTACTTTGTGTAAATTATTTCATCACCACTGCTCTCAAAACGGTGAAGGAAAACATCGTGAGGAAACCGGCATGTCCTAGAACCAAAAAAAAATCGAAGACATGTGACATCCACCAACCCGCACTGGGCCCGCGTGGTGGATTACGTCCCATTCCCTCTCACAGAGAGGAGGCCTGTGTCCCAGCAGTGGGAACATTAATAGGCTGATGATGATGATGATGATAACTTTCATCGTATTCGAAAATTTTTCGTATTTGAAAGACATTCAACGGTCATAGGATCAGTCTGACCAAATAAAATCTTGCTCATTCGATGAAATGTATTAAATGAGTTGAAATGAATCGATAAAATGAATTAAATGAGCTACGGACCTAAACTTTTAGCTTAGATTATTTAAATTGTTATTAGTTTATGTGGTACGTTTTTATCTTCGACCATATTATGATGAGACAATGTAATAGTTTTTTGGTGGATGGTTCAAGTCCAATTTTTTGCCGAAAACAGACACTGTGGTTTCCAACTCATAAGTGACAAAATATTGCGAACTTTACACGCCTTAAAATAATTTTGGATATTTGCTAATAATAATGCTGCCAGCGTTCTGGGCACGTTTCCCATTGACATCGATGTGTACGAATTTTTTTTAACGCAATGAGCCCTTTTCCTTCTCCCCTTTGTATGTAATTTTGTTTTGTTATTAGTCATAAGATTAGAAATATTCAGTTGTATATATTATTTATCAATAAAAAATAAACACACTCCTATTCAAAAAAAAAAAAAATCTTTAAATATTGTTATCAGTCTCATTCATTAAACAACTAAACTCGAAGCTTAATTTCTTCAAATAAAATATAATAACAAGCTCGGTGTCTTTTTACGCTGTGTAAAATATGCATGACCTTGCTTGACTACCTAAGAATATATTTCCCGCTGTTTTTTGTTGAATTTGTTAATTGTTGCAACTTGTAGGTTATGTCGTGAATAATTTTCATTCCATTGTACGATTTAATATCGAACATTTATATTCCAGTGTGTGCAATTACGTCTAACTTTGGTCCTGAGCCGGATCGGAGTTTAAAAAAAAAAAAAAAATTTTTTTTCGTAGCGCTCTCTGACCAGCTGCTACGGCCTACGAGCTACGCAAAGCTCTACGATTGTAGCACTAACAAATAAAAAAGCCTAAAAAAAAAAATTGCCTATATTTTAAGTAGCGTTGTCTAACGTAAAATCTTAACATCGATAACTGCAATCGACACACGTCGCGTCTATGGAGCACCCTCAGTCTTGAGTCAAGATTGAACACGCGACTCGGCCTGCCTGGTCGAGTGTTCGCGCCATGTGCCTTAACGGATTTATTGGAGCCCGCGCGTGCCGTGCGTCAGCCAACGTGTGCACCGCCTTTATTAGTCCAATGTATGGGACTGGCACAGGGTGAACACTTTCTCTACATTTTATAGAGGAATCGAGACAACGGTTATGTTGACTACGAGTATACTCTCTGCGCTGTAGCATGGTGCGGGTGACAGTTTCAATAACATTTTTTACGCATATACGTACACGCATTTAGGGTTCCGTAGCCAAATGACGAAAAACGGAACCCTTATAGATTCGTCATGTCAAAGTCAAAGGCAAATGTGTTTATTTCAAGTAGGCCATTATGCGGCACTTTTGAACGTAAAAATTTACATTTAATAAAAAATTGATTCTACCGTGCATTCGGAAATGTAGCTTGTTATGGAGAAGAACGCACAAGAAACTCCATACTTACTCTTTAAAAAAAAAGTTTTATACAATATTTATATAAGTACATACATTAATAAATGCATATACGTCTGTCTGTCTGTCTGTCCGTCCGTATATCACAGCCACTTTTTTCTGAAACTATAAGTACTATGCTGTTGAAACTTGGTAAGTAGATGTATTCTGTGAACCGCATTAAGATTTTCACACAAAAATAGAAAAAAAAACAATAAATTTTGGGGGTTCCCATATTTGAAATTGAAACTGAAACTAAACAATTTGTTTTTCATCAAACCCATATTTGTGGGGTATCTATGGATAGGTCTTCAAAAATGATATTGAGGTTTCTAATGTATATTTTTTCTAATCTGAATAGTTTGCGCGAGAGACACTTCCAAAGTGGTAAAATGTATGTCCCCCCCCCCCTGTAACTTCTAAAATAAGAGAATAATAAAACTAAAAAAAATATATGATGTACATTACCACGTAAACTTCCACTGAAAATTGGTTTTAACGAGATCTAGTAAGTAGTTTTTTTTAATATATCATAAATCGTAAACCGCAATTTACCAAGTACGGAACCCTTCGTGCGCGAGTCCGACTCACACTTGGCTTTTTTTTGGGACAATCCCACCGTACTATTCCCAAACCACTACAATTCCTGAAAGCCAGAATCAACAGTGGCGACCACCAGAAAAGCGCCGAGGCAATCAAGCTCGACGAAGTCCCGGAGAATGAATTTAACTGTCTTGGAACCCGCAACGAAATTAATAAGAAAAGAATAACGGAGGAGTAGGAAACTATGGTATATGGTATAACCGGCAACGATGGTATATGGTATAACTATGGTATGACGTTAAACTACAAAAAATGCGTATACGTATATGCGTAAAAAATGTTACTGAAACTGTCATTCGCACCATGCTACACAGCGCAAAGAGTGTAGTATGGGTTTGCAAAATGCGAACAAAATTCGTAGCATTTTATTTCGCTAAGCTAAAATTCGTAGGGTTTCTCAAGAAGGTTCATATGACTTGCATGATCGAGTTATTTTTATTATACCTAGTATTTATATCTAAAGTGGCAGTACTGAGCATCATCGTACGAAGAACCTTGTATAGTTCGTACTTCGTAGCATTCCTAAGCGCTTTTTAATGTTTAATGGTTGAATATGTGGGTAGTTCGGTTTTTCAAGATTGCTATTTCTTTTCTGATGTACGAGTATTAATGAATTCCGGATTAAATGTCACATTTGTTCATTGCCAGAAAATTATCATAATAGAAAATGTATCGTATTATTTTCAGCTTCAGGTGCATTCAAGTTTTTCAGTAAATCTTGTACGAATACATTATATAGTATACTAGCTGACCCGGCAAACTTTGTTTTGCCATAAAAACACAAACATTTATCTACCCTACCTAGGGTAGGTTACCTTACACTACCCTACCCTACACTACCCTACACTACCCTACACTACCCTACACTACCCTACACTACCCTACACTACCCTACACTACCCTACACTACCCTACACTACCCTACCCTACACTAAACCTAACCTACGAAAAAAAAAAATACGTAAAAACCATCTTTGAACTTCAACGAACATTAAAAAAAAAGAATTGGCCAAATTGGTCCAGGCGTTGTTGAGTTATGCGCTTACCAACACATTTTGCGATTCATTTTTATATTATAGAAGATAGATTAATTACATGGGTACTGGGTGCCTATCTACGAGTCCATTTAATAGATGATACCAACGTCATCAGCTAATCCGCGATAATACTTGGATATTTATTTTGTAGCAGCTTTTATGTTGTACATACTTGTAGAGCTACAGTCTGCAGCCTTTTGTCATAGTTCAAGTGATATGTACCACTGCCCTGTGGTTGACTGCCAATCCTAAGAAACGAAGGAAGCGTGTTTGTTTACCTAATACTGTTTACGAAAGAGAGAATAAAAAACTTTTTATCAAAAACATCACTACAAAGCGAAAAATAACTTTCTTTTCGGAAGTCGGTGTCTTTGGAATTATCTCTTTTCGTTATTGACACCGACTTCCGAAAGGAAAGTTATTTCTCGCTCTGTAGTGATTTGTTTTGGAAGTCGGTTTAATTTTTTTGATAATTTATTTTTTATTTTTCTCTTTTTAGTTTTGGTTGGTACCTTATATTACCATGAAAATCATATATCTAGACGGCTTCTCATAACAATTCTGCCAAGCCTAGAAACGACTGGGATACATTGATTTATTACGGAGTTTTGGTGCCTACCTTCCAGCTTCATCATCAGATCAGTTCGATGGTACCATTTTCATAAAAAAACCATTTATTTAAATTTGCTTCAACACAGTCATTTAACTTTTCGACATATCTAATACCCAAAACATATTCTCAATTCAATTCTCAATTTTTTATTGCGTACCATAATGTATATACATAGTTGGTAGGAAAATAATTATATAAGTCACAATTATGGACCCTGTCGGGCACAGCATATATAAAGTAGGAGAGAGGAGGAAGGACACTGAGTGTTTAATGTGATAAATTAATTGTATTATTGGTAAGTTATTTTTTAATTACAATTAATATTAGTTTTATTTAATCATTATTATTTATTTTATTTAATAATCAACATTTTTATTTATTACGTAATTAATATGTATTTTCATAAGGTAAGTTATTTATTTATTGGATACTCCATGATTATTTAAAAAAAAAAATGATAATATATATTGCATATATGGGTCGGCAGGCGTCTTTAATAGTGAATATTTACGAGTATAGGTACAAATAGATAGTTATAAGTTCCTTATAATTTATCATTTAGGTATTCGTTTATGCTATAGTAGCATTTGCTTACGAGGAAGAGCTTAATTAATTGATAAAGATATTATATGTGTTAGAATTCTTTATTATTTCGGGTAACTTATTATAGATTTTGATGGACATGACAAAGGTACCACTGGAATGCATGTTTAGTCGCGATTGTGGTAAGTTTAGTCTATTTTTATGTCTTAAATTAATTTTATTTTGTATGTCCTCTCTTTTTGTAAAGAATTCTGAGTACATACGCACAAACTTACAAACTTCAAATATATAAAGACAGGGTAAGGATAAAATCTTTAGTTCCTGAAAGTGGGGTTTACAGCTATCGGTGACTTCAACATTTACTAAGATTCTTATTAGTTTTTTTTGTAGGGTAAATAGCGTGGGTGCATCAGTGCTGTTGCCCCATAAGATGACACCGTATTTGAGCCATGCGTAGGCGTACGCGTAGTACGTTACTAGTGCAGTTTTTAAGTCTGTAGTTTTTTTGATCTCACGGAGGGCGTATGAGAATTTAGATATTTTTGCTCTTACTTTCTGAATGTGTGACTTCCAATTTATGTGTGTATCAATGTTTAGGCCTAGTAGGGTGAAATTATCAACTACTTCTAATTTATTATTTTTAAAGCTAAAGTTTATATTTATTGGTATCTTTTGGCGAGGGTGGAATGAAACATACTTACCATTGAGAAGATGCTGTGGCCAGCTGTGATCTTCTCTTCATCAGTTCCACTTCACCAAATTATACTTTCTGAATGTAAATGCTTGCCATGTTGATAAAAATATCAAAATCGCTGTATGTATGGCCTCGATTGCTGAGGAATCCCCTCATCAGATCCTGACTTAGTGACAATAGGACAAACTCGAGAGTATACCCTTTCAAACTAAAAATAACTTACAAAATCGGTCCATAATTGATGGAATAATCAGTGCATATTCACAAAAAAAAAACAAACATAAAGTCGAAAATTGAACCTCTTCCTTTTTGGAAAGTTGGTTAAAATAGATAAATCTTTGAACAAAGAATTTGTTTTCAATCTTAAAAATACTACTCCTAAAGTACTTTTTCCCGAAAATGCGCAGCCACACAAATGCGTGTTTAGGTATTCCAAAACAACATAAGGGTATTCCAAAAATCAGTGTGACTTTTTATTGCCTAACATCCGTTGCGAACAGTATCAATTTGCATATCTTAGCAGTTGGAGGCTACAGTTAGGAGGCGTCTGCGGCGAGTCATATGGCGGGCGTCTGCTGAAACCGTAAAAGCTTGCGGAGCGAGCGTCGTGGGCCGTGCGGCGGTGGAAGCGCGCGGTGCGGACACGCCCGCTCATTACGAACGGAAAACTGCGCCTCTCCGCTAATTGCGATCATTCTTACGCTCCCATATTGAGTGCGCACATGTTCCCGCGCCGAGGCCGCGCCGCGCACTGCTGCTATGTTGCGGTTTGTGATTACTGCGTGTATAATTGTGTAATGAGTCCTCGCAAAAACTTACGTTTCAGATACTCATATGTACAGCTTTTATTAATAAATGATTAAATATACAGCGGTTAAGGTTTGCGGTAACCGACTGCTGGGCGCACGAAGCTTGCGTGTGCGCTTACGTCGAGCTTTACAATCGCGTCTGCATATTTCAAAAGAACACAGACATTCACTTGAATTTTGATTATTGGAAGCTATCAGAGGTATACACAGGCATGCGTACGTGTACTCTTTGACAATTTAATAGCATATGCGCTTGCACCTGCCATTGCAAAAAGTAGGCGCACGCTTCAGGCAGTGAAGCGCGGAATTCGTCGCCGCGGTCGTCCTCTAGCCTATCTTATGCGCTATTTATTGGTAATTGATTGGAAAGGTGCATTAAGCCCCCGTGTTATGTTTTTATAACGTTTGACCATACTTGGATTTGTTGGGTCTTTAGATCAGCCCTGAACCTTAATACTTATATGTCTTGTTTTCACATTTCACGTACAGCGACATTCCTGTTCTGCTATTTATATTATATGCTATTGATAGGCAAAGTTTTCCTTTTATGTTATCCTTTGATAACAGTAACTTGAATTAGAGTTTGATCAGTCGGTCGTTTTAGATATTATATATTGTCAATATTTTCGTAATGTTTGTCTCAGTAACGAATCTACGTTGCAAGATCAATGTTTTCAGTGCTTATTACTTAACAAAATTAGAAATTATCAACTGCTCTGTTTGTGTAGTTGTGGCGGTTCCTTGGTGAAATCCTAACCCTCTTACTAAACGCGGAATAAAGTTATTCCAGGTATAAACCTATGCAAATGTATGGTTAAACCTTTGTTATACCTTGTATAACTTTATTCCGTGTTTATTAGTAAGAGGGTAAGTGTTCGTAAGTTACTAGTGTTTTCCAATAGAAGCTTATGATAAACAGTTTTTTTTTTTGACGGAATTAGGATTCCAGTTTCTTGAAGAGGACTGTAACTTAAATTAGTACATATCTAATTCTCTACCCGACTTGTTGGGGAAAACTTATAGGTGTGATGTTATGTTTTCAAAATAAAGAATAGAAACAAAAAGTATTTATTGTCATGTACAATAAGTTACACAAATTTAAGATATTTATTTTTCATAGGTACCTTAAACGAAAAACATTTTTTTTAACAAAAAAATTAAACCGACTTCCTAAGTAAAACACAACAAAGCGAAAAATAACTTCCTTTTCCGAAGTCGGTGTCTGTTGTTTTTTGTTTGTTTTTCGACACCGACCTCTTGCTTTGGATGTTGGTTTAATGTTATTTATTTTTCTCTTTTTAGTTATAGTAGTATAGGCCCCTCATATTATCAAGAAAATCATTTATAGCCAGAGTACACCTCATGCCGATTCCAAAAAGCCCAATAACGACTTGTTTTATTACGGAGTGCCAATGCCTACATGCTGGCTTCATCATCAGATCAGGTCTATGGTACCATTTTAATCAGTACCAACTACTTATATGTATTTGCTTCATTATAGTCGCTAACTATTCGAGATATCTTAAACCCGTGTCATACTTATCATTAAAGAGTTCCAGTGGCCATCTTTGGTCTTCTTCATCAGTTCCACTTCACCAAATGATACTTTCTGATTGCAAATGCTTGCGGTGTTAACGAAAATATTTATTTATTTTATTTATTTACACTTTATTGTACACCAAGACAAAAAATATTCAAAAAGACATCTTATATCTAAAACCAACATACAACAGGCGGCCTTATCGCGATTCGCGATCTCTTCCAGGCAACCAAGAATGGAAAGTGACAGCCTGGACACAATATGGGGTTGCACTTGGTGCAAAATTAAAAATTAAAATAAAAAGATATTATGAAAGTAGGTACTAAATACAAAAAAAATAAAACTATAAAATATACATAAATACATACATACAACTAATATACAGACAAGAAAACAATTCAGCTTATATAAGATTATGATCACAGTAACATGTAGTGCTCCTTCACAAGTCGCTTAAAAACAGGCAGTGATTGCGCGCGCCTTATAGTAACAGGCAATGCATTCCATAGACGAGTGGCCTGGACAGTAAAAGACTTAAATACCGACAAAATATCAACATTTCTTATGTATGTCTATAATATTTTTAGAGTTCCCTTGATTTCCATGGGATCCCATCATCAGATTTCGACTTGATGCCAATGGAACCACCTCGGGAGTTTACCCATTCAAACAAAAAAAGAATACTCAAAATCGGTCCATAATTGATGGAGATATCGGTGAACATACAAAAAAAAACATATATACAGCCGAACATAGAACTTCCTCCTTTTTGGAAAGTCGGAACACTCAAAATAATGCAAAACTAGGACTTCTCCTTGCACTAATTAAAACTGCACTACAGACTACGGAAATTTTTCGTAACCGATAGAAATTCGTAGCACAGCTCTACGCCGAATTTTTGTGGCCTACGAGATGTTTATGGAAACAAATTCAAAAATATTTTTATGTACGTGACATTCGAATTTTCTTTAAATAGTTTCTTTTTTTTTTGTTATATTAAAGCTTGATTGTTTGTAGACACATATTTTCTACTCGTGTTATGTGTTGCTTTTTAACCGACTTCGCAAAAAGGAGGAGTTTATCAATTCGACTGTTTTTTTTTTATGTGTGTTACCTCAGAACTTTTACTGGGTGAACCGATTTTGATGATTATTTATTTATTTGAACGCTGGTGCTTGTCATGTGGTCTCATTAAATTTCGTCTTGTTCTGATGAAGAACTTTGGAGATATACATCAGAACTCTTCAATAAATGACTCGGGATAGCTGCAATCGCAGGTCTGTTTATTGTTTACACCATTTCATAACATAACATCACACTGGTACGCTCTAAAGGGGTACGCAGGTGTGAACAGTTCACCTAGCCCTTAGAACTGGTCCAATAAGTACCACAACTAAAAAGTGAAAAATAAAAAACATTTTTACAAAAATTACAACCGACTTCCAAACAAAAACACTACAAAGTGAAAAATAACTTCAATTTCGGCAGTCGGTGTCAAAAAACAAGAAACGAAAACAGGAACACCGACTTCCGAAATTGAAGTTATTTTTCACTTTGTAGTGTTTTTGTTTTGTAATTCTTGTTTTGTCTTGGCATTTTTATAACGGGTGAAATAAAATTGTCATAAAATCTCTTGCTAACAGAGAATATAAAATGACTAAATTAAATGTGTTCAGGTTTTATTTCTGTGGGCAACGATCAGTCTGGTCTGGGCGGCTCGAAGTACTCGCAAACGCTCAGTGAAGATGTCTGGGCGAGTTAACGCGTGCCCCGCGGCGGCGGCTGCGGTCGCCGCTCATGTCCGCTTAATGAGTGTTTTAACTACTGTTGGTAAATCATGGTTTTACGTCCTTCGGGCTCAGACATAAGACGCCGCGACTCAGCTGCGCACCATGATTCAGAACTTAAAGGCAATTATCGTATGCAATCGAATAATATCGACAACGGAAAGGATGTACGCGGAGAGCAATAAAACTCATAAGATGTCCCAAATATAACCTATATTTCAGTAAAATCGTCGTCAACACGAAATAATATGGCTTGTGTTAAGCTATATTTTTATTTAACGACATAATATTTTATCCATACACACGACAATCGAAATAAACATCGCAATGTGGTATCCCGAGCGAAGACTTGAAATTCGGATACAAAAAAATTGGGTTAGCGCAATTAACCGCCAAAAGGTGCCGCGATTTTGCTGGCGGATAATGAATGGGCAATCACGCGCCTTGATAAGTGCGCGGGGTGAGCAGCTAGCGGTACCCGGTGGGGGTCCGAGTAGAGGCGCGCGGGGGCCGGGCGGCCGCGCGGGCAGGTGGCGCGAAGGCCACTCCGGGACCGGGAGCGCGTCGCCTCCAGTTAATTGATTCCAATCTGAGAAGCGGCCCACGATAATTCACTCCGTAAGTAAGTGTGCATCCACTCTCGCTCTTTGGTAATTATAAAACGGTCGACAGGTAACGGGATTTCGTTTTTCTATTGTTTTTGTATTGATTGTTATTTGCAGGTTGCGTTTTTCTTAATAATTGCCATTCATCGTTTATCAAGTTTATGAGACGAGGACAATTTTTTCTTCTTGTTTGTCAATTTATATTTTCGTTTGCGTTTGCATTTTATTTATGTAGAAGTGTAGACATCTTTCAATATCAGTGTGGGTAGGTAACTCCTAAATCATGAAAGTTATTTGCTACAGACACCTCTGGAAAACTTAGAATAACATAAGGTGGGCCTTTTATTGACCAGTAATGAAAAAATTTCGATACAAGGATCAAGTACATCGAAATTGAGGTTTACATCCCTATATCTTGGATATATTATTTATTCAGAATAAACTGATAATTTTAAAAGTGCCTACCTGATTAAAGACAACAGATCCATTGATTTTCATTAAATACAGTCTAGAAGACAGTGACTAGCAAAAAACGAGCTTATGGTCCGGACTGCCCCGCGGCCGCCCGCCATGCGCCGGCGCAAGCCTGATCCGATTTAATTGCCGTCATTAATCCGTGGACAGGACCGTTTCCTCTGCACAGTGGCTATTTTGAGTACGCATCGCCATTTTCTGTCCATTTTATTCAAGTTATAATAGGTATCGATATTGAAAATGACTTAATGTTAATATTTATTGACGGTGATCAATATTTGGACGAGAAGAACGGAGTTGCATCAATTACGAGTGATAAAAACAATTGATTTACATGTTTATAACCTCTGATACAGGTCCATCGCCTTTGTTTTTTTACTGACCACTATATAGAACATTGGACCGAATAAATAGTAAATATGTAAGTAATCTACTTACATACCTCACTTAAATCACTATTTAAGACGACGACTAACGCCAACGACCTTGAGAGAACAAAACGCGCCCTCGTTTCACACCCGCGCGACCCAAAATTTAGTAGTTTTTCTACTTTCCTTAAACCTGTACCAGTCTCCAGTCTTTCCTAAGACTTAAAAAAAAAGCTTCAGATGAAAATGTAGATAATTAAATTGTCTTTGAGATGGTGTCGATTTCATTAAAATACGCCCAGCGGTTCTGGTGCGATTGTCGTGTTTTTGTCCGTTTTAGACATAACTTTACAAATTAATTACACTATGTTATACGAATAAAACACAAAATTTTCTTAGATCAAATTATTAAGAAAATAGTCTAATGTATCATATATTTGTTCCAAAATAATACGACTAGCCGTTTAGACGTGATTCTCATTTTAAAATCAGCTACTGAAGGGAATCGGCACCTTAAGATGCAGATTTGGATTAACTTATTCACCTACTTTACACAGAGAATACATAGTTATTTACATCTGCATTTGTAAGCGCTTTTATCAAAATTTTCAAGCAAGTTCATAAAAAGCTCTTGATTAGACCTTTTCTCTTGCCTCTTGCGTCCTTAGTCGGATTCTAATAGAGTTTGACTGAAATGGGTTTATGATATCGTTAAAACTCGGGCATACAAATACTATCAGTCAGATATTGCCGAAAAATTCCTAAGTTGGCTAAATCATCATCATCTGCCTAGCCTTTTCCCAATTATGTTGGGGTCGGCTTCCAGTCTTACCGGATTCAGCTGAGTACCAGTGTTTTACATGGAGCGACTGCCTATCTGACCTCCACAACCCAGTAACTGGGTAACACGATACCCCTTGGCTAGACTGGTGTCAGATCTCAGGCTTCAGGCTACCCGTAACGACTGTCAAAGATCTTTAAATGACAGCCGGGACCAACGGCTTAACGTGTTTTCCGAGGCACGAAAGAAACTCGGTATGTTGAAATGGTCACCCATCCACGGACCGACCTCGTCAAACGTTGCTTAACCTGCTGTTTATTTAGAAGGATCGAGTGTTCGATGCCAGTTGACAGAGATGCTTAACCCTGTAAACAATTTCAAGCTTTACACGTATGACAGTTTTATATTATGCTGTTTACTCATGAAAAACGCAGCAATGATTAATGACTCGTCAATGCTCATGTTGACAGGTTACAAAACATACTAAGCATTTTAGTCGTTATTGATAAAAAGCAACTGAGTATAATAAAACACTTTATTAACTAGTGTGATTAAAATCAAACACAAAAAATGCTAATCAAAGGGCGAGTGTGTTGTAAAGTAGCTGTTTCCATATATGTAGTAAGACAGCGGGTATCGGCGAACGGTGCGTGCGACTTGCGCGGAGAGCGCACGCGCCTAGTAATTACTCGCAAAAGGTCGCGCGCGCACATTGCGCTCGCGCCGCCTGCGCCCGCGCATGCCCATTCCACCACCATTACACCGCGCACCGCCGTCGCCTCGGGCTCGTCTTCACTTTCAAGCAACATTAAACGCGTTGTACTGACGTCATTAGATCCTGAAACATGATCTTTCGTCATTAAATCCTACGCCGTTTCGACTGGCTAATGGCTGGCTCAATGTTTATGCTAACTGTACCCCTTTATGATTACATATTTCGCCTAACTTTGTTAGTATTTCTATCGTTTATCTTTTAATTATCTGATTTCAAGTGCTACAGCAGAAATGCTGCGCTGTCTACCACTTAAGGTGGCCCTAAGTCGACGGCACGAACTATTTTGTGTGCAGTGTTAAAATGCATGCTACCTCATCCGACAACACGTGCGAAAGAGATAGATACTGTGAAGAGCAGTAAGAAGCTAGTTCGCGTACGAATTAGCGCGTTTCCAAATTTGTAGTGAAATGGATGATAATTTAGGGCGAAAACGAGCGCGCGAAATTTTATAAACAGACCTTTTGGAGTATGGATATCATGAAAAAACTACTAAATGTATATTTTCAAAATAAAATTATTTGCATTGTTGAACTACTAATCTATCCCAGTATGGTGACTGTTTTACAATTTGCCTTCTTCTTATGGTATTTATTTAAATATGGAACTGTCGACGCTCATAACCTTCAAATATATTTTTTTAACTTTTTGTTTCCATACAGGGATAGATAATGATGAGATAAATTGTTTTTTCGTACCACTTGCTCAAAAAAGTGACATTCTATGCCACAAAAAGCGAACATAACAATAGTCATTATTAATCTGTTGAAAACAGGGACAGAAAATTGTACTGAATTTCATTCATCCTCTAGGGGGAGAATGTGATTTAAATTTGGAATACTTACCGAAATTTATACTGAACTACATCTGTGTTTACATCATTGAGTTTGTATATAAAGCATTATACATCTTTTTGAAAAAGGATTACGCATTTATTATGCAGTTATGATTATTAAATAAAATTACGAAAACCGACGAAAGCCGTATGAGCTTGATGCCTTTGCTTTTCCGACAAAAAAATATTAGTCTAGGAATTTGCCGCGTTTTTGTTTTCTTCAAATACATAAACGTTAAGTTTATTTTAATTTATTTTTATATGTCATTATTTTTAATAAATGCTTATCTCATATTATTATTGTCTTAATTTTTTCGCAAATGGTACGAAAAGTAGAGTATTTTCCTCGGTGATAAAGCTGTCTTAGTCTTGGGTGAACTTAAATTCCTCGCTACACTCAGGACTCGTCTTAAATCCCTCGCTTCGCTCGTGATTTAAGTTTTTAACACCCTCGCTACGCTCGGGAGTAAACCTCGAGTCCTTCGTAACGCTCGCGATTTAAATCGTCACCCGCGACAGAAGACACTGCTTTATCCCCTTGGTTAATAATCTACTATTTTTTTTTTTTTAACTTACTTCATCGAACAGTGGAGTAATCGACATACTACGTTATTTATTTATTTATTTATATACACTTTATTGTACACCATAATAAACAAGAAAAAAAAGAAACTTAAAACTAAAAACATACAATGGGCGGCCTTATCGCATACCGCGATCTCTTCCAGGCAACCTGGAATGGACAGAGATTACCTGGACATGACATGGGGTTGTCATTGGTGCGACAATACCAACATTGAACATAATATAGAAACAATAATACTTTCTAGAAACACAAATAAATACATATGCTAAATAATACATACATACAAATATATAAGCAATGAAAATAAATGATGTACGACATTCATAGCACATTATGTCTAAAAACAAAGAGCACAATCACAGCGATAGGTAATGTTCTTTGATGAGTTTTTTAAATACAGGCAACGACTGAGCACGTTTCATTGGGTCAGGCAATGCATTCCACAGACGAGCAGCCTGGACAGTAAAAGATTTATCCATGAAAGTTGTGGAATGCATTGACATTCTAAGTTGCAAGTTTTCTGATGACCATAGAGATTTCGTGTGGGAATCGCAGATAAACTGGGTAGAAGGAGTAAAGAGCACATTAAACAAAAGAGAAAGAATGTGAGCATTCCGGCGAAGGCGAATTGGCAACCACTTGAGCTTTACACGAAATTCGGAAACATGGTCATATTTGACGTTTGCATGGAAGATTGATCAACTAGGGTAACCTTAAGTTATCATTCTAATTATAATGACTATCAGTTATCTTTGTCTAGAGTTTTCAGTAGAGTCTTCGATGAAAAATCTGACATGGCTTTTGCAATAAATTGAAAGTAAAGTATAAAATAGGTCTACGTTTTATGTATTTGGCCTTTTTTGTTATTTGCTACGCTATCGCTATAGATAATAAGAAGTTACCGAAACGTTTCCATGATAACCACGAAGAGCAGAAATTTTGATAATTATGTAAACATATAAATGTTCGTTTTGTACTCGATCATGAACGTTTAACGCTTATTCAAACACACCATTTCAAATTGCGAATGAAGAAATAATCTCTAACACATAAAGTGATTCCCCATTCACTAACTATAGAAGACATATGTAAACACCCATCGCATTAATGCTTATGGACGAATCACAATACACGCAAGTCATTTGAAAAAATGCAAGCTTATGCCGGCAATTACGCCGTATTAACTAAGGATGCAGAGCAGTGGTGGCCCAGTGGTATCGGCCGCGACTTACAAGTTGTAGGTCGTGGGTTCGAGCCCAGGCAGGTGCTTTACTTTGTGTAAATTATTTATTCACCACTGCTCTCAAAACGGTGAAGGAAAACATCGTGAGGAAACCGGCATGTCCTAGAACCAAAAATTCGAAGACATGTGACATCCACCAATCCGCACTGGGCCCGCGTGGTGGATTAAGGCCCATTCCCTCTCACACTGAGGAGGCCTGTGTCCCAGCAGTGGGAATATTAATAGGCTGATGATGATGATGATGATGAACTAAGGATCAAACCATTGCTACTAAGTATAGGGAATTTAGTAACCGTATCAAAGCTGCATCATTCCGCTCGTACGTATGCTCTGTGCCACCATAGACCGCTTAATTTTCTTGACAGAAATTATGCTGTACGCTTCAGGACAAAAGTATTAACTGCAGTATTTAATGCTAGAATTTAGTAAGCATCTTTAGACTTTAGTGTGCAACTTTTGGCAATATGTAGAAATGGAAGAATGCATAAATTTGTGAAGATTCATGAATTAATTTAATTGGACCTTGTTTAAGTGCTCGTTGACACAGAGGTCCGTTTTACAGGTCCACTATATCGTATACGTTTTTAGGGTCCGGTATCCGAAGGGTCCAAACGGAGCCCTATTGCTGTCACTCACTTGTATGTTCGTCTGTCACACAGGTTTCACAGCTAAACGGTTAGAGGTACAGTCTTTAAATTTTCACAGTATACGTATCTTGTTGACCTAAAGCCATACAAATTGTCAAGAAATATTTTTAAATGTTTTTAAGTGGGGGAATTTCCTATTCAGATAAAGGAGGAGTGTGAAAAAAATTTTGGTCTACCCCATCATTGGGGTATCGTTGAGTATTTTTTTTATAAAATTACAGCTACATAGTTTATCTAGTAGTAGACACGCTTCGATAGAAAATCTATTGAACACGTAATTATGACACGATATCTTGCCAAAACACCCTGATTCAAACAGTAAAACACCCCTAACTTTTGAACGGTGAACAGAGTTTTCTTCAAACATAGCTGAAAACACTCTCGTTAAAGTCACCTTTCAAAAAATCCAAATCGTTTCATCCGTTTAGGAGATATGATGCTACAGACAGATACACAAATACACAAATTTATAGCCACGCCTATAGTAGATTTCTTAGACGAAACCCGTACCTATTTCAAGAGTTCAAGAAAAAAATGCTTTAATCAAGATCGTGCACATACATTTTGTAGACGACAGTATCAACATATCATAAATGCTTTTAACGATTCCATTTAAACGTACATAAAGATATGCAAAAACGTAAGCTGAGTGCCAGTGTTAAGCTCCATATTTCCATAGTAAATTGTATATAGGATGACGTTATTTGAAAACGAAGATATTTTTAAGATTTTATGGGTGCCTATCAGGGTTGTTGCGAACATCAGCATAATTTTCTATATCAGCATCATCACCAACATTGATCTATGCTGATTATTTAATGCTGAAGTTCGAGTCTATAGAAGTTTATTGAAGTAAAAATTAAACATTTCCAAAACCCGTAATTTTTCTTTTATTTCACACTTTTTAAACTAAATAATTTATCTAGTAGATATTAAACACGCTTTGCTTTCGAACACGTAATTATGACACGAATTCTTGGGAAACTACCCCGATTCAATCAGTAAAACACCCATAACTTTTGAACGGCTGTACTGATTTTCATCAAACAGCTAAGAACACTCCCGATAATGTCACCTTTCAAACAAATAAAAATTTAATCAAAATCGGTTCATCCGTTAAGGAGCTATAATGCCACACACAGATACACAAACATACAGGTACACACTTCAAACTCATTGCACCCCTCTTTTTCCTTCGGTGTTAAACGGTAACAAAATTATTAAAACAAAATTTTATTTAAGAAGTATGTAAGGATCGTAGCAGCTAGGTGGCGTTCTGTAGTTTCTACCTACCCCCATGGGAAAAAGGCGTGAGTTTATGTATGTATGTAGGTAATATTTTATTTCAAAACCAACCAACTTTTGGATATAAATGCATAATGGTCTGTACTTTTTCCCTGCTTTTTAAAGAAAATAATTATAATCAGCATCAGTGGACGTGAAAGAAGTGCGTCACAACCCTGGTACCTATGGGTAAAGCACGGTACCGGCCATGATTACATTTAGTATTATGAGTCCTACAATAAATTAACATAATATACCAATAATTATTGTCGATCGACATATAAATTACCTACCTAAATGTACACGCGGGTACCATGTTCAGGCTATTTATAACAGAGTTATGCATAATATTCCTGTGATATTATTTAGTGACGAAGAAAGATAGTAAGTCTATCGAAGCTATCTATAGTAATGTCATATTTGAATTCAACTTGCAAAGAATTCAAATCATGTTAATAGTGGTCGCATATTAATTAGTTAGTAAATAACATAAAAAAAGTTAAATCAGAAAATCAAAAAACCCGACTGCTTAAATATCGAACTAAAAAGGAGTAAACAAGGAGAAAATAATGCTGTGCAGTCGGAGGATACATATTCGCGGGCTGGCTGGCTGACCAAAATCTGGTGTATCCTCCGCCTGCACAGCATGATTTTCTCCTTGTTTACGTCTTTTTAGTTCGCTATTTAAGCAGTCGGGTTTTTTGATTTAACTATTTTATTTATAACATTTTTGTATTAATTTTTTCAAATTCGGTACATTTAAACATATTAGTGTTGTATATATTTTTAAATCACCTCTTAAAACCCTTTATTTTGATATCCCACACGATGGGTTTGGAAGATAAAAAAAAATGGGCCCCCACGATATGGCGCCCAAAATCCACCATTTTTCTATTTTCCAATTTTAATGTAGCTAGTGACACTCGCAGGGTTAAAGCGAATCGATTGACGTAAGAACCATCAAAATCGTCCAACGCGTTTTGTCTCTAGAACGCCACATAGGAACAAACATACATACATAGACTGATAAACACATTACGCTCCTTCGGCAGTCGGGTAAAAAGATCACTCTGATACTGTTTCACTGTAGGACAAAGGTCTCTTCTCATATAGAGAAGGTGCAAACATTAATAACCCGGTTCGATACAGAACAGTTGATGACTTCTGATTTATATTAATAAGAAGTTCAGGTTTCCTCAAGATATCTCCCTTCACCAATGTCAGTGGTGCCTAAGAAAAACTTAGAAAACCAAATCTATAACAACATGGGAGACGAGGCCATAAACATTGGGCCATCATGACACAGTTCGTAAAAGAAAAATGACAACCGAAAAAAAAAAAAAAACTGATTGCAGTAGTGTAGTTGTCGGCTCGTAACTTGACAAGACTCGTTAGATGCGCACAAGTAGTTTTGTAGGTCTCTTTGGTTACCAAGCAAGACGCGGGGAACATTTAGCAGCGTTGCGAGCGTGCGATTGGTTGATCAGTTGACACAAGGATCGATTGACCAATCGCGTCGCGTCCACGTTCCGTTCGCTCTATATTGTGGTTGGTCAGTTCGCTTACTATGCGCGAACTTATCTCCACTACACCAAAACCTTGGCAAGTTACATGCCGGGGACTATACCTATGTTACTGTGTATTCTATTCTACTCTATTCTATTCTATTCTATTTTCGATTCTATTATATTCCATTCTATTATATTATATAGTAATAATTGAACGCAGTTTTTTCATTTCAGTCAACCTCTATAAATGTTACATTAAAATTTCTTTTGTCAAAGCGTTTATTCATATGTAGAGCATATGCATTGTATTTCAGTGAATGCATATTTTCCAGGAAATGTACTAAATGACTGTTCAAAATATCTTTTGTGGTACGTGATTTTACAGATTGCACAGTTGAATAAATATTTAATTAATTGCCAACAGCAAACGGTTTTTATTTGAGAACCGTCTGGGAAGACTTGCGTGTTTGCTCGTTTCTAGGTTAGTATTTCCACCAGGAAGGCCACAAGAATAATCATAATAAAACGGTGCACATTCTTTGTTTTTCAGAAGCCGTCAATCTATACCAATATTAAAAAGAGGAAATATTTTTTTGTTTGTTTGTACCGAATAGGCTCCGAAACTACTGGACCGATTTAAAAAATTCTTTCACCCATAGAAAGCTACATTATTCCTGAGTGACATTATCCCGAAAATGGGTCCTGTGGGGTGGTCCATGGGAGCGAAACCGCGGGGAACAGCTAGTGATATAATAAATATGTTAACTGATAAATTGCCGGTTCGCCAGCGCCACGGTCATTCTGTCTGGTTAATTATTAAAGGCAACTGAAATTAAGTGTCGGTGGCGATGGCATGTGGTAGTGGCACAACAAAGCCTCAACTACAAGTAGGTATACACTATAAGAATATCATGTGTTATGATTGTGCGACAGGTCCGCGCGTTGCGTCGGTCGTGCAGTGACGCGTCGTCGCGGCTCAGCGCATCTACTAGTAGCAACATCTGCCGCCGCGCCGCCTTAAGGTTCCCCTAGTCAACGGCACGGACTAATTTGTGCGCATGGTTAAAATGCATGCTGTCTCATCCGATAACACGTGCGAAAGAGATTGATGCTGTGATGAGCAGTAAGAAGCTAGTCCACGTACGAATTAGCACTTTTGCAAATTTGATGATGATTTAGGACGAAAACGAGCGCGCGCAATTTTATAAACAGACCTTTGGGAGTCTAGATATCATGAAAAAACAAATAAATGTATATTTATAAAATAACATTATTTGCATTGTTGAATTACTAATCTATCCCTGTATGGAGGCCGTTTTGCAATTTTCCTTCTTCTTATGGTATTTATTCCCGCCCAAAGATGCGTTAAAATTAGTGTTGAATTATAGAACTTTCGACGCTCATAACTTTAAAATATATTATTTTTTTTACATTTTTGTTTCCATACAGGACTAGATAATGATGAGACAAATTGATATTTTTTTTTTATTTTGAACGTACATCATCAAACAGTGGAGTAATCTCTAGACTACGTTTGTATGGAAGAATTTTCGACTAGTGTAACCTTAATGGCCCAACGGACGTCACCTTAACCTGTCTATTAAACAAGTCCTATGAATGAAATTAAATCTATAACGATTAAAACTTCTATTGATTATCCAGAGTATGTTAAGTTCTATTCTGTGCAGGCAAAAGTTATTATCACTGGCTAAGTGGCTAGGTATATTAACGCACCCGTCTGCAGAGATTCTGCGCATAACCATAAAAAAATATTAATATTTAAATGTCTTATTAACATTCTTATTACACCAATTAACGGAATAAAAGAGTTATTTAATTTCAATGTTTCTTTGACGGCGAGTTCATATCAATGAAGATAAAAATTTTACGATTTCAATTACGTATCAAGTCATAATCTGGAAGCACTCATAGCAAGCAATTAGGTATTTTAATAATCACAATTTAGTATCCACATCTGAACTGAATAAAATAACTTAATTGTGGATTATAAAAACCAAGTTTTAAACTCTATATATAGTTAATAGGCGTTTTTACATGATCATTAATTGATTTCAGTAAATCCGCAAAAGGACTTATACACCGTTAAATTTTAGTATTTTCAATTTTTGATCCGGTACATGAAACAGTATCGATTTGTAAAGATAAAATTAGGAAATTATTTAATAAAAATCACAAAAATATAAATTGACTTCCAAAGCAAATCACTGAAAAGTGCAAAAATAACTTTCGTTTCCAAAGTCGGTGTTTTTGGTATCTCTTGTTTTATCATTTTGCAACATCGACTTCCGAAACGAAAGTTATTTTTTAACCGACTTACAAAAAAAGGAGGAGGTTCTATGTTCGACTTTATAACCAACTTAAAAAGAAGGAGGCAATTCGTCAGAATCTTTTTTTTTAATTTAATGTATTTTCTCCGATTACTCAAAGACGCCTGGACCGATTTCAAAAATTATTCTTTTGTTAGAAAGGGTTATACTTCCTAGTTGGTCCCATAGTCATCAGGTCAGGATCTGGTGATGGAATCCTAGAGAAATCGAGGGAACTCCTCAAATATTATAGGCATAAATATAGCGATTTTGGTATTGTCATCAACAATGCAATCATTTGCACTCAGAAAGTATCATTTGATGAAGAACTGATTAAGAAGACCACAGATGGCCACTGGAACTCCTAAATACTAAGTATGTCACGGGCATAAGAAAACTCGAATATAATGCAGCAACATAATGCGGCAAAAATAAATGATACTGATGAAAATGGCACCATCGAACTGATCTGATGATGAAGCCGGATGGTAGGCACTGGAACTCTAAAATTAAACAATGTAGCCTAGTCGTGTTTGGGCTTATTGGAATCGCCATGAGATGTACTTTGGCTATAAATGATAATCATGTTAATTGGAGGTACCTACCAAAACTAAAACTTTGTAGTTTTTTTGTTCTGGAAGTCGGTTTGATTTTTTGTTAAAAAGTTTTGCACTGTTTAGTGTTTTGCAAGTGATTTAAACGACCAAATGAATTTTTGATTTTATCAATTTCTACACAACCTAAATAATCATATGTACTTTTTCTTCTTCATTCAAGGCGTTTGTTAACTTTTAAAATTCTCGTATCATATAAATTTAATAATTGTGTATTGGACTATACAGTAAGTGAATAATTTTTCGCCAAATTGCAAGTGCTTGTGGCGCGTAATAGCTGAGCAGGCTATGCGGTTATAAATAAAACTTTCGCGCGGCGCATGCGCGTTAAATCGAATCCGACGATGGCTGGAACTCGTCCTAGCGCACCTGCGACAATTTTTATAGTATAAATTTGCATTAATTCATTTAGTCCTGTTTTCAACGCGGCGTATAAAAATGGGTTAGCCGGTAAGTGGTGGGATCTAGCCGCTGCTGCCGGCGCAGCGCGGGTGTGCACTGTGCCGACTCGAACTCGTTGCGTGTCCCCATCCACCTTTCAGAGTTAGCCCACGCGCCTACTGTATTTTCTTTTGTTGAGTTTAAAATATCTATGACTTGAGCTAAAATTACTACAATTAAATGGGATCATATCATGTTTGTTGTAAATGGGTAGATAGATAGATAAACCATTTATTCAGTGTATCCAAAAGACACAGCACAACACACAAAATCACAATCGAATAATTTTAATTTACATGTGGGTATTTGGAAAAAAAAGGCGCCAAAATACAAAAAAAAAATAAAGAAGAAGAAAAAACAACATAATACAAATAAAAGTGACACAAGTAACATACCAACTTCAATTAAAAAAAAACCTGCCTGCAAAGCCTGGTGTAAAATATTACAAGAAGGTAACCTTTACGAACAAGGATTGGTTGTAGAAAAGAAGTTAAAATCAGCAGACCTAGGAGAAGAGTGTAGTGTGTTACTAAAAGAGTCGGCTTTGAAAAGCCAAACAAGATTCACAGTCCGGTGGTGTGATAACTTTGAGTTGGATTTTCAAAGCAGATATAGCAGACAAAAAGTATGTTTACAGCAGGCAGACCCGAGAAAATCTATGTGTGTTACTGTTATGTGTAAAGCCTGTCTACATAAACAGGTCGCATCTGTAGTAATTACCTATCAACTGTCAGCCATCGTCTTCGATGTAGGACAACTAGCGCGCGTTTACTATGTAAATGTTTTTGGTTTTTACTTATTTTGCCTTCAAGCTATATAAAATGGTCATATTTTTTCTTAGCACTTTGTCTACAATGTAAGGTTTTCTAAATACTTATTACAAGCCGTATACTCGATGGAATTTTCCAGGGGAAAATACGAGGAAATTTCATAGAAAAATCATGCCTTATTGCACCCATTTAGGGTATGACCTTGCCAAAAACCTGGTGCATTTCATGGCCATTTAAGAGTTATATTTATTAGATCAGTGACGGGCAAAGTACGGCCCGCGGGCCAGCTCCGGCCCGCGAAAGTATTTAATCCGGCCCGCCGATGGTCCTTCGACATCGAATAGTATATGGCCCGCGATAATTATTAATTTGACGGTCCAGAAGTATAAAGTAGATTCTATTTAGTAGAATAATAGACGCATGAAGAAGCCAGCTAGAATAGCCGCATCGTTCATGGTTTGCGGTCGTTAAAAGTTTCAACACAAAATGCATTTTTCTATAATTCTGGCCCTCCTCTGAAATTTCTTAAGCCTTCTGGCCCCTCATTAAGAAAGTTTGCCTACCACTGTATTAGATAGTAAAAAAAGTAATATTGATGTCAATTGAAAATTAAAAAACCGGCTAAGTGCGAGTCGAACTCGCGCACGAAGGGTTCCGTACCATTATCGCAAAAAACAGCATAAAAAACGTTTTTTGTATGGGAGCCCCACTTAAATATTTATTTTATTCTGATTTTAGTATTTGTTGTTATAGCGGCAACAGAAATACATCATCTGTGAAAATTTCAACTGGCTAGCTATCACGGTTCATGAGATACAGCCTGGTGACAGACAGACAGACCGCAGAGTCTTAATAATAGGGTCCCGTTTTTACCCTTTGGGTACGAAACCCTAAAAATGAAGATCTTTTATGTGTGTGTCCCTGAAAAATAACAAAGCTACGATTACTTTCAACACCGTATTATTTTTCATTATCATTTGCATATCAAAACAAATGCTATCACAGTATAATCACCAATCTGCGGCATATCATAGCCAACGCAAGTAATCCTCGCAGAATCTATTACAGCGGTGTTTAATAGTATACCGCATTTATCAGTAAACATTCACGGGCTATATGATGGGGGATGCTCACTTTCCATTTCATCCAGAGGACTGCTAAACAGGTTCTCTTCACACCCAATTTACTCCGTGGTTTAATAAAATACACACGTGTTTCTTACATGGGAAAACACTTAGGACTGGTACTTATGTAACAAAGGTACGTCATAGTATAATGGTACCCACAATGACAATATAACATTAGACGTTACAAGGATCCGGGCTAACCGTCTTCGACGAAACGTTAGCTTCATTTATTTATTCATTTCGTGTTCACGCCGCATTTTCCCACGGCTCATAACTTGGTGACGTCATTTCAGGTTTTACATCGTCATTAAACCAGAACTTATTGGATTGAGTTCTTTGCGTGTTGTCCCTGCAGTCACTTATTTTGTCTCGTGAAATTCCTTTAAATTATTAATTAATTTTAAATAAGTTATTAGAGTGATTTATTATTGCAATTTCGATTTAGCCTTGGTTAATTTATAATATTACGGAAACTACTTAGTAATAAATAATAAATTAAAGTGTACGATTAATAGCTGATAAGATAGACATAAGTAATGATTAAATGTGTTTTATTTTAATATATCTATATATATAAAAGAAAGTCGTGTTAGTTACTTCACTTATAACTCAAGAACGGCTGAATCGATTTAGCTGAAAATTGGCAGGGAGGTAGCTTAGAACCAGGAGAAGGACATAGGGTAGGGTAGGGTAGGGTAGGGTAGGGTAGGGTAGTGTAGGGTAGTGTAGGGTAGTGTAGTGTAGTGTAGGGTAGTGTAGTGTAGGGTAGGGTAGTGTAGGGTAGGGTAGTGTAGGGTAGTGTAGGGTCGGGTAGGGTAGGGTAGTGTAGGGTAGGGTAGTGTAGGGTAGCGTAGGGTAGTGTAGGGTAGCGTAGGGTAGTGTAGGGTCGGGTAGGTTAGGGTAGGGTAGGGTAGGGTAGTGTAGGGTAGGGTAGGGTAGAGTAGGGTAGAGTAGGGTAGGGTAGTGTAGGGTAGGGTAGGGTAGGGTAGGGTAGGGTAGGGTAGTGTAGGGTCGGGTAGGGTAGTGTAGGGTAGGGTAGGGTAGGGTAGTGTAGGGTAGGGTAGGGTAGTGTAGAGTCGGGTAGGGTAGGGTAGTGTAGGGTCGGGTAGGTAGGGTAGATAAATGTTTGGTCTTTTTATGGCAAAACAAAGTTTGCTGGGTCAGCTAGTTTTTAATAAAACCAATTTATACGATAATTATCCTGGAGACAACAAAATAACTTTACCTACATATACTAAAGAGGAGCTCGTGGCTAAATAATAACAGCCGCACGGGTCGATCTTCAAGGTTAAGCAACACTTGCCGATGTCGGTCCGTGGATGGGTGACCATTTCAACAAAGCGAATTTCCTCCGTGCCTCGGAAAGCACGTTAAGCCGTTGGTCCCGGCTGTCATTTGAAGATCTTTGACAGTCGTTACGGGTAGTCTGAAGCCTGAGATCTGACACCAGTCTTGCCAAGAGGTATCGTGTTACCCAGTTACTGGATTGCGGAGGTCAGATAGGCAGTCGCTCCATCTAAAACACTGGTTCTCAGCTGAATCCGACCCCAACAACAATTGGGAAAAGGCTAGGCAGATGACTAATGTATACGAGTACGTATGTCTATTTATATGGAGGACTTTTAATTAATTGGAAATGTTTCAGTGAACTGAAAGAACGTATGAGCATATACCAACTTCTGCACAAAATCTGAAATGGTGAAAAATTTCAACTGTTTCTTTCTGTAATCCCCACATTTTGCGAGTTAGGTCATAGGTATGCGTATATTAATTCAACAACAGATTACATAGTCGCTTTCAAAGTGACAGTATTTTCTTATATTTACTAGCTGACCCGGCTAACTTTGTTTTGCCATAAAAACACCATAACATTCATCTACCCTACCCTTGTTACGCATGGTCAACCTTAATAGATCGCTGCATCGGCATACCTGCATATACATTGCACACGGCACCTACGGGCACGAAACGCAAGCTCAGCATAACGTGACCAATTGACGTCAATCAAACCTTTCCATAGAAACATAAAAACGTGGAGCGGCACTTTTGGATCTGACATCGACCAATTGACACTTTAATATAATTAGTCGTAATTTCAATACTTTGTAATACAGTAATAAATTAGTTTATTAAAATAAATTTGCATTTTTTTGGATCCTCCGGTTGCACCCATCGTAATTGGCGCAGTCGGTAGGATAGTCCAGTAAATTCAGTGAATCGATCACCGACAACGGGCTATTCGAACCTACGGGTGTGCGGCTACGGAGGAGTATCCGAATATCGATACCACAGAGAGATGCAGATTTGGTAAGTACCTAGATCTACTAGAGTTGCTCGCCTTCCTATATTTTAGTATCCTTTGTGTAATTTCCTTCTTTTTTCCCCTGTGTTTCCTTTGTGTTAATTTCCTCAAGTGTTTCTATTAAACTTTCAAAATTTTTCACCCACGTATATCACGGACTCCTAAGTCGAGTATTTCTAATAGGAACTCGCAAATCGATGCGAATAGGAATTTAGATACTATATTAGAAGATAGTGAAAAAGTAGAATCTTGCTTAATCATAGAGAATAATTTAACTAACAAAATGAGTACCGATTTGGTAGATCAAGTTTACAAGGCCTTACGCCTCGTTCCCGAATTCGACGGGAACCCGAACGTGCTCACGCGGTTTGTACGTTTATGTGACCAACTTGTCGCGCAATTTGTTAGGGCAGAGCCAGATTACGAACTAAGTAATTTATCCTTGTTGAACGGCATACTTAATAAAGTTACCGGAAATGCCGCCCGCACAATAAATTCAAACGGCATTCCCGAAACCTGGCAGGGTATTAGAAACGCCCTGATTAATAACTTCTCGGACCAGCGGGACGAGACCGCCTTATACAATGATTTGGCCCTGTTAACGCAAAAGAATTTATCACCACCGGAATTTGACGAAAAGTGCCAAACTTTATTTAGTACAATTATGACGTATGTGACCTTGCATGAGCCCATATCTACTACCATCGAGGCCAAACGGGCACTATATAAAAAATTAACCCTACAGGCATTCGTTCGTGGCCTAAAAGAACCTTTAGGCTCGCGTATTAGGTGCATGCGACCCGACACCATCGAAAAGGCCCTCGAGTTTGTGCACGAGGAAATTAACACCATGTACTTACAGCAGCGTAATGACCATTTGCCGGAGCGGAGACCTGTGCAGTCTACGTCTTCATTTAATCCCAGTACGTATCAGATTAAGCCATTTAATTTGCATACTCCACAGCCAGTCACTTTTTCAGCGCCGTTTAATCAGCCCGGTCCCTCCAAAAGTTTTTATCAGCCACAACCGCCAAGGCCAATGCAAGCTTGGGGACCCCAAGTGCCTTTCAATCGCGGTCCCACGCGAACCCAACAAATGTTAAGCGCACCCCCGCCTAACCATAGGCCCCAGAGCAACGTGTTCCGATTGCCTCAACAAAGGCCTAGTTACACGCCCATTAATAATGGCCCTAAGCCCATGAGTGGTGTAAGCCACTTTGTTCCTAAACCTATGCCGAGACCTTCGACAGGACATGACTGGACTCAGCAAGGAAATCCACCTCCCAGTAACTACTTTAAGACTCGTGAGATGAATGTTAACGAAGTAGACTTTTACGACTATTATGAATACCCCGACTATGCCTATAATGACTATTACGACCAGTTCTACCCTGTACCTTACAATTACGAACCTGTGTATGAGCCACTAGCTCATAGTGATTATGTTCCTGTGCACGTAGAGGAACATCAGAATGTGCCTGAAGGAACATCTGCCCAAGGAACGTCTGCTGAAGGCCAGGATTTTCATACAGCCCCGAAATCAGACAAACCAAAATAGAGATTAACTTACAAACCCAGAGACAACTTCCATTCATTCAGATTGCTAATCCACCCATTAAACTATTAGTAGATACCGGGGCGAACCTATCTTTTATTAGCCCGAACGTTGTAGAAAGATTTTATCATCATATCCAGTGTAATTATGAGCCTTTCGAAGTCACTAACATCCACGCGACAACTCGTAATAATTATTCCATTACTATATCGTGCTTCCCGGAATTCGGAGAAACCTGTGACATTACCCTATACATTTACAAGTTCCACAATTATTTTGACGGCTTAATAGGCTTAGACTTACTAGAAAAGTTAGAGTCTAATATAGATCTAAAGAATAAGGTTCTTGTTACACGTAACTCATCTAATCCCTTGCGAATGTATGATTCACGTAATTGTAATCTTTACGAGGACATAGTACCCGCTAATTCATCCAAATTAGCTAGAGTCCCCATTAATCTTCATGATGGTGACGTAATAATATCAGAGCAGACTATTTCCAATTGCACTATTCGCGACTGTGTTACTTCTGTTAAAAATAACCGTGGCATCATAGAAATAACTAATCCAACTAAACATGATGTAGTTTTCTCAATGGACAGGCCAGTTACCGCGGAACTTTTTAACGAGCAAAGCGCGACCATCTATCAGCCTAGCGATCGCGTATCCGAGGTATTATCAAAACTACGCACTGACCATCTGAATCCTGAAGAACGAGCCAACCTAGAATCTCTTTGTGCACAATATGCTGACGTTTTCTATATCGATGGTGAACCTCTAACTTTCACCAATAAGATAAAGCATAGTATTCATACCACCGACGAATTACCTGTCTATACTAAGACCTATAGATATCCCTTTGTTCACAGACAGGAAGTTCAGGATCAGATTAGCAAAATGTTAGACCAAGGGATAATCCGTCCCTCGCAGTCAGCCTGGAGCTCACCCATCTGGGTAGTTCCAAAAAAATCTGATGCGTCCGGAAAGACTAAATGGCGCATAGTCATTGATTTTCGTAAGGTCAACGAGAAAACCCTCGATGACAAGTACCCAATCCCCAATATTAATGACATCTTAGATAAACTTGGTAACTGTCATTACTTCACAACTCTAGACCTTGCAAGTGGATTTTACCAGGTAGAAATGGACCCAGCCGATATTCACAAAACGGCCTTCAATGTAGAACATGGGCACTTTGAATTTTTACGCATGCCCATGGGTCTCAAAAATTCTCCATCCACGTTTCAACGCGTGATGGATAATGTCCTCAGGGACCTCCAAAATGTCATATGTCTCGTATATCTCGATGACATAGTCGTTTTTAGTGTTTCCTTACAGGAACACATGGTAAATTTAGAAAAAGTATTCAAGAGATTAAGGGAATCAAACTTTAAGATCCAGATGGATAAGTCGGAATTTTTAAAGCTTGAAACTTCATACTTAGGTCACGTAATAAGTAAGGACGGTATTAAGCCTAACCCCGATAAGATCATCGCCATCCAGAAATTCCCTATTCCTAAGACAGCTACCGAGATCAAACGCTTCTTAGGCCTGTTAGGATACTATAGGAAATTTATTCCTGACTTTGCGCGCATCACGAAACCCATGACGCAATGTCTCAAGAAAGGTTCTAGGATCACCTTCAATGACCCTAACTACATCGACTGTTTTGAAAAGTGCAAATTACTACTGACTAACGACCCTATACTGCAGTACCCTGACTTTTCTAAGGAATTTGTGCTTACGACTGACGCATCTAACTTTGCCATAGGAGCTGTCCTTTCTCAAGGACCTATAGGACAAGATAAGCCCTTAGCATACGCGTCCAGGACATTAAACTCCAGTGAGATTAACTATAGTGTAATCGAGAAGGAGTTATTAGCCATAGTTTGGGCTACTAAATACTTTCGTCCATACTTGTTTGGGAGAAAGTTTAAGATAGTTACGGACCATAAACCCTTACAATGGGTTATGAGCCTTAAAGAACCAGGCTCCAGACTCACACGTTGGAGACTTAAGTTGAGTGAATACAATTTTACTACAGTATACAAGCAAGGCAAAAAGAACACTAACGCCGACGCATTGTCCCGCATTGAAATCAACAACGAGGACGCTATGTCCATAGCGGTAAATGTATCTAAAAAGCCTCACTCAACAGCAGGTTCTGAAACACTGACAGCCCCTACAAACAACCCTGACATACTCGACAACTCTGACACAGCAACTGTTCACACTAGTAACGAAGCCCCTATTCTAGAAGTGCCAATATCAGACGAACCCTTAAATAAATTCAGTAGACAAATCTGTTTTGTACTTGTAGGCGATATTAAAAAACGACCGACAGTGAGTAAGCCATTTGAAACGCATACCCGAACTACCATTCAACTATCTGAGTCTAACCTGACTAACGACGTTATTAATGCAGTTAAAGAATATGTGAACCCTAAAGTCAAAACCGGTTTAATCATCCATCCTCCTCTTGCTATGTATAAAATAATCCCCATAATTCAAGACAACTTCAAAAGCTCTTCAATGAACATGGTTCTAACTAAAGTTGAATTAGAGAATGTTAAAGACTACCTGCGTCAACAAGACATCATAAAGAAATACCACGAAGGTAAAACAAATCATCGCGGTATCACTGAATGTTACTTAGCCCTATCTTCTAAATTCTACTGGCCTAAGATGAAAGAACACATCTCCAAGTACATAAATGAGTGTACTATCTGTGGTCAGGCTAAGTACGACCGTCACCCCATCAAGCAAAGATTTAACATTGTACCACCCCCTAGTAAACCTTTTGAAATTATCCATCTAGATCTGTTCACAGCTCAAACAGAGAAATTCCTTACCATTGTAGACGCTTTCTCTAAGTATGCACAAGCTTATCACCTTAGAGATAGCACCGCCTTAAGTGTAGTACAAGCTCTACTTGTATTTTGCACCCACCATGGGGTCCCATTGACTATTGTCACGGACGGAGGCCCTGAATTCACAAATCAGATTTTCTTAGAATTCAACCGAGTTCATAAAATTATTCACCATAAAATATTAGCGCATTCCCCTAACGACAATGGCATAGTAGAAAGATTCCATTCTACCATTTTAGAACATCTTAGGTTATTGAAATTAGAGAGACGAAATGAACCAGTCGTTAATCTTATGCCTTATGCCATCTTAGCGTTCAATAGTTCGATCCATAGCTTCACAAAATGTAGACCCTTGGACTTGATAACTGGACACTTTGACCCTCGAGACCCAATAGATATTGACCTATCTGAACACTTACTGCAACAGTACTCACAAGACCATAGGAAACGAATGGGTCAAGTATACGACCTTATTAACCAGACATCCTTACATGACAGGACACAACTGACTGAAACCCGTAACAGGGACAGAGAACCCGAGAAGGACTATACCCCTGACCAGCAAATCTTTGTACGCAATCCCATGGCGTCTCGACAGAAGTTAGCCCCGCGTTATACGCAAGATACTGTACTCGCAGATCTTCCAATCCACATCTATACGAAGAAGAAACGCGGTCCAGTAGCAAAATCTCGCCTTAAGCGAAGTCCTAAAGATCCCACTTTGTTACAGGATAATACTATGGCTGATGACCCTACATCCGGCCCAAGGACAAGAGATAACAGTTGAATCACTTGACAATGGACCAGGACTACTTCCCTTCAAATTAGGAGCGGCAAAGATCGTTTCTTATTTCCATTCTTTCCTAAGTCATATAGATTTAGAGAATATCCATCTTCAAATTGAAGTGGTAAAAACACAGATGGCTGAATTAAGTCCCATAGTTAACAATAAAACCTTATTCCTATTCGACCCTCATCTGAAACATCTCAATAGTAAAATCAATTTAATTACTAGTAAAATTAGTATGTTTGAATCAACTCGTAGTAAAAGGGGCCTTATCGACGGTTTGGGTTCTGTAATAAAATCAATTTCTGGTAATTTAGACTACACCGATGCACTTAAATACGAAAACGCCATAAACACCTTACGTAATAATGAGCATAAATTAGAATTAGAAATTAATAACCATGTTAGTTTAAATAGTAAATTTATTTCACGTAGCTCTCAGATAATAGATAGTATAATTTCAAATCAAGATAAGATGAGTAAAGCACTAAACTTAATTTTGGAAAGTAACGCTAATAGGGATACAGATTTAATTAAATACGCCCATCTGGCCCAACATCTGTTAATCTTAGGAGATAATGTAGAAGATCTTTATGAAGAATTACGAAGTTTAGAGAACACCCTAACATTTATTCGTGCGTCGAGTACCCCGTACTCTTTATTTAATTTAGATGAAATTAAGTATATGTTAGGTAAATTAAGGATTTTATACGCTAATGACGAAATCCTTGACGTAGAAATTAGGCATTTTTATGAAATAATTAAACTAGGTTACTTCTATTCTAATAAGCAGATAGTAGTAGTTATAAAAGTCCCGATAGTTGTTTCCTCCACATATAATTTGTACAAACTTTCCCTTGTTCCTAACAGAAACCACGAAACTCTTATACCACCCTCACCTTTCGTAGCACTCTCTAGCTCAGACTCTAGGTACATAGGGACAGAATGTCCGAAGGTAAACTCCATATATCTCTGTGAGTCAACAGCCAACCTACAAATCCAGAGCAAACCAGATTGTATCCAGCATCTCATAGTCCATCAAGAACTTCAACCCAGCTGCAAGCTGACACCCGTAGCTCTCACCACCGAAGCCCTGGAAACCCTGGACGACAAGCATTATACCTTAAGTTTTCCTGTACCAACAAAAGTGAAGATGTCTTGCGGTCAAGAACAGTACCGGACCCTACGAGGCAGCTATTTGGCAATCATCCCCCACAACTGTAACCTGAGAACACCCGCCTTCACCATCTCCAACACTGACGACCACATCAAAGGACATGTCGTGAAGATCACTGAGATGCCCCTAAACAACGAGTCGAGGCCTGAAAATTATCCGAAGCTCATCCTAAATTCGCCAAATCTACAAAAACTTCACACGCTTAGCAACGAGATAGCGACGCAACTGCCTGTACATTTAGATGACGTCACCGATCCCGTCATTTACCACACTACTATACCCATGTACCTCGCACTATCCGGTACATGCGCACTCATCGCCACTCTAATCTATCGTCGGCTACGCATAAGAAAAGCATCCAGAGAAATCACAGAAAACTTCAACAGCAACCCTGAAGTCGTCTACGCAATCCCACCACCACGCACTATCAACCCAAGCCAAATAAGGATTGACCCTGGATGTCTACCAGCGACCATCTTGAACAAGTCCATCGATACTCGCTGTTCTACGGGGGGAGGTGTTACGCATGGTCAACCTTAATAGATCGCTGCATCGGCATACCTGCATATACATTGCACACGGCACCTACGGGCACGAAACGCAAGCTCAGCATAACGTGACCAATTGACGTCAATCAAACCTTTCCATAGAAACATAAAAACGTGGAGCGGCACTTTTGGATCTGACATCGACCAATTGACACTTTAATATAATTAGTCGTAATTTCAATACTTTGTAATACAGTAATAAATTAGTTTATTAAAATAAATTTGCATTTTTTTGGATCCTCCGGTTGCACCCATCGTAATTCCCTCCCTACCTACCCTACCTATTAAAAAATAAATAGTAGCCGATTCTCAGACCTACGGAATATGCATTTAAAATTTCATAAAAATCGGTCAAGCCGTTTTGGAGGAGTATGGTAACTAACATTGTGACACGAGAATTGTATATATAAGATAAGTTCTTTCACGCCCAATGTAATTGAAATGGAATAGTGATAAAATAAAAGTTACCTGTTATGTTCAAGAGTGTCCTCACTTGCGCGCAGTACAAAAGACATCAACGATCTATTCGGTCTGTGTGCATACGCAGTTTTTATGATTCATCGCGTTTTTGAATTTTATTACGGTTTTAGGGTTCCGTAGCCAAATGGCAAAAAACGGAACCCTTATAAATTCGTCATGTCTGTCTGTCCGTCCGTATCTCACAGCCACTTTTTTCCGAAACTTTATGAACTATGCTGTTGAAACTTGGTAAGTAGATGTATTCTGTGAACCGCATTAAGATTTTCACACAAAAAAATAAAATTTTGGGGGTTCCCATACTTGAAACTGAAACTAAAATTATTTTTTTTTCATCAATCCTATACGTGTAGGGTATCTATGGATAGGTCTTCAAAAATGATATTGAGGTTTCTAATCTCATTTTTTTCTAAACTGAATAGTTTGCGCGAGAGACACTTCCAAAGTGGTAAAATGTGTGTGTGTCCCCTGTAACTTCTAAAATAAGAGATTAATAAAAAATAAAAAAATATATGATGTACTATCAGCCAACTATACATCTGATCATTTTGAAAACAAAATCCCGTGCACAAGACCACAACATCTGTTTCCGCCCTTTTTGCGTTGACCAATAGCCATATGCCAATATGCATAGCAGTGTTAAACAAAAAAGGATCCGAGAAAAAAAAATAGTTTTTTGGCTGACCAATAGTAATAGAAAAAAACAGGACCAAAGAAGAGAAAGTTTTAATGCTTAACATTTTGTTTCAAATAATTCTCGCCCTCGGGTATATCCTCCCTATAGCGGGCGAGCCCTGCAAGCAAAAATTGTCTTAACGGTGATCAAATGTATAGTTGGCTGATAGTACATTACCATGTAAACTTCCAACGAAAATTGGTTTAACGAGATCTAGTAAGTAGTTTTTTTTAATACGTCATAAATCGTAAACCACAACTTACCAAGTACGGAACCCTTCGTGCGCGAGTCCGACTCGCACTTGGCCGGTTTTTTTTTATTATTAACTATAGTGGACCAGTCTGATTACAGTCCAGTATTTATTTATTATATACTTTATTGTACACCACTTAAATAATTACAGGACAAATATTTATAAAGATTAGTTTCTCACCCCTAAAATATCTATAATAATAATAGTTTGCTGAAAACAATCATTCAACCAATTACAGCAGATAACGCGTGCTTGACAATTTGTCATATTAATTCTGCGATATTTTAGAGGTTAGAAACTCGGCCTTAGTATGTGATAAAAATAATAATTTCTACTAATAAATAATACTTCTTTCCTTTCTGGTTGTTTCCTTGTTATCGACGGTTTTTCATAACTTTTTACGAATCATAAAAATAGTTCTAAGAAAGTTTATCCTTGTTGAGTCATGAGTAAAACAAAACCGCGATAGTTTTTTTTAAGATGCCTTATGATCTTCTAAAAAGTTCAAGAAGTTTTTCGTTATTTAAAAAAGTCGTGGGGTTGCACTCCTTTTACGGCTAAAGTTACTTTGTTGCTGGATGAGACATACTTGCCAGTTTAAAATTTATTCAGTCCGTTTTTATTAACTCACAAACACCTTTAGTGTTTCAGTAGCCAAGTAATCAAAATAATATATGGATGGTTTTATTTTTAATTTATTAACTGCTTTGTCGTTCACTGTAAAGATGTATATAGTTATTTAATGGTCAGACTTTATTGCCTATATTTATAGGAAAACATTATAAATTTAATAATGATTAAATTAACTGTGGACGTATAAAGACTTGTCTTTAAGGTTGAACTAGTCGACGACACGAACTATTTTGTGCGCAGGGTTAAAATGCATGCTATCTTATCCGACAACACGTGCGAAAGAGATAGATGCTGTGATGAGCAATAAGAAGCTAGTTCTTGTACGAATTAGCAGTTTTGCAAGTTTGTAGCGAAATGGATGATGATTTAGGACGAAAACGAGCGCGCGATTTTTTATAAACAGACCTTTGGGAGTCTAGATATCATGAAAAAACTGCTGAATGTATATTTTAAAAATACAATTATTTGCATTGTTGAATTACTAATCTATCCCTGTATGGAGGCCGTTTTGCAATTTTCCTTCGTCTTATGGTATTTATTTCCACCCAAAAATTCGTTAAAATTTGTGTTGCAATATGGAACTTTCGACGCTCATAACTTTCAAATTTATTTGTTTTTTACATGTTTGTTGTTCCATACAGGACTAGATAATGATGAGACAAAGTGATATCATTTTTTATTTTGAACGTACATAGTCAAACAGTGGAATTATCTCTAGACTACGTTTGTATGGAAGAATTTTCGACTAGTGTAACCTTAAGGACACCAGTTTAACCATAACTGTGCCGTCGCACGCGCAGCTCTGAAGAATAACAATCGGATAAGTAAATCAGAAAATTACTAAATATGGTATTCTATTAATTGTAGACCTTAGTATATGATTTAGCTTGCAATAATATGGTTTCTTTTAACCTATTTGATAAGATTTATTCAATGAATTATGATATTCGTCAGTTCTAGTAAGAGGGTTGCCGTGGCTCGTATTATAATGTGTGTGCAAGGTTTGTTGGTCGTCCCTGAGCTCGTTGGTGAACTCCGCGCCATATGGCCGCCATGCGTCTGCGCCCGTGCCCGCTCCAAATTGCAGGTTATATCAATTGGTGTCGTCCAAGGGGGACCTATCGTCGGGAGTTTGGGACGAGCCTGGTGTTAGTGTAATTGTTTGCACTTAAAAAAACTACGAGTTTATGTACCGTTACGAATATACACGCGTCGGCACGCGAACACACAGATATTTTTAAATTGATTGTCGGCGTTTGATTTGGGCAAGTAGAGAAGACGAGAAGAGGTAAATCTATACATGTCTTCTGATGTGCTTTTGAATCTGCTGCTGATGGATTTATGATAGGAATATCTATGATTTTCTATTTCGAAGCTAAAGCCGATTTCTTCACCACTTAATTAACGAAAGAAAAATGAATGAATTTTCAACAGCCAATCACAGCAGATAACGCGTGCTTGACAATTTGTCACATTAATTCTGCGATAATTTAGAGGTGAGAAACTCGGCCTTAGGCTCTTAATAGTTTAGGAGAGAGACCTACCTAATGTATGATTTATCAACCATTATGTGATATGTCAGCATCTAAGGTAAATCATAGGTTAATATGTTAAATTATTGATGCCACATAATTAGATTGATAAGGTTTTCCTTCTGAATCTCGTAACCTTATTGACCCAAATCAAATCAGCCCAACCAATTGAAGTAAATATTCAATCCAATACCATTAATTCATTGATAAATATCATTATATTAATCACTAGTCGTTAAGCTTGTTCTAATCATGCTTATTCAATCCAGGACCCCTCTCATCTCCGCTGAAAACCATAACGAATCGTCACGAGATCAATTCGGGAACGTGTCGACATTTTAATTGTTACACATTGTTTTAGATGCAATATGTCGGAGGCAGTGGGCCGTTATCTGATGAAATATGTCCGTTATGATTGGCAAACAAACAGTATGGCGCCGCCATATGTCGCGGCACGTGCGCCCGCGCATCCAACTCCATGCTCACTCACCGGTGAAACTGTACACCATAGAGTGTGGAATAGATAGAGAGTACTTTGTTAAAGCTTTTATTCCCACCTAGAAAATAATCTTTGACTTGCCCAGATCATGCTTCTCCAGCCTTTAACTACAAATTCTACATTTAGTGCTGAAAGATACCAACGCTATTTGTTACCCTCGCAAGTGAAGTAGCAATCTTCCAAATTGGCAGATCTGTTTACATTTTTAGGTTTTATGCATCGGAATAATGCAGATTTAAAAAGAACACTTTTATAGAGATTGCATTATAGGTGTGTCGATTGCGAGCGATAGGAAAACATACATACATACATAAACTCACGCCTTTTTTCCATGGGGGTTGGCAGAAACTACAGAACGCCACCTATACGATCCTTACATACTTCTTTTCCTTCACACACATTCATACATCTAGTCATACACACACGCCGGTTATGGGTACTGCGCACTTGGCCTTTCTGAAGAACATCACCTATAAGGTCTATGTATGACTTTCTAGGGCGTCCCCTCCCGGCGTTTCCATTCACTTCTGCCTTGTAAATACCTTTCGTTAGTCGCCTTTCATTCATCCTCTCTACATGGCCAAACCATCTTAAAACGGTACTTTTATTAGTCCATAGCTAAACAGCTATTTATCTCAGAGCTTTAAAGTTTCCGTTATCGAGTTCTAGTAGATTGTAAGCTCTGTGGTTAGAGAAGCCAGTGCGCCCGCGCCGCCCATCCGTCAGTGTAATCGCTAGTTAATCATTTTTCGGTTGATGGGGTTCATTGTGCTTCACCCTACACGGATTAAAGCTTATAGCCAATTTTAAGCGTGCAAAATTTTTCAAATTACTTTTTTTGTGGGTAATATTTCATGGAGATGCGCGGTGTCAACGAGGTTTTCAAACAATAACAATGCGAGCACGTCATCGTCGCCCGTATGGCTCGACCGCGGCGCGACCGGCGCGACCCTACGACTGACATTGAACTCTACAGCTTGAAGCAAGGGTGGCAGTGGAAAAAATAGCACCACTTTAGTTTATCCTATATTCAATTCTATCCCTGAGATAAGTGATGAGACAGATATCTTAATTCTCTCTGAGAGGTCTTAACTTAATTCTCTACACAAATTATATCCAATAGAAATTTTCCGAAGAATCCTGTTTTTTACTCTAAGGCCTATACTTTGTCTTTTCGAAGAAAACTTATACTGAGTGGAACCACTAACAAAAATGAGAATCACATCTAAACGGCTAGTCGTAATTTTTTGGAAAAAGTATTTGCTATAATTAGACATTTTTCTTAATAATTTGATATATGATTTTTTTTAGTTTTATTCGTATAACATAGTGCAATTAATTTGTAAAGTTATGTGTAAAACGACAAAAAAAGGACAATCGCACCAAAATTAAAGGGCGTATTTTAATGAAATTTAAATCTCTGGTTTTTTTTAAGTCATAGGATAATAAGGAAAGTACAAAAAGCTACTGATTTGTGGGTCGCGCGGGTGTAAGACGAGTGCGCGTTTTGTTCCCTCAAGTTCCTTGACGACTGTCATCCTCTTAAATAAGCCATCGATCGCTATCTTTCCTGAAAAAAAAACTCTGCATTTCTTATATAGATTTTATACCTACAATATTCAATTATTAAGCACCTTTCGTAATATCGATAAGTACTATCTGGCTAGCCAGGTTGACTATCTGCTTGCCGTAAAGTTTGCAAATAAATGATAATTGGGTATCTAATATCTAAACAAGATAATACCACTCGTGCCAGCTTCTTAGATAATGAACGTAGTGAAAGCTGCTAGCGCGTAAGTAACTACAATTACTTGATACGGTTGCGTTTTTCTGCTTTTATGCAATATTGTTACAGAAAAAAATAAAACTATTTATTTGTGAGAATATACTAAGTGAGAACTCCATCATGACAGTAAATATACAACAAACAAGACAAACAACAACAATACACAAAACAATACATACAGAATTTTTTATAAACTCTGCTGCCGTTTTTCGACAAACCCGTATCGATTAGGAGTATCACACTATCACACTAATATTATAAAGGCAAAGTTTGTGAGTGTGTGTGTGTATGTTTGTTACTTCTTCACGCTCAAACGGCTAGACGGATCTGCATGTAATTTCGCACAGAGTTAGATTATATCCAGAAATAGCACATAGGATACTTTTTATCCCGGGAATATGTTCACTCGAGTAAATTTCGACTTTCACGAGAGCGTCCCCGCAGACCGGAGCGGAGGGCGTTGCCGTGGCTGAATTCTGGGCCAGGCAAGGCATTTTACTAAAAATAGTGTCAACGACACGCTAAGAAGAAGACGAGGGCGAAGCCGCTTTCGGAAGTTAGTATAGGCTATAATTTACAAAGATATTGGGTGAAGTACTAAAACCACGCAGGCGGAGCCGCAGGCGGCAGATAGTCCATTATAGTGTAGTACTTTCTTACAATGTGTAATTTATATCAGTGGTTCTGATGGTATCCAAAACTGCATAACAATGCAAATTTACAAAATAATTAATTTAAAAATAAATGTAAATGTAAGCCATGCCTCCCCACGGTTGTGGTAGTGAGGAGTGTACCACTGTAGGTACCCGCATGCCGCCTCGTGGCGTAGTGCGGTGATTTGCATGCTTCTCCACCGAACCGATCACTTCCACGATAACTTTAACAACTTCGACGGTTATAAATAAAACACATGACGCACTCACTAATCAGACGTTGAATCAAACTCGTGTACGCATACGTGGGCACTTAGCTAATCAAAGGACCTATTGGGGACACATCGACATCATGAGTCGGTAGACGGACTAAATGCGCCGCAAACGTAATATTAACAAAATATATTTAAAAGTAGTTTAATTTAGAACCAATTTACGAAAATAATTAATTGATTAACCTTTGAAATTAATGTTATAGATAGGTTAAACTAATAGCTAAAAGTCCACTCACGAAACACTTAGCAGAGGACAGCGATGTTGAGGCGATATTAGTTCCCACAGGAAATTAATTTGCCCCAAACTGCCGATGCCCAATAAACAATGATAAGATTGCAAATGTGTTTATTCACACAATTAATACACCCTACAAAATAAAAACATTTCAATATCTCTCTATATTTTCAATTAAGATAAAGAAGTGGTCCAATATATAGGAACATTTTCAATAGCATTTCGCAACGGAGGAAACAATATATTTTAGGTTTACGCGATTAACGTGTCGAATTCTTCGCTAGCGATAAAGACAATAAAACAAATAAATTATTGTTGCGAGGTGTGTCTATTATTAGAGGATGATATTAATTGCGCGTACGCACCTGGACGTGCAGGTGACTGTTTCAATTTGGGGTCAGCCATGGTTTTGACACCGAGAAACAATTTAAAGAATTGTGGGAATTGACACCGCACAGAGATAAGTAGATAGTGTTTGTTTAAGTGTTTATTTTATGCATTTGTAATGTTTAGTGTTTTTCAATGGAAGTAGTTAGATAATGGAATAAAACCTGAGAAGGTATCTACTACAGAAATCCTTTTTCGAAATTAGTTGCTAATTAGTGTTTTGTATACTTATTCAATTATGTTTTACGATATCTTAACATACAAATAGTTAGTCGCGTGTCTTTGGTGGGTACCATTTTTTTGCGTTATGGACACCGACTTCCAAAAATAAAGTTATTTTTCACTTTGTAGTGTTGCTATTTGGAAGTCGGTAGTATTTTTTTTGTAAAAAAGTTTTTTATTTTTCACTTTTTATTTGTACCTACCCAATAGGCAAGTAGTTACGTAAGGTACCTATAACGCCAGAATAGATTACCTGAATATCATAAAACTGAACATAACCGGTGAAATGAGAGTGTACCAAGGTGAACTGTACACATCTGCGTATCCCTTTAGAGCGTACTGGCGTGATGTTATGTTATAAAATGGTATAAACAATAAACAAACATGCGATTCCAGCAATCCCGAGAGATTTGCCTTTATTTATTGAAGAGTTCTGTTGTATATCTCCAAAGTTCTGCTTCAGATCTTCACCAAATTAAAATGGGACCAATTTAGGTATATATACTCTTTCAAACAAATAAAGAATTATCAAAATCGATCCATAATTTATGCAGATATCGGAGAACATATATATATAAAAAAAAAAACATACAAGAAGTCGAACATAGAACCTCCTCCTTTTTGTGTAAGTCGGTTAAAAAAAATAAACTACTTACATTGTAGGTACTACCTAGATTAATATACCTATTATGCTTTTCTCCTACGTGCTTTTCCAGGCTGTACATCTCTTAACTGAGCATCTCTCGCCTTCGCTTCCCCCGGCTTTCCTTCTGCCGCCTGTGCTTCACCCGCATATGATTCTCTTGCCAACCAATTTACACGAAGTGTTTTTGTAAGTATATTCCTATTCTACATAAATCACGTAGGTAAGCTCTCCGAGAAGCTAACATAAAAGTCTAACTCGCTGCGCTCGCTCTAGTATAAAACTAATATTGCCTTGAAAAACCAGCGTGAAATCATTAGATACCAAGGCGCCCACGGGATTTTTTAATCCGGCCGGCCGGCCTAAGGAAAAGGATAGTATTTAAACGAGAGAAAATAAATTCAAATTAAAGGTGTAAAAAATACTGAATATGGCTTACTAAAATACTAAAAACAAATGTTTAAAACATCGACTTGAAAATAAATGTTTGTCGACGGAGCCCCTAGGAGGGTCTTAAGTAACCTAACGTCATCCCCTTCGAACCTAAACTATCCGTCAAGTCAAGTCAAGTCAGGGTTCGCTAAGCTCCCGAGCTCGCTTCGCTCGCTCTTGGACTAATTCGTTGAAAACACGAATACACCGAACTCTCGCGCTGCAAAGCGATGTCGCCTCGAAGGTTGTTCAGCTATTTTCAAAAGAATAATGTGCTAAAATAGATAGAAAAGAAATAGAAAAGTAGTAAAATAGATAACCCCAAATACAATTATAGTATGTAACAATATAATTACCGTAGCTCACAACAACCTCATAAAAGGTATTACTCAAACCGGATAAATAACTACTTTGCCCATTAACCTACGCCCATTCAGTATATGTTTCGCCCAGTTAATAATTTCCCTAAGGTAAAACTTCAAAATTATTTTGAAAATCGCCAACATACTCGTACTGTTGGGGATAGATAGGAAGGTAAGAAAGATACTAGTGCCATCTATCTTCGTGTCTGAGTATTTCTGACGCCAAGCGGGTGAAAATGCCCTAAACCGCTTTGAAAAGAACGAGTGTGAACAGGCAGGCAAGGCTCATATGTTCTGCAACGTAGGTTATAGGTACTTTGCAGTTTTACTAAGCCACACTCTGAAAACGAAGAAACATGTTGAATAGACGATCTTTTCATTGTTCAGTTGTTCTACACAGTCAACTATGCTACGAGAACACGTCGAATGTATATATCATGGACCATGTGATTAATCAGTGCATTATGTACATTTGAGGGCAAATAAATCGAGCCACTTACATTTTTCACGTATAATGGTTAAAATTTATATTTTTGGTAATATTTATCATTTCAATTAGAATCATTTATCGCCTGAAAGTTTATTTAATAGCCTTTATAACGAGGGTAATTATTGAATGATAAATTATTGGCTCTGAAAATAAAATGGTTATTTTGATAGAAAATTAAGTAGGGTTAAAACAGTCCAGAAAAAAACCGGCCAAGTGCAAGTCGGACTCGCGCACGAAGGGTTCCGTACTTGGTAAATTGCGGTTTACGATTTATGACGTATTAAAAAAAAACTACTTGCTAGATCTCGTTCAAACCAATTTTCGCTGGTAGTTTACATAGTAATGTACATCATATATTTTTTTTAGTTTTATCATTCTCTTATTTTAGAAGTTACAGGGGGGGGACACACACATTTTACCACTTTGGCAGAGTCTCTCGCGCAAACTATTCAGTTTAGAAAAAAATGATATTAAAAACCTCAATATCATTTTTAAAGACCTATCCAGAGATACCCCACATGTATGGGTCTGATGAAAAAAAATATTTTTAATTTTAGTTTCAAGTATGGGAACCCCCAAAATTTATTGTTTTATTTTTATTTTTGTGTCAAAATCTTAATGCGGTTCACAGAATACATCTACTTACCAAGTTTCAACAGCATAGTTCTTATAGTTTCGGAATAAAGTGGCTGTGACATACGGACGGACAGACAGACAGACAGACAGACAGACAGACAGACAGACAGACAGACATGACGAATCTATAAGGGTTCCGTTTTTTGCCATTTGGCTACGGAACCCTAAAAACCATAAAAAAACATAATTATTGCAAAAACTTAAACTTCTATATTCACCACATTGTCTGGCTATTATGAATATTGCTACGTAACGGTTGGGCAATTCGATAATTATGATCAATGAATTAGTCCAAGAGCGAGCGAAGCGAGCTTGGGAGTTTAGGGCACCCCGACATGGATAGGTTAATTAATTAGGTTCGAAGGTGATGACAGGAGCTGAATTGAGCGAGCAAAGTGAGCGAACTCAGATCCCGTCATCTCCTTCTTGATAGGTTACTTTAGCTGTTAGACCTTGTAGACAGAAATAGTTGCCCAGCGGGGCTCTGTCTACTTCGTACTTACCTATTCTACATATATTGAAATCTATGTCAACTATAAAATAATTTAAAAAACATATCTAATTGCGTAAGTGAATTCGGCAAGGCAAAGGGTTTGACCCCATCAATCGACATAACATAGACGGAAATCCCCCTCGCGTCTTTCATCTCGCATGTGATTGGTCAACACCCTTTGCCTTGCCGAACTCACGTAAGTAAGCATTTAGTCTGCCGGCCCAATAAGTATGGGCATTATTCAGATAGCCCGGTCAATTAAATTATTTCAATAGTTTTTAGCATATTGCCTACTCATATTGGGCATTTTTAAATATCTGTTCATTATGAATAACTAGCCCGAGGCTTACCCGCTTTCAAAGTTAAAAAAAAAGCTCCGATCGCCACCAATCTTCACAGGATTATCCGCTGGGTCAATCTCGAGATTGTCTGAAAATTTCATTAAAATCGGTCTAGCCGTTTCGTTTTCGTTTAAGGATCATACATACATACTGTCTCTTTTATATATATAGATAGATAGATGCCGTATTAATCACTTGGTCCATAACTTCGTTCTTCTTCTTAGCGTGTCGATGAAAAGTTTTTAACTAAATCCCTTGCCTGGCCCAGTATTCGGCCACGGTAACGCCATCCGCTGACGCAGAGATAAGGTCCTCACGAGAGCACGAAACCGAGCATGCGGAACAAGATAAAAGGCGATCCATAGTCTGCGGAGAGACGCCGCACCAACACCGAAAATTGGAACCATCCAAAAACCCCCACCTATGGGGATAGTCTTTGCTGCGGCAAGAAAACCCTTTCGACTCTAGAGCCTCCGGGGGACCAAGCTGCAATTGTACATTGGGTGGCATGAGTCACCCATCTGCTTTGCCCTTTCCATGCGGCTTCCCACAGTCCTACGAATTTCCGAGGAAGCAACGCCGATAAGTGGGTACAACATTTACCGGGATCGGTTTAAGGCAACCAGTGCTGTAGGTACCTATCCACTAATTTGGAGTGGGTGGAGCGGCTCCACACTGGGCAGGCATATTCACCAGCGGAAAACAGAGCGCCATTCCAGTTGTTCACAGCAGGACCTGGGGAGACTCTCCCCATATGAAAGATATAAGACGACGAAGCAGGTTGTTCCTAGCAGTCATCTTTTGCCTAACATTCTTTCATTTTTCTTGAAGTTGAGGGACCTATCAAAAGTGATGCCAAGGTATATTGGATTGGGACTATGGGAGATTGGCACCTCCTGCCACGTGATGTTGAGTGTTCGGCCCGCTTGTCTGTTACGCAAATGAAAGGCATACGACTATGTTTTTGAGGGATTTGGTTTTAATGTGTTGTTAGCATAATAATGGCTGAGGTCTGAAAGAGCGGTGGAAAGGCTGGCCTCAATCTCCTCAAAATTATTGGCTTGAGAAGTTAATGCCAGGTCGTCTAGCTGCGTACAGAAAGCGGATCGTGTTAGGGCTCACCGGTTGGTAATTGGCGTAAATGTTGAATAGCATAGGAGCTGTACACTACCCTGAGGCAGGCCATTCTTTTGGGTTCGCCACCTACTTTTATCGTCAAGAAGTTTTACTTGAAGTCGTCGGTTACTGAGGAGTTCTCTAAGAATTCGAGTAAAATTTGGGTCCTCTGTTGGGTCGGTAACCTTCCACAACAAACGCCTAATGTTAACGGTGTCGTAGGCTGCCGACAAGTCCACGAATACTGCACCCGTCCTTTCTTAGTTCTGAACCCATGCTCGGTGTGTTGCGTGAGGTTCAGGACCTGACCGCAGCAAGACTTTTCAGGTCTAAATCCATATGTTTCGGATCGAGGACACTTGTGAGATGAGCTAGCAGTCTCTCGAACAGTTTGTACGTGTGGCAGAGGAGTGATATTGGGCGAAACTTGTTAGGCTCGTCATGTGGTTTTCCTGGTTTGGGAATGGCAATAAACATAGATCTCCTCCAAAGACGAGGTATGTTCGCCGACTCCAAACAATTGTTGAAGAGTTGCAACAACCATGACACAGATATCTGGCCGAGGAGCTTAATCTGTTCGACTAAAATGTTGTCCAATCCTGAGGCCTTACCAGAGCTCAGCTTTTTAATGGTTGGGACGATGTCTGCGAGCTGGAATGGGTCGCACACAGAAACACTGCGGGGTGATAGATTATTTATATTAGGTACTCTGCCAAGGCGTTGTGATGATTTGCCTTTCAGAAGGAGTTGGTGGGCAACTTGATTAGCCGTTACTGCATTGGGCGTGCGAGGTAGTGGTGGTTCGCTGATGAGTTTACAACTAGTACTCCATGCCTTTTTGCTGTTATGACTCATGTCCTGTCCTGTAATGTCATATTGGTTACCGTATCCAACCATTTTTCTGGCGCTTATAAGTGACAGCAATGTTTTACCAGCTCAACGGTTTCTGCTAAGAAGTGGTCATTGACGAACAGTTTTTCGTACGTCTTTAGAATACGGTGGGGTAGGTGGGATATTAAGCAGTTCTTTGTCTACGGTTATCCAAAATTGTAAAATTGGTCACTGGGTGGACAACGGACTGGATACTGCTACTGCATGATCGGTCTATGTTGGGTACGGGGGATAGGTTGACATACAATAGTATAACTTTTTACTTTGAGTGCTGTATTTGCACTGACAAATATTAGGTCTGGATTGTACCTAACCAGTCACATATCACAAATGCCTCGCCCCCTACAAGCGTGGTGTCTGAGAGCTCGATCGGAATTTTGGCTGCGAGAGTGCCCTGTGCCATTTCCAACTTAAAGCTTATTATCTAGTAAACTACTGCAGCTACACTAAAATAAAAATACGTGCGTATAGCTAAAAACTATACTATACTAATAACTATACAAAATCGAAATGGGTGAAAATTTGATTACAACAACTAGTTCTAAGTACTTGAAAATATGGGTTGAACATCACTAAAATATTAAATAAATAACTAAATATACGAATATGTTTGTGGTTTTTGTCAATAAAACCTATTTATCCAACGACCACTATTAAGGCGCGGGTATCTGCGCCTTAATAGCTGATTTTAAAATGAGAATCACGTCTAAACGACTAGTCGTAATTTATTTGAAAAAATATACACAGTATGTTACATTAGACCATTTTCTTAATAATTTGAGCTAAGAAAATTATAAGTTTTATTCGTATAACATAGTTCATCATTTGTAAAGTAATGTCTGAAACGGTCAAAAAACACGAAAATCGCACCAAAACCACTATTTTATTATAATGAAACATTTTCATAGGTTTATACCTGGTATAACTTTATTCTACGTTTATTAGTATAAGGGATAGAATAATAAGGAAAGTACAAAAACTACTAAATTTTGGGTCGCGTGGGTGTGAAACGATTGCGCGTTTTGTTCCCTCAAGGTCTTTGGCGACAGTCGTCGTCTTAAATAATGCAGCTTGTCCATTCTTCGACACTTTGACCGTCCGAGTTTGTCGAGCGAAAGCCCCAGCTCGTGCTATGGCTATTGAAGTCACCAAGGAGCAGCAAACACTGCGTTACCGCGCATATCGGTTGACAGATTTCAGCGATAAGTGACAGAGTGTACTGCAGGAATGTGAGGCCTTACCTGCGTGGAATCCCGATGGGTCTCTTTAACTCACAAGATGTCAGTGTGTCTTGCGAACTAAATCAGAAAGAGTTTCTGCGTTATCCTGAGAGAATCCTTCGATGTTGATCGAGATTGCACACAGGGCTGGTGATGAGAGGACTGCTGCTGCTTGGCAATCCGGCCGCTCTCAGAGGTCCGGATTAAGTTTTCCATCGTAGTGAAAGGATTAGCCAATCGGGGAGGCTCCTTTCATGCACCCAGATATAACTTCGTTTACAATATACCTAAATATCCCCCTGGCGGTAAAGTGCCAGAGACATGTTTACTGAGGGCAGAGTTAACGATTGTTTTGTGCTCATGAGGAAGCTCAGCAGCCTAATTGTGTAAGTGAATTCGGCAAAGGAAACAATCTGTTTCTTTCCCAAAATCGACTTTTCGTATTGCGCAAAGTCGTTTTTGGGCAAGAAACAGATTGTTTCCTTTGCCGAATTCACTTACACAATTAGGCTGCAGGGCGCCGTTTTATTCACGTGTGGTAGCATATAAAAATGATCTCACTGTGTTCCGTAATGCACATATACCCGTATTGAGAGCGACAAAATAAATGCGTTTTCCAATTTAACGGGTGCATTTATTTTGGCTCTCTTGGTGTGGAATGGTATGGGTTACTTACTAATTTATTGTTAGACTACATATTTTTTTAATTTTGTTTGTAATTTCAATAATAAGGGTGCCAATGCCATCTAAACTATTATTATTTTTGATATCTACTAATCAGAGCAAAACCGACAGATAACCAATGAATTGTTGGTAAATAAATAAGTTATGGGACTCTTTATGTTATTTATTTATTTAGCTTTACAAAAAGCTAAATACGTGGAGGCTACCTAAGATACAGTAGCAGCATTCCATTACGCTATGCTATCTAAGTCTATAAATACCTAATAGGTACTGGAAGATGAGGCTGATCTCGAAAGCCTTCAGATATAAAATTCACTTATTCGTAGTTCTGATTGAAGAATTCAATCAGACAACTCGACGGACATAACTTCATATTTTATTTCCCTTAATCATCAAGCCGGCTCACAAACGCTGGCTGATAGCAGATTTCGCTAAAGCACAGAGAATATAATACTAGCATACAGATGCCTCATCCCACACAAATAAACCGTGCTACGTAATTAGCGTTTTTCATCTGATTATACCGATATTTTTTTGTAAATCGATCGCGTTCGGTTCCGTTCCACGGCGATAGATAGATCACCATCTAATAATCAATCGATATCGATAGATAAATCAAATAATCAGTACAGTACGTCGGGACAGTTTCATTGTATGGGATGAGACACCACTGGATCTGTATGAATTTGTATTTAGTGTCCAATTTATTATTCCGCGTTGGGTTCATCTGAATTCAAGCATTTGATAGGTAGTTAAGTTAAAATAAAACTCCATATTAACACTTTCCCGTTTATTTAGAATATTCAATATTATTTTATCACATGTCTGTAAGAGTTGACAATAAGCACGCCAAGCATTCTTGTGTCTTACCACGAACGTCGGTAGACGGTCTAATCTGCCAGACCAACACCATTGGGAAACTTATTGAATTGAAGAAGAAAGAAAAACAAAAAGAACAAAAAAGTTATCATAGTAAGTTGACGAATAATTAATCATAAGTAAAACCTTTCTTAAGTTTAATAAAATATTCAGCAGTTGAAGCTCTGTTTAATTCAGCCGTTATATAAATTCCCTGTAAATTTAATACTAAAAGAGTACAATTTTTGTTAGTTGCCATATCGAAAATGTTGGAAACTATCGCATATTTATGTGTTAAATACTCAGCTCATAATATTAGCCGTCTCCAGATTATCAAAAAATATAGTATATCAGTAAAATATAGTCTGTCCTTCTAGTTAATAACATGTGCGTTTTTGTTTTAAAAATGCACTTTTTTCCAATTCAATTAATGTATCCTAAGATAAAAGAAGTGGTATTCTTGAAACGACGAATGTTTAATTAGATTTTGCAATTCTTTAACGTCAATGGAGCTTTTAACACACTTGTTATGAGACATAAAATTGACATAATAATCAGGTTTAAGCAGAAGATATCAGAATAACATTTGCAAACAGGATGAATACATTGTATTAATGATTGTAATGAGTTCAAGTGCACCTGTGTTGAATGGTCATAAAAATATTGTAACATAGAGTGTGTGAGTAATTAAAAACCGGCCAAGTTCGTGTCGGACTTCGCACGTTAAGGGTTCCGCACCAAAGAAAAAATATGATTTATCAATATATTGGTATTTGTTAGCAAATATATATACGTAATAATAAAGATTATCAACAGACAGACGGACGCGTGAGTGACAGCAATAGGGCTCTTTTTGGACCCCTTCGGGTACGGAACCCTAAAAACGACCGTCCACTCCGTGATGTTTAAAATAACACCGATACTACCGACCTGTCGAATTCACCTTGTTGGCACAGTAAAACAAATAGTATGAAAACTAACCTACAAACACTCGAAACGGCACACTCACACAAACGTACGCACCGACGAGACCGCTCGGGCACTTTCGAGGTAATGTCAGTACCAAGTGCCGCGTCGCGACGAGTAGTCACGTATGTTTGTGTGAGTGTGCCGTTTCGAGCGTTTGTAGGTAGTTTCCATACTGTTTGTATATTTTTACTGTGTTGTTGGTGCTACGCTTGTTAACATTATAAAAATATATTTTAATACATACATAAATTATAGTTGTATTGTTCAATATATTAGCGTAACTTACGAAACGTTTCTAAAATATACTGGAGTGCGGCTAAGGTGCACATTTGCATTATTATAATTTTGTAATGCTATACTTATTTCCAACATTTCATGAATACATATAATATTACTTCAAGTGTTAATTTAAAATTTAAACCTAGTGAATAACATTTAGGTAAATAAATGCGAATAGTATGCTTGTAGTAAACAATTTAGAGAGAAAGGTATTATAGACCCTGGATAGAAGCCATTAAAAAAAAAATGTGAAAAAGAAATAGTAGGATGAAACCCATTGGAAAAAGAGGAGAATATTATAAAAATGTAAGGAAAAATAAAAACTGGAAATGAAACTGGGCGATCTGAGGTCGGAAAGGGGAAGGGGGTGAGTTTTTAAGGGAGAAAACGGTTTATCTCGATTTCCGGCAAAACTACAAGTCCTATGGAAAAAGTTCAATGGCAAAGTTGTACATAGGACTTATAGTTTTCACCCTCAAAAACTCACCCCTTTCCACTTCTTGGCCTCAGATCGCCCGTAAATTATTTTTCCTTTAATTTTTGTTATATTCTCTTCCTTTTCCAATGGGTTTCATCCTTCTATATTTTTTTTCTTTTCAAAAATTATTGACCCTGGTTTATTAAGGTTACATAATATCATAGGACCTACATTGATACATTTTGGTATTGTACCATCAACTACATCACGGTAATGCCTGAGGGTATTATGTGGATGTTGGACATGTTCTGAATGGAAGATGCAACATAGCTCAAGAATGTCTTTTATTATACAAGCTTTTATTTAACTTGCAATGTATGTATGTAAGTGCGTTCGGGTCAAATCTTGCAACTGAATTTTAAAGCAGTTATCCGCTACCGATTAAGATAAAATTTTGCATACACGTTTAGTTTGGATAGCAATGCATGGTTAGCCAAGTCATTCTAAATCCAATATGGCGGACGGCCCAAGATGGCGGACTAGTTATTTTTTGTGCACTGCCATGCTATGAGTATCAATGGAAAGGGTTTGCTGAGAATACAAAAAAAAGCTTGTTAAAAAAAAGCTTGTTTAAAGAAACTTAGCTACAGTTGCAGGCCTAACATGCAGCGACTTATCATGAGACGCGAGACCGTAATGTAAATGATAGCACACAAGTCATAGCCCTCGCACATACAAAAATATCTAAGATATATGCACGAAATTATATAGAATACAACTAACAATAATGGTAACTAAATCTAGCACAGCAAAACTAATTATCATAAGGCATAATTGTAACTTCTACACCTTAAGAGGAAATATGGGCAGAGAGCGCCGACTGAATTTCATAAGTAAAAAGTCATAATTCGAGGTTTGGCTCTCGTCTATTTCTTCCTCCAATATTGGAACAATTTCAAAGATATTCCATAATCTGGTAAAGTAAGATATATACTATGTCCCTATGTTTTCCTTTTTTCATTTATATTTGTCAATTTTGTACACCAAGCCTCTGTTGCCAGCGCAATTTTGAGCATTTTTTGTGGTTTGGTAATTTTTTGATCAAAAAGGAAAACATAGGGACATAGAATATATCTTTCATTTCCAGTTTATAGAATATCTTTTAAATTGGTTCAATATTAGAGGAGAAAATAGACGAGAGCCAAACCTCGAATTATGACTTTTTACTTAGGAAATTCAGTCAGCGCTCTCTGTCCCCGTTTCCTCCTAAAATCTGTTCGAGTTCAGATTCTAAAGTGTCCAAAGACGACTATACCCCTTAACACATAATATTACATAGTATTCGACTACATAAAAAAGTAAGAAAGATACTTAATATCAATAGGTACACAATAGTAGGAATAACACTTGAGATCTCAAGTAATAAACAATAGAATCGAAGAAAAAAACCTTAGAAAACAATGAGCTATTAAACCACGACGAATTAACTTATTATAATGATACACTTTGATTTAATTTAGAGGCCTATACATAATTATATAAACTGATAACATTGGTGTCTTTCCAGTCAGTACCTATTATAAGTAGGGCCATTATAATACTGAGTATTTTACTCGGAATACTAAGTTGCATGAGCTCGTGGCTAAATAATAACAGTCGCATGGGTCGATAATCAAGGTTAAGCAACGCTTGACGAGGTCGGTCCGTGGATGGGTGACCATTTTCAACATACCGAGTTTCCTCCGTGCCTCGGAAAGCACGTTAAGCCGTTGGTCCCGGCTGTTATTTAAAGATCTTTGACAGTCGTTATGGGAAGTCAGAAGATTGAGATCAGACACCAGTCTTGCCAAGGGGTACCGTGATACCCATTTACTGGGTTGTGGAGGTCAGATAGGCAGTCGCTCCACATGAAAACTCTGGTACTCAGCTGAATCCGGTAAGACTGGAAGGCGACCCCAATATAGTTGGGAAAAGGCTAGGCAGATGATGATGACTAAGTTGCACGATGAGTTCAGTATTAGGTTTCGGTCGACTTTCGGTGAAAAATCGAGTTTCGGTTTCGGCTGTAAACCTGCCGAAACTACGACCGAAACCGAAACTGCATTCGGGTGTTCTCGCGCTGTGATCGGTCATGTTCGGCGAGTTCAATTCCATCCAAGCGAGTATTTTTTTTGCGTGTTTTTTTTTAAATGAGTTGTTGTTATGGTGATTATCATACCAACAAGTAAAAATGTCGAAGACTGCATAGCTATGTGATTTGAAGATAAAAAAATAAAGACTGACTGATAATAATAACGTTTTCTTTTTCCCTCAAAACATGATCCTTGTAAGGAAGTTTCGGTTTTGGACGAAACTGAGATTGTTGCCGAAATCCGGTTTCGGTCGGACACTAGTTAAGTACCATAAGAGATGGAATTTGTGAGATGAAATAATGCATCCATACATTTAAAAAATTTAACGTTTTCCGCAAAATACTCAAGCTTATAACGGCATAAATACATAACTAATTAACATTGTAATAATAATATGAATATGTTTATGTATCACCGACGAATTGCTTAGCGCTTAGCGAGATTAAATTATTTGGATAAGGCAAGAAAGATCCATAGTAAACTATTTGCTGATTGATGGAACTATATATTTGATAATAATTATTACACAACAAATAACCAGTCAGCATGCAAACGTGAATAACGTACTACCTAACAATAGTATTTATTAGGATTATATGAATATTCTGAACATTTAAATACATGTTTGTGATGATACGTACAACAGAGTGAATTATCACATGTAGATATCGTGATATAGTTAATAGTTTTATTTAGAATGTAAAAGGCGTCAAAATGCAGAATTTATATATTATCTAAGACACATTTGAAACATATTGAATGTTCTGTTCATAACGCATCGTCATTTCGAAACTGTTACTAAACAAAAAAACTAAATTAGGGGCTAATTTAGGGGTACCGTGTTACCCAGTTACTGGGTTGTGGAGGTCAGATAGGTAGTCGCTCCATGTAAAACACTGGTACTCAACTGAATCCGGTTAGTCCGGAAGCCGACCCCAACATATGTGGGAAAAGGGTAGACCTACAGGAGAGCTAATTTACGATTTTGCATTAATAAAAAAGTAATGAACACATATGAGATATTCCTAAGATTATTTGTTAAATTATTGATTTCCATTACATTTTATTTAATATCTTAATTTCGTGAAAATTTCGCTTAGTAACAGTTTCCAAATGAAGGTGCGATAAATATTTATAAAAATGAGACATCGTAAGTATCGTAACCAACAATTAGTCTAGATATATTAAAGTGAAGATATTGAATATTAATGAAATATTCCAGTTTGTTAGGTAGTAAATTATGTAGGTAACCACGGGTGGCACGGGCGGTCGCTTTGCATTCCGTTAGTTATTTAGTATGTAAACTACATCCATTACAAGCCTCCGATAAGATCACTGGTCATGATCGACGGCATGTGCATCTCTACATGCCTACCTGTATTTATGTGAGTATACTAGTTTATAAAAAACGTAACCGCCTATGTCTCCGTTGAAAGGTCATGGGGGTTTGAAATAACTTAAAAATTGCATTGCTCACAAAAACTGGGACTTATTTTTTCAAAACCTTAACCGTATACATTTTGCATTGTTTTTTATACTTTTACCCCCGGTTTCTCAGCGCTCGATTATCGGACTGTCAACGTAATCGACGAATAATCGCCGGTTATCTGCTGCTGTTGAAAATTTATTCAACGATTAACAGCAGACAACGCATGCTTGACAATTTGCCACATTAATTCTGCGATAATTTAGCTGTGAGAAGCCCGGCCTTAGTGATACACATACATTTAATCCTAACGGTTGGGTTTCAAAAATAATGTTTTTTATTGTAAGATTAGGTTAATTTCCTCACCACGAAGACATAGACGCATTATCTATAGATAACAATGAGCACTAATATGAAAAAATATTTTTCTAATCTGCGAATAATATTGTAAAATATAAATATTTAGGTGGGTTATAATATGTATCTATTTAAAGCGGACATGTATCATTTGAATATACAGTAGATCCGATATACACATTTATTATAATAGGGAACTGTGACGGAGTTACTTTACTAACGAGAGAACCAGTATATACAAATATATTGCAATAATAACATATGTTACGGAATACCATGCAGTGTAAACAATTGGGCCGCGGTGTCGGCGCCGACGACGTGAATATTCGACTTTCTATAATTGAACTTTTTTGTATGTAATGTTCCAACTAGCTTTTTTTTCTCAAAATTTCTTCATTCAAGTTAACTTAATAATATTGCAAATTTAGCTGCAGTAAATGCCAAAGAACCTCATTCTTGGTACTATTAAATGCACTCAAGTGTGTCCATAACCGAGCAACGTCGATCAGTTTCATTGGGAACATTCTCGTAATAGTTGCCACACGAAATTTACCTCGGCTCCGACAACCGCGACCCTGAACGATTTAACAACCTCAGCTGTCCCAAAAATTATACCACATTACCGATTATAGGATTTTTGAATAACATTTACAGTGCGAAGATAGATTTACAAAAATTAAAAATAATGAGATTTCATGTTGTAGTTTTTATACCTACTCATAGTTCACGGGGTTCCATTCTTTTCAGGGACAAAGTGTGTCTTAAAAACTCTTTTTATCTACACTCACAACGTAATGTTCCAAATATGAATTCAAAAAATGTTGTATAAACAGATCCTTTTTATTCGTGGATAAGAAAAAAAAAATACCATTACAGTGCAACATTTTCCTTCGATTTTTAAACAGCTGCATCATAAAATAACTTTTTAATTTTCATAGCACACTTTTACTTTTTAATTTATTGGCGCTAATGGGCTCATTGAAGAAGTGTCATTGTCTAAGGATGCGCGCGCTGCGCAGTCATGCGCAATGAGAATCTAAATTGCCCGCCATACCACATACCTTTTCCGTTTCCACTTCTGTTTTATTTCAACTGTATGAGTGAAGATAAAATAGTGTATGCAACGGCATATAATTAGGTATTAAAACACTCGCGTGTTACTATTATCACGCTCGTGTTTTAATAACCCCTATTATATGACCATTGCATAAACTACTATTTTCTAGCAGACTAACGTATGTTATAATGTAGTTCAATGAGTCAACTGCTACTTATGTTGACGCGCATCAAGCAGAGCGATTCGATATACAAAGCGTTTTCACTCTTACTATTAACTTAAATGTCTGTGTGGAACGACAATGAATTTGCTGTAGGTATTGTATTTACAAAGACACATGTATATCGAATCGTTATTAATATTTTAATTTGCTCACGTGTGTATTCAACCTTAAAACGAGCGGCTCAATGTCAGAACTCTGTCGTAATATCTATCATTCGCACTGTTACACAAATGCCTTACAGTGTATCGCAGTTATAATAAGCCTAATGTTAAAATATTGTGTACTTATTTGTGCACTAAAGATGTGAGCCTCCTCATAGCCGTTTTTGTAGTGCCTTTGGTTTTCTTAGTCTGCTCTTTCACGCCCCTGAAAAATGAACGAAGAGTTAGTTAGCTTCTAAAATGAGATGTTGAACTCATTAATAATAATATTGATAAGTACAATAGGGTAGTGTACTGAAAATTTGTTTTTTGTCCGTCAGGTAGATTCAAAAAAAATATTGGACACGTTTTTAGGGTTCCGTAGCCAAATGGCAAAAAACGGAACCCTTATAGATTCGTCATGTCTGTCTGTCTGTCCGTCCGTATGTCACAGCCACTTTTTCCGAAACTATAAGAACTATGCTGTTAAAACTTGGTTAGTATATGTCTTCTGTGAACCGCATTAAGATTTTCACACAAAAATAGAAAAAATACAATAAATTTTAGGGATTCCCATACTTGGAACTGAAACAAAAAATATTTATTTTCATCAAGCCCATACGTGTGGGGTATAGTTGGATAGGTCTTCAAAAATAATATTGAGGTTTCTAATATATATTTTTTTCTAAACTGAATAGTTTGCGCGAGAGACACTTCCAAAGTGGTAAAATGTGTGTAACCCCTGTAACTTCTAAAATAAGAGAATAATAAAACAAAAATAACATATGATGTACATTACCATGTAAACTACCACTGAAAATTGGTTTGAACGAGATCTAGTAAGTAGTTTTTTTTTAATACGTCATAAATCGTAAACCGCAATTTACCAAGTACGGAACCCTTCGTGCGCGAGTCCGACTCGCACTTGGCCAGTTTTTTCTTTTGACACGTAAACATAAAGTGACGACGATGTAATGCGTTGAAATATCGTGTGACGTCACGTCGCTAGTACAATTTATACTGCCTTAGTGACGTCACAAGCCCCCACTCCTGAACTTTGATGCGCCTTAACGTTGTATTTTTTTATTGATTTGGTAAAGCAAAATATAAGTGTCCAATATTATTTCATAATCTCACTGACGGACTAAATAGAATATTATCATATTCAGGAAACCTCCCTATTAAGACTATTTTTTTATGAATTATTATGAGACTATTGATATGACATACAAGTCGGAACTAACAATTATGATCCTCTGTACGTGTGCATGAAGTATTAAATAAGGTTTACTGGTGATATGCAAAAAATATAGTCATAATTTACATTGGCATAACGGAATTCAGCATAATGATCATAACGCATATTATTAAGCATAAATGTTTTGTCATAATTTTTAGAGCCATAAATACTGTTGGCATAATAATAATGAAGTATAATTTTATAAAGCCTAATGTTATAAACGCCAAATGATATTGACGATATAACTCATGCAAAAACAAACATGTTTGCGGCTCCCAAATTATAATAAACTAGCGGACGCCTCGCGGTTTTACCCGCGTAGTGCCCATTCCCGTGGGAATACAGGGATACAAAGTAGCCTATGTCACCCGGGGATAGTGTTATCTTCCCAACGGTGAAAACATTTTTGAAATTGTTCCAGTAGTTTTTAAGTTTATTCGTTAGATACAAAAATACAAATCTTTCCTCTTTATAATATTAGTATAGATAATGTAAGAAAAATAAATAAATTAAGCCTTAAAATTTATGCAACTCCAAATTATGCCAAAGTATTATTATGCCACGGTATTATTATGCTAATAAAAGTTATACGAAAACGTTAGCCTGTGTTGTTTTTTAGTTTTAAGTATCTTTTTTTAGGGTTCCGTACCCAAAGGGTAAAAACGGAACCCTATTACTGAGACTCCGCGGTCCGTCTGTCTGTCTGTCTGTCTGTCTGTCTGTCTGTCTGTCTGTCACCAGGCTGTATCTCATGAACCGTGATAGCTAGACAGTTGAAATTTTTACAGGTGATGTATATCTGTTGCCGCTACAACAACAAATACTAAAAACAAAATAAAATAAATATTTAAGGGGGGCTTCAATACAACAAACGTAATTTTTTGCCGTTTTTAACGAAAATGGTACGGAACCCTTCGTGCGCGAGTCCGACTCGCACTTGGCCGGTTTTTTTTCTTGTATATTCCGGTGTACAATAAAGTAAGAGTATATAAATATGCCTTAAAATTGTATGCCAAGAGGAGGATGCCCATTAAATAAATGATACAGTTACTAATGTGTGCTAATTAACTACTAAATGTTAATATTATCGAGCGTTACATCGAGCTCTTCCTCTTCAGTCTCATTTTCCGGGATTGCATTTTCTCCGAGACTTGGATCGCACAAATTGTAAGTCACGTAGCTTTCAAGATAAATAAAAATAAAAAATAAATTAATAAAGATAATGTAAGAAAAGAGTATGTTTTAATTTTTATTATGATAAATGATAAATGATAAATGATTTTATTTCTGTAAGTTGGTTTGTACAAACACTTTTACATGTCGATCATATTTTTTAAAACTAGATGAGGTCGGCGTTTCCTATCTGACTACTCTGAGAAGAAAGGCCGAAACAAACTCAGAGGTCACAGTCTCTTTTAAAGTCTTGACAAAAACTTGGTTATATCATGTGAAGACCATGTAGACATATGTCTGAAATGGTCTTTTGAGGAAAGAACCAGCCAGATTGAGTGGACCTGTCCAGTCAGTGCACGCATTTGTCAATAACCGAGCAGCTCAACTCAGAATTTACGGAGCTCAACGATTCGACGAACAATACCAAAGAAAGGACATTCGGGTAGGCCGCATAAACTACTCAAACTGCCAGACCATGAGTAAAAACTAACTAAGTTATAATAAAAAACAAAAATCCACATAGTCTTCACATTCACAATAATAAAAAAATAAAAAATATAATACTTTAAAAAGTAAATATTCTTGTCATTGCAAGAAAACAAAAAAAAATATCAAAATTAAAAACAAAATTCACGGTGCAAAATATAAAAAAATCAAAATTAATTGGAGCAGCTCAATCCCAAGCCTTTTTGTCCTCAACGTAATCTTTAATAGTATAAAACGCTTTCTGACACAACTTACGTTTAATGAATGATTTGAATTTATTAAGACTTAGATCTTGTACGTGGCTTGGAAGCTTATTATAAAAGCGTACACATTGACATCTAAACGAGCCACCTATCTTCTTGAGCCTTGTTGTAGGTACTACAAATTTGTGTTTGTTCCTAGTATTTATGTTATGGATATCACTGTATTTTTTAAACAATTTTATATTTTTATGAGCATATAAAAGATTTTCATAAATATACTGAGAGGGCACAGTCATTACATTAATCTCCTTAAATTTCTCTCTGAGAGAGTGCCTCGGGCTTAATTTATATATTGATCGAACAGCTCTTTTCTGCAAAACAAAGATATTCTGGATGTCGGCGGCATTTCCCCACAACAGAATACCGTACGACATTACACTATGAAAATAGCTAAAGTATACTAAACGGGCTGTCTCTATGTCAGTTAAATTACGAATTTTTCTAACAGCATATGCTGCGGAGCTTAGCTTCTTTGACAATTTATCTATATGTGGGCCCCACTGAAGCTTAGCATCCAAAGTTAAGCCTAAAAATACTGTGCTATTCTCAGGATTCAATTCTTCGCCCTTTATCAACACATCAGTTTTCACCTGCCTAACGTGAGGTAGGGTAAACTTAATGTATTTGGTTTTTTTTTCATTAAGGAGTAAATTGTTAACATTGAACCAGTGAACTACTTTTGAGATCGCGCTATTTACTTCGTCAGTAACCAGCTGCTGCCGTTTAAGTTTAAACAAAAGTGAAGTATCATCTGCAAACAACACTATGTCATGGTTATCCTTTATGAGGTAAGGCAAGTCATTAATATAAATAAGAAACAAGAAAGGACCAAGAATCGAGCCCTGCGGGACTCCCATTTTTACTATAGATCCGGGTGATCTTTTTCCATTAACGTCAACAGTCTGAATCCTATTACTCAAGTAAGAAGTAAGAAGATCCAGAGCGCTGTTCCGGATCCCGTAGTGGCGGAGTTTCCTGATTAGCGTTTCATGAAGAACACAATCAAATGCCTTAGACAAATCACAAAAGATTCCCAGGGCATCGCACTTATCTTCCCATGCATTATAAATATGTCCTAAAAGCTCAACACATCAGTAGTTGAACGACCCCTTGTAAAACCGAACTGTTTGCTATGTAATAATTTATGCTTATTAAAAAATCTTTGCAATTGCTCTAAAATTAATTTCTCAAATATCTTACTAAAAGTAGGTAGTACTGAAATAGGTCTATAATTTGTTGGGTCTGATGTACTACCTGATTTAAACAAAGGTATTATTTTACTATTCTTCATTAGGTCAGGAAACTCCCCACAGTCGATACAATTATTAAAGATAATAGCTAAACTAGGTGCGACAACATCAATAATAGACTTAGCAACTTCTACAGAATGACCCCACAGATCTGCAGTCTTTTTAACATTTAAAGTGTGAAAGGTTTTAATTATGTCTCTACAAGTATTAAAAGTAAACATTGTTTTGCTGCAGACCTTGGCATTTTGCCTTATTACTGAAATATTAACTATGCATAGCTTGATGTCATTCTCCACAATCATAAAAGCTTTCAAATGCTGGTTGGCTTTATTATAATTGCTTGTTCTATTTCTTTATTCAAATTCAAATGTATGTGTGGCGTTTTCTACATCTTTGAACGTCCTTCTGTAGTTCATGTCCTACACGTTATTTAGATAATGGGGTTGGAAGTAGGCAGTTATCTTATTCATCTATAAAGGGAGAGCCCGAATCATTTGAGTTTGTTCAGACGTTTAGAGGTAATCTCTGGAATTACTACAATTATTTGAAAAATCTTGCCCGATTTGAAAGGTACATTATTCCAGATGGGACCCAGCCAATGTTTCACCAATTTGTCTTTGCTTACATGCACTGCGAGACAGTCGATCCTGGGGGTCTACTCCCTATCTCCGTCAACGAAGTTACGGGCCCCGTCCGAAAGTAAGCCGAAACTTCGGAGTGAAAAAGTGAAAGTGTTAGGTTAAATTTTTCGGACAGGTAAAACACATCGGGAGTAGGTACAACTCTCTAATTGTGTTGTTATCCATTCTTAGGTCGGGCCCTGATCGAATCATCCATAAGTAGGTGATACGGAGTAGGTAACGCCCGTAACGAAAACCGAAACGGACATCGTGCTCAGGGAGTAAACCCCCAGGCGGGCGAGCACGGCCTCTGTGATAGGCTTTTTATCACGGTTTTTGCTCCCAAACAGTGATAAAAATGCGTGACTCAAGCCTATCACAGAGGCCGTGCTCGCCCGGCTGGTTTGTTTAGAAGTATCAAAACAGATCGTAGACTAGCAAATGCACTGAATCGTAGTAACCTTAAACAGTCAGAGATTAGACTACAAATTTACTTTCCAGTAATAAGACAGGCACAGAGATAGGCAGACGGAAAGTGATATTGACTTGTGTGGATAGTAAGTGACTCACAGATAGCGCGTCAGGTCCTCAATATCGACGAGCATGGAGTCCTGTCCCATGTGCAGCTCATCGCGCGCCATAAGCATCTTGACGAGCGTGTCGTTCAGCGACTCGATCTGGGAGTGCAGCTCGTTCACTATCACCTGCAAATACCATTCATTCTCGTTAATCAGTCATTCGCTCAATTTTATTTTACGATATTAAGGCCGTAACCTGACCAAAAAATCTTGAGCATTCCTAGTGCCCTAGCGGCACACTGGTGGCGCATGAATTACAGTAGTGAATACGCCCAGATTTTAGAATAAAATCTTTATAAAATCAAATAAAGGTCTAATGAAAAAAAAAGTTACAAAATGTTCGTTATCAAATTGTCTATCCATTAGTGTTAGTACAAATATTAATTACACTTTAGGAGATGCATGCTATCAATCATTATTTCTCATTTTTATGGTTTTGTTGGAAGGAGATTAGTGAAACATATACCTACTTCTTTAAAAAATAAAGTTGACTACCATTTTGGAATCAATATTATATAGAAATTTAATGTATTTTTATTAATTGATATTTCTTTTTAAATAACGAGTAGATAGCTCTTAAAAACTGCACAAAACAGCTAGCGCGGCGTTTTGCTCGGGGAGGCGCGGGGGCAGAGAGCGCCGACAAAATTTCCTAAGTAAAAAGTCATAATTCGAGGTTTGGCTCTCGTCTATTTTCTCTTCCAATATTGAACCAATTTAAAAGATATGTATTCCATAAACTGAAAATGAAAGATATATTATATGTCCCTATGTTTTCCTTTTTGATGATACATTAACCTTAGAAGCACTAGAACCCTCAAAAAATGCTCAATATTGTGCTGTCAACGGAGGCTTAGTGTACAAATTTGACAAATATAAATGAAAAAAAGAAAACATAGGAACATAGTATATATCTTACTTTAATAGTTTATGGAATATCTTTTAAATTGGTCCAATATTGGAGGAGGAAATAGACGAGAGCCAAACCTCGAATTATGACTTTTTACTTAGGAAATTCAGTCGGCGCACTCTACCCATATTTCCTCTTAATAAAACATGAGTCCATTAGAAGACTGCTGAAGACTAGTGATGATGAGCATATATACATACACAGCTCATGCAAGATGTGTTTATAAATTACACACTTATTAAACAGTAATGTTTTCCCTTTAACGGCATACAAAAATAAGTGGGTAATTAAACATTAAAGAATTATAAGACTTTTTTGCTGTTGTTTTTTTGTGTATGGACTGTGGACTATGTTATCTGAAAATAATTAATAATTACCATAAATCTAGTCTGTCTGTTTCTTATTTTAAACAGTTGGCAATCGCAGTTTTCATAATTGGCCGTTGTTAGTACAACATCATATACATCTGTCCCTTACACACACTCAAAATAACCTTACTCTAAAAGCTTATGGTCACCCCCCAGATAACATAATACTAGCATACAGATGCCTCATACCATACAAAGAAACCGTGCCACGTAACTAGCGTTTTTCATCTGATTATACCGATTATTTTTGTAAATCGATCGCGTTCGGTTCCGTTCCACGGCGATAGATGGATCACCATCTAATAATCAATCGATAGATAAATCAAATAATCAGTACAGTACGTCGGGACAGTTTCTTTGTATGGGATGAGACACCACTTTTAGCACCTAGTTCAACAAATCGGAACAGCTATCATAAGATACAAATAACACAAGGAAGCAAGAAACCACAGTATTTGATATTACGCCTACCCCATGTACAAATAAAACTCGTTATCGAAAAGTAAATAATATTATTTAATATAGGAATACCTATGTCCTTCTAACGGTCGCGGTCTGGAAGAGATAACCACGGGTATGATAATATAGGTTTTTCAATATTATACCTAGTATTTATTAATTAAAGTTATCGTGCTAGGTGTTTGTTACATGTTTATCGGATGGGTATTTTTTCCTTAATATACTTGGAATAATAGGTAATGTTGAGTTCTCAAAAGTATTATGTACGTATTATGATATATTTATGATGTTCCGTTGGAAAGTTTAAGCATCAATCTTTATAGCCATAAAGACTGCTAACGGTGTCAAAAGTAATTACATACTGTACAATTAAGCTTCAAGAGTAATTTTATACCTTATGGAGTACAAATTAAAGTTCTAAATGTTATGAGTTCAATGATTTCGTGTCAATTACTAAAGGTAATTACACAACAGCCCACGCATATAATACACTATATGCTAATATTATAAATTCGAAAGTGAATCTGGCATGATTCATACATCTTCAAATCTTATTCAAAAGTTTGCAGATTTTGATGTTGTCTTTCTGTCAGCAAACAGGTCGTCGACCCTGAACAGACGCCTTATTAAATCTTGAAAGTTATAAGCAGTTAAAACCGCCATGGACATTTGCTCTAGCCAGTTCATTGACGGCTTAAGACGGTACCCTGACCAAACAATCGGCATGAGATATGAGCATTCCTATTGGTCTAGCGGCACTGGTGGCGTATGAATTACAGTAGTGAATACGCCCAGATTTTAGAATAAAATCTTAATAAAATCGAATTTTGGTCTTTTGAAAAAAAAAATCTACAAAAATGTTCGTTATTAAATTGTCTATCCATTAGTGTTAGTACAAAAAATAATTAATGAACACTTTACGAGGAGATGCATAATATCAATAATTATTTCTCATTTTTATGTTTTTTTGGAAGAAGATTAGTGAAATATATACAACATTTAAAAAAAAACTAAATCTACCATTTTAGAATCAATATTATGTAGAAATTTAATGTATTTTTATTAATTGATATTTCTTTTTAAATAACGAGTAGATAGCTCCTACAAACAGCACAAAAAACGGATTGCGCGGTGTTTTGCTCGGGGTACCGCCTTAAGGTTGGTGACCTCACTACCATACAGGAACACTGGTACTCCTGTGCCTACCTACTGCAATTTAACCAAGAAACCTTCGAAACGCAAAAAATTCGGATTGGTGTGAGAAATGATGTGGGGTTGACATATTCTAACTACATATTCTTAATTCAAAAACCTGTCCTTAGTACATAAATATCTTTTGAAAATTAGGTTATGGAAGATCAATAAAAATTCCCGTGAATGATCAATTAATATTCCCGTTTATTTTGTGTGCAATAAACAGTAGTTTATCCAAGGATGAAAAACCGAACAAAATCTTAACACAATAGTCATTGTGGTTGAATAAATCCATTGTATATAAATGGTCTTTGTGCATGAGTCAGCTCAAGTCGATCTTGATCTTCAAGGCCGCGTCGAAACGGCATAAAAACCAGCGACCAAACCATATTGCACATTTACTTACAATCTACAGTATTCTAGATCTGTTCGACACGGATCTTTAGAACGTATATTAAAGTGTCGTGTGAAGGAATCATTAAGGTTGAACTAGTCGACGGCACGAACTATTTTGTGCGCGGGGTTAAAATGCATGCTACCTCATCCGACAACACGTGCGAAAGAAATAGATGCTGTGATGAGCAGTAAGAAGCCAGTTCGCGTACGAATTAGCACTTTTGCAATTTTGTATCGAAATGGATGATGATTTAGGACGAAAACAAGCGCGCGAAATTTTATAAACAAACCTTTGGGAGTCTAGATATCATGAAAAAACTACTAAATGTATATTTATAAAATAACATTATTTGCATTGTTGAATTACTAATCTATCCCTGTATGGAGGCCGTTTTGCAATTTTCCTTCTTCTTATGGTATTTATTTCCGCCCAAAGATACGTTAAATTTAGTGTTGAAATATGAAACTTTCAACGCTCATAACTTTGAAATATATTATTTTTTTACATTTTTGTTTCCATACAGGACTAGATAATGATGAGACAAATTGATATTATTTATAATTTTGAACGTACTTGGTCAAACAGTGGAGTAATCTCTAGACTACGTTTGTATGGAAGAATTTTCGACTAGTATAACCTTAATGCATTAATATGAATCATATTAGCACAATATCGCCATCCCAAAAAAATTTTTAATGTGGGAAGCTATTGATATTCATAAATAAATGCACTTTCATAGTTTACTAGCTGATCCCTGCGGCTTCGCTCTTATCAACTGGCTACCTATCTACCTACCTCCTACCCACCTACACGACCTACCATAACTACCCCACCCACCAACCCTATTTACCCTACTCTAGATACCCTACCGTACCTACCCTACCCTACCTACTCTACCGTACCTACCCTACCCTACCTACTCTACCCTACTTACTCTACCCTACCTACTTACCAATTTGTTGAACTATATATTTGAGAAATAATGCTACTATACGAATGTAACCAACTTTTGTTTCTACCGGCGGCGGCGATCTAATTAAAATTCAGAACATAAAAGCTGCTATTGTGAGTCAATCTTAAAAGAAAGACATATGTTTTTTTCGAACTTTTAGAGAGAAACAATTCGATCATACATAATATTTGCGTAACTTAAACCGTTTACGCAGCGCACGCAACGGAAGCTCTCAAAAAGGAATATTTTTGCCCGTTTTTGTAATATTTTTCATTTATGCTCCGCTCCTATTGGTCGTAGCGTGATGTTATATAGCCTATAACCTTCCTCGATAAATAGACTATCTAACAAAAAAAGAATTGTTCAATAACAACCAGTAGTTCCTGGGATTAGCGCGTTCAAACAAACAAACTCTTCAGCTTCATAATATTAGTATAGATGACTAGCTGACCCAGCAAACTTTGTTTTGCCATAAAAATACCAAACTTTTATCTACCCTACCTTACACTACCTACCCTACCCTACCCGACCCTACACTACCCTACCCTACCCTACCCGACCCTACACTACCCTACCCTACCCTATCCTACCCTACCCGACCCATCTACCCTACCTATCCTACTCTACCTACCCCACACACATGATTCAGCGCACGCAATGGAAGCTCTCAAAAAGGAATATTTTTGCCCGTTTTTGCAACACTTTTAATTTATGCTCAGCTCCTATTGGTCGCAGCGTGATGTTATATAGCCTATAGCCTTCCTCGATAAATGGAATATACAACACAAAAAGATTTTTTCAATTCCAACCAGTAGTTCCTGAGATTAGCGCGTTCAAACAAACAAACAAACTCTTCAGCTTTATAATCCTACAGTTTTGGTACGGTTGAATACCCCGAAAAGTCTCGTAAATGATACCTAACAGAGGATTATTGTAAATGTAATAACACAATTCAAAATATCTGTTAATTCTCAATCGTTGTGCAGATAACGAATAAACTTAAAAACTACTGCACCGATTTCAAAAATTATTTCACTGTTGGGAAGCTACACTATCCCCGGGTGGCATATGCTACTTTTTAACACGTTTTTGTTAGCTTGGTATGTATGTATCTATGTAACGGAATCTTTGAACGTGATTTTTCCTTCAAAACTTCGGATTAATTGGAAACTTTGCACACTTAGTCTTATCAAGGACCGATGACAATGTTATAATTTAAACACTTTGTCCCATTATCCTTCCCACTATCTTCAGGATTAGAGATTGAACTAAAAAGTAAAAAATAATTAATAGTTTAAAAACAAACTAAACGCTAAATTGAAAACCAAACAAAAAAATATTTTTGTAGAGCGTGGGGTGCTAATTAAGATATTTTCAAAATGACTACTTTTACCAATATCTGTCAACAAAAATCAAACACCCCACGCTTTTCTACAAAAATATTTTTTTTGTTTATCACACTATTCAAAATTAAAATATACTGAAAATTATATTCTACTTTTTAGTTTGGTATTCTATTAAAGCATGTTTTTTAGTTTGTTTTTACCATTAACTATTTTCTCTTTATTCCCACGGGAACGGGAAATAGGCGGGTGAAACCGCGAGGCGTCCGCTAGTGTAATATATCTGCACAACAGTTGAGAATTAACAGATTTAAATGTCAAGAGGTTTTATATGAGGATTGACTGGAACCATATTACTCTTAAAAATTGTGACCACAAAACTGCTCATTAGGAAATATTCGCCAGTTTTTACATAGGTACTAGCTGACCCGGCAAACTTTGTTTTGCCATAAAAAGACCAAACATTTATCTACCCTACCCTACCCTACACCACCCTACCCGACCCTACACTACCCTACCCTACCCTAACCTACCCGACCCTACACTACCCTACAGTACCCTACCCTACACTACCATACCCTACCCTACCCTACTCTACCTATAAACCTCACGGAGCCCGAGACCTTTCCAACGAATGCAAAACCATGGAAATCGGTTCGTGCGTTCTGGAGTTATAGCGTCAGGGAGGAAAACCCGACTTATTTTTATATAGTAGATTGACTGGAGCCATATTACTCTTAAAAAATTGTGACCACAAAACTGCTCATTAGGAAATATTCGCCAGTTTTTACATAGGTATATAACAACTTTTGAGTGCCTCTTTGGTCTAATGTTAGCTAGCGCTACTGCTGTGGACCTTACTTCAATTCCTGGATCAGGCTGTGTTATTGAGATTTTCGTTCTGGAATTTCTCAGTACCTATACTCCATTTGAAATAACATTAGAAATCTACAAACCTTTTTTACAGTCCGTTCAACCGAATTTGAGTTCTATCCCGTAAACATAAGGATTGCATGAAAAGCATAAACCTGTTACCAAAACTAACTGTTTAATACATATGGCATTTGTGATATCACCAACGCAATAGAAATCAAAATCGGTTGAACGGAATGTAAACAAGTAAAATTTCAAAATTTAAAAACCCCCGACACATTTATCTTGATAAAACACCGCGATTCAAACAGAAAAGCGCCCATAACTTTTGAACGACTGAACCGATTTTATTCAAACATACCTAAGAACACTCTCGACAAAATTACCTTTCAAACAAAAAAAAACTAAATCAAAATCAGTTCATCCGTTTAGGCGCTATGATGCCACAGACAGACACACAGATACACAGACACACAGATACACAGCAACACACGTGAAACTTATAACACCCCTCTTTTTCCGGCGGCGGTTAAAAAGGGCTGAATGTTATCTCAAATGGAGTATAAGACAAAGACAAAGACAAAAAGACAAAAGATATTTATTTCAACTGGGCCACCAAGCGGCACTTTTGAATGTCACAATTTAAATTTAAATGGAATACAAGTTGATTCTACCGTGCATTCGGAAAGTAGCTAGTTATGGAGAAGAATGCACAAGAAACTCCATACTTTTTAAATTTACATGGAATAAAAGTTGATTCTACCGTTACAATTACCCAGAGTCTGGATTTGTGCCCATTGATGTTTGCGACGTACTCGGGAACAAGACATCACATGAGGCTTAAATTTAAGTGGCGAAATGTGGCTGTTCCTTCTATAGTACCTACCTTTTTTAAAAGAAAAGCTCTGCCTAAACGAAGTGGAAAAAACTTACTTGTTTTGGCCCAATATTGCAAGTATTTTGACCTAATTGAATGGGGTTAGGCAACATTTTTGTATGAATGTGAAACAAACCTGCAACTGCGCGATGTTCATGTCGGTGAGCAGCTGTCGCGAGACGCGCCGGCGGTCAGGCGCGAGCGGCACGTTAGCCTTCTCCATGCTGCGCCGGAGCATCTCCGTCACCGGCGACACCGCGCGGCTGCGGCGCTCGCGCTGTGCGGGAGAACATTATGATTACCTACACTGGCTGACGATACCTTCAATGTATAGTCTACTTTATAGTGGTCTCTTTACTGCTTTATATCAAAATAATTAACAGGCAAAGTAAATAAAATATTGTGGGTGTACAGGATATCATACCACACACAATTTAATAAAAATTGCTGCTTTGCTGAACCACAGTAAAAATATACAAACAGTATGGAAACTGCCTACAAACCCTCGAAACGGCACACTCACACAAACATACGTGACCACTCATCGCGTCGCGGTGCTCTGAGGCCTTAGTGCGAGTTTTTACTCACGCGTGACTCACGCTCACTCGTGTTACGTAAACGATCTCTTATGTCAAAATGTATACAAAAAAAGAGGTTTCTCCTTACCGTCCCCAGACGGCGCTTATCCAGTTTCAATACAAATTGACGTTTACGTTAACGCGATTGACCGTGAGTAAAAACTCGCACTAAGGCCTCAGTACAGCCAGCATTACAGACGCTCGTGAGTGTGCCGTTTCGAGTGTTTGTAGATAGTTTCCATACTATTTTTATATTTTTACTGTGGCTGAACTGAGTCCATTAATCACTCACAAGTTAAATAAGTAACAACTTAATTATACATACATAATTATGATACGAAACTCGACCAGGCATTCAACGCACTAGTCTAGTTCATTACATTCTTAGATAATGTAAAATACAATCTGATTTCATACCTCCATTTGAATTCGAGCCATTTCCTTTGCTTGTGCCAGAGCAACCCTGGCCTCAGTCTGTAGAGTTGCTTGTAGGACATAGAAGTCAGACTCTTTGATTTCAATATGCCCTAGAGAGTGCGACGACCTCGACTTCGTCTTTAATGAAAGGGAAGTCGGGCGTAGTTTTGCACCTGCAAACAAGCAAGACAATTAAATTCTCTTGTTAGATACAGAAACTAATATTAATCACATGCAATGATTAGTTGATTACATGCAAGATATTATAAAAGAGAAATTATGAAAAAATCTAATATGAAGACGGTCCATGACTAAGAAGAAAACAAAATTTCTATTTGTTAGAAACATAATGCACTCATGTAATTTACTTTATTACCGATAACTTTCATTTTTTCAATTACAATAGAACTTAAAAGCCAAGACAGGGAAAGTTAAACACTTAATGGCAAGCCTTCTGTAATGGTGTTAATGGCAAATCAATTGTCCACACACAGTGTGACCGCAACATGAAACAATAGGCAGGATATACTCACCACTCTGCACGGTGCTTATTTTGTCATGTTTTGTGATGTTAACTGATAGCGGTCTTGTTTGATATGGATGGTTGTAGCCCGACTTGCTAAAAATACTTGACCGTGACAAACTTTTTGTGTTATTGTAATTTTTTTCTAAGTCTGATGCTTGAGATTCATTGTCAGATGCTGTCTCATTCATGAAACATATTTGTAGGTTCATCCCTGTACCAGACACCACAACACATTTAGTATGAGAACATCACAAAATGATTGTGAAGATACAGAACATAGATACATACAATCTACACACTGCTAGAAAAAGGTTAGTGCTTTTTTACTATAAATATTCAGCTGTTTAATTACAGTAATTTACATAATACACAACTACAGTGCTCGCCAAACTTCTGGGCTGCCCTGAAGTTGGTTTTCGATGCGCTAGACACAATTCGGTGATGTTTTTTATGAGTTTTTCTAGCGCAGCTATTGTAGCTAACTTCAGGGCGGGCAAGAAGTTTGCCTCGAACCTTTTTGATAATAAATACAGATTATAAATAAAGAACCAATGTCTAAAAGTCTCATTTATAGTTTACTGCTTTGAAACTTTTGAAAATTAGTTGTCTATAACAACTAATTTGTATAAATAAACATATCAATTAGTTACATACAACCCAACCAATAGCATGTGATATAATATTGAAACCTTTGGTGGCTAATAATATCTGAAATGATACTTTATCATGGATGGCGGTCAGAATTATAAATGCAATTACACTCTTTGCGCTGTAGCATGGTGACAAAGCTGTCACCCGCACCATGCTACAAAAAATGCGTATACATATAAGCGTAAAAAATGTTATTGAAACCAATAACATTTTTTACGCTTATATGTATACACATTTTTTGTAGTTTACCGTCATACCATATACCATAGTTGCCTGTATGATGTTAAACTACATAAAATGCATAAAAAATGTTTTTGAAACTGTCACCCGCACCATGCTATGGCGCAAAGAGTATAACTGATAAAGAGAAATGAATTAGTGCTGAACTAAGTCTAAAATGCTTTTTAATTATTGTTATCTTGTTATTATTTATATGAGCTAATATCTATTTATGATTCCACACCAAACATTGAATGGTATAGCTATGTACTCACCACTTTGAAGTCGTGAATGCAGGCTGGGTTTCTTCCCGGGCCGGTCAGTGTGGCCCATACTGTAGTACTCCTCAGCATCTGCTCCCATAGCCAGTCGCCTCCTGATCTCTTCTCTATCATTGCGTTTCTAAAAGAAACAGCTGCATGAGAACTCATTTCTAGCATATTCGATAAAATATAATTGCCCACATGGGTGGGCCATGTGGTATATTCAAAATTAGGATTTTTTAAATGTGTTTTAAGATTTTATTTTAAGTCCTAACATTAGCTTAACCACTTTGTAAAAAGGCAACAAAGCTAGCAAGCTCGCTAGCGTGCATATAGCAACAAAGGTTTGGCATGGTTTACACAATGACCTGGTGCAGATAATGTACACAAGGTTCTGAAATCTCTGGCCCCGTTTTAAATTAGAGAGATTTCAGAAACAGAAAATTAAACTGAATTTCATTAGATTCTCAGTGCTAATTGCTATCAACCCTTACATTTTTGTCATAAGGTGCATGATCAGTAACAGTCACAATTCTTGTGAATTTCTCTAAGATGTTGGGATTATGGTCGGCAAGAAGAGGCCACTCAATCTCTGTCAGGGCATTACACTCTGCTGAGCCCACAGCTCTCGGACTCAGCACAGTGTCGTCACAATTTTCGACGTGAACATTTTCACTGTCACTTTTATTAAACAACTTCGTCTTGAAAATATGTAAACTTCGTTTGAATCCAGATTTTTCTATCGTTTCTGTATTCATGTCTTCACGAATTTCGTCGGGTGTTTTGCTAAACTTCCTTCGGATGTTAGTAACTAAATTTTCGAACATATTAAAAACTAGTCAGTCTTCTTTATTTTGGCAATAATATGGCACGGATGGCTTTGTACAAACGTTAGCTGTAAATTGACTTTGGTAAACAAAAAAATGGAAGTCCTGTCATTCCTGTCACTTTGACATTTAGGACAAGGTCAAGAAGTGTTCCATTTAACCTATATCCAATATGTTGAGCTTGAGCAGGAACTTGACTATCACCTTGCAGAAAAAAAAATTAAATTCAACTTACTAGGCAGCAGATGTTGTCAACAGATTCGTGGTTATCATACGTAATTGTGTACAAATCCAATAAAAATCTGGTATCTTTTTTATAATGTCTTTGTTCTGTGTTAACAAAATAAGGCATCGACGCCATCACTTAACTGAATTCACAAAAGAATAAAACAATAGAAACTTATATTGAAGTCTAAGCACCACTCGCACACCTTGCGGAATGAATTGTATTTAGCAAGAGACTGGCAGCTTGCTACGCCGTTGAATCACCTTAGAAAGCTGAACGTACTACCTCTACCTATTGATAATTAACTGTTACACATGACTGCGGCAGACGTGGATCAAACGCGAATGTGCTGTTACCGTTAACTTAACATAGCGCGGAATTTAAATTATTCTTAAAGTTTTATTATTTTTATCTTAGTGCAACAAATCAGTCAGTAGCAGTGTAGTTGGATATATTGTTACCTTTTAATTTTATAAAGCATGATTGATGTAGAATGTACAGTTAGCAACAAAATTCGATTAAGTCTGAACAATAATCCTGAGAACTCTATAGCTAGAAGACTGGGGTGACTTAGTTCCACGGGAGACTTTGTACATATCAATTATAAAGCCCCTAAACATCTTCGGTTGATTTAAAAATCAAACCTCTACTATTAGTTCTACTTCCTCGGCTTTATTGTTTTATGCACATAACAGAAAAAAGGCCTTCAACAGAGTTTAGAAGACTTGGAATTACCATTTTAAACAATTTGAGATGCTAAGTAGCTTTATTATTTTTAGTGAACGGACCTTATAGCTATGGACGCCGGCGTTCCTCAGGGGTCTGTTCTCTCTGCAACTCTTTTCCTGTTGCATCAATTTTACCAACTTCAGCATGGTATTATTTGGTACGCAGATGACAATAGGTACTGTTTCAGAAAGTTACTTGACCAGCGCAAAAACCAGCAGGGATGAAGTTCGTTCCTTGAGAGAGGCGATGGTAGAGCGGACAGATTTGACCTTAAGCCGTGTCTCCCAGTGGGATGATGACATTCTGGTCTCTTGTTCTGGTATGTCTTTTCACCATATAAAGAGTCGTTTCGACCAAACTCCTACTTTTCGGGGTACATCTGTTCCTGTAATTGATCGGCTCGAGCTTCTAGTTGACATCTAGTCTCAACTTCGGCGCCTCCATTGAGTACAAAGCCCAGATTGCGGCCAAAAAACTGGGAATCCTAAATACAGTGAAGCGATACTTCATGCCTGGACATCTTTTAACACTTTACAAAGCGCAAGTACGATCCTTCATGGAGTATTGCAGCTACCTTTGAGATGCCTCAGGTAAATACCAACGCGACAAGTTGATTAGGATTTGGATTTAGCTTCGACCACCGAGGTGGAACGTAGCGGTAAGAGGCTCATTGGCGACGTTAAACTGGTGAATGCCAAACTTTACAGCATAGCTCATCTCGCCGCAAGGTTGCCTGCAGCGTGTTGTGATTGTGCTCAAGAACTCCACGACCTCATTCCACCGGTATCCTTCTACCATCGGACATCTAAACGCACTACAAGTTACCATTCTCACCTAGTTGCCACTCCACTAACTCACACCTAGCGCTTCCAAACATCCTTAATAATGCGCATAACAAACGAGTGGTACTCACTGCCTGCGTCTGCGCGTTCAACCCGAATCTTTTCAAAGTTAGAGTGACTTCTTCTGGGTAAGCTCGCTCTATCGTCGACTTTCTCTCTGTCATTTCAGACCTAAACTAGAGTCAAGAGCAAACCCATCTAAAATAAAATAAAAAGATACAAATTGATTGAACTCACCCGTCTCTCGGCTTCTTTTGCTGCTTTCAAGTGATTCTCAATAGCATCTAAATCTAATTTGGGTAGCGCTGTTTCAATGTTGTATACGTCAAAACTCCCTGAAAATAGAAGATAAAAGAATATTAGTTCCTACCTAGTATATATTTTATCTTGCAAACATTAACAAGCAGTCTGCTCTCACAGCACAACATTAAATTTGAATAATTGCACAGTAGGTACCTATTTACATTATAATAGGCAAAGAAAGTATGACTACCAGTACCAATAATATTTGTCTACATAAGTTGGTTTATGAGATTACCTAACAATAAAATATTTAGGTTAGTAAAAATGTTAAATTAAAATAAATGTGTAGGTAAGAACACTTAAGGTGGGTTGGACCATGGAAGGCCATGCTCCTTCGAAGGCCAATTATTAAATCAAAATCAATAATTTTTATTTCACATCGGCCTACATGGGCACTTATAAAACGTCGACGAAATGTGCACGGTTCGGGTTGGTCGATTCCTATGGAGAAGAACCGGCAAGAAACTCCATGGTTACTCTTTTATAAAATTGTTTGGTTTTACAATATTTCCATGTTACAGCAGTACTTAGATGGGGGGACAACGCAGGCGCGATAATAAGTCGTAAGAAACTAAAACCAAAAACAAAAAGTCGTAGTTATTGCCATGTGAAGACAAATACCTTCTACTCACACTAACACCCCTCGATCAAAGGGAAACAAACAGACGCGGCCGCGGCCCGCGAGTCGCTCGCGCCTATATTTTCAACTATTTTGTCAGTGACACTGTGAGATCCCTCAGTTCGTTGACTTCGGTTGTCGACGTAAAATTGTAGTTAGAGCTTACAGCAAAACGTAAGTTTTTAAGGAAATATCCTATTACATCCTTTTTTTTTACTCTGAATTAATATAGGGAAATGCTACGGCACGGCAAAGAAAAACACTACTTTATTTAGATTTCAGTTAATTATTGGTAGTGTTCCTAGAAAAGCCAATAATTCCTTGTAAGGTCGATCTAATCATCCATAGGAATATTACGGATAATTCTTAGCTATACAATTGTGTTGAAGTAGGTAATGTTCATTGAATATATTAAGTTAAGTTTAATGTTTCGTTTTAATGAAAGACCTTTCTATCTAGTTGATTGTCCCGACGTTAGTTTTAAGTAAAACGTTTACTTCATCTGAGGTCAAACGGCAGATTTATTATGTCGGTCTAGTATGGAGCCTTGTTCCTAGCAAGGCCGTATGGAAGAGTTTAATAACTACCTAGTGATTAAATCTGCAATAAAAAAGTGTTTTATATATTACATAATAAAACAAAGTGTTACTTAATAATTGGTTTCTTTCATTTAGCCAGTAAATAAACGAATAATAACTGCTTATTTGTTATAGTTGCCTTCCATGGTCCACCTATCATAGGTATATTGAAACATAATAACCGCCAAGTATATCCAGGCGCCCAGACTATTCATAGTCCATACAAACACTAGGTATTTTAAAGGCGAAAGTAGCTTTCTCTGTATATACAATATCTAGATAGGATACCAGAGTAGTGTTACCTAACGGCAAAATATAAAATGGACACACTTAACTGAAATAAACAGATGCTCCCTATGATATGACCAGTTAATAATCCATATTACCAATAGATACCATCAACAAAAAAAATGCATTGTTATGTAGTAACCTATCTCTGTGACTAGCACCTGGAAATACTAGTGTGAACAAAGTTCCCATAACGTTTACTGTGCACAAGTAGGTGCATAAATAAAATAAAGGGTGACTTATAGTATGTAACAGCTATCTACAAAATAAAAACAATGTAAAATGGCCGACTTACCCAAATCTACATCTTTTGAGTTATCATTTTTACGGACGGATGCTTTGCTTTGAGCGGTTCGGTAAGAGTTTCTACTTGAAGTAATTTCTTTTTGTTTCTCTCTGGCCGCCTTGGGTTCACTGAAGTATGAATGCATTTTAGACAACACTCTTACACAATTCCAAACAATTGTACCACACCTAATTTGCAAGAATTCCACCAATTCAATGTGGCCAGCTAAATTAAATTGAAGCAAGGAATTCCCGAGCACGTCGTGTGTACTTCCCTTCTGAATTTATCGGAGTTATACGTGCTGCGTCAAATCTATTTTAAACGTTAACCTAAGCGTAGTATGAAGCAATAAATTTTGCATACGGAGGTTTGCACTGTTTTACAACCATGATAATTAGACACAAACTTATCAAGTTACCCCAATTGCATCAATCTAGAACTGTCTTGATATTTGAGTCAGTTTACTATAAAAAATGTCAGCTGTAGGAACAGGGGGGTGACCACAAGCTCTTAGAGTAAGGTTATTTTGAGATCGAGTAAGGGACAGATGTATCTGACTTGTATACATCTGTCACTTACTCGATCTCAAAATAACCTTACTCTAAGAGCTTGTGGTTACCCCCCTGCGCTAAAATTCAGCTGCAATATTTGACAGCACACTAACGCGGCAAGTTCAAGAAAAGCTTGTAACGATAGGAATGAAAAGACTTATTATGAAACTCTATCAAACAGGAAATACAAAATACTTACTTTGGTGACCTTATAGCATTATTTCTGCTACTAACATGGTTATCAGTATGCCTGATAGTTTTACTATCATCTGGTTTGTCTTGCGTATGAACAAAATTTATTAAATTGTAACCCTTAGAATTATGCGCTATCTCATTAGAATTTCCATCTATAATAACTGTTTCTTTATTACTTTCGGCCCATATTCGATCACGTTCACGCATTTCATCTAGTTTTGGAATTATCTTTCTAAGCTCAGTGCTGAGCTGCTTAATTGTGTTCTCCACATTAAGGCTCAATTTCTCCGTGTCATAGTCCTTAATATTTATTTCGTCCTTTCCATCGGACAAAAAGGCGTCCGTGATCTTTCCATTGGTGTTATTCTCTATAAGTAAAAACGTAGGCCTACTTAAACTCATTTCTGTTCGAGTATTTTTTTCATTTTCTTTATTTATTTCACTAACTTCTTCGTCTATCGTTTGTTTTTGAGTAGAACTGTCTTTCAAACTATCCTCATTTTCATCACACTGCGTTTCCACTAATTTCTTAATAACGTGATTAACAACGTCGCTTATATTATTTATAGTATTTTCAATAGGTTTTGAAAAAGTGTCTTTTATATCTTTGCGCAATTCTTCTAAGTCATCTTGGATGTTGATGTTGTAGTTAAGTAATTGTTTGATTTCGTCTTCAATTTCTTTATTGAAGTCGCCAATTATATCTTTGGCGTGAAAGTTATTTTCTATATCTGCATCCGTGCAGTTCAAATCATAATTGAACGCCTCATCATTGTTATTATTATTCTTAGATATAGTTTTTAAAAGATCTGGTATATCATTTTTTATTTGACTATCTACAAATTTGTGTTGAGTATAAGACTTATTATTTGGTGACAATAATGTTGTCTTGACTAGATCAGAGTTTACGTTATTATTGTTATTAATATTTTTGTAATCCGTGGTTCCATTCTGGTTAGCTTCAGGCTCATACGCCAAGTCAGTTATTTCTATATCGACATCATCATCAGTCATTTCATTTTCCGAATGGTAAAAGTTTTCTATATTAGATGAATAATCCTTAAAATCAAAATGTATTTAATTATTAGCATGAATATTAATAAAACTATGAAAGGAAAGTGTGTCTACAGAATATAAATCTACAAGAGTTACACAAATAGACAGAGCTCGGTAGAAGCCCACATAAATGTACATATAAATAAGTAGTCACGGTTCCCGGCCCAGTAGCATTCAGTAACAACTGGGGCTTCCTTTGTGTCGCTGTAACGAGCAAAGTTTAAACACTTCCAAGGATTCTTTTTGTAAGTGAAACTTTACCTGTAATGTGTGCGCTAAGTGTTGGAATCCAGGATAATTTGGATTCACAATTCCCCTCGGCACTAGATGGATGCCGTTCTCAGACATCTCATCTGTGTCAGAATGCTCAAATGCTCTTTCCTCGTCGATTGGTGTAGGTTCTGCCGACACATTAGTGTTATCTGAAATGGTTTGTCGTTAAATTTTAGTTTATCTATTCTTGCTTTTGATTTTTTTTAAGTGACAGAAGATTAGCTAATACCTACTTAATATAACTTCACAAGGAGTTCTGACGGTGGCTGTGCTTTCCTCCAGATTATCCGTCTTGCCGTTATTGCACGACTGCACGGTATTCCCGTGCCTGCTGTTTATCCGGTACTGTCGGTTGCATACCAGCTCTGCGCTCACCGTCGAGTCTTTGCTGTCTGCACCCTTGACTGTCGAGTAATTCTCAAAGGTCTCTGAATTCCTTTGATTATTATAAACTGTGTTATAATTCGTAACTTGCAAGTAACCCGTTGTACTCTCACGTAAATTGGATTCTGAACTGTTCACAGTTAACCAAGTTCTGTTGTCTGGATTTTCGTGTGACGATGCGTCTCGGCGGTTGTATACAGCGATGTTACCATTGTCTGCCGTTTTGATCCTCATGATTACCTGTGGACAGACATAAGGTACCTTTTTAGCAATATTTAAATTAGAATAATAATGTCCATAAATAAAACCGAATTTGATTAAGTTCCTTATGTTTTATTTAGCAAGGCCTCATTATTAAAACACTGGCGTAACTCGTGAATATTCATTTGAATTTATTGTAGGTAGCGCTGATATACAATTAACCAAAACACAAAATGTAACACGTTGTATCGGCAGACAAACAGAGAACATGTCATAAAAGTCACCCAAATTACATACTTACACAGAAGTAGATAGTTACAGGTAGACATCCCCCTAATAAAAGCATTAAACTAACTAGCCACGTTGAACACCTGAGGAAAATTACCTCTATTTGGGTTGTCAAAAAAGTTGAAATACGGAATCGAGGGTAGATTTTTTTGAAAGAATTCGATCTAGCGGCAGGGACCTAATATGTAGAAAGAACCGTTAAAGCTATATTATAATCATTGAATTTTATGTCCTAAATCCATATAGGATGATATTGCGGATCACTACCGGATATTGTGAGCACGGCGTGGGGGCGGCCTGTGGCGGGGAGGGAGGATGGGGGGGCAACAAGCCGCATGTCTCAAGTCCGACCCCAACCCCGCACGCACCCACTTAATAAACCGACCGACCTCACCCATATTTACTAAAGATAACATTACGAAAAAAACCACAGAGCACTGACTTTTCTTATATTCCCACGCGATTTTAAATAAGAGGGAAACTGTCGAATCCTTTTCCTCGACCCGCAAAGAAAAAACTACATATATAAAATTCATGGATATGGTAATGCTCCGATATTAAAGGCATATATTGGATAAGTTATATGGAAAATTCTATAAATTTATGCGAGTACCTATCTATTTTTGTAATAAGTATTACAAAGTTGTGATTCTTTCATAAATCGAATATTTAATTCGCTTTTCACGTTAATCTGGAAAACCACGCAAATCATCTTGCTCAATTGGTGATTAGATCTATCAACCATTGTTGGTAGGGTAGTTTTACAGTAGTATTAGTGTCATTGGCCCCAAGTTTATTCATCTATTCAGAGCAAGTAAAAAAACAGAATTCATAAACATACATTCTGTATTTCTGAATACCGCTATCGTTTTCAAAACAGTTTTCACTGATGATTGACGATGCATAGGTAGATACTAGGTATATCAGCAATCAACATTGTGGCTGGTTAGTTCGGCGCTGCTGAAATATTTGAAATTGTATGGAAACTGTCAATTTAAGTCATAAAGGGTGAAATTTGGAGTTTTGGTTTCTTCAATGATTACTAAGCAAATTTTGGAAGTTACTTGTTTATTACCAATATTACAGACAAATATATATTTACATATATTTTATTTTGATAATTGCGCCTTGCTGAAAGCTGAAGGCAACGTATCTTAGTAGCACAGTAGGCTGCTAATATACAGTCAGCAGGTGAGCCTTAACAGAAACTGAAGTCAAATCGACCGTCTCGTTAAATTTTACACACAAAAACATCGGAATGAAACTGGAAAGTTTTGAATTACCCGATAAGATTAAATTTTTAGTACAATGGATTGCTCCTAGCGAGCTTCTATCGCGAAGCTCATTGGTTGAAACAGAAAACTTTAAATTTTATGTCAGTAGAGAACGAACTCCTTAGATAAGTGAGAGATTTAATTAATTTTAAGTCCGCCACCACGCCGCGGCATCTAATGGCACTTAGGTAAGAATTTCAGTCAGATATAAACACGATCTTATTTTTCCTAACGGTCTCATAATCTTGCCACTTTATTGGATAAAATGAAATTGAATTGGATTTTTAGATTAGAGTGAGTAATAAGCTAGCTAATGGTGTGGAAACCTATGTAGGTAAATAGATAATATTGTGTCCCTTTTTACCCGACTGCCGAAGGAGGGTAATGTGTTTATCAGTCTATGTATGTATGTATGTTTGTTCCTGTAAGACGTTCCAGAGACCAAACGCGTTGGCCGATTTTGATGATTCATACGTCAATCGATTTGTCTTAACCCTTTTTTTTTTTTTTGGGTTGGAAATCATCCAATGACGTCTCCCGCTCTGGGTGAAGCGGGAGGGTGTGTCAGACTTTTACTGACTAAAACCCACCCGTGTTCCTTCAGTTGCTTGTGCCAGGGCCGCGGTAACTCTCTTTCAAATTTATCCGCGACCCAGACAGGCATCGGCCCTAGCGGACCCCGTCAACTTTGCTGACATCTCTTTGAGGCGCGCGTGGAACACTACGCGCCGTCGACTCGGGCCTGATCCTTATCGGAAGACGAGCTACCCATTACTCGCCGTCCGCAAGCCCGCGCCTACGGTGGCCGGGAATCGGCTTGCGACTCCCGACGCTCGGGGCGTCTCCTGCGGTGGCTAGGGGCGTGAGGTCGTCTCCGTTGTGTCTCCCTCACGCGTTCCGCCTCCTCCTTCGCGAGCATTACTGCTTCACTGAAGGAGGTGATAGCTTCCCATGCCCTCTCGCTCCGTAACGTGGCCTGAACCAGGGCCGGACGCGAGAGGTCGCCACCGCTGATCGCCTCTACGAGGACACGGCGGTGCTCCGCCCAAGCGGGGCAGACCTCCACCGTGTGCTCCACCGTGTCCTCCAGGCGATCCACACAATGGTGACACCCGGGCGTTTCCTCCCGCCTTATCCTGAACAGGAACCTCCCGAAGCAGCCGTGTCCGGTGAGGACCTGCGTCAGGCGGAAGGTGAGGACGCCGTGGCGCCTCTCAAGCCACTCCTCAAAGAGGGGCCTTATCGCCGCAATTTTGGCGTGCCCTTGTCTTAACCCTGCGAGTGTCATAGGCTACATTAAAATTGGACAATAGAAAAATTGCGGATTTTGGGCGCCTTATCGTGCGGGCCCAATTTTTTTTTGTTTCCAACCCATCGTGTGGGGTATCAAAATAAAGGGTTTAAAGAGGTGATTTCAAAAATATAAAACACTTATATGTTTAAACGTATCTAATTCGAAAAAAACTTAACTAAAAAGTTATAAATAAAAAAAGTTATTAAAAAAATCAAAAAACCCGACTGCTTCAAAAGCGAACTAAAAAGTCGTAAACAAGGAGAAAATCATGCTGTGCAGTCGGATACACCAGATTTTGCAGCCAGCCCGCGAATATGTATCCTCCGACGACTTTTTAGTTCGCTTTTGAAGCAGTCGGGTTTTTTGATTTTTGATTTACCTAACTTTTTTTTACTAATATTGGATATAAACGTTATAGTACTTAGAAAGGAATCATTTATTTACTGATAATGTAGGTATACGTAAAAGTTGGAATATAAGTAAATTCTCAACATTGATTCTCAAGACACATTTTGTCATACGGCATGCAAAATATTAGAACTGAAAGATAGTTACAACCATCACAATTATTATTGTTGCAATTATTATTCAATCAAATACCTAAGTAATCTAAAAAAGCAGTATTTCTTCAGCTTTAGAAAATGCTAAAATCCCATATTAGTTTAGAATGGAATTTACTATAAAGGTACTACTTTTAAGTTACACAGTAAGTTAAGTTACACCAAAAAAAAGTTACACATATCTTATTAGTTTCGTTTTTTTTTTTATCATTAACCTTCTAACCTATCCTAATTTCAAAGCTGAGTAACAATATAAAGCTTAACAGACTGTTATAGAATAGATAGGTACTGAGCCGAGAACGGGAATCAGCGTGGCTGGATGCCAGCAAATTGATTTCCTGCCTACAAGCGGCAACTAATCTCATTAAGAAGAAAACTTCAGGGCTCTGCCAACTAATTGTTTACACTTAAAATTATGTTGAGAAAAGACGAAATGAAGCGCATTTTTGTCTCTTGAATGTAAGCGAGAACCTTTTGTGCTCCCTAACAATCTCGTTAAGATGCCTAAATAAAGCAATTCAGCTTTATAATTGTTAATTTCTGAGCAGTAACGATGTTTGTTTAGGATAATTTAGCAGAAACGTGCCCCGCTTGAGCCGCATCTCAGCTCAAATGGATATTTACAATTAAGTAAGTCGGGACATTCACTAATATTTACATTTTATGCGCACGTGTAGAAGCGCCTGTTTTTCTTTTGGATTAGTTTTTTACATGAAAATGAAATCTTTTAAATCAACAATTTTATTTTACAACAGGACAAGGTACTCCCATTGTTAACATGGACATTTTCAGTTTATTGAATATAGCCCCAATTAAAAATATTCCGTAGTTTCATTGTTAAATATTTTGTTAAAAATGTCCGAGTGATCTGCCTGGCATTTTCGCAACTTTGTTGAGGTCGGCATCCTCATTCAGCTGAGTACCAGTATTTAACATGGAGTGACTGCTTCTGACCTCCACAACCCAGTAACTGGGTAACACGGTGTCCCTTGGCCAGACTGGTATCAGATCTCAAGCTTCTGACTACCCGTAACGACTGTCAAATATCTTCAAATGACAGCCGGGACCAACGGATTAAAGTGCTTTCCGAGCCACGGAGGAAATTCGCTATGTAAAGAAACGTGCCCCGCCCGTGCCGCATCTCGGCTCAAATGGATATTTACAATTAAGTAAGTCGGAACATTCACTAATATTTACATTTTATGCGCACATGTTGGAGCCCCTTTTTTTCTTATGATTAATTCATAAGAAATTGTTACATGAAAATGAAATCTTTTAGATCAACAAAATCTTTTATTTATATTTTTTTTTTGAACAGGACAAGGTACTCCCATTGTTAACATGGACATTTTCAGTTTATTGAATATAGCCCCAATTAAAAATATTCCGTAGTTTCATTGTTAAATATTTTGTTAAAAATGTCCGAGTGATCTGCCTGGCATTTTCGCAACTTTGTTGAGGTCGGCATCCTCATTCAGCTGAGTACCAGTATTTAACATGGAGTGACTGCTTCTGACCTCCACAACCCAGTAACTGGGTAACACGGTGTCCCTTGGCCAGACTGGTATCAGATCTCAAGCTTCTGACTACCCGTAACGACTGTCAAATATCTTCAAATGACAGCCGGGACCAACGGTTTAATGTGCTTTCCGAGCCACGGAGGAAACTCGCTATGTAAAGATGGTCACCCACGGACCAACCATGGCAAGCGTTGCTTAACCTTGACGATCGACTCGTGTACGTATGTATGGGCACCTTATCTTTTTTCTTCAAATAAATGTAATGTGTATGTGTGACTCCACAGACCACCTGTGTGTCATGGAGTTTTTTGTGCGTTCTTATGGAGTTTCTTGTGCGTTCTTCTCCATAACAATCTACTTTCCGAATGCACGGTAGATTATTTTTTTATTACTTGTAAATTTAAATTTTCATTTATTTGACGTTCAAAAGTGGCGTTTATTGGCCTAGTTGAATATAGTTATTTATGCTACAAGTGCGGAAGGTAGGTGATTTCCGATGAGTGGCATTTTTATTCACGAGCGAGCGAAGCGAGTGAGTGGATAAATCGACACAAGTCGGAAATCATCTTACGTACGTGTATCATACAACATTTTACTATGCATTGTGCGAGAAAATAAATAAATTAATAAAATTAAATTAATAAAATGGCGGGCTTATTCAAGCGCGTTCAGCATATCCACAGATTAACTAATAGTATACTGCGCATGTGCGAATAGCTGTCACATCGTAACGCAATAAGGCACGAGCAAAATATACGTTCTGCCAAACATATTTAATGAATATTTAAAATTAATTTATTGATCAAAATCTAAATCTAGAGTAATTAAAAACGCCTAAAATAAAGTATTAGTTTTATTTTAAGTTTTATATGAATGATAATTTGTACATAACTAATTCTTAAAACTTTTCTCAAATAATAAAAACTCTATGCGTCGTGGGAGTTAAAAATTAAAAAAATACAGGAAAGTAAAAAGCACTAGTGAAAAAAAGTGACACTTTCCGCACAGTTTGGCTGCTTGGAAAACCGCTCTTTTCGAGGACATGCATTGTAATAGTTATTTATGATACAAGTGCGGAAGGTAGGTGATTTCCGATGAGTGGCATTTTTATTCACGAGCGAGCGAAGCGAGTGAGTGGATAAATCGACACGAGTCGGAAATCATCTTACGTACGTGTATCATACAACATTTTACTATGCATTGTGCGAGGAAATAAATAAATTAATAAAATGAAATTAATAATATGGCGGGCTGATTCAAGCGCGTTCAGCATATCCACAGATTAACTAATAATTCCTCGGGCATATCTACTGCGCATGTGCAAATAGCTGTCACATCGTAACGCAATAAGGCACGAGCTAAATATACGTTCTGCCAAACATATTTAATGAATATTTAAAATTAATTTATTGATCAAAATCGAAATCTAGAGTAATTAAAAACGCCTAAAATTAAGTATTAGTTTTATTTTACCTTTTATATGAATGATAATCTGTACATAACTAATTTGTAAAACTTTTCTCAAATAATAAAAACTCTATGCGTCGGGCTGACGTTGGAGTTAAAATTAAAAAAAAATACAGGAAAGTAAAAAGCACTAGTGAAAAAAAGTGACACTTTCCGCACAGTTTGGCTGCTTGGATAACCGCTCTTTTCGAGGGCATGCATTGTAATAGTTATTTATGATACAAGTGCGGAAGGTAGGTGATTTCCGATGAGTGGCATTTTTATTCACGAGCGAGCGAAGCGAGTGAGTGGATAAATCGACACAAGTCGGAAATCATCTTACGTACGTGTATCATACAATATTTTACTATGCATTGTGCGAGGAAATAAACAAAATTAATAAAATGAAATTAATAAAATGGCGGGCTTATTCAAGCGCGTTCAACATATCCACAGATTAACACCTTAACTGCCCGGAAATGAGACACAATTGAAAATGTATTGTTTGTCGGTCAACTGGTGTCTGCCATGGCGTTCAACGTGTTAACTAATAGTTCTTCGGGCATATCTACTGCGCATGTGCGAATAGCTGTCACATCGTAACGCAATAAGGCACGAGCAAAATATACGTTCTGCCAAACATATTTAATAAATATTTAAAATTAATTTATTGATCAAAATCTAAATCTAGAGTAATTAAAAACGCCTAAAATAAAGTATTAGTTTTATTTTAACTTTTATATGAATAATTTCTGTACATAACTAAATTTTAAAACTTTTCTCAAATAATAAAAACTCTATGCGTCGGGCTGACGTTGGAGTTAAAAATTAAAAAAGTACAGGAAAGTAAAAAGCACTAGTGAAAAAAAGTGACACTTTCCGCACAGTTTGGCTGCTTGGAAAACCGCTCTTTTCGAGGACATGCATTGTAAAATATATTTTACTTTGACTATGTGGACAGGTGACAGGTGGACGTAGGAAAGTCTCTCAGATGTATCCCTCAGGGGCACCCGCACCCATGGATAAATAGATGTTTACATTTATGGCTGTTTAATTTCAAACGACCTCGCAACGCAACTATCACTTACCCAGTTTGTTTTTCTCTTTGTTATTTTGACCTAATTCTTTAGAAATAAACAAAATGGTTTCTCTCCTTTGAATGAGGGCGATACTTTTGTTTCAGTCTTTAGAACGGCTGACCTAGTTTTTTACAGACTTCATTAATGTATAAAGAATATTATCCCATTTACTTCGGTAACGGAATTCATTTCAGCCAAATCTTTGTTCTTTCAACCTCTAACTACTTGGTCGCTTTAACAAGGAAGGTGAAAACTTCGCAGTGTTCACTTCAATGGCAGAAACTTGTACAAAAAGGGACCGAGGCTACTACCGTTAAGATAACGCTGAGAAGGAAACTTTGTCAAGAATCATTTACATTTCTATACAAACGTTGGCGTAAGTTACCTTCTTAGGGAAGGTTTGGGACTGTTCGTCCTACAAGTTTTGTTAGAAGTTAATGACATACGCCCTAAACGAAAACTGAAAGCAAATCACAAGGCTACTATAAGCGTATCGGGTCGAATCGCTCGCTATCTACAAAAATAATCTATTTTATTCTAATGACCTTCACACAAGCCCTCTTCAAACTGAACTTAATTGATTTACCTAATCTGAAAAGCTAATGCCATGAAAAGCAAATAAATAATTAATTTATAATATCCCTAACTCAGATACTGACCACTTTAAAACAAAGATTAAAAAGAATACTGTCAGAAAAAGCATATTATGATGTTAATGAATTTCTAAATGATAAATCGAATTAATATTATCTGAAGATACCTACTGACTAAATCTATTCTATTTATTTTAATCGTATTACTATAGACTATTTTTACATTTAATATTATTAAGGTTAATTGATGATTTATTTATAGTGTTATTCTTTGTATTTTTGTATTGTAATTTTTATTATCTTCGACCTAATTTGTTCTACAGCCATGGTCAAACATGTTGAGCCAATAAAACTATGTAACACCTATAATTATACCATGTATAATTGTACAATTATCTTCACATGTTTTTGCAAATAAATGAATCTGAATTTGAAAGCGTGTGTCTATTTCCATACTCGTGCTAGTTCTACCTGATTGATATCAGAATCTGAGAACTGAAGAACTGTTTCAGCAAAGTTTTAGTAGTAAAGTTCAATATTTATTCTCACTATTAACATTATTTTTCAACATTAATAAAGCTTATAAGGCTCCGAAAATACACAATATTTCGACCTAATAACGTCTAATGCCGATTAGCGCCGGCTACAGTTTTTAATGGCACATAATTTTTCCTTTCGCGGCGCCCACAACAACTACAGCCACCACTAATAGCTGAGTTTTATCGATCAAACAACTAACAATCCATTGCGAAGCCTCTATATATAATCCTGAAATACCGTCCGATTGTGTATAGAGCACAGAGGGAATGAAGGTATTTCATTTTGTTTATTATTGACGCGTAAACTGTGCGTTCAGACCCTAATACACTCCCGGGGATGCGAATACCTCAGAGCGTGAACATTATTTCGTGTTATTAGAATGTATGGGACAAGATAGTGACACATCGTGTTGTGGACTATCGATTCTCAGGGTTCCAGCTGGTAGTGCGCGGCGTGAGCGGTGAGCGCGAGGAGGCAGCCGCATCTAATATTTATAGCACGGCGTTACAGCGTGCGAGCGGACGCAGGTCGCCACGCGCCGCGCCGCGCCGAACCCGACCGTCATCAATTGCTCCGGACATCAAGGACCAAATAAATAAACTTACTTAGCCATATTTTCTAGTTGGGACTTCATGTATTACGAGTCCAACGGCATTTATTTCACAAAGGTCATTCGCATATTTATTAGGCAGAGACAATTAAAACTAAAAGTGTCATTGTTGCTATTCATGGCCATAGATTTAAGGCTCCATTTCAGCGATTTGAGAAAGCAATTGCCACTAGAAGCGTTCCCTTGAGCTCGGTACCTAATATTACCCCTCGCAATGGGCTATTTGAAAAATGAATATAATGAAATTCCACGTCGATCCGAGAAGGAAAGAAATCGAAACATGCTGCTGTAGTTGCCTAGGTTAGCAGCCATCCTTCACACTTGTGAAAGTTAGTTGTGAGTGAAAGGTACTTTTATATAAGTTTCTGCGATGAGAAATCAACTGCGTAACGGTAAACTTTGAACTAAAGTGTAACAGTTCAACGAAATAGGTTTCAAGTTTCCGTGGTGGTAATCTCGGATTGGTACCATTAGATGGTAGTTTTGCAAGAATAATAAAGTTGATGATAATAATTTTTAACCGACTTCAAAAAAAGGTTCTCAATTCGTCGGAATCTTTTTATACGTATGTTCCCCGATTACTCAAAGACGCCTGAACCGATTTGAAAAATTCTTCTTTTGTTTGTAAGGGTATTCTTCCTAGTTGGTCCCATAGTCATCAGGTCAGGATCTGATGATGGCATCTTGGAGAAATCGAGGGAACTCCTCAAATATTATAGGCACACATATAGCGATTTTGGTATTTTCTTCAACAATGCAATCATTTGCACTCAGAAAGTATCATTTGGTGAAGTGGAACTGGTGAAGAAGTCCACAGATGGCAAATAGAACTCCTTAATGCTAAGTATGTCATGGGGTATAAGATATCTCGAATAGCTAAACGACTATGATGAAGCAAATACTTAAATAATACTGATGAATGGTACCATCGAACTGATCTGATGATGAAGCCGGCAGGTAGGCACTGGAACTCCGAAATAAAACAATGTATCCTAGTATTGTATGGGCTTATTGGAATCGCCATGAGATGTACTTTGGCCATATATGATTTTTATGTCAATTGGAGGTACCTTCCAAAACTAAAAAGAGATAAATAAAAACTTTTTAACAAAAAATAAACCGACTTCCAAAAAAACACTGCAAAGACAAAAATAATTTTCTGTTCCGAAGTCGGTGCCGAAACACGGCAAACAATAGGTACCAAAGACACCGACTTCGGCAAAGAAAGTTATTTTTGGCTTTGCAGTGTTTTTTTGGAAGTCGGTTTATTTTTTATTAAAAATTTTTTTTCACATTGAATTTTGTTTTAATACACTTGTTGTTTTGTTTCTTGGTTTTTTCGGTATTTAAAATACCGGTGATTGTCGCTCATTACCGAAAAGTCACGTGGTTTTCCGACGAAAAACCAATGGTAGATCTAGATAGACATTATTAAAGATAGAACACCACTTTATCGAGGCGCTTGCTTGGTCTCTATTCAGGACACCGAAAATTTCGTGAATGATAAAAATGGAGCATCATTAAGAGGGTACTGAACTCTTAAGTGATGCTTGACGCTACACCATCCCCTTCGTCGATGTCGGGACGCCTCTCGGCAACAATTCGGGTCATCTGTTGTACAATAACAATTTGAATCAAAGTTTTGTAAATTGTTGGAGTAGGCCGTTACAAAATGTTTACGAGAACCTACAAAATCCAATTTCTCCTAACTTAAATGACTTGCGCACAACTTGCACGCGAGGCCAGGATTGACCCGCACCGTAGATCTACATCAGTATATGTAGCTAAAGCTTATATCTTTTTTGTGGTGTGACTTCTCCCACTCACGGTTAAGCCGGAGGGCGTGTAAGACTTTTACTGACTAAAACCCACCCATTCATACTTTCCTTCAGTTGCTTAAGCCGGGGCCGCGGTAACTCTATTTCAAATTTATCCGAAAGGTATCGGCCCTAGCGGACCCCGTCAGTTTTGCTGACATCTCTTTGAGAAACGCGTGGAACACTACGTGCCGTCGACTCGGGCCTGGTCCTAATCGGACGGCAAGCTACCCATTACTCGCCGTCCGCGAGTCCGCGCCTTCGGTGGCCGGGCATCGGCTTGCGTCTCCATCCTGCCAGCGCTGATCGCCTCCACGATGACACAGCGGTGATCCGCCCAAGTGGGGCAGATCTCCACCGTTTGCCTAACCGTGTCCTCCGGGTGATCCAAACAATGGTGACACCCGGGCATTTCCCGTCTTATTCTGAACAGGAACCTCCCGTAACAGCCATGTCCGGTGAGGAGCTGTATCAGGCGAAAGGTGAGGACACCGTGGTGCTTCTCAAGCCACTCTTCAAAGAGGGCAACCGCCGTAATTGTGGCTTGCCCAGCGCTGGGTTGCGGCAGTCGCTCTCTCCATGTCGCCATGAGATCCTGCCGGAGTTCTATCCGCGGAACTGCGATTTGTCGCGAGTTTCGCCCCGGCCTTTCACCTCCTCGCGCCACTCCCATATGTGCGCGAGGACTTTTATCTCCAGATCCCATGGCGGCAATCTGGCAAGGATGCTCACCGCCTCACCGGAGGCTATCTTAATGTATAAGGTGACGTGTTATAATTGCACAGATGAACAGATGAAAAATAATAGCAGTTTATAGGGATCTTGTTTGACAAAAATAATTTAAACTATTATGTTAAGGCATTAAAATAAAAAATTAACACCCAACGTGATAAAAAAGGCCTAGATGTCCATCTTTCTAGCTTTCAAGATTGCATTTTCTTTTTATTCCTTGATTTTCGCGTCCCCCGTTATGATGGCGCCCAGTGCAGACGGTGCGGTGCTCGCACCACCTTAGGGCCACCACTGTACCTACCTAGTTATATTAGCCGTTTTAATTCCTAAAGCTTCAATTTCTGAAGTCATCACGCGGATATGTAGACCTACTTCGGTCATATTATTGTCACTGAAAAAATATTGTTCATTCGGCCTATTAACCGATTCACGAGGTATGTAATGTAAACATACAAAAATATAAAAAAAATATGGGCCTATAAATTTACCATGCCAATTTTTTTCCTGGGACTTCTAACATATTTTTTATATAGCACTACTTAAAGCCTTTTTTTCGGCGGGTTAGGTTGGCGTGACCCGGCGCGCCCTCAGCCTTCGCCCTACGCGTTAATGGCCCCCGCATGATGGATAGCTCAAGTACAGCACGACACAATCGCGGCCCAGCACCCATGGGGCCTTATTTATGAAAAGGCGGCCAAATAAATATTAATTATTTTTTTAATTGGACACGACCGCGACACTAAGCGGGCATATTTATTTTTATTACTATTTAGTAGGAAAGAGTGTTTAGTTATATTTTATGCAAAGTGAATATTTATTACCTCTGGCTTTTTACGCAACTTAGCTACTTGTAGCCTTTCTCACAAGCACCGCGCCTTTTTCCGGGATTAAAAGCGCACGACACTGAGCGATAGATTTCTACATATCTTTGAGTGAGTTTTCGGCCTTTTACCAATTTTATATATTATAGATAAACAAACAATTTTACCTCTATATAACACTAGCTTCTGCCCGCAGATTCACCCGCATTTTGCTCGCATTAACTCGGCAATATGATACAAAACTACCGTTTATTTTTTCTTGGAATTTGATTTTTGCATAAACCGTTTTTTGATTGATACCTAATGCCTCTAATAAATTTGACTGGTTGGTGGTTTGGTGGTTTGTTTGGTCTGGTTTTTCTGGTCCTAGTATATAAGTACTAACGTAGGTTATAAGATAAATTGTCACTAACATCTTAGTATGTAAGCGCTAACATAGGTTATAAGATTTTATATTGTTACTAACACCCTTTAAGTGTTTTATTTTTGTTTTGTCAGTGGACCTTTTGTAGTCTGAAATAAATAAATTATTATTATTATTATTGAAAATTAACCTGGTATACTAACTATAATCCAATTTCATCCAGATCCGTTTAGCCGTTCTGGCATCATTGAGTAACAAACATCCACTCAAACTTTCGCATTTTTATTATTAGTAGGATTAAGTTCACATTTAGAAAGACACTATCGAGTATCAGCTTTTATATTATGTTTTCTCATTGCAGATATGCAGTGTACCTTTTTTAATACACTTAAGGTATTCGTTTGTTAAAGGTAAGTAGATACGGCTCTACCCAAACCACTTCCAATACGAGTAATCCAATAAAACGTACATACAACGAAATGTTCACAGTGGTTTTGTTTTCAGATTTAGTATCTAATGAGGCGTATACAAATCGTTACGGTTCAGTGCGGTGTGGCACGAGCTAGCCAGCTAGCTAGGTAGGTAAGTGTTACAGTAACAGGTACTAGAGGCAATAGGTTCGATCGTATTAGTACATAATAGCATGTTTTACCTTCGGGGAATACTAGTGCGACGTGACATGTCCTTATCAAACTATTTTTACCCGACTGGTTATTACCCGACTGGGTTATGTATTTCGCGCGTTTATCTTGTATGTATGTATGTTTGTATGTATGTAATATTATTTATTCAAAAATTTAGTCAAAAATTTTCAAATGACGTGTTTGCCGAAGCACGGAGGAATCTCGGTATGTTGAAATGGTCACCCATCCACGGATCGACCTCGTCAAGCGTTGCTTAACATTGAAGATCGTCCTGTGCGGCTGTTATTATTTAGCCACGAGCTCCTCCCTACTATGAATATGTATTAAATACAATACATTATTTATTACCAGTTGATTATTTAATACACGATACATATCAAATAGTGTGTACATAAACATTTCAGATCAGAATATTTTCTTGTTTTATAATTTTTAGAGTGTTATTTTTCAGTAGTCGGGTTAGAGTTCTTTAAGTATTTTTTTGTAAAATTGTCGATTATGTCGCGGTAGCCTAGTGGCTAAGACCTCACCAGTCCTGCTTGAGATCGTGGGTTTAAAGCCGGGTAAGTACCAATGTGACTTTTCAAATTCATATGTACTTTCTAAGTTTATCTTGGACATCACAAGCAACGGTGAAGGAAAACATCGTGAGGAAACTAGGACTTATATAGTTAATGTAAGTCTGAAATAGCTAAGCAAGACGCATGTGGGGTTTCCAGAGGAGGCTTAATTAATCCTGACACCAGAGGTGGCCACATCCTCACACGAAAAATAAAGAAGATTTATTTATTTATCTATTCAAAATTATGTAAATAACACCTTAACAGCTATAATGCCAATGCGTTGTTACTACCACAAAGATATTAGGTCTAGCAGAAATAAAATTTAAAACACCAATAAATACAATTAAAAATACAATAAAATATTACAATTGGGCGCACGGTTGGTGCAGTGGTTGAGCGATTGACTGCTGCGCTGCGTGTCGCGGGTTCGATTCCCGCACGGAACAAATATTTGTATGATCTACAGATAGTTGTTCCGGCTCTGGGTGTTGTGTATGTGAGTTTATATGTTTGTAAACGCACCCACGATACAGGAAGAAATTCCTAGTGTGGGTCAATGTTTAAAAAAAAAAAAAAATACAATCAATCATACAATTAACATACAATTAAACAAAAATTAAGCTCAATAAATTACAATTAAAATACAATTAAAATCACTTTACAACATTTTCAATGCACTTCAGTGCTTCTCCTGTGAACTTCGTCAGGCTACAGTGAAATATATCTAACTCATTTGATATAATATTTATAAATCTTATAGCACGTGACAAGGGGGCAAACTTTTTCAGGTTAGTTCTACAGATATAAGATGGAACATCCAAGATGGCGGCTTTAATTCTGATTTCAGCCACAAGTCCAAAGATACACACAGCTATATCTATGTTTTTACTGATACCTTTAAAAAAGCCTCTGAACCAAATAATATCATAACAAATAATGTCAATGCACAAAAGGTTAAGGTTCAGGTCAACCTTTTTAACCTTTCTGGCATCTAATGTTAAATTTGATTATATTTGGTATAATCCTTATCTAAGGTATGCGTGGGATAAAACGCAATGATGGGCGGCTTGCTATACTGTAACAAGTACGTTCTCAGCCTTAGAAATTACTACCCAATTTAAATATATCGATATAAGTTATTGTTTTAAATAGTTGTTGTCATAATATAATATACTAGCTGACCCAGCAAACTTTGTTTTGCCATAAAAAGACCAAACATTTATCTACCCTACCTACCCTACCTTACACTACCTACCCTACACTACCCTACCCTACCATACCCTACACTACCCTACCCTACCCGACCCTACACTACCCTACCCTACCCTACGCTACCCTACCCTACCCTACACTACCCTACCCTACCCTATCCTACCCTATCCTATCCTACCCTACCCTACCCCCCTACCCTACCCTACCCTACCCTACCCTATCCGACCCTACACTACACTACCCTACCCTACACTACCCTGCCCTACACTACCCTACCCTACCCTACACTACCCTACCCTACCTACCCTACCCTATCTACCTACCAACTTGTTGAACTATTTATTTGAATAAGAAATAATATACTACTATACGAATGCAACCAACTTTTGTTTGTACCGGCAGCGTTGATTTAATTAAAATTTGGAACATAAAATTTGCTATTGTGAGTCAACCTTAAAAGATAGACATATGGTGTCACGGACTTTTTTTTAGAACTTTTAAAGAGCAACAATTCCATCATACATGATATTTGCGTAACTTAAACCATTTACGCAGCGCACGCAATGGAAGCTCTCAAAAAGGAATATTTTTTCCCGTTTTTGTAACATTTTTCATTTATGCTCCGCTCCTATTGGTCGTAGCGTGATGTTATATAGCCTATAACCTTCCTCGATAAATGGACTATCCAACACAAAAATAATTTTTCAATTCCAACCAGTAGTTCCTGAGATTAGCGCGTTCAAACAAACAAACAAACAAACAAACTCTTCAGCTTTATAATATTATAATCTATATCTATATCTATACATATAATAAATCTGTAGAAAAGTCATTTTTGTACATTGAAGAAATTGAAACAAAAAATAGCCAGCGTGTGAAAAGATAAGTAACAGAACCCATTTCCATCATTTTTGAAATTTTTGTCTGTTTGTCTGTTTGTCTGTTTGTCTGTTTGTTTGTGCGCACATCACGTAAAATCTACGAATTCAATGCTGACAATGTTTATATACAAAAATTATACGCAACTTGAGGTTTAACTTAGTTTTTGTTTCATCGAAATCGGTTCACTCTATCAAAAGATATGATTAATTTAGTGAGTTCAAGAAGTAAAATATTACGTTACGCAATTAAGTATAGTACTTGCAACGACATCTTAAGACTAAAAATAGAACTAATGTTGATAGTTGAAATCTAAATCCGATAGATGGCGTTGTGCAAATGACGTCATTTTCTGAATCGCGGTGTTAAGATTTTCCGCGCGAGGATGACGTCCACCGTGTTTACTAGGCAAATTGGGTTTCGTTAGGTGTCTTAAAAGTTCTTGCGTGTGTCGTAAAAGTTCTTTGGTTGCTTGGTTTATCGATTTTCTAAATTGGTCGAAAAAAAAGTATTTGCTTATCTTATTGGTTTCGTTTGGTCAACTTTGGTCATTGGTTTGAAGTACGAAGTTAAGATTGTATTTGATTTACTTCGTAGTTTGAATCCAATAGTGCCAATCGTTATACAGTAAGTTAGTGTTGCCAATTCGTTGAGTCACGACCACGAACAGACGATACGTTGTCACACTAGACTGTTCGACGCACCGTTCTTTTAAGTTTGTAGGCTATTCAGTCATAAGTGTTGTTAGTTTTGTTTATTGCTTTAATTTTCCTTGAAAATGCCTCAAAGAAAAAAAACTAACCTTTCGCTGCGTAGCCGAAATGCGAAAAGGATGAGACTTTGTAGGTCTCAGGAATCGGAAGAAGATCGTGAAGCACGGTTATCTGCTAACCGAGAGCACATCGCTCTTTCACGTGAATCGGAAACGTTCACCGAAAGGGAGTCACGTTTAAGTTCACAAAGAACACGGACCGCGACTTTGCGGTCTCAAGAGAGTATCCAGGAACGCGAAGACCGGCTGTCTGCTGATCGGGAGCGCCACTCTCTCTCACGTGAGTCAGAGACATTCACAGAAAGGGAGTCGCGCTTAAGTTCGCAAAGAACTCGGACCGCGACTTTGCGTTCTCAAGAGAATATCCAGGAACGCGAAGTTCGGCTGTCTGCTGATCGGGAGCGCCACTCTCTCTCACGTGAGTCAGAGACATTCACAGAAAGGGAGTCGCGCTTAAGTTCGCAAAGAACTCGGACCGCGACTTTGCGTTCTCAAGAGAATATCCAGGAACGCGAAGTTCGGCTGTCTGCTGATCGGGAGCGCCAGTCTCTCTCACGCGAGTCAGAGACTTTCACAGAAAGGGAGTCGCGCTTAAGTTCGCAAAGAACTCGGACCGCGACTTTGCGTTCTCAAGAGAGTATCGAGGAACGCCAAGCACGTCTGTCATCTGACCGAGAGCGACACGCTCTCTCGCGCGAGTCTGAATCTCTCTCCCAAAGAGAAGAACGATTAGAAATAGCTAGACATAACTATGTAGGTGTACAAAGAAACAATGAAAGTTATCTTGCATCTGAAAGGGAAAGAATAGATGAACTAAGACGAGCAGAAACAGCAGAACAACGTCAATCTCGCCTAGAAATAGAACGAGCTCGATACCATATGAATAGAGAAACAAATAGCGGAGCTGATGAGTCCATGGAAAATGACGATGCAAATATTTTATTACCTTGGGACAATAGGGAAAAATCAGGGTTCACATATTCGTCTAGAATTAATTATGCTGGCTTTACTTTCGTGGGTGACATGAGAGAAATTTGTAATTTTTGTCATGCTTTGAAATGGAGGAAAGAGACAGATGGAATGTGCTGCTCAAATGGAAAAATTGTTCTTCCAAATTTCCAAGATCCACCACACTTACTTATAAGTCTCCTGAATGGCGATCATCCCCAGTCGAACCGTTTTTTGGATAATATTCGTTTATATAACAGTGCTTTCCAAATGACTTCCTTTGGGGCAAAACAAATAACGGAAGGACCGTTCATGCCAACCTTCAAAGTACAAGGTCAAGTTTATCACCTTATTGGATCTTTGCTGCCAGAAAATGAACCCAAATTTCTCCAAATTTATTTTGTATCCGATTACACGCAACAGCTCAATGTTAGAAATCACAATTTTCCCCAGCTCAATGCTGAGCTTTTGGGTCAACTTCAAGAATTGCTGCATCGCGTTAACCAGTACGTTCGTGAATTCAAAGCTGCATTGGAGTCAATTCCACAAGGCAGCAATGATTTCAAAATTGTTATAAGTGCCGATAGACGTCCTGTGGGTGAACACCGTGGAAGACACAATGCACCCGTCGCAGATGAAGTTGCAGTTGTTTTAGTCGACCAGGAGTGTGAGAGACGTGATATCGTGTTGCGTACACGCGACGATCGCCTTCAACGCATTTTGGAAACCCACCGAGCTTACGACGCCCTGCAATATCCACTAATCTATTGTCATGGTGAAGATGGGTACAATTTTGGGCTGTACCAAGTGAACCCTACTACGAGAGTCACTAATTATCAAAAAAAAATATCTGCTCAACAATACTATTCCTACCTTTTACAAATAAGGCAAAACAGTTTCGTATATTTGCAACGATTTCGTGGTTTGTTCAGCCAATTTATTGTGGACATGTACGCAAAAATAGAAACTGAACGTTTAGTGTATATTCGCACTAACCAGCGACGGTTACGCGCTGAAGAATACGTGCACTTGCGGGACGCCATGCAATCAGATAATAACGTCGAAAACTTGGGTCGATTGGTTATTTTGCCATCCAGTTTCACAGGCGGTCCGCGGTATATGCACGAACGAACGCAAGATGCTTTTTGTTACGTCCGTAAATACGGCCGGCCGGACCTTTTTATAACATTTACAACAAATCCAAAGTGGACGGAGATTTGCCAGGCACTTCTCACAGGACAGGCGTCATACGACAGACATGACATTATTGCTAGGATTTTTCATTTAAAACTCAAAGTCTTGATTAATCTACTTACAAAGGAGAAAGTTTTCGGTTCAACTCTTTGTTTTATGTATAGCGTCGAGTGGCAAAAGCGTGGTTTACCCCACGCGCACATTCTTCTGTGGCTGGAAGAAAAAATTCGTCCCGATGCTATAGACAGTGTCATAAGTGCAGAATTTCCGGACTATAATGCAGATCCGATTTTGCATGACATAGTAAAAACACATATGGTTCACGGGCCATGTGGCCTCTTAAACAGGGAATCACCGTGCATGAAAGATGGTCAATGCTCAAAAAAATACCCCAGAGCACTGAAAGAACTAACTATGGCTGGGGAAAATGGGTATCCGCAATACCGGCGAAGATCACCGTCACAAGGTGGTTTCACAGCTACTGTCAGATTCCGTGGACAAGAAATAATTCTAAATAATAGTTGGGTGGTACCGTATTCTCCAGTTTTGTCAAACGCTTTTCAAGCACACATTAATGTTGAAATTTGTAATAGCGTCGAATCTATAAAATATATATGTAAATATGTTAATAAAGGTAGTGATCAAGCCATGATAGCACTAAGAAATAACAACCAATTTGATGAAGTGACAAGGTATCAATCTGGCCGATACATAAGCTCTTCGGAGGCAGTTTGGCGCATTTTGAGTTTCCCTATTCATGAAAGGTATCCGCCAGTCATCCATCTTGACGTGCACCTGGAAGGCGGGCAGCGAGTTTACTTTCAGCCAGAAAATGTGGCAGAAAGAATGAACAACCCAAGACAAACCACCTTGCTCGCATTCTTTCGCCTTTGCGAAAGAGACAATTTCGCTAAGTCTCTGTTGTACAATGAAGTGCCACATTATTATACTTATAACAAGCAGCAAGGTGTTTTTAATCGCAGGAGACGTGGAACTGCTGTAGAAGGCGAGTCCGGCATTTTTAAAGAACACGTGATTGGAAGAGTATACACGGTGCACCCAAATAATGCAGAGTGTTATTATTTACGCCTTCTTCTTCACACAGTGCGAGGACCTACTTCTTTTGCTGAGCTCCGCAAAGTGGACGATATAGAATATCCCACATTTCAAGCTGCTTGCCGCGCACGGCATTTATTAGATGGCGATCAGCATTGGGATGATGCTTTAGCCGAAGCATGCGTCAGTGATAGTCCACATCGTTTGCGCCATTTATTTGCCATTTTGTTGACATTTTGTGGCCTATCGGACGCTGGGCAGTTGTGGCAAAAATATAAAGACGCGTTTGCCGAAGATTTTTTGAGACAGCAAAATATAAATAGTGAAACTTCTGACCAAGTACGTGAAAGCTGCCATAATAGGGCTTTGCTGGCTATACAAGATATAGTTACAAGTATAGGAGGGAACCCCCTCAGTCAATACGGCTTGCCGACACCGACAGTTGGTGGGGAACGAATTAATAGGGAGTATACATCTGAAATAAATTACAACCCCGAAGAGTTAGCAGAAATATTGCGAAATGGCTGTTCAAATTTGACGTCAGAACAACGTCAAATCTTTGATAGAGTATGCTGTAGTGTAGAACATTCATTAGGAGAAATGCTGTTTTTAGATGCACCTGGTGGAACAGGTAAAACTTTCCTCACTAAAGTTATCTTGGCTCAAATAAGGAGCCAAAACAAAATTGCCCTTGCCGTCGCTTCCTCAGGAATAGCTGCCACTTTATTACCAGGAGGAAAAACTGCACATACAACATTTAAAATACCAATCGACTTGGACCGCACAGAAAACCCTGTTTGCAACGTGTCTCGCAATAGTGATAAAGCAAGGGTTTTACGCGATTGCGCCCTTATCGTTTGGGACGAGTGTACGATGGCAAATCGTAAAGCTGTGGAAGCTGTAGATAGAACGTTGCGAGATATAAGACAAAATGACCGACCGATGGGAGGCTTAACGGTGCTATTCTGTGGAGACTTCAGGCAGACACTCCCTATAATACCCAGAGGAACGAGGGCCGATGAAATAGGTGCCTGTTTAAAGAGCTCTATTTTATGGCGTAGTGTCATATTAACTAATTTGAGCTTTAATATGCGAGCATATTTGGGAGGTGACGCAAACGCGCAGGTTTTCTCAAATTTACTACTTCAAATTGGTAACGGCACATACCCGACTCAAGAAGGAGGTAAAGTAACTTTAGTCGAAAGCCTGTGTTCTTCTGTTGCCTCACAGCAGGAACTCATTTCCTCTGTATACGGAGATCCATCAGAGATCTCGAACCATGACGCTGCTTGGCTATGCCAACGAGCTATTTTGGCACCTCGCAACGACCAAGCAGCAGCAATAAATTCTCAAATATTGGTACATGTTTCTGGAGAAAGTAGGGAATATTTATCTATTAACACGGTTTTAGAAGAAGGAGATGCCACCCACTATCCAGTAGAGTTTTTAGACTCTCTAAATACACCAGGTCTTCCAGCACACAAAATTTATTTAAAAGTCGGAGTACCAATCATTCTACTCAGAAATTTAAGCCCACCAAAACTATGCAATGGAACTCGGTTGAGAGTAACAAATCTCCAACGAAATGTCATCGAAGCCGAAATCTTAACAGGTTGCGGCTCCGGTGATGTTGTTTTCATTCCCAGGATACCCATTATCCCCAATAATTTTCCGTTTACTTTCAAACGTGTGCAATTTCCTGTAAGCCTCTGTTACGCTATGACTATTAATAAAGCCCAAGGCCAGACGTTATCCGTTGCGGGTGTAGACCTTACTTTTGATTGTTTTTCACACGGCCAACTCTATGTTTCTCTATCACGTGTTAGCAACCCAAACAACCTTTTTGTATATGCTCCGGGTAATTCCACCGCTAACATAGTATATAGAGAAGCATTAACGTAATCAACTATACCAAAGTCAGGACTCTTATCTAAATCATCAAAAAGGTGATATACTCTTATCTAAACGACGTTGTTTTGCTCTCGACAACCACGCGAACGAAGTCGCGGGCACAGCTAGTATATAATATAGTATATATAGAGTATAGATTATATAATATACTAATATTAGTCGCATGGTTGGCGCAGTGGTTGAGGAGTTGAGGAGCTCGTGGCTAAATAATAACAGCCAAACTGGTCGATCATCAAGGTTAAGCAACGCTTGGCGAGGTCGGTCCGTGGATGGGTGACCATATCAACATACCGAGGTTTCCTCCGTGCCTCGAAAAGCACGTTAAGCCGTTGGTCCCGGCTGTCATTTGAAGATCTTTGACAGTCGTTACGAGTAGTCAGAAGCTTGAGATCTGACACCAATCTTGCCAAGGAGTACCGTGTTACCCAGTTACTGAGTTGTGGAGGTCAGATAGGCAGTCGCTCCATGTAAAACACTGGTAGGTACTCAGCTGAATCCGGTAAGACTGGAAGCCGACCCCAATATAGTTGGGAAAAGGCTAAGAAGATTGATTGGTTGGTGCAGTGGTTGAGTGATTGACTGCTGCGCTGCGTGTCGCGGGTTCGATTCCCGCACGGAACAAATATTTGTATGACCTACAGATAGTTGTTCCGGCTCTGGGTGTTGTGTATGTGAGTTTATATGTTTGTAAACGCACCGACGATACAGGAAGAAATTTCTAGTGCGGAACAACACTTAAAAAAAAATAGTATCTGGGCGACCGAGCTCTGGTCGGGTGAAAATGGAGAAAACGACGTTTTCTAATAATGAAACCTAGTTAAATCGATTAATCGCCCCCGAAACCACCTGCATACTAAACTTCATGAAAATCGTTGGAGCCGTTTCCGAGATTCAGATATATATACATACATATATACAAGAATTGCTCGTTTAAAGGTATAAGATACTCGTAACACAACAGCTAGAGAAGTTAAACTAAAAACATATTTAAAGGTAGTCCTAAGAAAAGTTAAAATAAAATGTGTTAGCTCGTGGATGAAGAGATGAGTGGACTGTATTAAAAGGCGGTTGGTTTTAAAGCCGTTATATTCTTGAAAGTACAGTAAACTGTCCCGGACAAACAATGAGAGATTAGGAAGAGGTGTCGACTGTCGCGGTGGAGTCCGTGGTAGCGAGTGTCTCGCCGAGCCGCGCTGCGTCTCCGCCGCCGCCGCGCACTCACACACCGATGCCGTGTGTCTCACGCAGATGTGTGTGCAGCGTAGACGGCGCGCTCCGGCCGCCCGATGTGTTGGGATGAATTCCCAACAAATGTATAAGATTTTTTTTTGTATTTGTTTTATTTAACTTCTTGCAATCTGACTATTACCTTTTTTTTTTATTCATTATAGGCTCGCGCTTGACCACTATCTCACCTGATGGTAAGCGATGATGTGGTCGACGGTGGAGCACGCTTGCCGAGAAGTAACCTATTCACTCTTGACTTAAAGACCCCTAGATTGCGAATATTCCTAGGTAGCGATTTCCAGTTCGTAAGTATAAATATTTGATTGCAACCTTCAAGCTGGGAGAATAATGCAAACACTAAAATGTGTTACTAAGCTTTTACAAAAAAAAAATAACCGATTTCCAAATAAAAACACAACAAAGTGAAAAATAACTTCTTTTTCGGTAGTCGGTGTTCTTGTTTTTTTTCTTAGTTTTTTCACAAAAAAGATTTTATTGTCACTTTTTAGTTATGGTACCTACTCGTAATAGGCAAGTTCTAAAGTAAGGTAGGTACCAATAATGCCAGAATAAATTACCCGAATATCATGAAACTTGAACATAACCGGTGAAATGAAGGTTTACCAAGGTGAAATGTACACATCAGCGTACCCCTTCAGAGCGTACTGGCATGATGTTATGTTATGAAATGGTATAAAAAATAAACAGACGTGCTATTGCAGAATCCCGAGAGATTTGCTGTCATTTATTGAAGAGTTATGTTATATATCTCCTAAGTTCTTCATCAGATATTCACCAAATTTATATGGGACCAATTTGGAGACATAATTTCAAGCAATAAAGAATTTTCAAAATCGGTCCAGATTATCGAAGGTATCGAAGAAATCAAACATAGAACATGCTCCTTTTTTGTAAAGTTGTTTAAAAATAGCAGTACATTTTCTTTTTACTCCTCGGCTGGATTTTAAGGCGTCACCTTTTCTTTTTTAAAAGTAAAACAGCCAGGCTTTTAATAAATTAAACCTTTTTGTATCATTTTTCGGATGTTTTAACAGGAAAGCGACCGTAGAGTTTTCTCAAAGAAGTCGTAAATCAAAATGGTGTGTCTCTTTCTCTTGACCTCGCACTTGACATGAAAGATGAAAGGACCGGTGTGTTCATAAAGCGTTTATAAAACGTTCAGGTTTTATGAAAATAGCATTTTATTTTCTGTAGGTGGACGTAATTTAACATAGCGCTTTTAAATTCTATCAGAAATTTGAATTTAAATAAAGTATTAGACTAATCAATACCAAAATTAAAAAGAGGAGAGATTTTTTTGTTTGTTTGTACCGAATAGGCTCCGAAAGTACTGGTCCAATTTAAAAAAATGTTTCACCGATAGAAAGCTACATTATTCCTGAGGCTATTTTTTATTCCCGAAAACGGGTTTTGTTGGGTACACGGGAGCGTAGCCGCGGGGAACAGCTAGTAATGTATAAAAGTTGTAAGACGACCTAGACTTCTACAGTAAGCGTTGGTTCGAGGTTACTTAGGAAAAGAATACCTGGAATGATTAGAAGGCCTTTGCCCAGTGTAAGCATAAAAATCAAATTATAATAAAACATAGTGAGGTAGGCACACAACTCATTTTATGCAAATCGCTTAAGCAATCTCCTGATACAGATTTCAAAAAAAAGTTACTTTAACTAAATTTATAATGAAAAAACTCCTACAACATACATAACATTCAGTATATAAAATCTATTTCTATTCACAAACTTATATCCCTCGCTATTCGTGTACGGAATGACTAGCAAACAGTTATAAAGGTCGGAAAAGATTGATTCTCGGTGACGAGAGCTTAATAGGAAACTTGCCCCGACATGTCATAATGTTTACTTACGACCCGGTTATTACTTTATGGCCTGGAAACGGGTTATATACCTACGTGAGTACACGGCAGGTCTGCTACACATTTCAGTAAGTAAATTGAACAAATAGATGAGCAAATAAAATGTTGTGTGTAGGTATTATATAAGTTATCTGTGGTGGGTATACCTTCATCTCATCTAATCATTTTATACTTGATTTTATTGCCTATTGTGTAACATTGCAAATGTATGCTTGGATACAGGGTGTAATGGAAAGGTAAGCTCATATTTAAAAAACTGCTTCTGCCCATGTGAACAACTTTATCTAAGGAAGTCAAAGCCAACTCTTAAAAAAAGAGTTATAAAATTAAAGTATGATCAGACCTTTCCGTTACATCCTAAATCAGGGATTCCCACAGGGGTCGACATAACCCCGCTGGTGGGTGCCCGCATTGTCAAGGCGGGGGGGGGCTCATTAGCCGTGACTTCAGTGGTCAGTCACGGTGAAGCGAAGAGGAACCCGAGGAGGGGCCGCTCTTCAGGGCTTTTGCCGATTAACCCGACGACGTACCGACCAAGTAGGATGCGGAACCGCTTGGGTGAAATCGCAACTGAGGCGGGACGCGATGTCGTATGGGACCTCCCATATCCATACGATATCGCGGCTGAGGGTTGAAGGCCGCGGCGGGAGAGGAGTTCCGGTATTGCGGTGCGTCGGCACGACGGGGCGCCACCGTCTGATGGCAGACGCGGTGGGATCGCAGGGGAGGTCCCTATCCCATGCGGCCGAAAAGTGGTAGGTGGCGGGGACTGACCTGACCTGACCCATCACAGGTGAACCAATGGTGCCATGCACGGGGTCGTCTGGCGCCCATGTGCTGGTTTGGTCCCTGGGGTGGTCACGGCTTGAAATGTGTTCTGGTGCGCCAGTGATAGAGATTACTCTCCAGAGGAGGGTCCGGTGACGGACAGCCGCGGCGGGTTCACCGTGAGTGCTACGCGTGACGTGTTCCCGCCATAAGCGGGACAGGAGGACACCGTGGAGTTTAAGTTTAAGTGGGTTGGAGTCCCATATAACTGCGCTATCTCTCAGTGGTAGCGCAGTATGCATGAGCATTTCTCAAAGATAAAAAAAGGTGTCGACTTTAACAAAAACTGATTAGGAGGTAGACCGATTTGTCTAAAAATTGACCCCTGTTAATAAACACAATTTCTTATTTTAAACTTTCAAGATACAACTTGTTATATTAAAATAGGAATATATTAAATTATATTTAAATATTATAACTGCGCTATCTCTCAGTGGTAGCGCAGTATGCATGAGCATTTCTCAAAGATAAAAAAAGGTGTCGACTTTAACAAAAACTGATTAGGAGGTAGACCGATTTGTCTAAAAATTGACCCCTGTTAATAAACACAATTTCTTATTTTAAACTTTCAAGATACAACTTGTTATATTAAAATAGGAATATATTAAATTATATTTAAATATTATATTTAAATAGGAAGTATCATTGTTGTACTTTTAAATGAATAATAAAAAATAAAAAGAAACTGTTTATTTTCAGACAACTTAGAACATAGAAAAGTTAGTAACAGAAATCTTATAAACTATGTTAGTACACTAAAAATATTAATGGGAATAAAGTTACATAAGTAATACGTTTTTCCACTAACCCGCACCTTTCACATGAAGGTCAGTGAATCGACGTATGACTGGTGAGTCCATTCTGTCCGCTATCATTCTCAGGATGCAAAAACTCAACAAGTCGACACACAAGTTCGTACAACATAAAAAACTCGGCAAGTCAATAAGTGGCTTTTTAAAGTAATTTGGCATCAGTTCATTTTGGAACAAGGGTCTCTAGCTCAAAATAGTTTTATTTGGGAATCCCTGTCCTAGATTATTGTTTACTAACCCCTCTTAAAAGCATGCCACTGTTTCTAGGAATAGGTATCGAGCGACCCGACTTCGGTCGCTGTAAAGATCTGTGCAAGTTAGAATTTCAGTTATTTCAGCAACGTTTACCTTCCGTTGCAACCTCTTTAGTTGCATTCAAATAGTAGCATTGGCCAGTTTCAGAAAAAACTAAATAATGCCTTTAGAGTTTTTTTATATGAATTAATAGCTATTTTGGGAGTTTTCTATCTAAACCAGCCAAGACAATTTACGTTATTTTTTTATTGTATTTTGATTCTTATAAAAAAGATTATCTAAGGTTTCATTGAACCCCTCTGAATTTGTTTTTGTTTTTTAAATATGTTATTAGATTTATGTGATGTATACAATGAACATCTATTTATGTAAGTTTTATAATAATGTGATACTTTGCGAAGAGTGAAATAAAAAACATTGTTGTTATTGTTGTTATCTATTGGTTTTGTATAATAAATACTTAAGCCCACTAACAACAGCTGTATATAACTTCATTTTTCTCCCATACACGTTCAAGTTTGCATGTTTAGTTTCATCAGCTTAATTGTACACGTGTAGGTTGATTTAAGTTGTTGTACAAATTGCAAACCGACCGTGCTATAATGACTACGACCGACAAGCAGGGTGCCCATTAAACTAGACACGTTATGTCAAATTTACAAAAAGAGAAAAGCATGAAAACTGCTGCAAGCCCGACCAGTGGTAGCAATGTATACAAGAAGCTTATTTTAAACATGAGGCTGAAAGGTTTAGGCAGTATCAGCTTTTACTGGTTCATATCCAAACTTGTAAATTCAAATATCCAATAAATACTTTGTTTTGATTGTTCAAGGTAAAAATACAAGAAAAGCTCCATATTTTTGATATTGCTTTTTTGTTACCGCGAAATAGGTATGTAAACAAACCTTGCCAAAGCAACGGTTTGGATTCTCTTCATCATGCCAAGAAAACAGGCTAATGATATGTACTGAGGAAAATAAACACATAAATTGTAACATTGTCCTATGACATTTGGCAAGCGAACTTCGCTCGATACTTTGTTGAAACTAGTAGGTCTGTACTAATACTGTGGCGTTTTCTAATTATAGGTACTGATTGTAGCTTAAGAATCTTTCTAGACTGATAAACTCGTGTAGATGTCACATAGCCAGATTGACAGACAACCGTTGGACTTACAAAATCACATCCTGGAAAGGACCACCTGGCCTTAGGAAGAGAGGTAGACCAGCTGCCCGGTGGGCTGACGATATTATAAAAGTGGCTGGCGTAAACTGGATGGAGACAGCGAAGAATAGGGAAACATGGAAGTCTCTAGGGGAGGCCTTCACCTTCGAGAACGAGGGGTTCTTACTAGCTTAGTTTAAATTAATATTTTAGATAGTTTAACATATTAGTAGTTAAGTGTTCATAAATATTCTAGTTTTTGTAAAACCATTTTTTTTGTAAGAAATATTAGGGCTTTTTTATTTTTTTTATTTTTTTATTTATTAAACTCGTGTAGATAAACACTAAACATTGCATATGCCCATGATTTCTGCCATGGCCGACAGTGGCGCGCCGTTCCCGAGCCAGACGCTCGGCGATCAGACCCCGTCTGCCAGACGCCAGCACAGTCTCGACGACACTTTATTTCTATTATTATTTAAGTGATAAATGCACAGATGAGAATAGACAGGCGGGGACACAGTATAAAAAATAAGGACGCTATTATTTTGCTCTTCTGTGTAATCTCTTATAGACAATGTAATAGGTTTTCCTTTTGAATGGGTCGAGAACATTTTACGTCCTAACGAAAAAAGGAAAGCGCTGTAATAATAAAGCTTTTGTCTGACCGTGGCATCCTAAATGCCTATGTTAGACTGAAGGGTATTTCAGGAAAAAAAGAATTCATATACCTAAGATACACGCGAAAACACTCACGAAGGCACTGGCTTTTTGCTTGTTGTAGTTATGGTCGTTTCATTGAATGAATAATCAATATTACTTGGAATCACATAGCACACCGCCATGCTTGGCAACAACTAAGTGGCATTCGGAAAGTTCAATTAATATTATTATAATCAGCTTTACTTCACATAAATTATTCAGTTTCATGAAGCGTTGCCTTTGCAATTAGCATACGAACATAAACCATTCGACATGCAAATTAAATGTACACAGTATCGAACACCTATAACGTTCCTCTACTCTGTAAAACAAATATGCTAATAGTGTTACTTATGATCCCGGGAGGGTATTTCATCACATCCGAGGTGGCATTTTGCCCACTTTTATCAATTCCAAAAGCGTAAACTACGAACCCATCATTATAGGTCTACGAACGACGCCTACGAGAAAAGCGTAGGCCGTCGTAGACCCTCGTAGCAGCGTAGCAAGGGCTACGAAATCTTTTTGTCCTTTTATATTGAGTTTTTTAAGCTGTAGGTACCGACTGATAATATATCTCTTTATGTGTACAAGCATTTGTGTACATACAATAAAACAAATAAGATGTTAAATCAATATAATCCAATCATGTTTACCTTGATACCTACAGCGGCGTACAAATATTAAACATGCCAATATGGTAAATATTTTTTCATATGGATGTTTACAAGAACATGAAATGAGATTTATGATATAAACATTTATTAACATATATACAATTGAAAATTCTAAAAAACAAAAACAAACCTATATACAAATACAAAAGGGAGACGGAAAAGACCTCATTGTGCATCAAAAAATTCGTCCACATCGATGTCAATGGGAAACGTGCCCAGAACGCTGGCAGCATTGCCACGTTGGATGGCAATGCTGATTCTCTGGCCGAAGAAAAGGCCAGCCCTCTGGTCACGTGAAGAGTCGACGAGCTTTGTACTAATTTCTTGATAAACTCGATGCGCACTCGGACCCCATGGACCTAATGTTTCAACCCCAAACGGCTAAAACATATAATTCCCAATAAGGTTGATATATTTGCGCCGTTTGAGGTTTTCTGCACCGGTAGCAGCCGCCCCAGCACAGCCCGCCGTGCTAAGAAGATGGGATGGCGCAAGGGTGTCGACACATGTTGCATCCCACACCAAAGGCCTACCCACCTTCCAAGGCATTATGGTCATCCCGTCTGGTCTCTTCCCATCGTCGCGTGCCAAGCCATTGGGTTCTAAAACAGCTGGCACCCCGGCGGTGACAAGAGCCCGACGTATGATGGCATTAATGCTGGCGTGCCGTGCTATCCGGCCAGCGCTCCTACTGCAGGATAAGCCATGGTGACCGAGGCGCTCCGCTAGGAGCACCCACCCCGATATAAATGATTAAAAACGTTAGACTACGGACAAAATAATATTAGTATTGTATTAATATAATCTAGCAATTCTCAGTGTAATATATTCAGTGCAGCAAACGTTTCATCCGTAGGTGTTGACTGATTTGGTGTGTGCTTATCAAGTGACAAGAGCTGTGCTTGGAGTTTCTCTAAGGGATAGAATCCGTAATGAGGTAATCAGACAGAGAACCAATATAGTCGACATAACCCACAGAATAAGCAAGCTAAAGTGGCAATAGACCGGCCATGTTAGCCGTCAAACCACGTAGAACCGGTGACTATTTGAGGAAGACGTCTTCTTGTGTTCTTGAGTGAAGACCACGAATGGGTATAGGTAAAACGAGACGCCCTCAGGGAAGGTGGAGTGACGATCTTCGCAGGATGGCTGGTAGAAACTGGATGAGAGTTACCGAAAATCGAGACAAAGGGCGTGCGATTGGACAGGCCTAAGTTCAGCAGTGGATTGCTATAGGCTGATGATGATGAGATGATAATGTCGGCTAAACTAACTTTACTTAAGGGCCTTTAGTGCCGTAAAACGGTAACTTTCTAAAGCATACTCCTTAATAACGAACGATTCATGTACATAATTTTCAACACAAGGTGTTTTTGTGTAACTAATAGTTTTGCTTTAAAAAAATAATTAACAACACGATATTTTTTCGCAACTTTTTTTCCTCCAAAACGACTTGGATGTTTGAAAATATTTTTACACAGAATAATTGATAGCTGGATTTTCTTCATAGCTAACATAGCATATGTAAATCAAATAATATTTTGCAAACAAAACTGTTCAAAAGGAGGTTCAATATATTTTGGCATCGAGCGGGCGCACGGCCAGTACTGCGTTAACATTGGGGCGTATATAGCGCCTAAACATTGATAATTTAAGAACATCCTACATCCTACTAATATAGTATTATAATGTAGCTGTATATATGTTTGTTAATCAATCACGCCTCACCGGGTGAACGGATTTGGATATTTGGAACACGGGTAGGTCAGGCTTTTTATCCCTTTGGTACGTTCCCGTGAAATAATTTTCGACATTCCCGCGGCTGGCAAAACCTAATTATTTTATAACAATACTAGTGGCTGGCCCCGGCTTTGCCTGGGTCTTATTAATTTATAGCCTACAACCATCTGGAATAATATTTGTAAGATTTTTTCATATAGTGGTTCCAGAGATTACCCTACACGTCTGAACAAACTCACAACATTCGGGTTTTCTCTTTATAATATTAGTAAAGACACGGGCTCCCAGCGCTAACAAAGAAAATTTGGTTCAAAATAATGTCACTGGATAACGCAATATGCATCGCAATTGTGTGTAAAATTTACATTTACTAGAATTGTTCATAAAAATTGTATGTTCTTTTTTAATCAACTCTCATAAGCACAAAATTATGTAATATTGGGCTCTTAGTTCACACTTATAAGATTATTTGAACGGATAATTTTAAATTGATTCCAATAGATGGCGCGGTTTTAAATTTCTGCGGCATGCCACTCGATTTCTTAAATTTGTATTGTAACACATTTTGGTAGAATGAAACTGTAAAACGTGCAAAAAAATACTATAAAACAAATTGTCACTACTTTTAAAGAAAAAATTGTCTCGAACCGAGAAAACCCTTTTACTTGTAAGTTGATTCTAACACCATCTATAGCCATGGAACGGAACCAAATGCGATCGAAGTACTTATAAAATAATCATCTTAATCAGAGGAAAACGCTAGTTACGTCGGCACGGTTTCTGGGATCAGGCATCTAAAAGAAAGAAAAGAAAGAAAGAAAAATATTTATTTGTGACCCGCACAGGAGACACGAGAAAATAAGCACACACTTAAACAATAATAAAATAAAAAACCCTGTGCGAGACCAAAAAGGCTCCTATCTCAGCATGTGCAGCGATATCCAAAAAGGTAATAACGCTGCGCTGATATTCTGATAGGGCCTACTGTTGATGCCACGGACACACTTACGGAAACAGGACTCATCTGTTTCATCATCATCATTTCAGCCGAAAGACGTCCACTGCTGGACATAGGCCTTCCCCAAGCGTCGCCACTTTGACCGGTCCCGTGCGTCTCGCAACCAACTGTATGCTTTCACATCATCAGCCTATTAATGTTCCCACTGCTGGGACACAGGCCTCCTCTATGTGAGAGGGAATGGGCTGTAATTCACCACGCGGGCCCAGAGCGGGTTGGTGGATGTCACATGTCTTCGAATTTTTGGTTCTAGGACATGCCGGTTTCCTTACGATGTTTTCCTTCACCGTTTCGAGAGCAGTGGTGAAGAAATAATTTACACAAAGTAAAGCGCCTGCCTGGGCTCGAACCCACGACCTACAACTTGTAAGTCGCGGCCGATACCACTGGGCCACCACTGCTCTTCACCACTGTATGCTTGTATTATATTATTTGTGGTTAAGATAAAGTATATAATAATGACAAAAAATAACAGCCAGCAAACTATAGAAATACTGAATCCTTCTACAAAATCAACGTTTGTACCTACACGTGCTTGGTCTATGGGGAGTATGTAGTTCAGTACACAATGGTAGTTATTAGGCTAATTTGTTCAGCATACGCCCACTGGACGTAATTATGATAAGCTGGATATTAGCATATCATTACGTATGCGTGGATTATTTGTCATTGACCTAACTATACCAAAAAAATTGGGACACATTTGTTCAATATTATCAAGCGAAGAGAAAATGTTATTTGTTTCAATAGGGTAATAAGGGTAATAAACAAAAATGTTAAAACCGGCCAAGTGCGAGTCGGACTCGCGCACGATGGGTTCCGTACCATTATCGCAAAAAAACGGCAATAAAATCACGTTTGTTGTATTGGAGCCCCCCTTAAATATTTATTTTATTTTGTTTTTAGTATTTGTTGTTATAGCGGCAACAGAAATACATCACCTGTGAAAATTTCAATTGTCTAGCTATCACGGTTCCTGAGATACAGCCTGGTGACAGACAGACAGACAGACAGACAGACGGACGCGGAGTCTTAGTAATAGGGTCCCGTTTTTACCCTTTGGGTACGGAACCCTAAAAAAATATCTATTTAGTCCATCAGTTAGATAACCTAAAAATATTGAACTCGTATTTTTTCTTTTGCCACGTAAACAAAAAGTTACGACGATACAGTGAGTTGAAATATCGTGTGACGTCACGGTGTGCTATACTTTATACTGACGAAGTGACGTCACAAGCCTCTACTCCGATTCGGTTATTGACAAATGCGTGCACTGACTGGACAGGTCCACTCAATCTGGCTGGTTCTTTCCTCAAAAGACCATTTCAGACATCAGTCTACATGGTCTTCACATGATCGAACCAAGATTTTGTCAGGACTTTAAAAGAGACTGTGACCTCTGAGTTTGTTTCGGCCTCTCTTCTCAGAGTAGTCAGATAGGAAACGCCGACCTCATGTAGTTTTTTAAAATAATCGCGTTTGTACAAACCAACTTACAGAAATAAAATCATTTATCATTTTATCCTGAACTTTGATGCACTTTTATTGAAACATCCCTATCCTATGACAACGTCAATTTTCCTGGCTTATCATTAACAAAATACTATCGCTTTTCTGCTGAGAAGATGAATGAAAGGCGACTAACAAAAGGTATTTACAAGGCAGACGTGAATGGAAACGCCGGGAGCGGACGCCCTAGAAAGACATACATAGACCTTATAGGTGATTTTCTTCAGAAAGGCCAAGTGCGCAGTACCCATAACCGGCGTGTGTGTATGACTATATGTATGAATGTGTGTGAAGCAAAAGAAGTATGTAAGGATCGTAGCAGGTGGCGTTCTGTAGTTTCTGCCTACCCCCCATGGCAAAAAGGCGTGAGTTTGTGTATGTATGTATGTACTATCGCTTTTCTCGTTTTATATAAGCCAGGATCATCGCGTACACCGAATTCCGCGTTTGAAAACTAAAATCTTTTCCAATGATGATATTGAAACCATTCTATTTTCACATAACAATGCTTCAGAATTGTATTCAGCCATTGAATTAGTATCGATTTCCCACTACAACCAGGCCGTCGCTGCAACCACATAGTTCTAGAGTGTGTGACAGTGTACGAGGCAACGTTTTACTTCGCGACCTTAAAAACGCTTACTTATGTAGTTCCACTGAAACAGCTTACACGGCATTCTGGCCGTTTTGTACGAATAAAATATGTAATAGTGCCTTCATCTTTAATGTTCAGACTAGCAGTTATTTGAAATGTTGTGACAGTATTTTCTGAATACCATCGTTCGTCATACTGAAATTACGTTGAATTTCGTCGATAAAGAATTGGGAAATTGTTTATGAATCATTTTGAAATTCAACGTTATGTATCCAAATTTAAGGCTATTGTTTGTTAATTACAATGACTAAATAAGTAAGTTAGAAAATCACACATGGACTTCAAATACAACCTATCCAAACTAAAATTATATCACATAAATAGTAAATAGGTCCGCGGCCGAGCAAATAAATAAGCTGCGAACGTCCAAACAATACAGCTGCCTTAAGACGTAACACAACCTTACGAAACCTTATCGCCATACTCCGTTGGCACTTAGTTGGGTTTATTTTTAAATGTGCTACTTAGTAAACTACAATGTAAGTTGACCGTTGTTTGTAGAAGAAAGAAAATCGTAGAGCCTCGAACTTAAAATGCGTCGTCAATACTTCATTTAATCACGCTAATATGAAGTATGTAAGGGGCAACGGCAGTAAAACCTTTATTTGGTCCAGTCAGACTACAACACACACTTATTCGACCGAAAGAAATGTCGACTAGAGTAATGTAAATAACGTTTCTCGATTACATTGGGCTCCGATGCCATTAATCGAGTTGGCACACTACAGAACTGCCGACCCTAGGGTTCTAACATACATTGTTTTGTGTCTTTCGTATTGCCAAGCAAGGCAAGACCACATTTACATATAAATAAGTGGTAAAGCTTTTTATGTGTCCATTAAAAACGTCTGCGGTATGACTCTGATGAAAAATGTCGTCGCCGACGCGTTGAGTCCAGCCGATGCCTTACGAGCGTTTAGAAAATGCCAGTGTGGCTTATATTTTAATCTGACGTGTAGCTTGGAAACCTTACGAATCCGATTAATATAATTGGTCACGCTTCTTAAGTATTTGATTACTAAATACGTAAGTAATTCACAAAGTATAATAAACAAATTCTGAAACCAATTAAAAGAGGCAGAGAAATTCTCTCCCAACTTGTTACGAAGTATCAAGCGAACCGCAGTTTTTGTTTTACTCAAAGATACTTCCTTAATTGGAGTAGGTTACTTTATCAATGTTGGCGGCATGTAGGTGCCCATTAGGCCTCGCACTCAGCAGCACTTTAGGCCTGAACCGTTCGCTTCCATTAAAGCAATGTTTAATCAATTTAGTGTCGTGCGTTGTTTGCTGGCAGGCCGAGCTGTGCATTAAGTAAAGTTCACGCTGGCAATAAAGTGACCGGCGGTAAATGAACCGTTCGCGCCGTAAATAGCGCTTACGACCGCCACTGGCCCTTTCCACACTGCTCACTGCTACTCCAATCGTTTTAGTACTTGACTACTCTGGAACTACCCTGCGGACAGCAGTTAAGCGGTTTGAATGACAACAGCAGCAATTTAACTTTACAAATTGGTTTTGTACAGAAATGTTATCCTGTTCTTAACTTAACAACCTAAACACGGTACAAATACACACAAACCCTCATTTCAATGTTGCTTTTCCAAGCGGTCATAATAAGGTAGGTATAATACCATTTCAATTTTTAGGGTTCCGTATCCGAATGGTCCGAACGGAGCCCTATTGCTGTCACTCACGTGTCTGTCTGTTCGTCGTCTGTCCCACAGGTTTTACAGCCAAACGGTTGGAGCTACATTCTTAAAATTTTCACAACTTGTTGACCCAAAGCCATACAAATTATCAAAACATATTTTTAATATGTTGACGTAACCCATCGAGTCCCGTAACGTTGTTTAGAAAGTAGATAAATAATGTATTTTTTGTTTTAAAAAAAAATTTGAAAACAAAGGAATAAGAAGCCACCAAAGTGAGCATTTTATATAAAATTGATCTGAAGAATTTTCTAATTTTCCATTGACCTATGAACTTCAAATTTTGGAGATAATGTTTATTATTACGTATATTTTACTGACAAATACCAATATATTGATAAATCACATTTTTCTTTGAAATTCCCTCATTTTACCTATTACAAACAACTTCATTTTGCGGTTTTGGTACGGTACCCAAAATGTGCGTAGTCCGACCCGCACTTGGCCGGTTTTTTCTATCTCGTTAAGGGCTAGATTTAAAAAAGCAAACGGAGAATCAAAGCATGCCGGCTGTAAAAATAGCAGCAAGGAGTTGCGCACCTCGGAAAATGCAGCACGCTAGAGATTGCAATTCATTGTACTTTCAGTCACTGCATTTTGAACCTTAACCACAAAGCCGATTATAATTTGTATATAGAAATCGACTGAAAAACACATTACTGAATACGCAAGCGTATCTACAAGTTGTTATAAAAAATCTATATTTGTAGCTTCATTAGGCATTGTGAAATCTGATGGGAAAACAAACCCATAGAAAACTCACCTGTACAGGGCGCCATCCTGGCTGTATATACGGCTGTAGCGCAGTCACTGAATAATAAATGCACCTCGCAAGCGTATCTTTTATTTGTCCGTACACTACAAATCCAATGCAACGATTCCACGTTGTCCTCAATAACGTACGTACTCATTCACTGTGCGCGTCTATATGGAGGCTTTACGTCACTTGACTAACGAGGTTGTAGTATAGAGTGGGTCCGTGGAGGCGCGGGCGGAGGTTCTGCTCGCAGCCGACGTGCTCCCCGCCCGCCGGTCGGTGCAAAATGATCGCGTGGCGCGGCCGACGCACGCACCCCGCGGGCCCGCGCCCCGGCTGCAGGCGAGGGTGACAGCAGCATAGTAAATACTAGGATTTCAGATAAAATAACCCCTATTGTTTATGCTTAACATTATGGCGACCACACATGTGTTGCATGACCTCTTCAGAATAATAACGGCGGGATAAGTTGCTACTAGCTGTATCTCCAAACGTTCTTAAAATAAATTGTATAGAAATTGATATAAGGTGTATATCCATTCGCAGTTCAAAAACTTTATAGTAACATCTAATTCTGGAAATAGTCTGCATAAAATTCAGAGTAAAACTGTGTTCTATTTAAGCTTTGCATTCGCGGCCTAGGTCACTACCGCGCAGGTCTGTTTATAGTTGCCGATGGATTTGTGTGAATGTTTATTTAGTTTGTAGGACTGCATCTGATTATGCATAGAAGAAAGAGCATGCCTATACTATTCACAGCTTTATCTACTTATAAATAACGTCGTTTTTTGCTTGTGAATGTTTACCTGCACATTGCCTATCCATTTTTATGTTAACTGAAACATGCCTCAAAGCTTTTTAATCATCACAAATTTATATAGAACGAACCAAGCCTCATTTTACTGCGGCGACCTTGCCGATCGCCGGGCTGTTTTTTAAATAGTCTTCCACTGATAGGAAATAACCATAGCAACCCTTAAAACGGTCGTAAAATTGATTTGATGACGGTGTTTTCTACGGTTCTACGCGAAGTTGTAAAAAATTTATACGACTCACAATACGAACGGAATTCATATCGGTCGTTACATTTGATGTGGCTTTAAGGATTCATTCATAGTAAGTAAGTAGTTACGTGCGAACTTTGTACTTATAGAGGTCAACGGAGCCGGCAAAGCCACTGGGAAAGGCCCTCTGGTTTTCGTATCGGAACTAAGGACATCCTCTCCTTTGTCCGGATGTATTCATGGAACTTTGTTGTTCAGTAAAAATGGAAAATGCCTAGATGTCGCTTTTGTCAAACTTCTACCGAAGTAGTTCACTTTTCCTCCACGAAGGTATACGGAGTTTCACGACCCCAGACACTGGCAGGCAGGCTTTATGTTTATACTACCCTCCGCTAGATAGCGCTTGCCATGAATCTGTTGCTCAAGCTTCGTTACTATCTTCACCCTCCCACAGATGGCGCTGCTCTTACTCGCTTGTACAGTCACGATAGTTACTGTACGGTTACGGTGCATTGTAACTTGAACCTCATAAATATGCATATTCTCCAACTGTTAAATATTTAATAGCATTGAAGCTCACTCAATGATTCTAATCAATAGAGACGGTACGGCTTGTGCATTTATTATTAAAACCAAATAAATTGTTGGATAAACTTACGCGTATGATGCCCGAAATAAACAAGTAAAAATTCAAAATTTAAAAAACCCCCGGCACATTTATCTTGCGACAAGTAAAATTTCAAAATTTAAAAACCCCCGACACATTTATCTTGCGAAAACACAACGATTCAAACAGTAAAACGCCCATAACTTTTGAACGGCTGAACCAATTTTATTCAGACAAAGCAAAGAACACTCTCGACAAAATCACCTTTCAAACAAAAAAAAACTAAATCAAATTCGGTTCATTCGTTTAGGCGCTATGATGCCACAGACAGACACACAGATACACAGATAAACAGACACACAGATACACAGATAAACAGAAACACACGTGAAACTTATAACACCCCTCTTTTTCTGGCAGGGGTTAATTAATAGAGCCATTGTGTCTCGCGTGAATCCACGTTTCTGGCACTCAAAGGGACTAATCATAGATAATTGATTTATGAAAGCCCTCAACAAGAAGATAATTCTAATAAATATTTACTTACCGATTACTATTATTAGATACATTTCCAATTGGAGAACAAATCTTTTCAACAAAAACAATTCATCAGTTGAAAACAACACTAAAACAGACCTATTGACCATTAATTCAACGCGAACTTGATTGCTTTATCTGAAAATCGCAAGCGGAACTGGGGCCGATAATAAAGTTAATTAATTGTTCGTGGTACGTGTCCTGTTCAATCTTCCTTTGGGCAGTAACATTGTGAAACTATGATGGATTCAAAGCAAATAGAATCAGTATTTAGCTGTGTTTTCGGTTAGTGAGTTGTAAACAACTCTTATTGATTACCTTAAGTAGCACCTCACTGGTTTATATTCTTTTAACAAACTTATTTGAAGAATGTCTCTTTTTGCAGCGCTTTTGGGGTCACGCTGTGTGTTTTTTTTTTGCATATCCACACTTGTGTTGAAAAGCGCGCGGCTAGCCCTTATTGTTCGGTTTATTGAAAAGCTTTGTTTGATATGCATGAGCATTTTTATTGCGTTATTTTCTCCTTATCTCTCAACCGCCGACTCGAGCGTCAATACCGCCTTGCAATGCCAAACTTCGCCCACCTATTTCAATACATAGTAATTTACCATGGCAACTGAAACAATTCAGTTCATATGAGAATGCTTTGTGCCGGTATAATGAGTGAAGAAAACCATAAATCGGTACAATGTGATGTTATATTTAAGTAGGTAGTAAAACCAAAGCTTGCACAAACGATGCTTTTAAAATTCAGCGCTTGTAGCACGATTGCTCTACGGAACAACTTCTTTTTTTGTAGGAAGTGTCTTCAACATTTTTATTATGTTCTAGATGTACATATGCCTATGTGTACATATAAAAATAAAGGACCCTCCTTCTAGGTCAGTCGTATAAAACTATAGTAGGCTAATCAACTCATTATCTGGATATCGTTATGTTACAATAATTAACCAATGGCCCAGTAGGGATACGGAAGTGATGATATCGGAACCGAAGCCAGAATCGAAGTTTTTTAATTTTATTTATCGGAACCGGAACTTAAACCGGAATTGGAGGTGGCGGCTGAAGAAAGATCAGAAGTGTTAGGATAAGAGAAAGCAGTTTAAATAAAATAAAATAATACCTTACATTGTTAATCAGCCTTTAAAAATTCAGCTGAAAGAAATACACCTAACAAGGAGTTGAAAAAAAAACAAACATGTTTTCTATACTCGAATAGAATTAAACAAAATGTGTGTACCTCGTAGTAAATTAAATCAAATCAGTGACTCCAAATCTGAAACGACATCGAGATCGGTGGTTCTGTGACTAATTTGATTTTTATTTATTTTGTGTAAATGTTCAGATATAAATTTATTGTTTATGAATAAATGACTAATGTTTGTAAACAATCGGAAGTACCGACTTTTCGAAATCGGTAACGAACTTCCCTAGCAAAAATTGTTTTTTAAAGCAATAAGTTAATATCTAAGGTATTCTAAACATTACAAATTTCAATTAAACCAGGTAGGTACGGTATTTTTCTTTTATTTCGGGAATGGTTTTCTGGTATTGGCCATGATAACACACAAATAAAAATAAAAACGTGGGTACCTAGAATTGTCCGTTTGCCAATGGTGGATAGTCATATCTATATATCAACCCGCTTTCCACTATCCCGTTTACATAATAACAAAGATCTCAGCACAACTTTATTTGCGGGAATAAAGTGGCCTTTTCATAGCTTCGCCCGGGGAATTTCTTTATTCCTAATACCGTCTCCAAGGTTGGCAGTCTGTGCGATACAGTTATGACAACAAACAGCTATCCCGGCGAGGAACACATTCAAGAGTTTAAAGTGTAAACGATTTATATGTAAATGAAGTACTATTATGACTGTGCCAATAACTTTGCTTAGGAATAAAATATTATGAATCCAAAAGCTTCAGATACATACTCGACCTAATTACAGAAGAATACGTTTTATGTCTTACATAAAACTTTTGGGGGCTTATAGGTGTTTCGTTGACATCGACTTTCAATTTTGGCCCATATATTGAGGCAAAGGCTCAGTTAGCTCCTTGGGATCCTTGCGAAGGTGAGAGGGTACTTCACGCCAGAACAGCTGCTCAACTTGTATCAAGCGCAAGTTCGATCATGCATGGAGTACTGTTCTCATCTCTGGGACGGATCTGCCAAATACCAGCTTGATGCACTCGAGTCGATCGAAAACCGGGCCAAGAGACTCATCGGCAATGAGGCACTGGTTAAGTCAAAGCTCCAGAGCCGAACATCGTCGCCGAGTTGCCAGCTTGTCGGTTTTTATCGGTTGCATTTCGGGTAAGTGTGCGATGGAATTGCATGATCTGATTCCGCCCAGCCCGTTCCATCATCGGACTACCAGACGTCCGGCGATGCGTCATCGGTACATGGTGGATATCCCACCCATACGCACAAAACGTTTTGGGGACACTTTCATTATGCGTACAGCTAAGGAGTGGAATTCCCTGCCAGAGTCTGTGTTTCCAGATAGCTACAATCTTGGGGTCTTTAAGTCAAGAGTGAATAGGTTTTTTCTAGGCAAGCGTGCTTCACCGTCGACCACATCATCGCTTACCATCAGGTGAGATAGTGGTCAAGCGCAACGCTATAGCCGAAAAAAAAAAAAAGGTACATTAAAAACATTTTGGTCTTCAAGCAGCAAATCAACGGCTGAACGTCAACCGGCCTCGTCTGACACCATTTATGTAGCTTAACTTTAATTGCAAGCGGAAAACCCTGTTATAATTACACTGAGAGCAAACCTCGTCGTTTACGCAATTTATTGTAAGTTATATAACTTATAATTCCATCTGCCTAGCCTTTTCCCAACTATATTGGGGTCGGCTTCCAGTCTTACCAGATTTCTATAGCTGAGTACCAGTGTTTACATGGAGCGACTGCCTATCTGACCTCCAAAACTTATCAACTGGGTAACACGGTACCCCTTGGCAAGACTGGTGTCAGATCTCAAGCTTCTGACTACCCGAAACTTCTTCAAATGACAGCCGGGACCAAAGGCTTAACGTGCTTGCCGAGGCACGGAGGAAACTCGGTATGTTGAAATGGTCACCCATCCACGGACCGACCTCGTCAATCGTTGCTTAACCTTGATGATCGACCGGTGCGGCTAGTATTATTTAGCCACGAGCTCCTCAAGTTATATAACTTATAATTAACTTCTGTAAAATAGTGTTCTGTAGTTTGATTTCTTTTGACGTTAACAATAAATTTCGTACTTCTGCAGTTATCATGAAGGATTTAGGTCCCATAACTTCTATGAAATGTGAACCCCATTACAACATATTGTCAAGTTCGCCGTCACGGTCGTATAAAAGAAAAGTTTTATATTTATCAGTTTGTTATCTTAATTCAATTTCGAATCGATTTTATTCAATTGTCAGAAGTTTCAAACGTGAGTTAGTATGTAGGTGCCGCTTTATGTATTCGAGTCAGGCTCTGAACTAGTCAGAACAAACTACTGAGCATACATACGAAGTACGAACGGTGCCTGATTTAACGCTACGACAATAATTTATACTTGCTACAGTGCTATGTTAGAAGCTTTGTTTCATAAAGTTAGTTATCACGATTCACATTTATTCACACACTGTTGTGCTGATAATTCAGTCCAAGAACAGTAAGACGATCAATACTGAAGCACCGTTCGATTTTTATCATGATCACAATGTGAAAGATTCTTTGTTACAGTAGCAATGGAAGTTTCGTGCTTCTTAGTACAATAATTAACAGCTTTTCTTATGAGAACGTTGACCTTTCACCACACGTCTGTTTAAATAATAAAAACATACAGTAGTATTTTTTGTAAAAAGTTTTTTTTATTTTTCACTTTTTAATTGTACCTACCTAATAGGCAAGTTGTTTAGTAAGGTACCTATAATGCCAGAATATCATAAAACTTAAACATAACCGGTGAAATGAGACTGTACCAAGGTAAACTGTACACATCTGCGTACCCCTATAGAGCGTACTGGCGTGATGATATGTTATGAAATGGTATAAACAATAAACAACCATGCGATTGCAGCAATCCCGAGGGATTTGCCGTTATTTATTGAAGAGTTCTGTTGTATTCTTCGAATTTCTTCACCAGATCTCATAAAGTCGAAAATAGAACCTCCTCCTTTTTGGTAAGTCGGTTAACAAAAGGAATAGAATTACCAAACCAACTTTCACGCATAAACTACAGAGTGAATGTTGATGAAACTTTTCAGCAATTAGTACATCAGAATAACACATAGGCTATAACGATTGACATAAGAATCATCAAAATCGGCCATTGCGTTTGGTCATGGAACAAACATACATAAATAAATAGACTGATAAACACATTACCCTCCTTCGGCAGTCGGGAAATTAAATTGTAGTGGGGGCAGTATTAATCACACGCAGGCGGAGCCACGGGCGGCAGCTAGTTGCATAGATAGATAAGTAAGCTTACCATTACAATTAATCAAAGTTTATATCTCTGTCCCAGTCCCGTAATGAAAACAGGTTGTCGTAAAGCTAAGCACTAAGTATGAACTTTAGGCTTTATCTGTAATGCCTAACGGTGTACTAACTTTATATACATGAACCTGAAATATAGTTCAGTCTAAAATAGGACAAACCATCGCTGTTGACAATCTGGGCTTGCGACTTGCTCATTTTAATTTTGAGAGTGCTTCTGTATGCATTTGGTTCCACGTGTAGCTTTTGAAAACAAGACGTAATATCTATCTAGGACAATATTTTGCAACTTGTGTTTGTACATAACCTTGATTCTCAATTGAGAAATGATGACCTATGTGATGGAACGAGATAGCGGTGTAGTATGACATCGATTTAGACATCATCAAATATCAATTCGAAGTTTAATTTTATCTTTTTATACTCATCGCATAATCCATGTGTTGAAAAAAAATAGGGATAAAAAGTAGACTATGTCAACCGGGGATATTGTAGCTTCCCAACGGTGAAAGAATTTTTAAAATCGGTCCATTATTTTTTAAGTTTACTCGTTACATAAAAATCTTTCCTCTTTATAATATTAATTAATAATAGTATAAAGTATAGATTTAAATGAGTGTTTAAAAGATAACAAAAATTGTAATGTAATACATATTTGGATGAGTGAATTCGGTGTTTTACTATAGCAAGCCTTGTAGTAGCATCGGCGTCACAGAACAGAAAAAACGCCTGATCGGCGTAGTGGTTTCGTAGCTGTTTTGTCGTGTAGTTTTTTGCATAGTGTTTCATAGGGTCGTCGTCGAAACTTTGTCGTAGCGGCTTCATAGTTTGGGCGTAACGTTGTTGTAGCACCATCGTAGCATTATCATAGCGACTTCGTAGCTTGGGCGTAACGTTGTTGTAGTACCGCCGTAGCATTATCGTAGCGGCTTCGTAGCTTGGGCGTAACGTTGTTGTAGCACCATCGTAGCCTTATCGTAGCGGCTTCGTAGCTTGGGCGTAACGTTGTTGTGGCACCATCGTAGCATTATCGTTGCGGTTTCGTAGCTTGGGCGTTACGTTGTTGTAGCACCATCGTAGCATTATCGTAGCGCCTTCGTAGCTTGGGCGTAACGTTGTTGTAGCACCATCGTAGCATTATCGTAGCGTCTTCGTAGCTTGGGCGTAACGTTGTTGTAGCACCATCGTAGTGTCTTCGTAGCTAGGGCGTAACGTTGTTGTAGCACCATCGTAGCATTATCGTAGCGCCTTCGTAGCTTGGGCGTAACGTTGTAGTAGCACCATCGTAGCCTTATCGTAGCGGCTTCGTAGCTTGGGCGTAACGTTGTTGTAGCACCATCGTAGCATTATCGTAGCGGCTTCGTAGCTTGGGCGTAACGTTGTTGTAGCACCATCGTAGCATTATCGTAATGGCTTCGTAGCTTGGGCGTAACGTTGTTGTAGCACCATCGTAGCATTATCGTAGCGGCTTCGTAGCTTGAGCGTAACGTTGTTGGATCAATACAATGAATACGTGGTTAAACAAACACTCGATATTTTGAACACTCAACGTATTAAGTGTATGATTTAATGAGTGTTTAATTTAATGACCGACATCGACTATACAATGTAGACCTTCGATTAATTAGTGTTTTATCAATTGATATTCGTTACTTGGCTTATGATATGGCATAATAAATAAAACCCGTTATAACAATCGCGTGACGTAGGTAAACCTGCAACACGAACGTATTCACCGGTGCAGTATTTTCGTAAATTGCAAATTCACCGGCACCCAATATTTTCATGGTAATTACTGCTAGCGTAGCCATTGCAATCATCAGTCGCCCTCAAAAAACTATTCGTATGCGCTTTTATTATAGTTTTTTATTTGTGACCGCAATGGTCAACTTCTCATTTTCCATTGCTAAACCTTTGTGAAAATGTCTGCATAAAATATTGTGAGTTTAACATGACCGGGGAAAGATTACATAATTTACGGATATCAGACGGCTTTTTACACTTAGTTAATTGTTAAACAGTAGGTAAGCCCACCGTAATAAGAGCAAATAAGAACACTGATACCCATTCCCTTTCATAATCCCTTAATCTTATTAATGACACTCACTGACTCACCGCAGAAAAAGGATTAGACCGTTCAGAAGAATAAATAATGAAATATTAAAACAGACGCTATTTGGACACTGAAACGATGTTACAAACAGTCTGCTGGCACATCCAAAAGTAGGTACATATAAACCGGAAATGGTAGCAAATATCAAGTGGGAAGCAAGTAAAATATTCCATTTGTGTCGCCACCGAAATGGCGACGATATCAGAGGGCAGAATCGCTATCGTTAACATGGGGCTACACGAATGTTTTTCAAGCATGTTTACTTTTTGTTTCGATTTATTATTAAGTAGCAGTCCACCACGGCTTCACACGTAACAAATATAGAAAAACCTTCCTCGTGTATTGCTTTTTCTGTAAGTGAAAATCATACCAAGTGGTTTAGAAGAAATGACTACAGACAGAGGCAGGCAGCGACCTTGTTTAATTTATTTGTAAAGTAGCTTCTGCCAGCAGTTCCGCCCGCGTGAAAGACTGAAGTTATCACGAGGGGACATATTCCCGGGATAAAAGTATCCTATGTGCTATTCCAGACTATAATCTATCTTAGTGACAAATTTCATACCGATCCGTTCAGCCGTTTGAGCATGAAGAAGTAACAAACATACAAACACACACTCACAAAGTTTAGCCTTTTTAATATTAGTGTGACTATTTATTCAATTTAGAGCAGATATGGTCTAATACAATCAAAAGAAACATTACAAAGGGACCATAAATTATATGAGGCGTTTAGGAGAAGGGGAGGGTATGAGTCGAGCCGAATCTCACGTGGGGGAAAGGGGCAAATATCACGTAATTTTTTCCGCAACAATTTTGCAAATTGTGAGAAATTCTCCACTTAAAGATTCCGCGGTCAACAGAGCACCCGACGCGAGTGCAATGAGACCTCTCCTGTTTTGTTATACGTCGAGCTATATAGGGTCTGCTCCTTCAACAGCGCTAAGCCACTGTAAGCAGCTGTGGGTAGCTATATAGCTACCCATTATGTGCAAGTGACAACTGCTTACAGTGGCTTAGCGCTGTTGAAGGAGCAGATAATTTTACTGAAAATTACATGGACATTTTGGTTCCAGTAGTGACTCTTGACCATTAGAATGAATATTCTTTTACCTATTTGAGTATTTTATTATAAGATTTTCTTACTGTGATTCTAGTCTACATTTTTAGTACCTAGTATTAAATAAAAATAGTTAAGCAAATTATGTTTTTTATGAATAAATCCAACGCAATCAAGCACGGAGTAACGTATTTACACAAAAAAAAACAAATCGAGCCAAATCTCACGACATCTCAATAATTTTAACGAATTTTTGACACTCCCCCCAGTGTCAAAAATTCGTTAAAATCGCCTCACTTACTTAATGGACGCCAAGGACATCACATTTTTTATTTTAATATAATGTTAAGGTATAAAGAGTTTCTCTAGAAGTACTGATAAGATTTTTATACACGAGATTTTATCTTTTAAATTTCGATATTCTCGCGTTTGACAACTATCTCGCTTGATGTTAAGCGATAATGTGGTCGACGGTGAAGCTCGCTTGCCTAGAAGTAACCTATTCGCTCTTGACTTAAAGACCCCAAGCTTGTAGCTATCAGATTACAATTCCCTACCGGAGTTGCCGGTAGGGAATTCCACTCCTTAGCTGTACGCACAATGAAAGTATTCGCAAAACGCTTAGTGTGTGGGTTGGATGTCCACCATGTAACGATGGCGCATTGCCGTACGTCTTATAGTCTGATGATGGAAAAGGCTAGGCGGAATCAAATTGTGCAGTTCCATCGCACACTCCCCGTAATGTAACTGATAAAAAACCGACAGGCTGGCAACTCGGCGACGATGTTCAAGGCTCTGGAGCTTTGAGCCGATCAGTGCATCGTTGCCGATCAGCCTCTTGATCAAATTTTTACAAAGATTCATAAGTATGAATTCGCGTTTTTTTATATATATAGCACATAACTTACATAAACATATTGATAGACTCATCATAGCACCAGTTTAAACCTTAGTGGTTTTTGGTTGCTATTTAATACTAATAATCCTGTACTCTGTTGTTTAATTGATAAATAAAGGAAAAAAAAAAAGTTACATTATATCCCGCAAAACTGCACAGTTATTGTTTATATGATAGATAGACCACGGAATGTATGTGTATATTACATTTTTTTGTAAGTAAGGTGGATTACTCAAATCTAATACAAAGTAGTAAAAAATATTAACGACTAAATGCATAGCTTTACAATTGTCGCAACATAAAGTTCAGACATATATAACGCTGCACTTGTGTCCACAAGTCTGTGGCTTACTCGATAAGTGACGTCATCTTAAAACGCCACACGCGTCATTTGAAGTCGTAGTGGGTAGACACATGTTTATCTGCAGTCTCTTGTATGTATTTAAATCTCCCACGTTATAATAAATCTGCATTTATTACACGCTAGCTTTTGCCAGTGGCTCCGCAAACGTGAAAGCTGAAAATTATCACAAGAGAAGATGAACAAACGTCTGGGATAAATGGTACCCTATTTCTATGTATATCCTAATACCTAAGACATGGTCTACTCGTGTATAAAGTTTTATCCAAATCCATTAAGACGTGAAAAGGCCAACAAACAGACAGACAGAGTTGCTTTCACATTAAAGTATGGATTGTCGAACTACATTCAATGAAACGGAAAATTATATTTTATTACCTAATTTTTGTTCAATTATTTGACAAAATATTTACATACATAACAACTTATTTTTGGTAAATATTGTTCTGTAATCTAACACCGTATTATTTTCAGTAACAATATGTTTGTTGTTTGTTTAATAAATCTGATGTCCTATCCAACTAACGCTGAACGACACTCATCGTGGGGGAACATCCACTTAATAATATATTCTCCTTGCGTCGTGCACTGAACGCGACAATGCCGGCGATACGAACCGCCACCTGTCACGCTGCTTATGAAATAACGTGTAACCAAAGGCTTTTCATGCCATGGACTGCTGCTTTATGAACAATGTACGTTCATGACACAACTATAATAGCCCGACTTAGAACAGACAGCTGAAAGTCAATATTTACAAGCTTTTATGTAGCATTTAATACCGATCACCAAAGGAATATACTTGTATTGTAGTAGCATCGATTTTGTAATTTGGACTCCACCCTCCTTGTTTCACATTTGCCTATCTATACCAATATTATAACAAGGAAAGATTGTTTTGTTTGTACCGAATAGGCTCCGAAACTACTGGACCGATTTCAAAAATTATTTCACCTATGGAAAGCTACATTATGCCCGAGTAACATAAGCTATAATTTTGATGGGAACGAAGCCGCGGAGGTCAGCTATTTCATATAAGACTAAACAACAGCGTGTGATGTTTCTGAAAGCTACTATTTATTTATTTATTTAGGGACAACAAACAGCAGTGTAATAATAACTAAAGATAAGTTAAAACTTAATAATAAAGGTAACAAATACACTACTCACAATGTTATCCACATATTTAAATAAACAGAGTAATAGTGATCATTACTTAATTGTTAGGGTACTGTTGTTGGTAGGGTATTGTTTGCTACTATAAATGCATGGTATTACCACAAAATAGTAAGTATAATAAAAAAAAAATAAAGGTAACCCATCCAATGCAACCAACCTCGTTACAGTACTTAATGTATGAATGACGTGACAAACGCACGCACAAAGCACTCATGACAGCCGCGACTGAGCTCGGTCCAATATTGCCCAATATGCCCTGTAAAACCGAAATGTCAAAGTGTGTGTGCAAAATGACACTTTGTTCGTAGTGGCTCCTCTGTCTGCGGCGCGCCGCCGCTTACGTACTTTGTGTTATTACGCCTTTGTTGTCTTGAAAAACGTCAAAGTTAGAAAAGGCTAAACTTATTTTTCCCCCTTCCTCTTCCACTAAAAGAAAATAAAGCTCGTAGCTATATTCGTAGCACGTCTACGAAAAGCGTAGCAGTTGATTTTTGCACGATAGTGTTAATTAGAGCATTGAGTTCTGCTTTCCTTGTAACGTTTTTGTTACAGTAACAGCTAGAACGAGTGTTTTGAAAAGGATTTGGCTGGTTTGTTTTAATATATTTACGCTGTATCCGTTGCGTGGGTGTAGCAGAATTAGTGGAAATGTCAAGGCTTTTGAAATCGAAACGCTTTTAAATGCTATTTGTAACTGTGGGTTATATAGGTTATATATTACTAGCAACTGCCAGCGGCTTCGCTCTCGTGAAAGTCAAAAATTAGGAACATATTCCCGGGTTGAAAAGTATCCTCTGTGCTATTCCTGACTATAATCTATCTCTGTGCCAAATTTTATCTATATCCACCCAGCCGTTTGATAGTGAAGAAGTAGCAAACATACAAATACACACACACTCACAAACTTTCGCCTTTGTAATATTAGTGTCTTCGCCCGCGTGAATGTCAAAAATTATCCCAGGGGAACATATTCCCGGGATAAAAAGTATACTATGTGCTATTCCAGACTGTAATCTATCTCTGTTTTCCAAATTTCATCCAGATTTGTCCAACTGTTTGAGCCTGAAAAAGTAACAAACACACACACATACTCAAAAACTTTCGCCTTTATAATATTACTAGCTGACCCGGCAAACTTTGTTTTGCCATAAACAGACCAAATATTTATCTACCCTACCCTACCCGAACCTACACTACCCTACCCTACCCTACCCTACCCTACCCGAACCTACACTACCCTACCCTAACCTACCCGACCCAACACTACCCTACACTACCCTACCCTACCCGAACCTACCCTACCCTACCCTAACCTACCCGACCCAACACTACCCTACACTACCCTACCCTACACTACCCTACCCTACACTACACTACACTACCCTACCCTACCCTACCCTACCCTACCCTACCAATAAACCTTACGGAGCCCGACACCTTTCCAACGAATGCAAAACCTTGGAAATCGGTTCGTGCGTTCTGGAGTTATAGCGTCAGCAAGGAACCCGACTTATTTTTATATAGTAGATAGACTAGTGTAATAGATTGAAAAAGAAGATTTCGTAAAAGGTTTTTATTTATATAAATATATATTGTGTCTAAAGACAGATAAGACATGGCAGCCAGCCACTTGAAGCCAGACAAGTACTGCGGACGAATAAAACAAGAACGAGGGGCAAAATACAGCCCACTGCTTAAAGGGTTTCTTTTCTAACGACAAGGAATAAATCTTATAAAAACCCATTTCTTCGTAAAGTGGCTATCGCTGTGTTGTCATTGGACTGCATTAAATGACAAACTTGACCCGTTTGTAGCAAAATATAAACGAGTACCATAACAAATAATAAGTATGTGTCGGATCCTGTCATGATTTGTTTAATTAAAATGGGACACAAGTATCTTTGTTTGGGTATTGTGCGGCGTCTAGCGACGGTTATGGTGTCTATGTGGTCCATTGAGAGATTGAGAGCGACAGTGATCGTTCGGACATGGTTGTGACATGACACATACTGCTCAGTGTTTTCTTTTAAGACGACGAATAACGCCAACGACCTTGAGAGAACAAAACGCGCACTCGTTTCACACCCGCGCGACCCAAAATGATGTAGTTTTTTGTACTTTCCTTATTATTCTATGACATAAAAAAAATAGCTTCGGATCAAAATGTAGATAATTTAATTGTCTTTGAGATGGTGTCAATTTCATTAAAATATGCCCAGCGGTTTTGGTGTGATTGTCGTGTTTTTTTCGTTTTAGACATAACTTTACAAATTAATTACACTATGTTATACGAATACAACTCAAAATTTGCTTAGATGAAATTATTAAGAAAATGGTCTAATATAACATATATATTTGCCAAAAACGATTACGACTAGCCGTTTAGACGTGATTCTCATTTTAAAATCAGCTACTCAAGGGAATCGGCGCCTTAAGACCAGAGTAGTATTTAGTACCATAGTAATAGTAATTGACTCTGTAACGAATTAAAACTGTGTAGAAGTAACAGGAGATATTTCTCTGAATTCTGCGCCCACGACTATAATCTGCCATCTGTATGTCACTAAGTAGGTCAAATCACGATCTTATATACCTGGATCTATCATATGTAATAAAAAGATAATCTGTGGCAGTACTGTTGCGATACCGAAAAATCTTTTTCTCATATCAAGCTACACTATCGTTGAGTATGTTACGCATATGCTTATGCTTTTTATCCTGAAAATATGCACGGTTTTATACGATGGGCTTCGGGAGTGAAGCCGCGGGAAAACGCTAACTACCTACACCTATTTATAGTTGTCTTAAGATTATGTTAAAGATAAAATAAACACATTGATATAAAATCCATAACGGGACCCTATTACTAAAACTCCACTGTCCTTCTGTCTGTCACCAGGCTGTATATCATGAACCGTGATAACTGGACAGTTGAAATTTTCTCATATGGTGTGATTCTGTTGCCGCTATAACAACAAATACTATAAACAGAATAAAATAGATATTTAAGTGGGGCTATACAACAAACGTGTATTTTTTTAATATTATAATTTTTGCGATAATGGTACGGAACCATTCGTGCGCGAGTCCGACTCGCACTTGGCCGGATTTTTATAACATCTGCAATGCGTAGGTAGGTAGGTAGGTCAATCATTATAATTTTCTATTCAGAGTCCCGTACCTACTCAAAGGGTCCAAACAGAGCCCTATTTCTCTCACTCATCCACCCGCCTGTCCCCTGCTGTTCACATTTGCATTATTTTTGTATCTTACTAACCTAAAGCCAAATATAGATAATCATCACATCATCAGCCTATTAAGAGCAGTGGTGATGAAATAATTTACACAAAGTAAAGCGCCTGCCTGGGCTCGAACCCATGACCTACAACTTGTAAGTCGCGGCCGATACCACTGGGCCACCCCTGCTCCAACAAATATAGATAATCGAAAAATATTTTGTAACATTTGATACGGCACCATATTCGCCAGTTCAGACGCCGATTTAGCCGGATATTTTATTTAAATTCACTTCCTTCCTAATTTAACTTACTGATTTCATTAATTATCAAAACATCAAAATCACCTCGTAAAACGATAGACGGTAACAGTGTCAACTTAACTGTACCGACCGAGTAACCCACACACCCGCACAGAATGAGAGCAATATTAAATAACAATAATATTACGCGTACATTCGCTAAAGCTCTCAAGTAAGCAATTAAGTACGAGCATTCTTCTCGTAATAGGTGTTCAGTGTGAGTTCTTAACGCGCTGTCATTTACATTTGCCGGCAGCCTCGGGAACTTGTACGAGGTTACGAGGTACTGCTTGTTATTACTACAATCTTGTATCTCACTATCTGCTCGTGGAAAGAACCAGAATGTTTTGACTAACAAGTCTTATTTCTTGATATAATGCTAAAATAATTCTCTGAAATGAATTTGCTTTTTCTCACTTTGTAGGTCGTTTACAATGAATTTTATAAAAGTTGTTATACCGAGCGTAGGTAAATACCTACCGTGTGCTTTCAGCTTCAAAATGTTTTCATACATTCGTTGCGAAAACTTTTGTTTCGCTGCGAACATTCAACCGCATATAATTATGAAGATTAGACAGCGAGCACAGCGATTCAAATTAATTTGTTTTTGCTAATTCGATTCACGTAATTAGACTCGTAAATATATAAAAAAATAAGTTCTTTCGCTGTAGGTATATAACGATGGTCCGATTTAAGACAGTAACGTGTCGCAGACACTTTTTCATGCCCTTGTTATTGATGTCTCAAAGATTTAGTAAGAAACGAACTAAAAGGCATAATGAAGAATAATTTCCCATCCGGTTCATTTTATGAAAAGAAGTAACACTGAAACTCTTTTCTTAATTTTTCTAACGACAAATGCACCTACTGGCCATTAATGGTACAAATAAAATGAGATGTCATTAAAGTTTTGTTTTTATTTTATTCTTTTGTACCTAAATATGGCGGCGGATATTTTTTTGACAAAAAGCTGCCTGCTCAATGTCATAAACACTTTGTGCTAATGCATTACTTATAACATTTACCTATGCCATGCATGAAATACCTATAAGTTATTACTTAGAACCACCACAACGATTTCATCGGACCCGTGGTTTATATCGGAGCCAATTTCTTTGAATAACAGTGGATACACGGACAGCGCTATTCAAAAAATATTTTTATTGTATAAATTTTAATATGATTGTAACTTTCATGTTTAATACAAATTTATGGTATGATACAGTTTATACGTTTTTATATGTTAGGTAAGCGTAGAAAAAAAGATTATTATTTTGTGAAAAAGGTGCTACCTTTTTGCTTGCAACGCAACCGTTTTTCATATTTTAACCTTATCTCAAAAGTACCTACTGGCCATTTATGGTCAAAATAATATAAGATGCCATTAAAGATTTGTTTTTATTTATTACTTTTCTACACAAATATAGCGCCTTATATATTTTTTGACACGAAGCTGCCTGTAAAACCACATATAAACTTCAATAATTACTTTTAAACCTTTTTAGTTAAACTTTATGCAAAATATCCATGCTATGCTCTTACAAATTAGAAAACAATTAAAAAAGCATTCAAATGGGGTCGTTCGATAGGGTACTCCCTATTCCATTCATGATTACAAAGCCAGAATCCTGAATCGATAAGGGCTTATAGACAAAATGACGCGGTCAGGGCAGACGGGGCGGCGCTCGAGCCCCTGATACTGAGCCGCAAGACCGCAGGCCAATCTACTCGCAATGTACTTACGTAGCCAATGTACAGGAATAGCTACATTCTATGTAGACTTCCGAGGCGGCAACGCTGATTAGTTCACTCAGTAGTTCAGTACTAGTTACCAGTTACGACCTAGATTAAACTGTTGTGGTTTACAGAACCTATTCAGCATGGCCTCCTTACAAATCTTAAACTAAATTCTCTAAATTTCAAAGCTTTTTATTACTTTTCTACAAAAAGAAAACTTAATACAAAACCACATTTTGTTCTAAATAAAGAGAAGTTCATGAGGTAGCAACGTAAATCTTGAAATAGTCATTCGAGAGTTACTTGAATATATAGTGATTGCAGTTTATTGTTATCGAAAGCATAAACAACAAATAGGATGTATTTAAACCTTCCATTAAGCAAACATTTATTAATATAGTCAGCCTATCAATCTATAATGTCGTTGGTTGCCTTGTTGGCAAAACTATTACGCAAGCTCTGAAGCCTTGGTTGTTAGGACATGCCGTTGTCCCGTAAGTAGATCTTTTAACAAAGAAAACAAACAGGGTACAAGGAAAATTTTCTCACTCGCCACCGATCATCTTAATCTGGCACTCCGATATCCTCGTATAAGTCGCTCCTTAAGACCTGGGATCATGTTGGAGAAAACATATTGTTCTTACGTATTGTTGCTACTTTTTGTAGGTGTACGTACCTATATCTATACTGCTAAGGTAAAGTTTGTGAGTTTGTGAGGTTGTAGGGGGTAATCTACTGAACCGATTTAAATGAAATTTGGCATGGAGATAGTTTGAGGCCCTGGGAAGGACATAGGATATATTTTATTACGCGTGCGAAGCCGCGGACAGAAGCTAGTAAATAATAAATAAAAAATTTGTTCAGCCAAATAAGGCCCATAGATAACATACACAAATTAAACAACAAAAAAACTAAAACATAATCCTTAAGAGATATCTCTCTTAAGGATTATGTTTTAGTTTAGTATCTCTCGTTCGTCTCGTTAGATATCTCTAACACGAAACATGAAAACCTATAAGGCTTTGCGGGTTTGTCACCTCATCCAAACAACTAAGTATGCAAGTACGCACGTATCTCTGAGTTCAAAACGTCCTCAATCTGCCTACCATTTACCCAACTAAGTTGAAAATAGCTTCCAGTGTAACTATAGATAGCTTCCTGTGTAACTGGAGATAGCTTCCAGTGTAACTGGAAATAGCTTCCAGTGTAACTGGAAATAGCTTCATTGTAACTGGAGATAGCTTCCCGTGTAACTGGAGATAGCTTCCAGTGTAACTAGAGATAGCTTCCAGTGTAACTGGACACAGCTAAATATCACTATTTTACACGGAGCTACTACTTTTCTGATCTCCAAAACCTAGTAACTGGGTAACTGGGTTGTGACAACACTGGTGCCGAGTTCAAAACTTACTATGTAACCCTTTAATATAATTTCATAGGAAATTCTATTAAATTCATACTATGAAAAATTCGATTCTGTTTTTTTTTTCCTTTTGTTATATTTGAATTATATCCCTTACAGATAATAAATTACACCCGAAAGAATGTTGTTGTAACCAAAAGTAATATCCGTAGATAAATACTTCGCTAGATTACTCACGGGGAAACATGTAACGTTATTGATGCTGATCCATTACGTGCGTGAAATTGAATCACAAGTTAGCGTGTCAAAATTTATGAAGATATATCTTTTACTTGAGATTACGCCACACGGTATAGCTATTCTACCTACTTTGTAACCATTCGTGATCCCGACGACAAAATCCTTTCAATCGTAACAAGAAATTCAATTTACAACACTAACAGTGAGCAATTAATCAGAACCCTAACCCTTCCAAGATATAATCAAAAGATAAAGTTGTAATTATAACGATAAACGCTGTCAGACATTTCCGAACTTCGTGGGAATCATCTAGCCTTCAGCGAAATCAGCAAACGTAAGGGATCGCTTCTTCGAAAGCAGGTATTACACAAACTGCCTTCAGGCGAATCGTAACGATCCCTCCAACAAGGCCTCGGCGAGCGAGAGCCATAACTTTAAAATATTAGCTATAAATGCGGGCTCGTAGAACGTAATCGAAAACAAAGCCTTGTTTAACCGCCTATTAACAGCAAATTACTATAAGTAATTGCCTTCTTTGACATCTTAACAAATGAATATAAATTCTATAAAGTGTACAAATCGTGCAAAATAAAAAAGCTGTAAAAAACTCGGGATATTCTCAATAAACAAAAATGTTTACGAGCTCGCTTTTGTTGAAGACAGTAGCAGAAGTTTCTTTGCTGAGTGTTGAGCTTTTATTTTTATGTGGTACAGGTGCAGATATTCCAGAGTGAATAGTCGTGAGCGGAACCGCGCGTCACAATACTGCTCCTCTTACGTCACAGACAGTGGTGAGTGGCACCATTGTGAGCCACAACGAGTTAGCACGAGTGCGCATTCACAGTTGTCACCAGGCACTGAAGTGACGCCGCGCGCACTAATTGGGTCAAGGTTCCTATCCCGGGTAACGATAACCAAATAAAATATGTCTAGGGACTTATTTTGTTTGTTTCTGCGTTTATGTTGTTATTAAAATAAATCGAAACACTTGTCAATATAAAAGAAAGAGCTTTCTCAATACATTTTGCATTATAGGATATTCATACGACAATACTCTTTGACTTTGATAATTAATTTAAGAAAAACCGTAGTTAGAAACACCTGCGCAATTTTAATCTGAAAGTAGCTCTGTCTGTCTGTTACCTTTTCACGCTTAAGCCGCTGGACCGATTTGGATTAAATTTGGTATTGAGATAGTTTGAGACCCAGGGAAGGACATAGGATAGTTTTAATCCCGGCAATCATCCTTCAGGGGGCGGAAAAGGGTGTGGAAGTTTGTTTGGTGAACTAATAATTTCTCAAGTAAGGCGATCCAATCACTTACAGTATTATTGCGCGATATAAAAAGTAGGCAAGCTCCGCAGATGAAGTCACGGGCAACAGCTAGTAGTATCTATAAAGAAGGTATGTATGTACGTAAACCCTCGCCAATTAATTATGTATTAGATTAAAATATCGTAATGAACAACGAAATAAAATGACACTGAACAAAATTAACCCACTGAAATTGCGCTGCGTTCGAACAGCCAAACAGATCCTCAATTCGGAATTGCCATGATAACCAATTGAACACGCTTGGCAGATCACGACCGCAATTCGATCCTGAAATGTCGCTAACGAAGCGGCCTTCGAGCCAAACCTTAATATTACCTATCCTTTAATATTAACGTAGTTTCATTACCTTTTTAGTACCCATCATGTCTTGACGGACTTGTCGTAAAGGTTCCAGAGCATTTGCGCGTACTTGGCTGAAGGACTACTCGTAAAAATATGTACGGAATGTAGACAATGCCTTAGCGTGTTGCGGAGAACTCGTTTACAAGGCAATCATACTGGAGGCGTTTTCATAACAAACAATGGACTCTTTGCGCTCGGTCACCAATACAAACGGCAGCGGATTGCTCTTCACAACGTCAAGTTTGGAAACAAATACCACGGCCATTGAACGCTTTCTGGGTCAAAAGTTAATTTTCCTTTGAGTGGCACAAAAAAAACTTAAAAAAAATTAAATTAGTTTTCGGAAAATATATTATAACAATAGCTATAGACGATCCGAGAAAACCATTTTACTTGCAAGTCGCTGAAAACACCATCTATAGCCGTGGAACGGAACCGAACGCGATCAAAGTACTTATAAAAATAATCAGACGAAAAACGCTAATTACGTCGGCACGGTTTCTTTGTATGGTATGAAAAATAAAGTCGAAAAAGTCAAATGTGTTTATTTCAAGTAGGCAGAGAGCAGTGGTGGCCCAGTGGTATCGACCGCGACTAACAAGTTGTAGGTCATGGGTTCGAGCCCAGGCAGGCGCTTTACTTTGTGTAAATTAGTGCTTCACCACTGCTCTTAAAACGGTGAAGGAAAACATCGTATGAGAAAACCGGCATGTCCTAGAACCAAAAATAATCCACCAACCCGCACTGGGCCCGCGTGGTGGATTACGGTCCATTCCCTCTCACAGAGAGGAGGCCTGTGTCCCAGCAGTGGGAACATTAATAGGCTGATGATGTGATGATGTGATTATGCGGCACTTTTGAACGTTAAAATTTACAAGTAATAATAATGTATTCTACTGTGCATTCGGAAAAGTTGCTTGTTATGGAGAAGAACGCACAAGAAACTCCATTATGTATGTATGCTAGTATTATATTATCTGTATGTATGCTAGTATGATATTATCTGTATGTATGCTAGTATTATATTATCTGTATGTATGCTATGGCTAGTTGACTAAAATCCACGTGGTTGATCATGTCAACCCTAGTAGATGTATTGTATTAGATAACAACAAACCTCCAGATATTCATTCGTTGATATAATTATACCTTCTGTTATGATGATATGTTTTTGTTCTGGGTATGATATGTAGGATATAATTGCCGTATCTTTTCAAAGACTGCCCAACGTAATTTCAGGAGCTTTATAATTTACCGCTGATCGAAGAACTCACAATAATCAATTTAATTTATTAAAAATCTTTTTTACAAAAATTACAACCGACTCTACACTCGAAGTTGTGGACGATTATGTCTACCTGGGACAAACGATCCAGTTGGGTAGGGCCAACTTCGAGAGAGAGATAAACCGTCGAATCCGACTCGGCTGGGCAGCGTTCGGGAAGTTGCGCGGTGTCTTCTCGTCCAACTTACCACAGTGTCTCAAGACAAAAGTCTATGACCAGTGTGTGTTGCCAGTGATGACATATGGCTCTGAGACGTGGTCGCTCACAATGGGCCTCATCAGAAAGCTTACAGTCACTCAAAGGGCAATGGAGAGGACTATGCTCGGCATTTCCTTGCGTGATCGAATCAGAAATGCAGAGATCCGTAAGAGAACCAATGTTACAGACATAGCTCGAAGAATTGCCAAACTTAAGTGGCAGTGGGCAGGGCACATTGCTCGCAGAACGGTTGGCCGATGGGGCAGAAAGGTTCTGGAGTGGCGACCGCGAACCGGAAGACGTTGCGTTGGGAGGCCTCCCACCAGGTGGACCGATGACCTCGTGAAGGTTGCGGGGATCCGCTGGTTGCGAGACGCACGGGACCGGTCAATGTGGCGACGCTTGGGGGAGGCCTATGTCCAGCAGTGGACGTCTTTCGGCTGATATGATGATGACAACCGACTTCCTAACAAAAACACTACAAAGTGAAAAATAACTTCAATTTCGAAAGTCGGTGTTCCTGTTTTCGTTTCTTGACACCGACTGCCGAAATTGAAGTTATTTTTCACTTTGTAGTGTTTTTGTTTGGAAGTCGGTTGTAATTTTTGTATAAATGTTTTTTATTTTTCACTTATTAGTTGTGGTACATAATGGATCAATTATAAAGGCTAGGTGAACTGTTCACACCTGCGTACACCTTTAGATCGTACCAGTGTGATGTTATGTTATGAAATGGTGCAAACAATAAACAGACATTCGATTGCAGCAATCCCGAGTGATCTGCCGTCATTTATTTAAGAGTTCAGATGTATATCTCCGAAGTTCTACATTAGATCTTAACAAAAAATAAATGGAACCACATGACAAGCACCAGCGTTTAAATTAAAAAAAGAATCATCAAAATCGGTCCACCCAATAAAAAGTTCTGAGGTAACACAAATAAAAAAAATATATATACAGTCGAATTGATAACATCCTCCTATTTGCGAAGTCGGTTAAATATGCAGACTAGGTTATTCAATCGAGTAGAAACAATCGAAAGATTCTCCTTTGAAATTGAAATTGGCCCCTGGCACAGCGCACAGAACGATCTCCATACCCACTCCTCTCAAAGTTCCCAGATATTTGTTTTATCTGACTCAACTGCGATGCGATGAGGAAAAGTTAAAATTTCCGAGTTGACAAAACCAGGGGCACGAAAAGCATTTTACTCGTATATTTCACATATGAAGATTTATATTGTAACTTTAGCAGTCAATTTATTTTCTTAAGGATTTTCCTCTTCAGAGAAGACGGAGCCTTTACCTGTTAAGACTCTGCTAACGTTTAATGTCAAGCCATTTAATTTTACTCCCTCCTAACTTTTAACTCAGATAAAAACGTAGTAAAAGTTGATTGTCTGAGAGAACATAGAAGAGAAATATAATGAAAGTAACTTACTTATTACGTTTTCAGGGTTCCGTACCCAAAAGGTAAAAATGAGACACTATTACTAAGACTCTACGATCCGTCTGTCTGTCTGTCCGTCTGTCACCAGGAACCGTGATAGCTAGACAGTTGAAATTTTCACAGATTTCTGTTGCCGCTGTAACAACAAATACTAAAAACAGGATAAAATAAATATTTAAAGGAGCTCCCATACAACAAACTTGTTTTTTTTGACGTTTCTTGCGATAATGCTACGGAACCCTTTGTGCGCGAGTCCGACTCAAACTTGGCCAGTTTTTAAGTGAAATATGATAATAACGCGTATTTGAAGTTTATAAACCTCTTTAAAGACATTTCTAGAATCTTCTTTGAAAAATATTCGTTTCCTTCATAATAAATCAGTCACAACCAGCACAATTAAGCCTTGTTAAGTGACATAAATAAGCGAGTTCGTGATAATTTGACAAGCGGTCGTTTGGCGGCACATCGCTAAATTCCGCACTTTACGTGGGACACTCAGAAAGTTTTGCGACACTAAAAAAAATTGTTCTATACGTACATATATTTTTATTAAATCTTTTCAAAGTACTTTCCACCAGCCTCTATACAAAGATTCATGCGCCTAAACCAGTTTTCAAAACACTTTTTCCAGTCCGCCGCAGACACCTCGTTTACAGCCTGCTCGAACGCAGCCAGCGCATCTTCCGGCGACGAAAATTGTATCCCTTTGAGCTGATTTTTTATTTTTGGGAATAAAAAGAAGTCACACGGTGCTAGATCAGGGCTGTAAGGAGGGTGACCCAGGAGTTTGACTGGCGTGCTGTCCAGGAAGTCCCTCGTTTTGAGTGCGGTGTGCGCAGGTGCATTGTCGTGGTGGAGCAGTAGCCCGCGGAGCCCTGTGTTTGGTCGCTTGTTGCTTATAACAGAGAAAACTTCTGGCAAACATTTGGTAGTATACCATTCGGCATTAATGCTTCTTTGATCCCGTAAGGGAATTGATACCAAGTGGCCAGTCAAATTAAAAAAGCTAGCGATCAAAATCTTACCCCCGCTTCTAGATCGCTTCACTTTGGTAGGCGTTGGCTCATTTTGAAACACCCAAACAGTCGACTGGCGCTTGGTTTCTGGGTCGTATTGATAAATCCAGGACTCATCACCTGTAACGATGTCGTAAACACGCCGAGACGAGCCTGCTTCAAATTTGTTAAGCATATCACGGCACCATTCCACCCGGGCCTGCTTCTGAGCATCGGTGAGGTTGTGCGGCACCCAGCGTGATACTATCCTCCTCACGCGAAGATGGCTGTGTAGAATCTCGTGAACGCTTCCCGATCCAATCTTCAATATGTGTTGAATCTCCTGATATGTAATTCGCCTATTGTCTTGGATTAAATTTTTCACTGCTAGCACGTTTTCTTCGGTAACAGCCGTCAAAGGGCGACCGCTTCTTTCGTCATCCCCCAAAGTTGGTCGACCGCGCTTGAATTCGTTATACCAACGATACACGGTTGCCTTGGAAGGGCCTTCATCCATGAATGCCATTTGAAGTCTATCGTACGATTCATCCGGTTTCAGGCGACACTTGAAATCGTATAAAATCATAGCTCTAAAATGTTCCCGGCGCAGATCCATATTTCAGTGAGACACAATACTTTGAATTAACTCGCAAAAAATGTGGAGGGAAATTTTGAAATTGGAACTTACTTATTTTTACTTATAAATAGTCATATTTTCGAAAAACATTATAACTGGCCAGTCTCCCATATATAAAAACTTTTTTTCGCAATACTTTCTGAGGGGCCTGGTATTTATGTCATAATTATCGAGGCTTCTCACCCAACTGGGCCGCATTCCGGCTAACTTCAGGGCGACAAGTTAAAGGACCGAGTTGCACTCCTCCACGGGAAACTAGATTACGTGAGTTGGCACAACGCCAGTTGTAACTAATGTTATTTTAGTTTTGTCCACTGTTGTCCAAAATGTTATTAAATTCTTTTAGATAGTTCTAAATTACTGATTTCAAGATGGTGGTGGATGGCGGAGGACAGTGATGGCGGATCTCAAATTAGCAACTACATATTTTGTACTTTCAGTGGTTGTACAGTTGTATTGTTTCTATAGTAATTACAACTGTGAAGTAACGCTTTATTTTCGAAATGTTGATTTTCGTGTTTTTGGAACACGGGATAACGTTGCAATTAATAAGTAACTCATTTCGTACTTAACGTTTCTTTGCAATGCAGTCGAAATAAACTAGGTATTTCAATTTAGTCTTATGTCGGTCTACTGCTGCCGGGCGAGCACGGCCTCGGTTTTTGCTCCCAAACTGTTATAAAAACGTGTGGCTCAAGCCTGTCACAGTAGGCCGTGCTCGCCCGGCTGGTTGAAAATAAACCGTCGGGATGGCGTTGATCGAGATTTTGTCTATCGGAATTACGTGGTAGATCGGCACTCCGAAATATATAGATATCTACGTACATAAAGTATTACCTTTATCTATTCAGTATTGCGGGTATCCACGCATTGAAAGTAGGTATTGTACTCCGTTCCTCATCATTGCTTATCGGAACAGCTGCAGAGAATATTCATCCAAGGCCAAAAAACGAAGAGTCGTATTGGAATTTTGAACTACGCCAATGCGAAAAATATCGAGATATTGTTGCCAGCCAACCCCCACTTAGACAAATATTTTTGTTTGTGTAATACTACTCGTGCGACGCATATAAAGATCGGCGAACAGCCGTTAAGGTGCGTCATCGTGGCACATTTACATGGACTGTCTTTTGGAATCTTGCCCCCTAAGTGGATCGATGCGTACGGCGCGCGGCGGTTACCATTCATCATCCAACCGAACCTAACACTCTTTATATATATTAATTTGAAACATCCACCCGCAGTTTGGGCGGTTTTTTACATACAAAGAAGCATGTAAGTACCTTAGAGATAGTTTTATTACTTTGCAATGGCTACAGGGTTATTTTATGTACGAGTTAGTTTTCCAAGACGTTTAAAGCGTTAGTCTTGGTCGTGGCTTTACTTTTTCCAATAAGTAAGTGTGAAAATATGAAAACTTTGCGTATGACTATCAGCATGGTCTTAGTCACAGACATGAATCTAACTAGATACCGCAAGTCCCTCCATCTGTATGAAAACCAAGCGTGCCATTTTTGACACACAACTTAAAAACAAATTTACTTGCCAATGAAAGAAAACATTTCCAATGGCTCTGCCAATTTTTTCTATACAGTCTTTACAGCTCAATAGGGCATAAAACGGTATTTTTCTAGATTTCGGTGGATTTCCGGTGCCGATAATGCTAAATGAAAAGCTCAAATTACGATCTAAGATCGTAACTTTACTGCGTTTTTTGGCACGCGAAGTACATACAATCGCGTCATCTAGTTACATTTATGTCTATGGTCTTAGTGTTCGTAGATACCGAAGGAAGAATCTTACGGTCTAGTAAAGTTTTGTAATATTTTGTATACGAACAAATTGAAGCGAGAACTAAACAAATAAGAAGTTGTTTGAAGTAAACACATGCCAGTGGACAATAGAGAATCGACTTACCTAAATGGATTGGGCTGGATTTTAAATAGAAAATAATTTGTAAATGATGGGAGGGTCAGATCCACATCTAATCAACTAATAAACCTGAATAAAATCGAACCTAGATAATGAAAGTTTTTACGCTGATTTTGCAAACCAAGTACCTAGTCGGGCAAGCTACTTAACCTCCAATGCACGTTTAAACTGTCAATAGAAGAAAATAGATGGCTGTGGTGTCCGGGATAAAGGTTGTGTTACTGCTCACGCTCTACTGTGATCCCTTAACCGAAGCGGTTTGCTGAACGGACAAACGGGGAGTACCATTTAGAAACTTTCGAACCCAATGACTCGAATTGTAAGTAATGGCTAGTGCCCCTTCAAATTATACTCATCCCGTAAGAAAAAGGGGTGCATTTACGTCTGTGTGAGTAGTAGTAGGTATCTATAGCTAGGGCACCCCAGTAACGAATTTTTTTTGTTTTTTTCCAGAACTACTGTCCCTATCGATAACCCTTTTACGTGATGGGGCGATAAAGAGTTTTTGGGATGTTTTTGACGATTTCGGAGAAATACAACAGTCATATTCCGTTGGATAGGTCTCAATATCAACTAGTAGGCGGCGGAGATTTTAAATTTTGCTAATCGGATTCGGAACCGGAACCTAAACCGGAATTGGAGGTGGCGGCTGAAGAAAGATGTGTTAAGATTAAGAGAAAGCAGTCTTCGGTACCGAAGTCGGAATCGGAGGTTTTAAATTTTGTTTATCGGTGTCGCAACCAGAACCGAAACCGCCATCGGAGGCGGAGGCTAAAGAAAGATGTGTTATGATTAAGAGAAAGCAGGTTTAATAAATTTCAGCTGAAAAACAGTACACTTAACTAGGCGCTGAAAAAAAACAAACAAGTTTTCTAAAATCGTAATCAGAATTAAATAAACAAAATGGGTGTACCAAGTAGTAAATTAAATCAAATCAGTGACTCCAAATCTGCCGCCGATAACCTCCGATTTAAAAGTTTCACGGTAGAATCATTTTAAAAAAAAAAAGTAAGTATGGAGTTTCTTGTGCATTCTTCTCCATAACTAGCTACTTTCCGAATGCACGGTAGAATCAACTTTTATTCCATGTAAATTTAAAAAGTATGGAGTTTCTTGTGCATTCTTCTCCATAACTAGCTACTTTCCGAATGCACGGTAGAATCAACTTGTATTCCATTTAAATTTAAATTGTGACATTCAAAAGTGCCGCTTGGTGGCCCAGTTGAAATAAATATCTTTTGTCTTGTCTTTTGTCTTTTTTCGGAAACGACATCGAAATCGGAGATTTTGTGACTAATTTGATTTTTATTTACTTTGTGTAAATTTTCAGATACAAGTTTATTGTTTATGAATAAATGACTAATATTTGTAAACAATCGGAAGTTCCGACTTTTCGAAATCGGAAACGAACTTCCGTAAAATAGGGATGTTACGGAAGTTCGTTCGTAGCAAAAATAGTTTTTTAAATCTATAAGTTAATATCGAAGGTATTATAAACAATAAAAATTTCAATTAAAACAGCCTATCTACTCTACATACATGATTGTGCGTAACTTTAACCGCTTACGCAGCGCACGCAACGGAAGCTCTCAAAAAGGAATATTTTGCCCGTTTTGCAACATTTCTCATTTATGTTCCGCTCCTATTGGTCGTAGCGTGATGTTATATAGCCTATAAACTTCCTCGATAAATGGACTATCCAACACAAAAAGAATTTTGCAATTCCAACCAGTAGTTCCTGAGATTAGCGCGTTCAAACAAACAAAGAAACTCTTCAGCTTTATAATATTAATAAGTATAGATTTAATAACATTTTGGTCCTCAAGCAGCAAATCAACGGCTGAACGTCAACCGGACTCGTCCGAGGTAACTAGGGGATCCGACCGGAATAAAATATTTAAATTAGTTTGTGATACCCAGCACGGTGGATCAGACCGGAATAGAAAATATTATAAAAAAATCTGATCCCCCAGGGGATCAGATCGAGGGGATCCGACCGGAACAAATCAATTTATGTAGCTTAACTTTCATTGCAAGCGGAAAACCCTGTTATAATTACACTGGGAGCAAACCTCCTCGTTTACGCAATTTATTGTAAGTTATATAACTTATAATTAACTTCTGTAAAATAGGATTCTGTAATTTGACTTCTTTTGACGTTAACAATATATTTCGTTCTAACTTCTGCAGTTATCATGAAGGATTTAGGTCCCATAACTTCTATGAAATGTGAACCCCATTACAACAGATTGTCTAATTCGCCGTCACGGTCGTATAAAAGAATAGTTTTATATTTATTAGTTTGTTATCTTAATTCAATCTCGAATCGATTTTATTCAATTGTCAGAAGTTTCAAACGTGAGTTAGTATGTAGGTGCCGCTTTACGTATTCGAGTCAGGCTCTGAACTAGTCAGAACAAACTACTGAGCATACATACGAAGTACGAACGGTGCCTGATTTAACGCTACGACAATAGTTTGTACTTGCTACAGTGTTATGTTAGAAGCTTTGTTTCATAAAATTAGTTATCACGATTCACATTCATTCAAACACACTGTTTTGCTGATAATTCTGTCCAAGAACAGTAAGACGATCAATACTGAAGCACCGTTCGATTTTTATCATGCTCACAATGTGAACGATTATTATCAATGGAAGTTTTGTGCTTCTTAGTGCAATCTTTAGCAGCTTTTCTTTTGCCAACATTCACCTCTCAACACACGTCTGTTTAAATAACAAAAGGAATAGAATTGCTCAACTTTCACGCATAAAGTACAGAGTCAATGTTCATGAAACTTTTCAGCAATTAGTACATCAGATTAACACTAAGGCCCTGCGCAGACGACAGACTATCCGTGACGCACTTTTTAGTCTGTGAAAATAGAACCTATGCAATTATATGCAGTAACGCACACGACGCGCAAAAAGTCCGGCGCACAAAAAATCCGTGTAATTCGGGCAGACCGCACCGCGCCGCGGCGCGCCGCTCCGCACAAAAAGTGTGTGAAAAAAATTGAACGTTTGCTTCAACGCGCGCTAACGCAGACGGCGCACACTTTAGTCGGCAATCTGCATATGCTAGGGGTGGACGTAACGCACGCGATCTATTATCATGGCGCCAGAGGTCGATGTAACTATGTTAATTCAAGAAATTCACCGTGCTTCACCGTCGACCACATCATCGCTTACCATCAGGTGAGATAGTGGTCAAGCGCGAGCCATTATATATAAAAAAAAAAAAAAAAAGAAATACAAAACAAACCAGCAATTTATGGAACAATGCACCTCCTCATTGTTGTGTCTGAATGAGTCAAAGCAGGTCTCAAAATAAATAGCAACTCATCAAATGTAGTAACAGACATTTTATAAAATTTGAAAAAAATTGCCGGATGTTGTTTCAGAATTGAATGTTTAGTATGGAACTGTCCCTTCAAGTAATCTTTCCGAAAGTATAGGATGTACCTAAAATTCTCTATTTCTTCTCCTTTTTCTGTACTTCATGTACAAAATAATACTTCGCGATCTCTGCACGATTTCCATAGCGTCTACGTCCCTACAGCTCTGCCGACAAAATGATCGAAGATGTGCGTCGTGTGCGTTGAGTCTGTGAAAAATCCGCGACCGATTTTTTGCGCGCCATGCAGACTTTATGTGCGCCGCAGACTCGATCGCACAAAAAGTGTGCCGTCTGCGCAGGGCCTTAGGCTTTATATATAAAGACGTATACTAGAAGAAAATCATGATATTCTGTCGGAGGATACATCTGATTTTGGTCAGCCAGCTCGCGAATATTTATCCTCCGACTGGACAGCATGATTTTTCGCTTTTTAGTTTTATTTTATTTATTATTTATTTTATTCATAACTTTTTACTTAACATATTTTTGAAACCACCTCTTAAACTTCATTATTTTCAAACTTCAACCCACAAGATAAGTTAAAAAAATTAGGCACCCACAATATGGCGCCCAAAACCCGAAATTTTTATATTTTCCAATTTTAATGTTGGCTACATTGGTGACACTCACAACGTTAAAACAAATCGATGACGTAAGAATCATCAAAATCGGCCTACGCGTTTTGTCTCTGAACGCCACATAGGAACATACATACATACATAGACTGATAAACACATTACCCTCCTTCAGCAGTCGAGTAATTAAATTGTAGTGGGGGGAGTACTAATTACACGCAGGCGGAGCCACGGGTGGCAGCTAGTTTCATAGATAATAATAATATTATAGATAGACAAGCAAGCTTACCATTACAATTAATCAAAGTTTATATCTCTGTCCCAGTCCCTTAATGAAAACGGGTTGTCGTAAAGCTTAGCACTAAGTATGAACTTTAGGCTTTATCTGTAATACCTAACGACCTACTCTGCTTTATATACATGAACCTGAAATATAGTTCAGTCTAAAATAGGACAAACCAGCGCTGTTGACAATCTGGCTTGCGGCTTGCTCATTTTAATTTTGAGAGTGCTTCTGTATGCATTCGGTTCCACGTGTAGCTTTTGAAAACAAGACGTTATATCTATCTAGGTCAATATTTTGCACCTACTTGTGTTTGTACTAAGCATGATTTTCAATTGAGAAATGATGACCTATGTGATGGAACGAGTTAGCGGTGTAGTATGACATTGATTTAGACATCATCAAATATTAATTCGAGGTTTAATTTTATCTTTTTATACTCATCGCATAATCCATGTGTCGAAATATGAACATGCTAAAAACTTATAATGGTTATTAACGGATGCCTCGCAGTTTCATCCGCGTAGTACTCGTTTCCGTGGTAATACAGGGATAAAAGTAGACTATGTCAACCGGGGATAGTGGAGCTACCCAAAAATGAAAGAATTTTTAAAATCGGTCCATTAGTTTACTCGTTACATACAAAAATACAAATCTTTTCTCTTTATAATATTAATTAATAATAGTATAAAGTATAGATTTAAATGAGTGTTTAAAAGATAACAAAAATTGTAATGTAATACATATTTGGATGAGTGAATTCGGTGTTTTACTAAAGCAAGCCTTGTAGTAGCATCGGCGTCACAGAACAGAAAAAAACGCCTGATCGGCGTAGTGGTTTCGTAGCTGTTTTGTCGTGTAGTTTTTTGCATAGTGTTTCGTAGGGTCATCGTCGTAACTTTGTCGTAGCGGCTTCATAGTTTGGGCGTAACGTTGTTGTAGCACCATCGTAGCATTATCGTAGCGACTTCGTAGCTTGGGCGTAACGTTGTTGTAGCACCATCGTAGCATTATCGTAGCGGCTTCGTAGCTTGGGCGTAACGTTGTTGTGGCACCATCGTAGCATTATCGTAGCGGCTTCGTAGCTTGGGCGTAACGTTGTTGTAGCACCAACGTAGCATTATCGTAGCGACTTCGTAGCTTGGGTGTAACGTTGTTGTAGCACCATCGTAGCATTATCGTAGCGGCTTCGTAGCTTGGGCATAACGTTGTTGTAACAGTGTCGTAGCATTGTTTTAGCATAGCCGTAGCAGTCAACATGTTGGATCAATACAGTGAATATGTGGTTAAACAAACACTCGATATTTTGAACACTCAACGTATTAAGTGTATGATTTAATGAGTGTTTAATTTAATGACCGACATCGACTATGTAGACCTTCGATTAACTAGTTTTTGATTAACTGATATTCGTTACTTGGCTTATGCTACGGCATAGTATATAAAACTCGTTATAACAATCGCTTGACGTAGTTATACCTGCAACACGAACGTATTTACCGGTGCGGTATTTTCGTAAATTGCAAATTCACGCGCACCCAATATTTTCATGGTAATTACTGCTAGCGTAACCATTGCAATCATCACTCGCCCTATATAAAATATTTGTATGTTTTTGTATTTGCTTTTGTTTTGTGACCATCATTTCAACTTCTCATTTTCCATTACTAAACCTTTGTGAAAATGTCTGCATAAAATATCGTGAGTTTAACAAGACCGGGGCAGGATTATATCATTTACGGATATCAGACGGCTTTTCACACTTAGTTAATTGTTAAGTAGTATGTAGGCCCACCGTAATAAGAGCAAATAAGGATGCTGATACCCATTCCCTTTCATAATCCCTTAATCTTATTAATGACACTCACCGACTCACCGCAGAAAAAGGATTAGACCGTTCAGAAGAATAAATAATGAAATATTAAAACAGGCGCTATTTGGACACTGAAACGATGTAACAAACAGTCTGCTGGCACATCCAAAAGTAGGTACATATAAACCGGAAATGATAGCAAATATCAAGTGGGAAGCAAGTAAAATATTCCATTTGTGTCGCCACCGAAATGGCGACGATATCAGAGGGCAGAATCGCTATCGTTAACATGGGGCTACACGAATGTTTTTCAAGCATGTTTACTTTTTGTTTCGATTTATTATTAAGTAGCGGTCCACCACGGCTTCGCACGTAATAAATATACACAAACCTTCCTCTTGTAACGCTTTTTCTATAAGTGAAAATGGTACCAAAATCCGTGCGTGGTTTAGAAGAAATGACTACAGACAGAGGCAGGCAGCGACCTTGTTTAATTTATTTGTATTACTTCTGCCAGCAACTCCGCCCGCGTGAAAGACGGAAGTTATCACGAGGGGACATATTCCCGGGATAAAAGTATCATATGTGCTATTCAAGGCTATAATCTATCAATGTGACAAATTTCATACCGATCCGTTCAGCCGTTTGAGCATGAAGAAGTAACAAACGTACAAACACACACACACACTCACAAACTGTCGCCTTTATAATATTAGTGTCACTATTTATTCAATTTAGAAAGATATTATGGTCTAATACAATCAATAGAAACATTAGAAAGGGGGTCCATAAATTACGTGAGGCGTTAAGGAGAGGGGGAGGGTATGGGTCTAGCCGAATCTCACGTTGGGGAGAGGGGCAAATATCACGTAATTTTTTTTCCGCACCATGCAAAATCGTGAGAATGTCTCCACGGTCCGCAGTGCACCAGTCGACAGTGCAATGGGTGACTGGTGGTTTGGTTTAGGTCACGCTGTTCTGACCTTCTGTGTGCAAGCGACAACGGCTTACAGTGGCTTAATCAGAGCGAGATTGAAATCATGGAGCAGATAATTTTACTAAAAATCACATGGACATTTTGGTTCCAGTAGTCACTCTTGACCACACATTAGTCCCCGTGGATTGAATTAGAATGAATATTCTTTTACCTATTTGAGTATTTTATTGTAAGATTTTCTTTCTGTGATTCCAGTCTACATTTTTAGTACCTAGTATATCCCTCAAAGTGTCAATTTCCAGACACAATAGAAATTACCATTGTTTTAATCCGATTCGGAAATATGGACAGTTGAGCTGATATAAAATAAAAATAGTTAAGCAAATTATGTTTTTTTTTATAAATCCAACGCAATCAAGCACGAAGTAACGTATTTAGACAAAAAAAAACAAATCGAGCCAAATCTCACGACATCTCACTAAGGGTGACCCCCTCTGGGTGTCAAAAAAAATCGTTAAAATCGCCTCACTTAATGGACGCTAAGGACATCACATTTTTTTATTTAAATATATTTTTAGGTATAAAGAGTTTCTCTAGAAGTACTGATAAGATTTTTATAGACGAGATTTTATCTTTTAAATTTTGATAGGCTCGCGTTTGACAACTATCTCGCTTGATGTTAAGCGATAATGTGGTCGACGGTGAAGCACGCTTGCCTAGAAGTAACCTATTCGCTCTTGACTTAAAGATCCCAAGCTTACAGCTATCAGATTACAATTCGCTACCGGAGTTGCCGGTAGGGAATTCCACTCCTTAGCTGTACGCACAATGAAAGTATTCGCAAAACGCTTTGTGTGTATGGGTTGGATGTCCACCATGTAACGATGGCGCATTGCCGTACGTCTTATAGTCTGATGATGGAAAAGGCTAGGCGGAATCAAATTGTGCAGTTCCATTGCACACGCCCCGAAATGTAACTGATAAAAACCGACAGGCTGGCAACTCGGCGACGATGTTCAAGGCTCTGGAGCTTTGAGCCGATCAGTGCATCGTTGCCGATCAGCCTCTTGATCAAATTTTTACAAAGATTCATAAGTATGAATTCGCGTTTTTTTTTTTATATATATAGCACATAACTTACATTAACATATTGATAGACTCATCATAGCACCAGTTTAAACCTTAGTGTTTTTTGGTTGCTATTTAATACTAATAATCCTGTACTCTGTTGTATAATTGATAAATAAAGGAAAAAAAAAAAGTTTCATTATATCCCGCAAAACTGCACAGTTATTGTTTATATGATAGATAGACCACGGAATGTATGTGTATATTAGATGTTTTTATAAGTAAGGTGGACTACTCAAACCTGATACAAAGTCGTAAAAATATTAACTACTGACAAAAAAAAAAAATATAGCTTTAAAATTGTCGCAACATAAAGTTCAGACATATATAAAGCTGCACTTGTTTCCACAAGTCTGTGGCTTACTCGATAAGTGACGCCATCTTAAAACGCCACACGCGTCATTTGAAGTCGTAGTGGGTAGACACATGTTTATCTGCAGTCTCTTGTAGGTATATATATCTCCTACGTTATAATAAATTTGCATTTATTACACGCTAGCTTTTGCCAGTGGCTCCGCACACGTGAAAGCTGAAAATTATCACAAGAGAAGATGAACAAACGTCCGGGATAAATGGTACCCTATTTCTATGTATATCCTAATACCTGAGACATGGTCTACTCGTGTATAAAGTTTTATCCAAATCCATTCAGAGATTAAGACGTGAAAAGGCCAACAAACAGACAGACAGAGTTACTTTCACTTTAAAGTATGGATTGTCGAACTACATTCAATGAAAAGAAAAAATAAATTTCATTACCTAATTTTTGTTCAATTATTTGACAAAATATTTACATACTTAACAACTTATTTTTGGTAAAATAATGTTCTGTAATCTAACACCGTATCATTTTCAGTAACATTATGTTGTTGTTTGTTTTAATAAATCTCATGTCCCATCCAACTAACGCTGAACGACACTCATCGTGGGGGAACATCCACTTAATAATATATTCTCCTTGCGTCTTGCACTAAACGCGACAATGCCGGCGATACGAACCGCCACCTGTCACGCTGAAATGACGTGTAACCAAAGGCTTTTCATGCCATGGACTGCTCCTTTATTAACAACTAGCTGACCCAGCAAACTTTGTTTTGCAATAAAAACACCAAACATTTATCTACCCTACCTACCCTACCTTACACTACCCTACCCTACACTACCTTCCATACACTACGCTACACTACCCTACCCTACACTACCCTACATTACCCTACCCTACAAAACCCTAAACTACCATAAACTACCCTACCCTACATTACCCTACACTACCCTACCCTACGCTACACTACCCTACCCTACACAACCCTACACTACACTACCCTACCCTACCCTACGCTACACTACCCTACCCTACTCTATCCTACCCTACCCTACCCTACACTAAATTAAAAAAAAAAAACGTAAAAACCATCTTTGAACTTCAACGAACATTTAAAAAAAAGAATTGGCCAAATTGGTCCAGGCGTTGTTGAGTTATGCGCTTACCAACAAATTTTGCGATTCATTTTTATATTATAGATGTACGTTCATGACACAACTATATTAGCACGACTTAGAACAGACAGCTGAAAGTCAAAATTTCCGAGCTTTTATGTAGCATTTAATACCGATCACCAAAGGAATATACTTGTATTGTAGTAGCATCGATTTTGTAATTTGGACTCCACCCTCCTGACTGAACTTGTTTCACATTTGCTTATCTATACCAATATTATAAAAAGGAAAGATTGTTTTGTTTGTACCGAATAGGCTCCGAAACTACTGGACCGATTTAAAAAATTCTTTCACCTATGGAAAGCTACATTATACCCGAGTAACATAGGCTATAATTTTGACGGGAGCGAAGTCAGCTAGTTTCATATAAGACTAAACAACAGCGTGTGATGTTTCTGAAAGCTACTATTTATTTATTAGGCACAACAAACAGCAGTGTAATAATAACTAAAGATAGGTTAGAACTTAATAATAAAGGTAACAAATACACTACTCACAACGTTATCCACATATTGATAAACAGATCTACTAGTCGCTAAAGAGAACGATATAAAAATAAACAGAGTAATAGTGAACATTACTTAATTGTTAGGGTACTGTTGTTGGTAGGGTATTGTTTGCTACTGTAAATGCATGGTATTACCACAAAATAATAAGTAAAATAAAAATAATAAAAGTAACCCATCCAATGCAACCAACCTCGTTACAGTACTTTATGTATGAATGACGTGACAAACGCCCGCACAAAGCACTCATGACAGCCGCGACTGAGCTCGGTCCAATATTGCCCAATATTCCCTGTAAAACCGCAATGTCAAAGTGTGTGTGCAAAATGACACTTTGTTCTTAGTGGTCCCTCTGTCTGCGGCGCGCCGCCGCTTACGTACTTTGTGATATTTCGCCTTTGTTGTCTTAAAAAACGTCAAAGTAACAAAAGGCTAAACTTATTTTCCCCCCTTCCCGTTCCACTGGTCCTCGTGTCCAATACCCGATTCTGTTTCCATTGTACATTCCATAAATATATAATTGTCAAAAAAAAAGTACCAGGAGAACAGGCTACGAAAATAAAGCTCGTAGCTATATTCGTAGCACGTCTACGAAAAGCGTAGCAGTTGATTTTTGCACGATAGTGTTAATTAAAGCATTGAGTTCTGCTTTCCTTGTAACGTTTTTGTTACAGTAACAGTTGGAACGAGTGTTTTGGAAAGGATTTGGCTGGTTTGTTTAAATATATTCACGCTGTATCCGTTGCGTGGGTGTAGCAGAATTAGTGTAAATGTCACGGCTTTTGAAATTGAAACGCTTTTAAATGCTATTGTAACTGTGGGTTATTATTACTAGCTTCTGCCAGCGGCTTCGCTCTCGTAAAAGTCGAAAATTAAGAACATATTCCCGGGTAAAAAAAAGTATCCTATGTGCTTTTCCTGACTATAATCTATATCTGTGACAAATTTCATCCAGATCCATCCGGCTGTTTGAGCGTGAAAAAGTAACAAACACACACACACACACATACTCAAAAACTTTCGCCTTTATAATACTATTAATGATAGATTGAAAAAGAATATTTCGTAAAACTATTTTATTTATACCTATGTATTTTGTGTCTAAAGACAGATAAGACATGGCACCCAGCCACTTGAAGCCAGACAAGTACTGCGGACGAATAAAACAAGAACGAGGGGCAAAATACAGCCCACTGAGACAATCAGATTGGGTGAAGCCACATACTGATCTGCTTAAAGGGTTTCTTTTCTAACGACAAGAAATAAATCTTATAAAAACCCATTTCTTCGTAAAGTGGCTATCGCTGTGTTGTCATTGGACTGCATTAAATGACAAACTTGACCCATTTGTAGCAAAATATAAACGCGTACCATAACAAATAATAAGTATGTGTCGGATCCTGTCATGATTTGTTTACTTAAAATGGGACACAAGTACCTTTGTTTGGGTATTGTGCGGCGTCTGGTGTCGGTTATGTTGTTGATATGGTCCATGAAGATCGACAGTGATCGTTCAGGCATGGCCGTGACATGACACATACTGGCCTAGGAACTGCTCAGTGTTTCCTTTTAACCTGAGTAGTACTTAGTATCATAGTGATAGTAATTGACTCTGTAACGAATTAAAACTGTGAAGAAAATACAGGAGATATTTCTCTAGTTTACCCGTATCCCAAATTCTTCACCCACTACTATCATCTGTATGCAACTAAGTAGGTCAAATCACGATCCTGGATCAGCCTGGATCTGACATATGTAATAAAGAGGTAATCTGTGGCAGTACTGTTGCGATACTGAAAAATCTTTTTCTCATATCAAGTTACACTATCGTTGAGTATGTTACGCTTATGCTTTTTATCCTGAAAATATGCGCGGTTTTATACGATGGGCTTCGGGAGTGAAGCCGCGGGAAAACGCTAACTACCTACACCTATTTATAGTTGTCTTAAGATTATGTTAAAGATAAAATAAACACATTGATATAAAATCCATAACGGGACCCTGTTACTAAAACTCCACTGTCCTTCTGTCTGTCACTGTATCTCATGAACGGTGATAGCTAGACAGTTGAAATTTTCACATATGGTGTATTTCTGTTGCCGCTATAACAAAAAATACAAAAAATAGAATAAAATAAATATTTAAGTGGGGCTCCTATACAACAAACGTTGCGATTATGGTACGAGACCCTTCGTGCACGAGTCCGACTCGCACTTGGCCGGTTTTTATTACATCTGCAATGCGTTATCAATTAGGTCAATCATTATAATTTTCGATTCAGAGTCCCGTACCGACTCAAAGGGTCCAAACGCAGCCCTATTGGTCTCACTCATCCACCCGCCGGTCCCCTGCTTTTCTCATTTGCATTATTTTAGTATCTTACTAACCCAAAGCCAAATACAGATAATCGAAAAATATTTCGTAACATTTGATACGGCACCTTAAATTCGCCAGATCAGTCGCCGATTTAGCCGGATATTTTATTTAAATGCATGGGTGCCTTATTTAATAAATTATCAAAACATCAAAATCACCTCGTAAAACGATAGACGGTAACAGTGTCAACTTAACTGTACCGACCGAGTAACCCACACACCCGCACAGAATGAGAGCAATATTAAATAACAATAATATTACGGGTACATTCGCTAAAGCTCTCAAGTAAGCAATTAAGTACGAGCATTCTTCTCGTAATAGGTATTCAGTGTGAGTTCATAACGCGCTGTCATTTACATTTGCCGGCAGCCTCGGGAACTTGTACGAGGTTACGAGGTACTGCTTGTTATTACTACAATCTTGTATCTCACTATCTGTTCGAGGAAAAAACCAGAATGTTTTCACAAACAAGTCTTATTTCTTGATATAATGTTAAAATAATTCTCTGAAATTAATTTGCTTTTTCTTACTTTGTAGATCGTTTACAATGAATTTTATAAAAGTTGTTATACCGACCTACCGTGAGCTGTCAGCTTCAAAATGTTTTCATACATTCGTTGCGAAAACTTTTGTTTCGTTGCGAACATTCAACCGCATATAATTATGAAGATTAGACAGCGCGCACAGCGATTCAAATTAATTTGTTTTTAGTCATTCGAATTCACGTAATTAGATACAAAACTGTTAATTTCATCAATGTTTGACAAGTAACAAAAGCCCGTTTGCAAAATAAATCCGAGACACAATCTGAGAAATCCTATTCAAAAAAATTGTTATTGGTAAATTAGGTTCTTATACTGATAGTATATTACGATGGAACCATTGTAACCGATTTATTATTTCATCCTATCATTGTCATAGATGTCGCAAAGGTTTAGTAAGAAACATTGGTAAGAAACGAACTAAAAGGTATAATGAAGAATAATTTTCCATCCAGTTTAATTTATGAAAAGAGGTCATATATTGAAACTCTTTTCTCAAATAACATGAGATGCCATTAAAGTTTTGTTTTTATTTTATTTTTTTGTACCCAAATACGGCGGCAGATATTTTCTTGACACACAGCTGCCTGCTCAATGTCATAAATACTTTGTGCTAATGCAATAATTATAACATTTACCTATGCCATGACATACCTATTAAATAATACTTAGAATCAACCAACTCAACGATTTCATTGGACCCGTGGTTTATATCGGAGCCAATTTCTTTGAATAACGGTGGATACACGGACAGCGCTATTCAAAAAATATTTTTATTGTATAAATTTTAATATTATTGAGACTTTCACGTTTGATATTTATTGATGGTATGGTGGTTATGTATGTTAAGTAAGTGAAGCAAAAAATATTTGTTTTCTTTGTGAAAAAGGTGCTACCTTTTTGCTTGCAATGCAACCTCTTATCATATTTTAACCTTATCTCAAAAGCAATTTATGGTCAAAATAATATAAGATGCCATTAAAGATTTGTTTTTATTTATTACTTTTCTACAAAAATATAGCGTCAGATATATTTTTTGACACGAAGCTGCCTGTAAAACCACATATAAACTTCAATAATTACTTTTAAACCTATTTAGTTAAACTTTATGCAAAATACCCATGCTATGCTCTTACAAATTAGAAAACAATTAAAAAAGCATTCAAATGGGGTCGTTCGATAGGGTACTCCCTATTCCATTCATGATTACAAAGCCAGAATCCTGAATCGATAAGGGCTTATAGACAAAATGACGCGGTCAGGGCAGACGGGGCGGCGCTCGAGCCCCTGATACTGAGCCGCAAGACCGCAGGCCAATCTACTCGCAATGTACTTACGTAGCCAATGTACAGGAATAGCTACATTCTATGTAGGCTTCCGAGGCGGCAACGCTGATTAGTTCTCTCAGTAGTTCAGTACTAGTTACCAGTTACGACCTAGATTAAACTGTTGTGGTTTACAGAACCTATTCAGTGGGACCTCCTTACAAATCTTAAACTAAATTCTCTAAATTTCAAAGCTTTTTTTTTACTTTTCTACAAAAAGAAAACTTAATACAAAACCACATTTTGTTCTAAATAAAGAGAAGTTCATGAGGTAGCAACGTAAATCTTGAAATAGTCATTCGAGAGTTACTTGATTATAATAGTGATTGCAGTTTATTGTTATCGAAAGCATAAACAACAAATAGGATGTATTTAAACCTTCCATTAAGCAAACATTTATTAATATAGTCAGCCTATCAATCTATAATGTCGTTGGTTGCCTTGTTGGCAAAACTATTACGCAAGCTCTGAAGCCTTGGTCGTAAGGACATGCCGTTGTCCCGTAAGTAGATCTATTAACAAAGAAAACAAACAGGGTACAAGGAAAATTTTCTCACTCGCCACCGATCATCTTAATCTGGCAGCCCGATATCCTCGTATAAGTCGCTCCTTAAGACCTGGGATCATGTTGGAGAAAACATATTGGTCTTACGTATTGTTGCAACTTTTTTGTAGGTGTACGTATCTATACTAATATTGTATAGAGGTAAAGTTTGTGAGTTTGTGAGGTTGTAGGGGGTAATCGACTGAACTGATTTAAATGAAATTTGGCATGGAGATAGTTTGAGGCCCTGGGAAGGACATAGGATATAATTTTTACAAGCAATAAAAAATAAATAAAAAATCATTTTTTTTAGTCAAATAATAAAAAAAAAAAAACAAAAACACTGATAAAATACAGAAATTAAACAAAAAACTAATACATAATCCCTAACAGAGATAACACGAAACGTAAAATCCCTTAAGGCAATGTGGGTTTCTCACGGCCCTGGGAAGGACATTAATAAATAAATAAAAATATATTTTCAGCCAAATAAGGCCCATAGATAAAATACACAAATTAAACAAAAATAAAAGCAAATACATAATCCTTAACAGAGATTACACGAAACATAAAAACCTATAATGTGGGGTGTTCTCCTCGTCCTATCAACTAAGTATGCAAGTACCTAACTCCATGAATGACGTGTCTCTGAATTCAAAACGTCCTCAATCAGCCTAGCATTTCCCCAACTAAGTTGAAGATAGCTTCCAGTGTAACTATAGATAGCTTCCTGTGTAACTGGAGATAGCTTCCAGTGTAACTGGAAATAGCTTCCAGTGTAACTGGAAATAGCTTCAGTGTAACTGAAAATAGCTTCCCGTGTAACTGAAGATAGCTTCCAGTGTAAAAGCAGATAGCTTCCTGTGTAACTGGATACAGCTAAATATTAGTATTTTACATTGAGCGACTACTTTTCTGAACTCCAAAACCCAGTAACTGGGTATCCGGATAACTGGGTTGTGACAAGATTGGTACCGAGTTCAAAACGTACTATTTAACCCTTTAATATAATTTCATATGAAATTCAATTAAATTCATACTGTAAAAAACACGTTTCTTGTTTTCTTTTTCCTACTATTATTTTAGTGTTATATCCCTTACAGATAATAAATTACACCCGAAAGAATGTTGTTGTAACCAAAAGTAATATCCGTAGATAAATACTTCACTAGATTACTCACGGGGAAACATGTAACTTTATTGATGCTGATCCATTACGTGCGTGAAATTGAATCACAAGTTAGCGTGTCAAAATTTATGAAGATATATCTTTTACTTAAGATTACGCCACACGGTATAGCTATTCTACCTACTTTGTAACCATTCATGATCCCGACGACAAAATCCTTTCAATCGTAAAAAAGTAGTTATTTAAGAAATTCAATATACAACACTACCAGTGAGCAATTAATCAGAACCCTACCACCATCCCGTCCAAGATATAATCAAAAGATAAAGTTGTAATTATAACGATAAACGCTGTCAGACATTTCCGAACTTCGTGGGATTCATCTAGCCTTCAGCGAAATCAGCAAACGTAAGGGATCGCTTCTTCGAAAGCAGGTATTACACAAACTGCCTTCAGGCGAATCGTAACGATCCCTCCAACAAGGCCTCGGCGAGCGAGAGCCATAACTTTAAAATACTAGCTATAAATGCGGGCTCGTAGAACGTAATCGGACACAAAGCCTTGTTTAACCGCCTATTAACAGCAAATTACTATAAGTAATTGCCTTCTTTGATATCTTAACAAATGAATATAAATTCTATAAAGTGTACAAATCGTGCAAAATAAAAAAAGCTGTAAAAAAACTCGGGATATTCTCAATAAACAAAAATGTTTACGACCTCGCTTTTGTTGAAGACAGCGGCAGAAGTTTCTTTGCTGAGCGTTGAGCTTTTATTTTTATGTGGTACAGGTGCAGCTATTCCAGAGTGAATAGTCGTGAGCGGAACCGCGCGTCACTATACTGCTCCTCTTACGTCACAGACAGTGGTGAGTGGCACCATTGTGAGCCACAACGAGCTAGCACGAGTGCGCATTCACAGTTGTCACCAGGCACTGAAGTGACGCCGCGCGCACTAATTGGGTCAAGGTTCCTATCCCGGGTAACGATAACCAAATAAAATATGTCTAGGGACTTATTTTGTTTGTTTCTGCGTTTATGTTGTTATTAAAGTAAATCGAGACACTTGACAATATAAAAGAAAGAGCTTTCTCAATACATTTTGCATTGAAGGACATTCATACGACAATACCCTTTGACTTTGATAATTAATTTAAGAAAAACCGTAGTTAGAATCACCTGCGCAATTTTAATCTGAAAGTAGCTCTGTCTGTCTGTCTGTTACCTTTCCACGCTTAAGCCGCTGGACCGATTTGGATTAAATTTGGTATTGAGATAGTTTGAGACCCAGGGAAGGACATAGGATAGTTTTAATCCCGGCAATCATCCTTAAGGGGGCGGAAAATGGTTTGGCAGTAGCAATAATTTCTCAAGTAAGGCGACCCAATCACTTACAGTATTATTGCGCGATATAAAAAGTAGGCAAGCTCCGCAGATGAAGTCACGGGCAACAGCTAGTAGTAGCTATAATGTATGTACGCAAACCCTCGCCAATTAATTATGTATTACATTAAAATATCATAATAAATAACGAAATTAATGACACTGAACAAAATTAACCCACTGAAATTGCGCTGCGTTCGAACAGCCAAACAGATCCTCAATTCGGAATTGCCATGATAACCAATTGAACACGATTGGCAGATCACGACCGCAATTCGATCCTGAAATGTCGCTAACAAAACGGCCTTCGAGCCAAACCTTAATATTACCTATCCTTTAATATTATAATACCGTAGTTTCATTACCTTTTTAGTACCCATCATGTCTTGACGGACTTGTCGTAAAGGTTCCAGAGCATTTGCGCGTACTTGGCTGAAGGACTACTCGTAAAAATATGTACGGAATGTAGACAATGCCTTAGCGTGTTGCGGAGAACTCGTTTACAAGGCAATCACACTGGAGGCGTTTTCATAACAAACAATGGACTCTTTGCTCTCGGTCACCAATACAAACGGGAGCGGATTGCTCTTCACAACGTCAAGTTTGAAAACAAATACCACAGCCATTGAACGCTTTCTGGGTTAAAAGTTAATTTTAATTTTGGGTGAGTGGCATAAAAATAAACATCGAATTAGTTTTCGGAAAATATATTATAACAATAGCTATAGACGATCCGAGAAAACCATTTTACTTGCAAGTCGCTGAAAACACCATCTATAGCCGTGGAACGGAACCGAACGCAATCAAAGTACTTATAAAAATAATCAGACGAAAAACGCTAATTACGTCGGCACGGTTTCTTTGTATGGTATGAGGCATCTGTATATAAAATAAAGTCGAAAAAATCAAATGTGTTTATTTCAAGTAGGCAGAGAGCAGTGGTGGCCCAGTGGTATCGACCGCGACTTACAAGTTGTAGGTCATGGGTTCGAGCCCAGGCAGGCGCTTTAGTTTGTGTAAATTATTTCTTCACCACTGCTCTTAAAACGGTGAAGGAAAACATCGTGAGAAAACCGGCATGTCCTAGAACCAAAAATAATCCACAAACCCGTACTGGGCCCGCGTGGTGGATTACGGTCCATTCCCTCTCACAGAGAGGAGGCCTGTGTCCCAGCAGTGGGAACATAGGCTGATCATGTGATTATGCGGCACTTTTGAACGTTAAAATTTACAAGTAATAAAAAATTGATTCTACTGTGCATTCGGAAAAGTTGCTTGTTATGGAGAAGAACGCACAAGAAACTCCATTAGGTATGTATGCTAGTATTATATTATCTGTGTGTATGCTAGTATTATATTATCTGTATGTATGCTATGGTTAGTTGACTAACATCCACATGGTTGATCATGTCAACCCTAGTAGATGTATTGTATTAGATAACAACAAACCTCCAGATATTCATTCGTTGATATAATTATACCTTCTGTTATGATGATATGTTTTTGTTCTGGGTATGATATGTAGGATATAATTTCCGTATCTTTTCAAAGACTGCCCAACGTAATTTCAGGAGCTTTATAATTTACCGCTGATCGAAGAACTAACAATAATCAATTTAATTTTTTATTAAAAAACTTTTTTACAAAAATTACAACCGACTTCCAAACAAAAACACTACAAAGTGAAAAATAACTTTAATTTCGGAAGTCGGTGTTCCTGTTTTTGTTTCTTGTTTTTTGACACCGACTGCCGAAATTGAAGTTATTTTTCACTTTGTAGTGTTTTTGTTTGGAAGTCGGTTGTAATTTTTGTATAAATGTTTTTTATTTTTCACTTTTTAGTTGTGGTACATAATGGAACAATTCTAAAGGCTAGGTGAACTGTTCACACCTGCGTACACCTTTAGAGCGTACCAGTGTGATGTTATGTTATGAAATGGTGTAAACAATAAACAGACATGCGATTGCAGCTATCCCGAGTCACCCGAGTGATTTACCGTCATTTATTTAAGAGTTCTGATGCATATCTCTGAAGTTATTCATTAGATCTTGACGAAAATTAAATGGGACCACATGACAAGCACCAGCATTTAAATAAAAAAAGAATCATCAAAATCGGTCCATCCAATAAAAAGTTCTGAGGTAACACATATTAAATGATATACAGTCGAATTTATAACATCCTCCTTTTTGCGAAGTCGGTTAAATATGCAGAATAGTTTATTCAATCGAGTGGAAACATTCGAAAGATTCTCCTTTGAAATTGAAATTGGCCCCTGGCACAGCGCACAGAACGATCTCCATATCCACTCCTCTCAAAGTTCCCAGATATTTGTTTTATCTGACTCAACTGCGATGCGATGAGGGAAAGTTCAAATTGCCGAGTTGACAAAACCAGGGGCACGAAAAGCATTTTACTCGTATATATCACATATGAAGATTTATATTGTAACTTTAGCAGTCAATTTATTTTCTTAAGGATTTTCCTCTTCAGAGAAGACGGAGCCTTTACCTGTTAAGACTCTGCTAACGTTTAATGTTAAGCCATTTCATTTTACTCCCTCCTAACTTTTAACTCAGATAAAAACGTAGTAAAAGTTGATTGTCTGAGAGAGCATGGAAGAGAAATATAATGAAAGTAACTTACTTATTACGTTTTCAGGGTTCCGTACCCAAAGGGTAAAAACGAGACACTATTACTAAGACTCCACGATCCGTCTGTTTGTCTTTCCGTCTGTCACCAGGCTGTATCTCATGAACCGTGATAGCAAGACAGTTGAAATTTTCACAGATGTTGTATTTCTGTTGCCGCTATAACATTAAAAACAGAATAAAATAAATATTTTAAGTGGAGCTCCCATACAACAAACTTGTTTTTTTTGCCGTTTTTTGCGATAATGAAGTTTATAAACCTCTTTAAAAATATTTCTAGAATCTTCTTTGATAAATATTCGTTTCCTTCATAATAAATCAGTCACAACCAGCACAATTAAGCCTTGTTAAGTGACATAAATAAGCGAGTTCGTGATAATTTGACAAGCGGTCGTTTGGCGGCACATCGCTAAATTCCGCACTTTATTTATGTCATAATTATCGAGGCTTCTCACCCAACTGGGCCGCATTCCGGCTAACTTCAGGGTGACAAGTTAAAGGACAGAGTTGCACTCCTCCACGGGAAACTAGATTACGTGAGTTGGCACAACGCCAGTTGTAACTAATGTTATTTTATTTTTGTCCACTGTTGTCCAAAATGTTATTAAATTCTTTTAGATAGTTCTAAATTACTGATTTCAAGATGGTGGTGGATGGCGGAGGATAGTGATGGCGGATCTCAAATTCGCAACTACATTATTTTGCACTTTCAGAGGTTGTTTATAACAGAAAAAAATATCTATAATAATTACAACTGTGAAGTAACGCTTTAACGCTTGTTTTTGGAACACGAAATAACGTTGCAATTAATAAAGTAACTCATTTCGTACTTAACGTTTCTTTGCAATGCAGTCGAAATAAACTACGTGCTTCAATTTAGTCTTATGTCGGTCTACTGCTGCCGGGCGAGCACGGACTTGGTTTTTGCTCACAAACTGTGATAAAAACGAGTAGCTTGAAAATAAACTGTTGGAATGGCGTTCATCGAGATTTTGTTTATAGGAATTACGTGGTAGACCGGCACTCCGAAATATGTAGATATCTACGTACATAAAGTATTACTTTTATATATTCAGTTCTGCGGGTATCCAGGCATTGAAAGTAGGTATTATACTCCGTTCCTCATCAATGCTTATCGGTACAGCTGGAGAGAATATTCATCCAAGGCCAAAAAACGAAGAGTCGTATTGGAATTTTGAACTACGCCAATGCGAAAGATATCGAGATATTGTTTCCAGCCAACCCCCACTTGGACAAATATTTTTGTTTGTGTAATACTACTCGTGCGTCGCATATAAAGATCGGCGAACAGCCGTTAAGGTGCGTCATCGTGGCACATTTACATGGACTGTCTTTTGGAATCTTGCCCCCTAAGTGGATCGATGCGTACGGCGCGCGGCGGTTACCATTCATCATCCAACCGAACCTAACACCCTTTATATATATTAATTTGAAACATCCACCCGCAGTTTGGGAGGTTTTTTACATACAAAGAAGCATGTAAGTACCTTAGAGATAGTCTTATTACTTTGCAATGGCTACAGGGTTATTTTATATACGAGTTAGTTTTCTAAGTTTTCGAAGACGTTTTAAGCGTTAGTCTTGGTCGTGCCTTTACTTTTCCCACGTGTGAAAATGAGAAAACTTTCCGTATGACTATCAGCACGGTCTTAGTCACAGACATAAATCTAACTAGATACCGTAAGTCCCTCCATCTGTATGAAAACCAAGCGTGCCACTTTTGACACACAACTTAAAAACAAATTTACTTACCAATAAAAGAAAACATTTCCAATGGCTCTGCCAACTTTTTCTATACAGTCTTTACAGCTCAATATGGCATAATACGGTATTTTTCTAGATTTCGGTCGATTCCGGTGCCGATAATGCTAAATGAAAAGCTCAAATTACGATCATTTATCGTAACTTTACTCCGTTTTTTGGCACGCGAAGTACATACAATCGCGTCATCTAGTTAGATTTATGTCTATGGTCTTAGTGTTCGTAGATACCGAAGGAAGAATCTTACGGTCTAGTAAAGTTTTGTAATAATTTGTATACGAACAAATTGAAGCGAGAACTAAACAAATAAGAAGTTGTTTGAAGTAAACACATGCCAGTGCACAATAGATAATCGACTTACCTAAATGGATTGGACTGGATTTTAAATTGAACATAAGCAGTGTATGTAGACATTTTCGCATTTGTAAATGATGGGAGGGTCAGATCCACATCTAATCAACTAATAAACCCGAATAAAATCGAACCTAGATAATGAAAGTTTTTACGCTGATTTTGCAAACCAAGTACCTAGTCGGGAAAGCTACTTAACCTCCAATGCACGTTTAAACTGTCAATAGAATAAAATAGATGGCTGTGGTGTCCGGGATAAATGTTGTGTTACTGCTCACGCTCTACTGTGATCTCTTAACCGCAGCGGTTTGCTGAACGTACAAACGGGGAGTCCCATTTAGAAACTTTCGGACCCAATGACTAGAATTGTAAGCAATGGCTAGTGCCCCTTCAAATTATACTCATCCCGTAAGAAAAGGGGGTGCATTTACGTCTGTGTGAGTAGTAGTATCTATAGCTAGGGCACCCCAGTAACGATATTTTTTTGTTTTTTTTCCAGAACTACTGTCCCTATCGACAACCCTTTTACGTGATGGGGCGATAAAGAGTTTTTGGGATGTTTTTGACAATTTCGGAGAAATACAACAGTCATATTCCGTTGGATAGGTCTCAATATCAACTAGTAGGCGGCGGAGATTTAAAAGGAGAATGCTCATCGATGTATGGAATCCCGTACCAAGCTGCATCAAAATCAAACTTTGTTTTTTATAGACTACACTGACTATGTTAACTCCTACAAAACTTCTTTTTGAAAACAAAACCCGGGTTTCGGAGTTATTTCATAAAATCGAAAATAACCTAAAAACTAGGTCTATTTTATTCGACACTATCAACGACGTATTTTATTATAGACACGTTATACATGAGCGTTATGGTTATTTATTAAACAAAAGAAACCATTACTGGTTAGTCGATTCATCAAAAATAGATTCTATTGCATTCTACATCTTTATAACCGGCTGCTGTGAACGGCTAATTAACCATAGATAAAATAATGATACCTAATCTTTTAGAAGTAAATGATAAGATTCTATTCTTGTTTTTTTTAATTAATGTAGAATTGGAATCGTATATTTTTTTACAGTGGTCAAAACACTTAAAAAAAATCAAGGTTACGTTAATCATATCATGTGAAACGCAACGTTATTTATAGAGAGTAAAACAATATCCATACTTTTAAACTCAAAATTAAATTCCCTGTTCAAAAATCAAATCCGCGGCGTATAATGTCGTAAAAAATTATGAAACTAATTACTATAAAATTTTGGTCTTGATGCGTGAGACTTTTTGGTACCACTTTTGGTCATTCTCCTTTTGCTAATCGGATTCGGAACCGGAACCTAAACCGGAATTGGAGGTGGCGGCTGAAGAAAGATGTGTTAAGATTAAGAGAAAGCAGTCTTCGGTACCGAAGTCGGAATCGGAGGTTTTAAATTTTGTTTATCGGTGTCGCAACCAGAACCGAAACCGCCATCGGAGGCGGAGGCTAAGGAAAGATGTGTTAAGATTAAGAGAAAGCAGGTTTAATAAAATAAAATAATACTATAAATAGTTAATCAGCCTTTTAAATTTCAGCTGAAAAACAGTACACTTAACTAGGCGCTGAAAAAAAACAATCAAGTTTTCTAAAATCGTAATCAGAATTAAATAAACAAAATGGGTGTACCAAGTAGTAAATTAAATCAAATAAGTGACTCCAAATCTGCCGCCGATAACCTCCGATTTAAAAGTTTCACGGTAGAATCATTTTTTTTTAAAGAGTAAGTATGGAGTTTCTTGTGCATTCTTCTCCATAACAAGCTACTTTCCGAATGCACGGTAGAATCAACTTTTATTCCATGTAAATTTAAAAAGTATGGAGTTTCTTGTGCATTCTTCTCTATAACTAGCTACTTTCCGAATGCACGGTAGAATCAACGTATATTCCTTTTAAATTTAAATTGTGACATTCAAAAGTGCCGCTTGGTGGCCCAGTTGAAATAAATATCTTTTGTCTTGTCTTTTGTCTTTTTTCGGAAACGACATCGAAATCGGAGATTTTGTGACTAATTTGATTTTTATTTATTTTGTGTAAATGTTCAGATACCAGTTTATTGTTTATGAATAAATGGCTAATATTTGTAAACAATCGGTAGTTCCGACTTTTCGAAATCGGAAACGAACTTCCGTAAAATAGGGATGTTACGGAAGTTCGTTCGTAGCAAAAATAGTTTTTTAAATCTATAAGTTAATATCTAAGGTATTATAAACAATAAAAATTTTAATTAAAACAGCCTATCTACTCTACATACATGATTGTGCGTAACTTTAACCGCTTACGCAGCGCACGCAACGGAAGCTCTCAAAAAGGAATATTTTTCCCGTTATGCAACATTTCTCATTTATGTTCCGCTCCTATTGGTCGTAGCGTGATGTTATATAGCCTATAAACTTCCTCGATAAATGGACTATCCAACACAAAAAGAATTTTGCAATTCCAACCAGTAGAACAAACAAAGAAACTCTTCAGCTTTATAATATTAATAATAAGTATAGGTTTAATAACATTTTGGTCCTCAAGCAGCAAATCAACGGCTGAACGTCAACCGGACTCGTCCGACACAATTTATGTAGCTTAACTTTCATTGCAAGCGGAAAACCCTGTTATAATTACACTGGGAGCAAACCTCCTCGTTTACGCAATTTATTGTAAGTTATATAACTTATAATTCCATCTGCCTAGCCTTTTCCCAACTATATTGGGGTAGGCTTCCAGTCTTACCAGATTTCTATAGCTGAGTACCAGTGTTTTACATGGAGTGACTGCCTATCTGACCTCAACTTATCAACTGGGTAACACGGTACCTCTTGGCAAGACTGGTGTCAGATCTCAAGCTTCTGACTACCCGAAACTTCTTCAAATGACAGCCGGGACCAACGGCTTATCGTGCTTGCCGAGGCACGGAGGAAACTCGATATGTTGAAATGGTCACCCATCCACGGACCGACCTCGTCAATCGTTGCTTAACCTTGATGATCGACCAGTGCGGCTGGTATTATTTAGCCACGAGCTCCTCAAGTTATATAACTTATAATTAACTTCTGTAAAATAGTGTTCTGTAGTTTAATTTCTTTTGACGTTAACAATATATTTCGTACTAACTTCTGCAGTTATCATGAAGGATTTAGGTCCCATAACTTCTATGAAATGTGAGCCCCATTAAAACAGATTGTCAAGTTCGCCGTCACGGTCGTATAAAAGAAAAGTTTTATATTTATTAGTTTGTTATCTTAATTCAATTTCGAATCGATTTTATTCAATTGTCAGAAGTTTCAAACGTGAGTTAGTATGTAGGTGCCGCTTTATGTATTCGAGTCAGGCTCTGAACTAGTCAGAACAAACTACTGAGCATACATACGAAGTACGAACGGTGCCTGATTTAACGCTACGACCATAATTTGTACTTGCTACAGTGGTATGTTAGAAGCTTTGTTTCAGAAAGTTAGTTATCACGATTCACATTTATTCATACACACTGTTTTGATGATAATTCTCTCCAAGAACCTTAAAACGTTAAATACTGCAGCACCGTTCGATTTTTATCATGATCACAATGTGAACGATTACTACCAATGGAAGTTTTGTGCATCTTAGTGCAATCCTTAGCAGCTTTTCTTATGAGAACGTTCACGTCTGTATAAATAACAAAAGGAATAGAATTGCCAACTTTCACGCATAAACTACAGAGTGAATGTTCATGAAACTTAGCTAGTTTCATAGATAGATAAGTAAGCTTACCGTTACAATTAATCAAAGTTTATATCTCTGTCCCAGTCCCATCATGAAAACGGGTTGTCGTAAAGCTAAGCACTAAGTATGAGCTTTAGGCTTTATCTGTAATGCCTAACGGCCTACTCTGCTTTATATACATGAAACTGAAATATAGTTCAGTCTAAAATAGGACAAACAATCGCTGTTGACAATTTGGGCTTGCGGCTTGCTCATTTTAATTTTGAGAGTGCTTCTGTATGCATTTGGTTCCACGTGTAGCTTTTGAAAACAAGACGTAATATCTATCTAGGTCAATATTTTGCACCTACTTGTGTTTGTACTAAGCATGATTTTCAACTGAGAAATGATGACCTATGTGATGGAACGAGATAACCGTGTAGTATGAAATCGATTTAGACATCATCAAATATCAATTCGAAGTTTAATTTTATATTTTTATACTCATCGCATAATCCATGTGTCGAAATATGAACATGCTAAAAACTTATAATGGCTATTAGCGGACGCCTCGCGGTTTCACCCGCGTAGTTCTCGTTCCCGTGGGAATACAGGGATAAAAAGTAGACTATGTCAACCGGGGATATGGTAGCTTCCCAACGGTGAAAGAATTTTTTAAATTGGTCTATTATTTTTTAAGTTTACTCGTTACATACAAGAATACAAAAATACAAATCTTTCCTCTTTATAATATTAATTAATAATATTATAAAGTATAGATTTAAATAAATGTTTAAAAGATAACAAAAATTGTAATGTAATACATATTTGAATGAGTGAATTCGGTGTTTTACTAAAGCAAGCCTTGTAGTAGCATCGGCGTCACAGAACAGAAAAAAACGCCTGATCGGCGTAGTGGTTTCGTAGCTGTTTTGTCGTGTAGTTTTTTGCATAGTGTTTCGTAGGGTCGTCGTCGTAACTTTGTCGTAGCGGCTTCATAGTTTGGGCGTAACGTTGTTGTAGCACCATCGTAGCATTATCGTAGCGACTTCGTAGCTTGGGCGTAACGTTGTTGTAGCACCATCGTAGCATTATCGTAGCGGCTTCGTAGCTTGGGCGTAACGTTGTTGTAGCACCATCGTAGCATTATCGTAGCGGCTTCGTAGCTTGGGCGTAACGTTGTTGTGGCACCATCGTAGCATTATCGTAGCGGCTTCGTAGCTTGGGCGTAACGTTGTTGTAGCACCAACGTAGCATTATCGTAGCGACTTCGTAGCTTGGGTGTAACGTTGTTGTAGCACCATCGTAGCCTTATCGTAGCGGCTTCATAGCTTGGGCGTAACGTTGTTGTAGCACCATCGTAGCATTATCGTAACGGCTTCGTAGCTTGGGCGTAACGTTGTTGTAGCACCATCGTAGTGGCTTCGTAGCTTGGGCGTAACGTTGTTGTAGCACCATCGTAGCATTATCGTAGCGCCTTCGTAGCTTGGGCGTAACGTTGTTGTAGCACCATCGTAGCCTTATCGTAGCGGCTTCGTAGCTTGGGCGTAACGTTGTTGTAGCACCATCGTAGCATTATCGTAGCGGCTTCGTAGCTTGGGCGTAACGTTGTTGTAGCACCATCGTGGCATTATCGTAGCGGCTTCGTAGCTTGGGCGTAACGTTGTTGTAGTACCATCGTAGCATTATCGTAGCGGCTTCGTAGCTTCGGCGTAACGTTGTTGTAGCACCATCGTAGCATTATCGTAATGGCTTCGTAGCTTGGGCGTAACGTTGTTGTAACAGTGTTGTAGCATTGTTTTAGCATAGCCGTAGCAGGCAACATGTTGGATTAATACAGTGAATATGTGGTTAAACAAAAACTCGATATTTTGAACACTCGGCGTCTTAAGTGTATGATTTAATTAGTGTTTAATTTAATGACCGACATCCACTATGTAGACCTTCGATTAACTAGTTTTTGATCAATTGATATTAGTTACTTGGCTTATGATATATCATAGTATATAAAACCCGTTATAACAATCGACGTAGGTATACCTGCAACACGAACGTATTCACCGGTGCGGTATTTTCGTAAATTGCAAATTTACCGGCACCCAATATTTTCATGGTAATTACTGCTAGCGTAACCATTGCAATCATCACTCGCCCTATATAAAATATTTGTATGTTTTTGTATTTGTTTTTGTTTTGTGACCATCATTTCAACTTCTCATTTTCCATTACTAAACCTTTGTGAAAATGTCTGCATAAAATATCGTGAGTTTAACATGACCGGGGCAGGATTATATCATTTACGGATATCAGATGGCTTTTCACACTTAGTTAATTGTTAAGTAGTATGTAGGCCCACCGTAATAAGAGCAAATAAGGACGCTGATACCCATTCCCTTTCATAATCTCTTAATCTTATTAACGACACTCACCGACTCACCGCAGAAAAAGGATTGGACCGTTCAGAAGAATAAATAATGAAATATTAAAACAGACGCTATTTGGACAGTGAATCGATGTAACAGTTTGCTGGCACATCCAAAACTAGGTACATATAAACCGGAAATGGTAGCAAATATCAAGTGGGAAGCAAGTAAAATATTCCATTTGTGTCGCCACCGAAATGGCGACGATATCAGAGGGCAGAATCGCTATCGTTAACATGGGGCTACACGAATGTTTTTCAAGCATGTTTACTTTTTGTTTCGATTTATTATTAAGTAGCGGTCCAACACGGCTTCACACGTAACAAATTTAAACAAATTTTCCTCGTCTATCACTTTTTCTATAAGTGAAAATGGTACCAAAATCCGTGCGTGGTTTAGATGAAATGGAAAAACAGACAAAGGCAGGCAGCGACTCTGTTTAAATTATTTGTATACTATTTATTCAATTTAGAGAAGATATGGTCTAATTGAGTTAGTGTTTGTGTTAGGATTAATGGGGCGCATATGGACTGGTTTCCCATCTCAAGAGGTTAGACAGGGCTGTGAAACATCACCGTGGCTGTTCAACCTGTACATGGATAGTTGTCTGATAGGTTTGAAAGAGCATGAGTGCTGATTGAGGATGAATGAGTTACCTGTCAAATGCCTTCTCTATGCAGATGATCAAGTTCTACTTGCATCGTCAGCAGAACAGTTGCAAGACATGGTGACTGTGATGAATGAAGCTTTTAAGTTAAAAGGGATGATTGTAAATGTGAACAAGACTAAGGTAATGATGTTTGAAAGAGAAGACGATGTATCGGAGTGTGAAGTGCAAATAAATGAACAGAGTGTGGAGCAAGTGAACAAGTTTGTATATCTGGGAAGTATGTTCACAAGGGATAGAAAGATTGAAGAGGATGTGGAAAGGAGGGTGAATGCAGGGAATAAAGTAAATGGTGCTATACATGTGGTTGTGACCAGCAAGTCGATGTCTCCGGTGGCTCGACTCGCCGTTCACAACAGCGTGCTAGTGCCTACACTTATGTATGGAAGTGAAGGTTGGTTATGGAAAAAAATACATGAAAGTTCCTACTTTCATGTCTTTTTTACCATACCCAACCTTCACTTCTGGGAGGGGATGCCCTAGAAAGAAATACATAGACCTTATTGGTGATATTATTCAGAAAGGCCAGGTGCGCAGTACTCATAACCGGCGTGTGTGTATGACTAGATGTATGAATGTGAGTGAAGCAAAAGTAGTATGTAAGGATCGTAGCAGGTGGTGTTCTGTAATTTCTGCCTACCCTCATGGGAAAATGGCGTGAGTTTATGTATGTATGTATGGTCTAATACAATCAAAAGAAACATTACAAAGGGCGTCCATAATTTACGTGAGGCGTTTAGTAGAGGGGGAGGGTATGGGTCGAGCCGAATCACAAGTGGGAGAGAGGGCCAAATATCACGTAATTTTTTCCGCACCATGCAAAATTGAGAAAAATTATCCACTAAAAGTGTCCTCGGTCCGCAGTGCATCAGTCGACAGGGCAATGTGAAACTCTCATGGTTTGTTCTACGTCGAGCTATTCTGACCTTCTGTGTGCAAGCGACAACGGCTTAATCAGAGCGAGATTGAAGGAGCAGAAAATTTTACAAAAAATTACATGGACATTTTGGTTCCAGTAGTCACTCTTGACCACACATTAGTTCCCGTGGATTGAATTAGAATGAATATTCTTTTACCTATTTGAGTATTTTATTATAACATTTTCTTACTGTGATTCTAGTCTACATTTTTAGTACCTAGTATTAAACAAAAATAGTTAAGCAAATTATGTTTTATTTTAATAAATCCAACGCAATCAAGCACGGAGTAACGTATTTACACAAAAAAAACAAATCGAGCCAAATCTCACGACATCTCACTAAGGGAGAGGGGGTGTCAAAAAAAATCGTTCAAATCGCCTCACTTACTTAATGGACGCCAAGGACATCATATTTTTTATTTAAATATAATGTTTAGGTATAAAGAGTATATCTGGCAGTACTGATAAGATTTTTATGACGAGATTTTATCTTTTAAATTTTGATAGACTCGCGTTTGACTACTATCTCGCTTGATGTTAAGCGATAATGTGGTCGACGATGAAGCACGCTTGCCTAGAAGTAACCTATTCGCTCTTGACTTAAAAACCCCAAGGTTGTAGCTATCAGATTACAATTTACCGGAGTTGCCGGTAGGGAATTCCACTCCTTAGCTGTACGCACAATGAAAGTATTCGCAAAACGCTTAGTGTGTGGGTTGGATGTCCACCATGAAACGATAGCGCATTGCCGTACGTCTTATAGTCTGATGATGGAAAAGGCTAGGCGGAATCAAATTGTGCAGTTCCATCGCACACTCCCCGAAATGTAACTGATAAAAAACCGACAGGCTGGCAACTCGGCGACGATGTTCAAGGCTCTGGAGCTTTGAGCCGATCAGTGCATCGTTGCCGAGCAGCCTCTTTACAAAGATTCATAAGTATGAATTCGCGTTTTTTTTTTATATATAGCACATAACTTACATAAACATATTGATAGACTCATCATAGCACCAGTTTAAACCTTAGTGGTTTTTGGTTGCTATTTAATACTAATAATCCTGTACTCTGTTGTTTAATTGATAAATAAACGAAAAAAAAAAAAAAATAAGTTGTCATTATATCCCGCAAAACTGCACAGTTATTGTTTATATGATAGATAGACCACGGAATGTATGTGTATATTACATTTTTTTATAAGTAAGGTGGACTACTCAAATCTAATACAAAGTAGTAAAAAATATTAACGACTAAATGCATAGCTTTAAAATTGTCGCAACATAAAGTTCAGACATTTATAAAGCTGCATTTTTTCCACAAGTCTGTGGCTTACTCGATAAGTGACGTCATCTTAAAACGCCACACGCGTCATTTGAAGTCGTTGTGGGTAGACACATGTTTATCTGCAGGCTCTTGTAGGTATTTATATCTCCCATGTTATGATGAATTTTCAATTATTACACACTAGCTTTTTCCAGTGGCTCCGCCCACGTGAAAGCTGAAAATGATTCCAAGAGTAGATGAACAAACGCCCGTTATAAATTTGGTACTCAATTGCGATGTATATCCTAATACCTAAGACATGGACTACTCGTGTACAATGTTTTATCCAAATCCATTCAGCCGCAAAGACGTGAAAATGTAACAAACAGACAGACGGACTTTCTTTCAAATTAAAGTATGGATTGTCGAACAACATTCAATGAAAAGGACAATTAAATTTCATTACCTAATTTTTGTTCAATTATTTTTTTTGTTCAATTATTTGACAAAATATTGTTACAAGCACAGAACAGAGAAGACAGTAGAAGTCGCTTAGCGCTTCATTAGTATTGGAACCAGCGTACCCAAACTCTCACATATACAGGTTAATTGTATTTCGTAACACTAAGAAATCTTTGGTGTGATTGGTAGTTTAATTTTAGTTGAGAGTAGGAAATATGTCAGTCGTCACGAGTTTTGAAAGAAAACCACAGTTTTTTGACCATAGAGTTGGTTTATTGTCTACTCTTTTTGAGTATTTTAACTTTTTCCGTTTAAAGCGCATATGGAATAGTTTAATGAGCAAGTTACGCTACTCGCCGCTAGATGTCACTATAATAAATGCATTCAATTTAAAACTGTATCTCGTTAATGTTAAGATTTATATTTGCGAAATGAGGTCATTACTATTCGTCCTCCTGTAGGGATGTACCTCTGTCGTTGAATTATTTATCGACATTCCGTTTTATTTTCAAACAAAATACAGTCAACAACTAGAGTCGATAAATATTATTATGTTTGAAACCAAGTGTTTACATAAATTTATTCTAATACTTACGATTTATAGAAAGTATGATAAAGATTTTTTATGTTAAACTACTGAGCTAATTTTGAAAATTATTCTATTGATACAAAGATGCCTGTGGTGTTTTACCCGACTGCCGAAGGAGGGTAATGTGTTTATCAGTCTATGTATGTATGTATTTATGTATGTATGTTTGTTCCTATACGGCGTTCCAGAGACTAAACGCGTTGGCCGATTTTGATGATTCGTACGTCAATCGATTTGTTTTAACCCTGCAAGTGTGGCTTCATTAAAATTGGACAGTAGAAAAATGGCGGCTTTTGGGCGCCATATTGTGGGGACCCATTTTTTTTTTGCTTCCAATTCCGTTGTGTGGGGTATCAAAATAAAGGGTTTTAAGAGGTGATTTCAAAAATGTATAATACTTGTATGTTTAAATGTACCTATATATACTTGTATGTTTAAATGTACCTATATATACCTATATACTTGTATGTTTAAATGTACCTATTCTATTAATAGAACTATGCGATAGACTACACTACAGGTATGCTATTATATGGGAAGCTTGACCTTTCGCCTGCAGCTACACTCGTATTATGTTTAGCTTGATTAACTACCTACGTAAAGGACTTTGAAGAAAAAATTTGGTCTATACACGAGTAGATCTTAAATCTGAAGTCACAAAATAATACGAAACCGAACAAAAGCCTCACACAGGTTTAAATTTTGCCCGCTATATATATCATAGAACACAGAGAATATAGTAAGTTTTAAATATCGATAACTCATCATCGATATTGGTAATCTCTAATTGAGTAGCTGACTGTGACATGTGCATAGTTGGAATCTTCGAGAACAATATCTTTAACTTTAAAAGAAAGTAGACCTTAAATTTAACGTCACAAAATCAACTTTTAATTGTCTTGTTTAATAAAATATTGCTTTTACAATTTTATAGAAATAAAATCAATTAAGACTTACCGATGGTAAGATATAACTCCATTTGATACATTTTTGGTTCTACTATCGTGTTTACATTCTAAAACAGCACATTAGGGCATTTTTTGTATTTTTTCCAAGATTTTGTTAGCGTGACAGTTGTAACAAGAATGATGTGCGTAGTGTGGCCGGGGCAGCAGACGTATGCGGAACTAAGCAAAACTCGGGGTACGCGGGTCCCGCCTACTTGCGACTTCTATTGTAGAAGGCGTTTTTTCTGTTCTGTGGTTACAAGATAGGGCAGCGCCATCTAGTATCGAATAGCGGAACTAATGTTTTCGAAAGTTCGTGTCGAGTAGAATTTTAAGTCGATTGTTCTGGAACATTCTCGAATTACCTTGAACAGTTTGGAACATTCTAGAAACATCTTCCGGGCTATATAAAGAGCGGTCGGGTTCGTCGTGGGGCAGTTTCGATTGAGAAGCGATACAGAGCGATCAAAGCGGAAAATAGTGCGAAGTAATAGAATTGTTTAAGAAGTGTTTTTGTAATAAACAGTGATTAATTGAAGTCTGTTGTTTAAATAATTTATCCCTGAACCCCAGCTCGTAACAATATGTACATACTTAACAAGTTATTTTTGGTAAATATTGTTATGTAATCTAACACCCTATCATTTTCAGTAACAATATGTTTGTTGTTGTTTTAATAAATCTCATGTCCCATCCAACTAACGCTGAACGACACTCATCGTGGGGGAACATCCACTTAATAATATATTCTCGTTGCGTCGTGCACTGAACGCGACAATGCCGGCGATACGAACCGCCACCTGTCACGCTGCTTATGAAATAACGTGTAACCAAAGGCTTTTCATGCCATGGACTGCTGCTTTATTAACAATGTACGTTCATGACACAACTATAATAGCCCGACTTAGAACAGACAGCTTGAAAGTCAAATTTACAAGCTTTTATGTAGCATTTAATACCGATCACCGAAGGAATATACTTGTATTGTAGTAGCATCGATTTTGTAATTTGGACTCCACCCTCCTTACTGAACTTGTTTCACATTTGCATATCTATACCAATATTATAAAGAGGAAAGATTTTTTTGTTTGTTTATTTGTACCGAATAGGCTCCGAAACTACTGGACCGATTTCAAAAATTATTTCACCTATGGAAAGCTACATTATGCCCGAGTAACATAGGCTATAATTTTGACGGGAGCGAAGCCGCGGGGGTCAGCTATTTCATATAAGACTACACAACAGCGTGTGATGTTTCTGAAAGCTACTATTTATTTAGGCACAACAAAAAGCAGTGTAATAATAACTAAACATAGGTTAAAACTTAATAATAAAGGTAACAAATACACTACTCACAATGTTATCCACATATTGATAAACAGATCTTCTAGTCGCTAAAAAGAACGATATAAAAATAAACAGAGTAATAGTGAACATTACTTAATTGTTAGGGTACTGTTGTTGGTAGGGTATTGTTTGCTACTATAAATGCACTGTATTACCACAAAATATAAAGTATAATAAAAATAAAAATAATAAAAGTAACCCATCCAATGCAACCAACCTCGTTACAATACTTAATGTATGAATGACGTGACAAACGCCCGCACAAAGAACTCATGACAGCCGTGACTGAGCTTAGTCTAATATTGCCCAATATTCCCTGTAAAACCGCAATGTCAAAGTGTGTGTGCGAAATGACACTTTGTTCGTAGTGGCCCCTCTGTTTGCGGCGCGCCGCCGCTTACGTACTTTGTGGTATCACGCCTTTTTTGTCTTGAAAAACGTCAAAGTTACAAAAGGCTAAACTTATTTCCCCCCCTTCCCCTTCTACTTGTCCTCGTGTCTAATACCCCATTCTGTTTCCATTGTACATTCCATAAATATATCATTGTCAAAACAAAAGTACCAGGAGAACAGGCTACGAAAATAAAGCTCGTAGCTATATTCGTAGCACGTCTACGAAAAGCGTAGCAGTTGATTTTTGCACGATAGTGTTAATTAGAGCATTGAGTTCTGCTTTCCTTGTAACGTTTTTGTTGCAGTAACAGTTGGAACGAGTGTTTTGGAAAGGATTTGGCTGGTTTGTTTAAATATATTCACGCTGTATCCTTTGCGTGGGTGTAGCAGAATTAGTGGAAATGTCACGGCTTTTGAAATCGAAACGCTTTTAAATGCTATTGTGACTGTGGGTTATATATACTACCTTGTGCCAGCGGCTTCGCTCGCGTGAAAGATGGAAATTATCCCGGAGGAACATATTCCCGGGTTAAAAAGTATCCTATGTGCTATTCTATCTCTATCTCTGTGCCAAATTTCATCCAGATCTGTCCACCCGTTTGAGCTTGACGAAAAAACAAACATACAAGCACACATACACACACTCATAAACTTTCGCCATTATAATATTAGTGTGAAAAATAATTACTAGCTTTGCCAGCGGCTTTGCCCGCGTAAATGTCGAAAATCATCCCGAGTCAACATATTCCTGGGATAAAAGGTATTATATGAGCTATTCCTGACTATAATCTATCTCTGTGCCAAATTTCATCCAGATCCGTCCAGCCGTTTGAGCGTGAAGAAGTAACAAACACACTCACAAACTAAGTGTGATAGATTGAAAAGGAATATTTCGTAAAACGTTTTTATTTATACCTATATATTTTGTGTCTAAAGACAGATAAGACATGGCAGCCAGCCACTTGAAGCCAGACAAGTACTGCGGACGAATAAAACAAGAACGAGGGGCAAAATACAGCCCACTGAGACAATCAGATTGGGTGAAGCCACATACTGATCTGCTTAAAGGGTTTCTTTTCTAACGACAAGAAATAAATCTTATAAAAACCCATTTCTTCGTAAAGTGGCTATCGCTGTGTTGTCATTGGACTGCATTAAATGACAAACTTGACCCATTTGTAGCAAAATATAAACGCGTATCTTAACAAATAATAAGTATGTGTCGGATCCTGACATGATTTGTTTACTTAAAATGGGACACAAGTACCTTTGTTTGGGTATTGTGCGGCGTCTGGTGTCGGTTATGTTGTTGATATGGTCCATGAAGATCGACAGTGATCGTTCAGGCATGGCCGTGACATGACACATACTGGCCTAGGAACTGCTCAGTGTTTCCTTTTAAGACCTGAGTAGTACTTAGTATCATAGTGATAGTAATTGACTCTGTAACGAATTAAAACTGTGTAGAAGTTACAGGAGATATTTCTCTAGTTTACCCGTATCCCAAATTCTTCACCCACTACTATAATCTGTATGCAACTAAGTAGGTCAAATCACGATCCTGGATCAGCCTGGATCTGACATATATGTAATAAAGAGGTAATCTGTGGCAGTACTGTTGTGATACCGAAAAATCTTTTTCTCATATCCAGCTACACTATCGTTGAGTATGTTACGCTTATGCTTTTTATCCTGAAAATATGCGCGGTTTTATACGATGGGCTTCGGGAGTGAAGCCGCGGGAAAACGCTAACTACCTACACCTATTTATAGTTGTCTTAAGATCATGTTAAAGATAAAATAAACACATTGATATAAAATCCATAACGGGACCCTGTTACTAAAACTCCACTGTCCTTCTGTCTGTCACTGTATCTCATGAACGGTGATAGCTAGACAGTTGAAATTTTCACATATGGTGTGTTTCTGTTGCCGCTATAACAAAAAATACTAAAAATAGAATAAAATAAATATTTAAGGCGGGCTTCTATACAACAAACGTGTATTTTTTTAATATTGTAATTTTGCGATTATGGTACGAGACCCTTCGTGCACGAGTCCGACTCGCAATTCGCCGGTTTTTATAACATCTACAATGCGTTATCAGTTCGGTCAATCATTATAATTTTCTATTCAGAGTCCTGTACCTACTCAAAGGGTCCAAACGCAGCCCTATTGGTCTCACTCATCCACCCGCCGGACCCCTGCTTTTCTCATTTGCATTATTTTTGTATCTTACTAACCCAAAGTCAAATATAGATAATCGAAAAATATTTTGTAACATTTGATACGGCACCTTAAATTCGCCAGATCAGACGCCGACTTAGCCGGTTATTTTATTTAAATTCACTTCCTTCCTAATTTAACTTACTGATTTCATTAATTATCAAAACATCAAAATCACCTCGTAAAACGATAGACGGTAACAGTGTCAACTTAACTGTACCGACCGAGTAACCCACACACCCGCACAGAATGAGAGCAATATTAAATAACAATAATATTACGGGTACATTCGCTAAAGCTCTCAAGTAAGCAATTAAGTACGAGCATTCTTCTCGTAATAGGTGTTCAGTGTGAGTTCATAACGCGCTGTCATTTACATTTGCCGGCAGCCTCGGGAACTTGTACGAGGTTACGAGGTACTGCTTGTTATTACTACAATCTTGTATCTCAATATCTGTTCGTGGAAAAAACCAGAATGTTTTGACTAACAAGTCTTATTTCTTTGTATAATGTTAAAATAATTCTCTGAAATGAATTTGCTTTTTCTTACTTTGTAGGTCGTTTACAATGAATTTTATAAAAGTTGTTATACCGAGCCTAGGTAAATACCTACCGTGAGCTTCCAGCTTCAAAATGTTTTCATATATTCGTTGCGAAAACTTTTGTTTCGTTGCGAACATTCAACCGCATATAATTATGAAGATTAGACAGCGAGCACAGCGATTCAAATTTATTTGTTTTTGGTAATTCGATTAACGTTATTAGATACCAAACTGTTAATTGCATCAATGTTTGTCACGTAACAAAAGCGTATTTGCAAAATAAATCCGAGACACAATCCCTATACAAAAAAAAAATGAATATTAAAAAAATAAGTTCTGTCGCTGTAGGTATTTAATGATGGTGCGATTGTAACCGATTTAAAACAGTAACGTGTCGTATTCACTTCTTCATCCCCTTGTCATTGATGTCTCAAAGATTTAGTAAGAAACGAACTAAAAGGTATAATGAAGAATAATTTCCATCCGGTTCATTTTATGAAAATAGGTAACATTGAAACTCTTTTCTTAATTTTTGCTAACGTCAAATGTACCTACTGGCCATTTATGTTCCAAATAACATGAGATGCCATTAAAGTTTTGTTTCTATTTTATTTTTTTGTATCCGAATATGGCGGCGGATATTTATTGGACAAAAAGCTGCCTGCTCAATGTCATAAATACTTTGTGCTAATGCATTACTTATAACACTTATATATGCCATGCAAGACATACCTATTTAAATAATACTTAGAACCAAAACCAACTCAATAATTTCATCGGACCCATGGCTTATATCGGGGCCAATTTACTTTGAATAACAGCGGATACACGGACAGCGCGCTATTCAAAAAGACTTTCACGTTTGATACTTATTGTTGGTATGATACAGATCCCCAATATACATTTATGTATGTGAAGTAAGCATTGGCAAAGTATTTAATTATTTAATGAAAATGGTGCTACCTTTTTGCTTGCAATGCTACCTCTTTCATATTTAAACCTTATCTCAAAAGTACCTACTGGCCATTAATGGTCTAAATAATATAAGATGCCATTAAAGTTTTTATTTTATTTATTACCTTTCTACACATTTATAGCGTCTGTTATTTTTAATATTGTGTATCCAAGAGCTACATACTCGAGCTAATTTCAGAAGAATATCGTTTTATGTCTTACATTTAATAACATTTTGGTCCTCAAGCAGCAAATCAACGGCTGAACGTAAACCGGCCTCGTCCGACACAATTTATGTAGCTTAACTTTCATTGCAACCGGAAAACCCTGTTATAATTACACTGAGAGCTAACCTCCTCGTTTACGCAATTTATTGTAATTTACATAACTTATATGTTGGGTTTAGTCAATAGTACGGACGTCAAAACAAATCGCAAGCACGCCATCTGGTGGCAAAGCAAGAACAACTACATTGGCGCGCTACTACACTTGCGTGATGGGGAACACAGAATATGGTATTTGAGTACTGACAGCCTTAGAGCGAACACGTCGTAGAATCAGTGTCGATCCGTCATATTAGTAAGCAAGATTGTAACTGTGAATATTTGAATAAACCCAGTGTATCGAATAATTTATGTGATTTCATTTTCACGATTGTACCCACCGATCTGCACACACACGAAGTCTTAACCTAAGGGAATACATCCTGTCTTCCCGATGGTTTACACCTATCAGCCTTGATGCGACATATAATTAACTTCTGTAAAATAGTGTTCTTTGACTTCTTTTGACGTTAACAATATGTTTCGTTCTAACTTCTGCAGTTATCATGAAGGATTTAGGTTCCATAACTTCTAAGAACTGAACCCCATTACAACGGATTGTCAAGTTTGCCATCGTCACGGTCGTTTAAGAGAAAAGTTTTATATTTATTAGTGTGTTATCTTAATTCAATCTCGAATCGATTTTATTCAATTGTCAGAAGTTTCAAACGTGAGTTAGTATGTAGGTGCCGCTTTATGTATTCAAGTCAGGCTCTGAACTAGTCAGAACAAACTACTGAGCATACATACGAAGTACGAACAGTGCCTGATTTAACGCTACGACAATAATTTATACTTGCTACAGTGCTATGTTAGAAGCTTTGTTTCATAAAGTTAGTTATCACGATTCACATTCATTCATACACACTGTTGTGCTGATAATTCTGTCCAAGAACAGTAAGACGATCAATACTGAAGCACCGTTCGATTTTTATCATGTGAACGATTTTTTTCATTACAATGTGAACGATTACTACCAATGGAAGTTTTGTGCATCTTAGTGCAATCCTTAGCAGCTTTTCTTATGAGAACGTTCACCTGTCACCACACGTCTGTATAAATAACAAAAGGAATAGAATTGCCCAAGTTTCACGCATAAACTACAGATTGAATGTTCATGAAACTTTCCAGCAATTAGTACATCAGAATAACACATAGACTATATATATAAAATACGTAAACAAGAAGAAAATCATGATGAGCCAGCTCGCGAATATTTATCCTCCGACTGGACAGCATGATTTTTTGCTTTTTATCCGAATGCCGAAGGAGGCTAATGTGTTTATCAGTCTATGTATGTATGTTTGTTCCTATATGGCGTTCGAGATACCAAACGCGTTCTCCGATTTTAATGATTCGTACTTCAATCGATTCGTCTTAACCCTGCGAGTGTCACTGGCTACATTAAAATTGGACAATAGAAAATAGAAAATCGGCTTTTCGCGAACTAAAAAGACGTAAACAAGGAGTAAATCATGCTGTGCAGGCGGAGGATACACCAGATTTTGGTCAGCCAGCCCGCGAATATGTATCCTCCGACTGCACCGCATGATTTTCTCCTTATTTACGTCTTTTTAGTTCGCTTTTGAAGCAGTCGGGTTTTTTGATTTAACTGTTTTTTTGTTTTTTTTTTATTATTTATTTATTATTTATTTTATTTCTATCTTTTTATCTAAGATTTTTTTTCGAATTAGTTTCATTTAATCATATAAGGGTTATATATTTTTGAAATCACCTCTTAAACTTCTTTATTTTGATAACCCAAACGATGGGTTATAAAAAAATAGGCCCCCACAATACGGCGCCCAAAACCCGCCATTTCTATGTTTTCCAATTTTAAAGTTGACTACATTGGTGACACTTGAAAGGTTAAAACAAATCGATTGACGTAAGAATCATCAAAATCGGGCTACGCGTTTTGTCACTAGAGTGCCACATAGGAACAAACATACATCTATGTATGTATGTTTTTTCCTATGACTGATAAACACATTACCCTCCTTCAGCAGTCGGAAAATTAAATTGTAGTGGGGGCAGTACTAATTATCTGTAGGTGAAGACACGGGCGGCAGCTAGTTTCATAGATAATGTTAATATTATAGATAGATAAGCAAGCTTACCATTACAATTAATCAAAGTTTATATCTCTGTCCCAGTAATAAAAATGTGTTGTCGTAAGGCTTAGCACTAAGTATGAACTTTAGGCTTTATTAATTTATGTAATGCCTAACGACCTACTCTGCTTTATATACATGAACCTGAAATATAGTTCAGTCTAAAATAGGACGAACCAGCGCTGTTGACAATCTGGCTTGCGGCTTGCTCATTTTAATTTTGAGAGTGCTTCTGTATGCATTCGGTTCCACGTGTAGCTTTTGAATACATGTAATATCTATATAGGTCTATATTTTGAACCTACCTGTGCTTCTTGTGTACCTATGCATGATTTTTAATTGAGAAATCATGACCCATGTGATGGAACGATTACTACATCATCAAATATCAAGCCGAAGTTTAATTTTACCTTTTTATACTCATCGCCTTTTTATACGTACCAACCCGCACTGGGCCAGCGTGGTGGATTACGGCACATTCCCTCCCACAGAGAGAAGGGCTGTGTCCCGGCAGTGGGAACATTAATAGGCTGATGATGTGATGATGTGTTATGTGATACTCATCGCATAATCCATGTGTCGAAATATGAACATGCTGTATACTTATAATGGTTATTTAAATGAGTGTTTAAGAGATAACAAAAAATGAAGTGTAATACATATATGGACGAGTGAATTCGGTGTTTTACTAAAGCAAGTCTTGTAGTAGCATCGGCGTAGTGGTTTCGGAGCTGTTTCATCATAGTGTTTTCGAAGCATTTTCGTAGGTTAGGGCATAACGTTGGTGCACCACCGTCGTAGCATTATCGTAGCGGCTTCGTAGCTCGGACGTAACATTGTTGTAGCACCGTCGTAGCATTATCGTAGCGGCTTCGTATCTAGGGCATAACGTTCTTGTAGCACCATCGTAGCATTATCGTAGCGGCTTCGTATTTTGGGCATAACATTCTTGTAGCACCGTCGTAGCATTATCGTAGCGGCTTTGTATTTTGGGCATAACGTTCTTGTAGCACCGTCGTAGCGTTCTTGTAGCACCGTCGTAGCGTTCTCGTAGCGGCTTCATATTTTGGGCATAACGTTCTCGTAGCACCGTCATAGCATTATCGTAGTGGCTTCGTATTTTGGGCATATTGTTCATGTAGCACCGTGGTAGCATTATTGTAGCGGCTTCGTATTTTGGGCATAACATTCTTGTAGCACCGTCGTAGCATTATCGTAACGGCTTCGTATTTTGGGCATAACTTTCTGGTAGCACCGTCGTAGCATTATCGTAGCAGCTTCATATTTTGGGCATAACGTTCTCGTAACACCGTCATAACATTATCGTGGCGGCTTCGTATTTTGGACATAACGTTCTTATAGCACCTTCGTAGCATTATCGTAGCGGCTTCGTATTTCGGGCATATTGTTCATGTAGCACCGTCGTAGCATTATTGAAGCGGCTTCGTATTTTGGGCATAACATTCTTGTAGCACCGTCGTAGCATTATCGTAGCGGCTTTGTATTTTGGGCATAACTTTCTGGTAGCACCGCTGAACATTATCGTAGCGGCTTCATATTTTGGGCATAACGTTCTCGTAGCACCGTCATAACATTATCGTAGCGGCTTCGTATTTTGCGCATAACGTTCTTGTAGCACCTTCGTAGCACTATCGTAGCGGCTTCTTATTTTGGCCACAACGTTCTTGTAGAACCGTCGTAGCATTATCGTAGCGGCTTCGTTTTTTGGGCATAAAGTTCTTTTAGCACCTTCGTAGCATTACCGTAACGGCTTCGTATTTTGGGCATAACGTTCTTGTAGCACCATCGTAGCATTTTCGTAGCAGCTTGGGCGTAACGTATTGTTGTAGCAGTGTCGTAGCATTGTTTAAGCAGAGTCGTAGCAGTCAACGTTTTGATTCGATACAAGAAATATGCGGTTAAACAAACACACGATGTAATGAGTGTTTAATTTAATGATCGACATCGACTTTACAATGCAGACCTTCGATTAACTAATGTTTGATCAATTGATATTCGTTAATCGGCATATAATATGACATAGTATACAAAACCCGTTATAACAATCGCTTGACGTAGTTATACCTGCTACACGAACGTATTTACCGGTGCGGTATTTTCGTAAATTGCAAATTCACCGGCACCCAATATTTTCATGGTAATTACTGCTAGCGTAACCATTGCAATCATCACTCACCCTCTATAAAATATTTATATGCTTTTATTTATGTTTTATATTTGTGACCATCACTTCAACTTTTTATTCCATTGCTAAACCTTTTTGAAAATGTCCGCATAAAATATCGTGAGTTTAACATGACCGGGGAAAGATTACATAATTTACGGATATGAGACGGCTTTTCACACTTAGTTAATTGTTAAACAGTAGGTAAGCCCATCGTAATAAGAGCAAATAAGGACGCTGATACCCATTCCTTTTCATAATCCCTTAATCTTATTAACGACACTCACCGACTCACCGCAGAAAAAGGATTAGACCGTGCAGAAGCATAAATAATGAAATATTAAAACAGACGCTATTTGGACACTGAAACGATGTAATAAACAGTCTGCTGGCACATCGAAAAGTAGGTACATATAAACCGGAAATGGTAGCAAATATCAAGTGGGAAGCAAGTAAAATATTCCATTTGTGTCGCCACCGAAATGGCGACGATATCAGAGGGCAGAATCGCTATCGTTAACATGGGGCTACACGAATGTTTTTCAAGGATGTTTACTTTTTGTTTCGATTTATTATTAAGTAGCGGTCCAACACGGATTCACACGTAACAAATATAGGAAACCTTCCTCGTGTATTGCTTTTTCTATAAGTGAAAATCATATCAAAATCCGTGCGTGGTTTAGAAGAAATGACTACAGACAGAGGCAGGCAGCGACCTTGTTTAATTTATTTGTATATTAGCTTCTTCCAGCAGCTCCGCCCGCGTGAAAGACGGAAGTTATCACGAGGGGACATATTCCCGGGATAAAAGTATCATATGTGCTATTCAAGGCTATAATCTATCAATGTGACAAATTTCATACCGATCCGTTCAGACGTTTGAGCATGAAGAAGTAACAAACATACAAACACACACTCACAAACTTTAGCCTTTTTAATATTATTGTGACTATTTATTCAATTTAGAGAAGATATTATGGTCTAATACAATCAAAAGAAACATTACAAAGCGGGTCCATAAATAACGTGAGGCGATAAGGAGAGGGGTAGGGTATGGGTCCAGCCGAATCTCACGTGGGGGAGAGGGGCAAATATCACGTAATTTTTTTTCCGCACCATGCAAAATTGTGAGAATGTCTCCACTAAATGTGTCCTCGGTCCGCCTTGCACCAGTCGACAGTGTAATGGGTGACTCTCGTGGTTTGTTTCACGTCACGCTGTTGTGACCTTCTGTGTGCAAGCGACAACGGCTTACAGTGGCTTAATCAGAGCGAGATTGAAGGAGCAGATAATTATAAATTAAAAAAAAGCAGATTAAATTACATGGACATTTTGGTTCCAGTAGTCACTCTTGACCACACATTAGTCCCCGTGGATTGAATTAGAATGAATATTCTTTTACCTATTTGAGTATTTTATTATAAGATTTTCTTACTGTGATTCTAGTCTACATTTTTAATACCTAGTATTAAATAAAAATAGTTAAGCAAATCATGTTTTTTTTTTAATAAATCCAACGCAAACAAGCACGGAGTAACGTATTTACACAAAAAAAAACAAATCGAGCCAAATCTCATGACATCTCACTAAGGGAGAGGGGGTGTCAAAAAAAATCGTTAAAATCGCCTCACTTACTTAATGGACGCCAAGGACATCACATTTTTTATTTAAATATAATGTTTAGGTATAAAGAGTATCTCTGGCAGTACTGATAAGATTTTTATAGACGAGATTTTATTTTTTAAATTTTGATAGGCTCGCGTTTGACAACTATCTCGCTTGATGTTAAGCGATAATGTGGTCGACGGTGAAGCTCGCTTGCCTAGAAGTAACCTATTCGCTCTTGACTTAAAGACCCCAAGCTTGTAGCTATCAGATAACAATTCCCTACCGGAGTTGCCAGTAGGGAATTCCACTCCTTAGCTGTACGCACAATGAAAGTATTCGCAAAACGCTTTGTGTGTATGGGTTGGATGTCCACCATGTAACGATGGCGCATTGCCGTACGTCTTATAGTCTGATGATGGAAAAGGCTAGGCGGAATCAAATTGTGCAGTTCCATCGCACACTTCCCGAAATGTAACTGATAAAAAACCGACAGGCTGGCAACTCGGCGACGATGTTCAAGGCTCTGGAGCTTTGAGCCGATCAGTGCATCGTTGCCGATCAGCCTCTTGATCAAATTTTTACAAAGATTCATAAGTGTGAATTCGAGTTTTTTTTTTTTTAATATAGCACATAACTTACATTAACATATTGATAGACTCATCATAGCACCAGTTTAAACCTTAGTGGTTTTTGGTTGCTATGTAATACTAATAATCCTGTACTCTGTTGTTTAATTGATAAAAAAAGGAAAAAAAAAAGTTACATTATATCCCGCAAAACTGCACAGTTATTGTTTATATGATAGATAGACCACGGAATGTATGTGTATATTACATTTTTTTGTAAGTAAGGTGGACTACTCAAATCTAATACAAAGTAGTAAAAAATATTATCGACTGAATGCATAGCTTTAAAATTGTCGCAACATAAAGTTCAGACATATATAAAGCTGCACTTGTGTCCACAAGTCTGTGGCTTACTCGATAAGTGACGTCATCTTAAAACGCCACATTTGAAGTCGTAGTGGGTAGACACATGTTTATCTGCAGTCTCTTGTATGTATTTATATCTCCCACGTTATAATAAATCTGCATTTATTACACGCTAGCTTTTGCCGGTGGCTCCGCACACGTGAAAGCTGAAAATTATCACAAGAGAAGATGAACAAACGTCCGGGATAAATGGTACCCTATTTCTATGTATATCCTAATACCTAAGACATGGTCTACTCGTGTATAAAGTTTTATCCAAATCCATTCAGAGATTAAGACGTGAAAAGGCCAACAAACAGACAGACAGAGTTACTTTCACTTTAAAGTTTGGATTGTCGAACTACATTCAATGAAAAGGAAAATGAAATTTCATCACCTAATTTTTGTTCAATTATTTGACAAAATATTAACATACTTAACAACTTATTTTTGGTAAAATAATGTTTTGTAAGCTAACATCGTATCATTTTCAGTAACAATATGTTTGATGTTTTTTTAATAAATATCATGTCCCTCATCAACTAACGCTGAACGACACTCATCGTGGGGGAACATCCACTTAATAATATATTCTCGTTGCGTCGTGCACTGAACGCGACAATGCCGGCGATACGAACCGCCACCTGTCACGCTGCTTATGAAATAACGTGTAACCAAAGGGTTTTCATGCCATGGACTGCTCCTTTATTAACAATGTACGTTCATGACACAACTATAATAGCCCAACTTAGAACAGACGTCTGAAAGTCAGAATTTACGAGCTTTTCTGTAGCATTTAATACCGATCACCGAAGGAATATACTTGTATTGTAGTAGCATCGATTTTGTAATTTGGACTCCACCCTCCTGACTGAACTTGTTTCACATTTGCCTATCTATACAGAAATTATAAAAACGAAATACTGTTTTGTTTGTACCGAATAGGCTCCGAAACTACTGGACCGATTTCAAAAATTATTTCACCTATGGAAAGCTACATTATGCTCGAGTAACATAGGCTAGCTATTGGTATAGATTTAGGGACAACAAACAGCAGTGTAATGATAACTAAAAATAGGTTAGAACTTAATAATAAAGGTAACAAATACACTACTCACAACGTTATCCACATATTGATAAACAGATCTACTAGTTGCTAAAGAGAACGATATAAAAATAAACAGAGTAAAAGTGAACATTACTTAATTGTTAGGGTACTGTTGTTGGTAGGGTATTGTTTGCTACTATAAATGCATGGTATTACCACAAAATAGTAAGTATAATAAAAATAAAATAATAATAATAAAGGTAACCCATCCAATGCAACCCGCACAAAGCACTCATGACAGCCGCGACTGAGCTCATTCCAATATTGCCCAACATTCCCTGTAAAACCGCAATGTCAAAGTGTGTGTGCAAAATGACACTTTGTTCGTAGTGGCCCCTCTGTCTGCGATATTACGCCTTTGTTGTCTTGAAAAACGTCAACGTTACAAAAGGTTTAACTTATTTTCCCCCCTTCCCCTTCCACTTGTCCTCGTGTCTAATACCCCATTCTGTTTCCATTGTACATTCCATAAATATATCATTGTCAAAACAAAAGTACCAGGCGAACAGGCTACGAAAATAAAGCTCGTAGCTATATTCGTAGCACGTCTACGAAAAGCGTAGCAGTTGATTTTGCACGATAGTGTTAATTAAAGCATTGAGTTCTGCTTTCCTTGTAACGTTTTTGTAACAGTAACAGTTGGAACGAGTGTTTTGAAAAGGATTTGGCTGGTTGTTTTAATATATTCACGCTGTATCCTTTCCGTGGGAGTAGCAGAATTAGTGTAAATGTCACGGCTTTTGAAATCGAAACGCTTTTAAATGCTATTGTAACTGTGGGTTATATATTACTAGCTTCTGCCAGCGGCTTCGCTCTCGTGAACGTCGAAAATTAGGAACATATTCCCGGGTTAAAAAGTATATTTTGTGCTATTCCTGATTATATTCTAACTCTGTGCCAAAATTCATCCAGATCCGTCCAGCCGTTTGAGCGTGGAGAAGTAACAAACACACACACACTCAAAAACTAACGCTTTTATAATATTATTAGTGTGATAGATTGAAAAAAAAGTTAAATCAAAAAATCAAAAAACCCGACTGCTTCAAAAGCGAACTAAAAAGTCGTAAACAAGGAAAAAATCATGCTGTGCAGTCGGAGGATTCAAACGGTTTATTCCCATCGGCCACCCCCTAGTTGCCACCCCGGTGGCCGATGGGAATGATTTAGTGAAATTTCCTACCTTCCTTTATTCCCATCTGCCACCGGGGTGGCGGATGGCACTAACTAGTGGCGTTTGCCACCCCGGTGGTCGATGGGACTTATTTAGTGAAATCTGCCACCTTCCTTTATTCCCATCTGCCACCGGGGTGGTGGGCGATTCTCATGCCATTTGTCATATAAAAGTGAATGTTGATGCTGTGACCGGTTTACTTTGTTACTTGGATCCAACTGAAGGTGCTGGCCCTGATAACTTAATAATATCATCTAAATTTCAAACTAACTGCGCGCCTTGCATTGCCCTACCTATTTCAATTTTGGTTTTTGGAAGTCAAGGTCAAGGTCTTGTCCCCATATTATAGAAATCTGTTTTTATTTCACCCGTACATAAGGAGGGGTATAAAAAAGAGATTACTAATCATGGGCCTGTATGCAAGCTGTGCATTATAGCTAAAATATTTGAGAGGATTGTCTATAACCAGTTATATCCGCCCTTGCTAGCTTTTTCAGCACGGATTTTTAAGAGGACGGTCTACCATTTCTAATTTGATTTTATTTAATGGTTTGATTACGGATGCTATGGATAACGCTAAGCAGATCGATGTGGTTTGCACAGATTGTAGTAAGGCATTTGATCGGCTCAACCACAATACCCTGATAAAGAAGCTAAGCTACATCCGTGGGCACATCTTGGTTCTCTTCTGACACAAGCAGTAGTTCTCAATAATTATATGTCTAGTTGGGTAAACTTGCCCAGCGGAGTGTCTCAGGGTTCGTTCCTCGGTCCTTTTTTGTTTGTAGTATGTGTGAACGATATCGATCAGAGCCTCCATTCATCCAAACTATTATGCTTTGCCAAGGACATGAAAGTTTTTGTCACTATTTCAACGCTCGAAGATAGACTAGCACTTCAGGCAGACTTGAAAAACGAAGAAGAAGGAAAACGAACGAAGATACTAATAAGGTAATATACTAACAAGACGCACAGCTATGCACCATCGGTACATGGTGGACATCCAACCCATACGCAAAAAGCGTTTTGCGAATACTTTAATTGTGCGTACAAATAAGAAACACATTACAAAAAAGAATGAACTGAATATAGAAGGAAGAATGGACTAGTTAATATGGAAGGAAGAGTGAACAAAATCAGTAGTATGAGTAGGACAGAACAAGAGGAGATTATTAAAAGAACGCAAAAAAAAATGTCATAAAATTGTTGCCAACTCAAAGAAAAAATGTTGATGGTTTAAAATTCTACCAAAATCTTTTAACGAAAAATAGTCAAATATGAACCTTGAAAACTTTTTTGATATTTTTTCTATTCACCCCGTTTTACAGTCATGAGAATCAACCACCTGACTAAACTTATGAAGGTGGCAGATGGGAATAAACCGGCAAACGCCACTAGTTAGTGCCATCCACCATCCCGGTGGCAGATGGGAATAATGGAAGGTAGGAAATTTCACTAAATCATTCCCATCGGCCACCGGGGTGGCAACTTGGGGGTGGCCGATGGGAATAAACCATTCAAACGCGCGGGCTGGCTGACCAAAACCAGATGTATCCTCCTCCTGCACAGCATGATTTTTTCCTTGTTTACGACTTTTTAGTTCGCTTTTGAAGCAGTCGGGTTTTTTGATTTTTTGATTTAACTTTATTTATTTATAACTTTTTAGTTAAGTTTTTTTCGAATTAAATACATATAAACAAATACGTGTTATATATTTTTGAAATCACCTCTTAAAACCCTTTATTTTGATACCCCATACGATGGGTTTGAAAGAAAAAAAATATTGGGCCCCCATATTATGGCGCCCAAAATCCGCCATTTTTCTATTGTCCAATTTTAATGTAGCCTATGACACTCGCAGGATTAAGACGAATCGATAGACGTATGAATCATCAAAATCGGCCAAAGCGTTTGGTCTCTGGAACGCCATATAGGAACAAACATACATACATATACATACATAGACTGATAAACACATTACCCTCCTTCGGCAGTCGGGTAAAAAGAAGATTTCGTAAAAGGTTTTTATTTATATCTATACATTTTGTGTCTAAAGACAGATAAGACATGACAGCCAGCCACTTGAAGCCAGACAAGTACTGCGGACGAATAAAACAAGAACGAGGGGCAAAATACAGCCCACTGAGACAATCAGATTGGGTGAAGCCACATACTGATCTGCTTAAAGGGTTTCTTTTCTAACGACAAGAAATAAATCTTTTAAAACCCCTTTTCTTCGTAAAGTGGCTATCGCTGTGTTGTCATTGGACTGCATTAAATGACAAACTTGACCCGTTTGTAGCAAATTATAAACGAGTACCATAACAAATAATAAGTATGTGTCGAATCCTGTCATGATTTGTTTACTTAAAATGGGACACAAGTACCTTTGTTTGGGTATTGTGCGGCGTCTGGTGTCGGTTATGTTGTTGATATGGTCCATGAAGATCGACAGTGATCGTTCAGGCATGGCCGTGATATGACACATACTGGCCTAGGAACGGCTCAGTGTTTCCTTTTAAGACCAGAGTAGTACTTAGAACAATAGTGATAGTAATTGACTCGGTAACGAAATAAAACTGTGTAGAAGTTACAGGAGATATTTCTCTAGTTTACCCGTATCCCAAATTCTTCGCTCACTACTATAATCAATTATATATTAGTCTTTGACTATAATCTGACATCTGTGTGTCACTAAGTAGGTCAAATTACGATCCTTATATATCTGGATTTGACATTTGTAATAAAAAGTTAATCTGTGGCAGTACTGTTGCGATAACAAAAAACCTTTTTCTGATATCAAGCTACACTATCATTAAGTATGCTTTTTATCCTGAAAATATGCGCGGTTTTATAGAATAGGCCTCCGGAGTGAAGCCGCGGGAAAACACTAGCTACCTACACCCATTTATAGTTGTCTTAAGATTATGTAAGATAAGATAATTTTATTTTGTAAAACATGAGTACAGTACAAAAGGTCTTATATTAATATGAGTTGGCTACATGTTTTGCCATTTATGGCGTACAAAATTAGTTACAAACAATGCAAAAAAAATCACAACAACACTATCAAAATTTAAATTAGATTGAAATAAAAAAGATAAAATAAACATACCCAAAGAGTAAAAACGGGACCCTATTACTAAGACTCGACTGGCCGTCTGTCTGTCACCAGGCTGTATCTCATGAACCGTGATAACTAGACAGTTGAAATTTTCACATATGGTGTGTTTCTGTTGCCACTATAACAACAAATACTAAAAACTGAATAAAATAAATATTTAAGTGGGGCTCCCATACAACAAACGTGATTTTTATGCCGTTTTTGCAATAATGGCACTCGACCCTTCGTGCACGAGTCCAACTCGCACTTGGCCGGTTTATTATAACATCTGCAATAAGTTATCAGTTAGGTCAATCATTATAATTTTCTATTCAGAGTCCCGTACCTACTCAAAGGGTCCAAACGGAGCTCTATTGCTCTCACTCATCCACCCGCCTGTCCCCTGCTGTTCACATTTGCATTATTTTAGTATCTTACTAACCCAAAGCCAAATACAGATAATCGAAAAATATTTCGTAACATTTGATACGGCACCTTAAATTCGCCAGATCAGACGCCGATTTAGCCGGCTATTTTATTTAAATGCATGGGTCCTTATTTAATAATTTAATAAATTATCAACACATCAAAATCAACTCGTAAAACGATACACCGAAATAGTGTCAACTTAACTGTACCGACCGAGTAACCCACACTCCCGCACAGAATGAGAGCAATATTAAATAGCAATAATATTTCGGGTATATTCGCTAAAGCTCTCAAGTAAGCAATTAAGTACGAGCATTCTTCTCGTAATAGGTGTTCAGTGTGAGTTCATAACGCGCTGTCATTTACATTTGCCGGCAGCCTCGGGAACTTGTACGAGGTTACGAGGTACTACTTGTTATTACTACAATCTTGTATCTCAATATCTGTTCGTGGAAAGAACCAGAATGTTTTGACTAACAAATCTTATTTCTTGATATAATGTTAAAATAATTATCTGAAATGAATTTGCTTTTTCTTACTTTGTAGATCGTTTACATTGAATTTTATAAAAGTTGTTATACCGAGCCCTACCGTGAGCTTTCAGCTTCAAAATGTTTTCATACATTCGTGGCGAAAACTTTTGTTACGCTGTGAACATTCAACCGCATATAATTATAAAGATTAGACAGCGAGCACAGCCATTCAAATTAATTTGTTTTTGGTAATTCGATTCACGTAATTAGACACGTAATTATAAAAAAATAAGTTCTTTCGCTGTTGGTATATAACGATGGTGCGATAGTAACCGATTTAAGACAGTAACGTGTCGCAGACACTTCTTCATGCCCTTGTCATTGATGTCTCAAAGATTTAGTAAGAAACGAACTAAAAGGTATAATGAAGTAACATTGAAACTCTTTTTTTAATTTTTCTAACTTCAAATGTACCTACTGGCCATTTATGGTCCATATAACATGAGATGCCATTAAAGTTTTGTTTTTATTTTATTTTTTGTACCCATATATGATGGCTGATATTTTTAGACACAAAGCTGCCTGCAAAATGTCATAAACACTGTGCTAAAGCATTACTTATAACACTTACCTATGCCATGCATGAAATACCTATAAGTTATTACTTAGAACCACCTCAACGATTTCATCGGACCGTTCGCCGTGGCTTAAATCGGGACCAATTTTCTTTGAATAACAGCGGATTCTCTGACAGCGCTCGCTATTCAAAAAATATTTTTATTGTATAAATTTTAATATTATTGTAACTTTCATGTTTAATACAAATTTATGGTATGATACAGTATATACGTTTTTATATGTTAGGTAAGCGTAGAAAAAAAGATTATTATTTTGTGAAAAAGGTGCTACCTTTTTGCTTGCAACGCAACCCTTTTTCATATTTTAACCTTATCTCAAAGTACCTACCTATTGGCCATTTATGGTCAAAATAATATACGATGTCATTAAAGATTTGTTTTTATTTATTGCTTTTCTACACACATAGCGTCTGTTATTTTATTTGACACGAAGCTGCCTGTAAACTACATAGAAACTTCAATACTTACTTTTAAACCTTTTTAGTTAAACTTTACGCAAAGTACCCATGCTATGCTCTTACAAATTAGAAAACAATTAAAAAAGCATTCAAATGGGGTCGTTCGATAGGGTACTCCCTATTCCATTCATGATTACAGAGCCAGAATCCTGAATCGATAAGGGCTTATAGACAAAATGACGCGGTCAGGGCAGACGTGGCGGCGCTCGAGCCCCTGATACTGAGCCGCAAGACCGCAGGCCAATCTACTCGCAATGTACTTACGTAGCCAATGTACAGGAATAGCTACATTCTATGTAGGCTTCCGAGGCGGCACCGCTGATTAGTTCACTCAGTAGTTCAGTACTAGTTACCAGTTACGACCTAGATTAAACTGTTGTGGTTTACAGAACCTATTCAGCATGGCCTCCTTACAAATCTTAAACTAAATTCTCTAAATTTCAAAGCTTTTTAGGGTTCCGTAGCCAAATGGCAAAATACGGAACCCTTATAGATTCGTCATGTCTGTCTGTCTGTCTGTCTGTCCGTCCGTATGTCACAGCCACTTTTCTCCGAAACTATAAGAACTATGCTGTTAAAACTTGGTGAGTAGATGTATTCTGTGAACCGCAATAAGATTTTCACACAAAAATAGAAAAAAAACAATAAATTTTGGGGGTTCCCATACTTGAAACTGAAACTAAAATTTTTTTTCCAGCAAACCTATGCGTGTGGGGTATCAATGAATAGGTCTTCAAAAATGATATTGAGGTTTCTTATATCATTTTTTTCTAAACTGAATAGTTTGCGCGAGAGACACTTCCAAAGTGGTAAAAAGTGTGTCCCCCCCCCTGTAACTTCTAAAATAAGAGAAAGATAAAACTAAAAAAAATATATTATGTACATTACCATCTAAACTTCCAACGAAAATTGGTTTGAGCGAGATCTAGTAAGTAGTTTTTTTTAATACGTCATAAATCATAAACCACAATTTACCAAGTACGGAACCCTTCGTGCGCGAGTCCGACTCGCACTTGGCCGGTTTTTATTACCTTTCTACAAAAAGAAAACTTAATACAAAACCACATTTTGTTCTAAATAAAGAGAAGTTCATGAGGTAAAGGTCTACCAGAATCTCATGGCAAAAAGGGAAATAAAAATTTGTTGTATGCAATACTGGGGAAATTGGATCAAACGATCTTGATACTGTTTAATTTTTATTTATGTCTTTGGTATTAATGAACATGAGGTACCTATATTATAGTAGTCACAACGGATCTTTGTGTCTTTGAACTTGGTCCTGCCAACCATTGCGTAAGAAACAGTTTGTCATCGAGTATACTGCATAGAGTAAGCAAGATAGGACGATGACAAAAAAGACAAAAGATATTTATTTCAACTGGGCCACCAAGCGGCACTTTTGAATGTCACAATTTAAATTTACATGGAATAAAAGTTGATTCTACCGTACATTCGGAAAGTAGCTTGTTATGGAGAAGAATGCACAAGAAACTCCGTAAGCTTATGTGACATACATAAGCGAGTGAAAGAGACAGTTATACAATGCTATCTTCACCTTCAACATTGACACAAAAATAGCTACTGCGCGGGGTCTTGCAACCAATTCAGAGACACAAAGATCCACTGTGAGTATTATAGGTATGTGTATGAATAATGTTGTTATACATCGTGTTCTTAACATAGGAAAAATAAATCAATTGAATATTAATTTATGTACTAATTTATTATTTAGCATTTAAATCATACTAATAACTTAAAACCTCATTCAGAACTAGAAAACTAGAATACGATTCCATGAACTCCACTGGCATTTCAAAAACTTGTATCTTTGTAGTTTTATGTCATCTCTCTCCATCAAAATGGTTCTTTTTCATTGGCATTTAACATATTCAAAACCAATCTCTTTATGTATAAAGTCTGTAAAAAATAATAAAATGTATCATGTTACTTAAAGTCATTCATCATCATCAGTCTATATTTTTTTTTTTTGATGTAAGTTTTATGGCCTAGTTGCTAGGACCTTTTAGCCACGTCTTTGGAAAGAGTTTTGGATCTTATATTTATTCTTTAGTATGCATTAGAATGCGGATGTAACAGGTTCTAATGTTTTTTGGATCTCTCGATACAACTAATAAAACAATCTAACAATCTAACTCGATACAATTTGCTGCCAAATACTGGCAGCAAATTGTATCGAGTCTTCCCAGTAAGCTTTGCAGACGCAGTCAATACTACAATAAAATACACCGCTCCACTATCCCGAGATCGCTTTTGTCAATGATTTTACAAATTGTCCAGTTGCGGAGACAGTTGAGATACAAAACTACACCAATAATATATCACAATATCCACTAGGAATCAATTTGCAAATAATATTAACAGCCACTGAACTTCACTCGACAAAATCCCGCCAAAAACTCCCGTCTATATACACGTCCCACTGCAGGGCGCAGATTATTACTTAATATTTTTCTTACGTTAAAGATTCTCAATCTCCGTTAAAATCAATATCTTGTCGAAGAATTAGTAACAGTTACATAACTGTTGCCATTTCCTTCCGGCCATCATTCGATGTGCCCTGACCTACGATTTACCATATAATAGTAATGGAAAGAAATTAAAATTAAGTAAGAAAAATATAAATTAAACTAAAAGTATCAAATCAAGTCAGTCCAACTTACCGGTCCACTCTACGACGCACTTTAAAATCAAAGATTGAGTTTGATTTACGCCTTCTTCTTCCCTTATTTTATGATACACATTGAAAACAATATGTCTCGCATGAGATCGAAGTGGGTTTTTCGACATTTTCACAAAAATAACAAACTTTCCAGATAATATCAAAAAATTTCAGCAGCGGTTGACACATCAAGTACTTTGATTCGACAGGTGACAATTGACATTGCCATATGAAAATCACAATTTAAAAAAAATAAAAAATGCCATGAGATTCTGGTACACCTATAGCAACGTTAATCTTGAAATAGTCATTCGAGAGTTACTTGATTATAATAGTGATTGCAGTTTATTGTTATCGAAAGCATAAACAACAAATAGGATGTATTTAAACCTTCCATTAAGCAAACATTTATTAATATAGTCAGTCTATCAATCTATAATGTCGTTGGTTGCCTTGTTGGCAAAACTATTACGCAAGCTCTGAAGCCTTGGTTGTAAGGACATGCCGTTGTCTCGTAAGTAGATCTTATAACAAAGAAAACAAACAGGGTACAAGGAAAATTTTCTCACTCGCCACCGATCATCTTAATCTGGCAGCCCGATATCCTCGTATAAGTCGCTCCTTAAGACCTGAGATCATGTTGGAGAAAACATATTGGTCTTACGTATTGTTGCTACTTTTTTGTAGGTGTACGTACCTATATCTATACTGCTAAGGTAAAGTTTGTGAGGTTGTAGGGGGTAATCTACTGAACCAATTAAAATGAAATTTGGCATGGAGATAGTTTGAGGCCCTGGGAAGGACATAGGATATATTTTATTACGCGTGCGAAGCCGCGGACAGAAGCTAGTAAATAAAAAAATAGATAAAATACAAAAACTCAACAAAAAGAAAACATAATCCTTAACAGAGATAACACGAAACATAAAATCCCTTAAGGCTATGTGGGTTTGTCACCTCTTCCAATCAACTAAGTATGCAAGTACTAAACTCCATGAATGACGTGTGTCTGAGTTCAAAACGTCCTCAATCTGCCTAGCATTTCCCAAACTAAGTTGAAAATAGCTTCCAGTGTAACTGGAGATAGCTTCCCGTGTAACTGGAGATAGCTTCCCGTGTAACTGGAGATAGCTTCCAGTGTCACTGGAGATAGCTTCCCGTGTAACTGGAGATAGCTTCCCGTGTAACTGGAGATAGCTTCCCGTGTAACTGGAGATAGCTTCCAGTGTAACTGGACACAACTAAATATCACTATTTTACACGGAGCTACTCCTTGTCTGATCTCCAAAACCCAGTAAGTGGGTAACTGGGTTGTCACAAGATTGGTACCGAGTTCAAAACGTACTATGTAACCCTTTAATATAATTTCATAGGAAATTCTATTAAATTTATACTATGAAAAATACGTTTCTAATTTGCTTTATCCTACTGTTATTTTTGTGTTATATCCCTTACAGATAATAAATTACACCCGAAAGAATGTTGTTGTAACCAAAAATAATATACGTAGATAAATACATCGCTAGATTACTCACGGGGAAACATGTAACGTTATTGATGCTGATCCATTACGTGCGTGAAATTGAATCACAAGTTAGCGTGTCAAAATTTATGAAGATATATCTTTTACTTAAGATTACGCCACACGGTATAGCTATTCTACCTACTTTGTAACCATTCGTGATCCCGTGACGACAAAATCATTTCAATCGTAACAAGAAATTCAATTTACAAGACTAACAGTGAGCAATTAATCAGAACCCTACCACCATCCCGTCCAAGATATAATCAAAAGATAAAGTTGTAATTATAACGATAAACGCTGTCAGACATTTCCGAACTTCGTGGGATTCATCTAGCCTTCAGCGAAATCAGCAAACGTAAGGGATCGCTTCTTCGAAAGCAGGTATTACAAAAACTGCCTTCAGGCGAATCGTAACGATCCCTCCAACAAGGCCTCGGCGAGCGAGAGCCATAACTTTAAAATATTAGCTATAAATGCGGGCTCGTAGAACGTAATCGGAACCAAAGCCTTGTTTAACCGCCTATTAACAGCAAATTACTATAAGTAATTGCCTTCTTTGATATCTTAACAAATGAATATAAATTCTATAAAGTGTACAAATCGTGCAAAATAAAAAAAAGCTGTAAAAATCTCGAGATAGTCTCAATAAACAAAAATGTTTACGAGCTCGCTTTTGTTGAAGACAGTAGCAGAAGTTTCTTTGCTGAGTGTTGAGCTTTTATTTTTATGTGGTACAGGTGCAGCTATTCCAGAGTGAATAGTCGTGAGCGGAACCGCGCGTCACTATTCTGCTCCTCTTACGTCACAGACAGTGGTGAGTGGCACCATTGTGAGCCACAACGAGCTAGCACGAGTGCGCATTCACAGTTGTCACCAGGCACTGAAGTGACGTCGCGCGCACTAATTGGGTCAAGGTTCCTATCCCGGGTAACGATAACCAAATAAAATATGTCTAGGGACTTATTCTGTTTGTTTCTGCGTTTATGTTGTTATTAAAGTAAATCGAGACACTTGACAAAATAAAAGAAAGAGCTTTCGCAATACATTTTGCATTATAGGGCATTCATACGACAATAGCCTTTGACTTTGATCATTAATTTAAGAAAAACCGTAGTTAGAAACACCTGCGCAATTTTAATCTGAAAGTAACTCAGTCTGTCTGTCTGTTACCTTTTCACGCTTAAGCCGCTGGACCGATTTGGATTAAATTTGGTATTGAGATAGTTTGAGACCCAGGGAAGGACATAGGATAGTTTTAATCCCGGCAATCATCCTTAAGGGGGCGGAAAAGGGTGTGGAAGTTTGTTTGGTGAACTAATAATTTCTCAAGTAAGGCGACCCAATCACTTACAGCATTATTGCGCGATATAAAAAGTAGGCAAGCTCCGCAGATGAAGTCACGGACAACAGCTAGTATAGTATCTATAAAGAAGGTATGTATGTACGCAAACCCTCGCCAATTAATTATGTATTATATTAAAATATCGTAATGAACAACGAAATAAAATGACACTGAACAAAATTAACCCACTGAAATTGCGCTGCGTTCGAACAGCCAAACAGATCCTCAATTCGGAATTGCCATGATAACCAATTGAACACGCTTGGCAGATCACGACCGCAATTCGATCCTGAAATGTCGCTAACGAAGCGGCCTTCGAGCCAAACCTTAATATTACCTATCCTTTAATATTAACGTAGTTCATTACCTTTTTAGTACCCATCATGTCTTGTCAGACTTGTCGTAAAGGTTCCAGCGCATTTGCGCGTACTTGGCTGAAGGACTACTCGTAAAAATATGTACGGAATGTAGACAATGCCTTAGCGTGTTGCGGAGAACTCGTTTACAAGGCAATCACACTGGAGGCGTTTTCATAACGAACAATGGACTCTTTGCGTTCGGTCACCAATACAAACGGGAGCGGATTGCTCTTCACAACGTCAAGTTTGAAAACAAATACCACGGCCATTGAACGCTTTCTGGGTCAAAAGTTAATTTTCCTGGGTGAGTGGCATAAAAATAAACTAAAATAAACATCGAATTAGTTTTCGGAAAATATATTATAACAATAGCTATAGACGATCCGAGAAACCCATTTTACTTGCAAGTCGCTGCAAACACCATCTATAGCCGTGGAACGGAACCGAACGCAATCAAAGTACTTATAAAAATAATCAGACGAAAAACGCTAATTACGGCACGTCGGCACGGTTTCTTTGTATGGTATGAGGTATCTGTATCAAGAAAAAAGTCAAAAAAAGTTAAATGTGTTTATTTCAAGTAGGCAGAGAGCAGTGGTGGCCCACTGGTATCGGCCGCGACTTACAAGTTGTAGGTCATGGGTTCGAGCCCAGGCAGGCGCTTTACTTTGTGTAAATTAGTGCTTCACCACTGCTCTTAAAACGGTGAAGGAAAACATCGTGAGAAAACCGGCATGTCCTAGAACCAAAAATAATCCACAAACCCGCACTGAGCCCGCGTGGTGGATTACGGTCTATTCCGTCTCACAGAGAGGAGGCCTGTGTCCCAGCAGTGGGAACATTAATAGGCTGATCATGTGATTATGCGGTACTTTTGAACGTTAAAATTTACAAGTAATAAAAATGTATTCTACTGTGCATTCGGAAAAGTTGCTTGTTATGGAGAAGAACGCACAAGAAACTCCATTATGTATGTATGCTAGTATTATATTATCTGTATGTATGCTAGTATTATATTATCTGTAGCTATAGTTAGTTAAGGCAACCCGAGCAAAACGCCGCAGTCAAAACGCCGAGCAAGCCGTTTTTTGTGCTGTTTTTAGGAGCGATCTACTCGTTATTTAAAAAGAAATATCAATTAATAAAAATACATTAAATTTCTACGTAATATTGATTCTAAAATAGTAGATTTAGTTTTTTTTTAAATGTTGTATATATTTCACTAATCTCATTCCAAAAAAACATAAAAATGAGAAATAATTATTGATATTATGCATTCCCTCGTAAAGTGTTGATTAATTATTTTTTGTACTAACACTAATGGATAGACAATTTAATAACAAACATTTTTGTAGAATTATTTTTTTCAAAAGACCAAAATTCGATTTTATAAAGATTTTATTCTAAAATCTGGGCGTACTGTAATTCATGCGCCGCCAGTGCCGCTAGACCAATAGGAATGCTCATATCTCATGCCGATTTTTTGGTCAGGGTACCGTCTTAATTAAAAGCCACGTGGTTGGTCATGTCAACCCTAGATGTATTGTATTAGATAACAAAAAACCTCCGGATATTCATTCGTTGATATAATTATACCTTCTGTAATGATGATAATATGTTTTTGTTCTGGGTATGATATGAAGGATATAATTGCTGTACCTTTCCAAAGATTGCCCAAACTAATTTCAAGAGCTTTCTGATTTACCGATGATCGAAGAACTAACAATAATCAATTTAATTTTTTATTAAAAAACTTTTTTACAAAAATTACAACCGACTTCCAAACAAAAACACTACTAAGTGAATAATTACTTCAATTTTGGAAGTCGGTGTTCCTGTTTTCGTTTCTTGACACCGACTGCCGAAATTGAAGTTATTTTTCACTTTGTAGTGTTTTTGTTTGGAAGTCGGTTGTAATTTTTGTATAAATGTTTTTTATTTTTCACTTTTTAGTTGTGGTACAAGGGTTCACCAATTCTAAAGGCTAGGTGAACTGTTCACACCTGCGTACCCCTTTAGAGCGTACCAGTGTGATGTTATGTTATGAAATGGTGTAAACAAAAAACAGACATGCGATTGCAGCAATCCCGAGTGATATGCCGTCATTTATTGAAGAGTTCTGATGTATATCTCCGAAGTTCTTTATTAGATCTTGACGAAAATTAAATGGGACCACATGACAAGCACCACTGTTCTAATTAAAATCAAAGAATCATCAAAATCGGTCCACCCAATAAAAAGTTCTGAGGTAACACAAATAAAAAAAAATATATACAGTCGAATTGATAACATCCTCCTATTTGCGAAGTCGGTTAAATATGCAGAATAGGTTATTCAATCGAGTGGAAACATTCGAAAGATTCTCCTTTGAAATTGAAATTGGCCTCTGGCACAGCGCACAGAACGATCTCCATACCCACTCCTCTCAAAGTTCCCAGATATTTGTTTTATCTGACTCAACTGCGATGCGATGAGGGAAAGTTAAAATTTCCGAGTTGACAAAACCAGGGGCACGAAAAGCATTTTACTCGTATATATCACATATGAAGATTTATTTCATAACTTTAGCAGTCAATTTATTTTCTTAAGGATTTTCCTCTTCAGAGAAGACGGAGCCTTTACCTGTTAAGACTCTGCTAACGTTTAATATCAAGCCATTTCATTTTACTCCCTCCTAACTTTTAACTCAGATAAAAACGTAGTAAAAGTTGATTGTCTGAGAGACCATGGAAGAGAAATATAATGAAAGTAACTTACTTTTTACGTTTTTAGGGGTTCCATACCCAAAGGGTAAAACGAGACACTATTACTAAGACTCTTCAGATCTGTCAGCTGTATCAGACTGTATCTCATGAACCGTGATAGCTAGACTCTTGAACTTTTCACAGATGTTGTATTTCTGTTGCCGCTATAACAACAAATACTAAAAACAGAATAAAATAAATATTTAAATGGAGCTCCCATACAACAAACTGGTTTTTTATTGCCGTTTTTTGCGATAATGGTACGGAACCCTTTGTGCGCGAGTCCGACTCACACTTGGCCAATTTTTAATTGAAATATGATAATAACGCGTATTGGAAGTTTATAAACCTCTTTAAAGACATTTCTAGAATCTTCTTTGAAAAATATTCGTTTCCTTCATAATAAATCAGTCACAACCAGCACAATTAAGCCTTGTTAAGTGACATAAATAAGCGAGTTCGTGATAATTTGACAAGCGGTCGTTTGGCGGCACATCGCTAAATTCCGCACTTTATTTATGTCATAATTATCAAGGCTTCTCACCCAACTGGGCCGCATTCCTGCTTACTTCAGGGCGACAAGTTAAAGGACAGAGTTGCACTCCTCCACGGGAAACTAGATTACGTGAGTTGGCACAATGCCAGTTGTAACTAATGTTATTTTATTTTTGTCCACTGTTGTCCAAAATGTTATTAAATTCTTTTAGATAGTTCTAAATTACTGATTTCAAGATGGTGGTGGATGGCGGAGGACAGTGATGGCGGATCTCAAATTAGCAACTACATTATTTTGCACTTTCAGAGGTTGTCAATAACAGAAAAAAATATCTATAGTAATTACTGTGAAGTAACGCTTTATTTTCGAAATGTTGATTTTCGTGTTTTTGGAATACGGAATAACGTTGCAATTAATAAGTAACTCATTTCGTACTTAACGTTTCTTTGAAATGTAGTCGAAATATGTCGGTCTACTGCTGCCGGGCGAGCACGGCCTCGGTATTTGCTTCCAAACTGTGATAAAAACGTGTGGCTCAAGCCTGTCACAGTAGGCCGTGCTCGCCCGGCTGGTTGAAAATAAACTCTCGGGATGGCGTTCATAGAGATTTTGATTATCGGAATAATGTGGTAGTTTTGCGGGTATCCAGGCATTGAAAGTAGGTAGTGTACTCCGTTCCTCATCAATGCCTATCCGAACAGCTGGAGAGAATATTCCTCCAAGGCTTCTTCTTAGCGTGTCGATGGCAAACACTATTTTTAGTTAAATGCCTTGCCTAGCCCAGAATTCAGCTACGGCAACGCCCTCCGCTGACGCAGTCATAAGGTCCTCACGTGAACAGACAACCGGACATGCGGCACAAGACGAAAGGTGGGCCATAGTCTGCAGGGCGACGCCGCACAAGCACCGAGGATCAGAACCATCCGAGAACCCCCATCTATGGAGATTGTCTTTGCTGCGGCCGACCTGAGTGCGGAGTCTATTCAGAGTTTTCCAGGTCGGCCAAGGTAATGCGTGCCCAGGCGAAAGGGTCTCCGATGGCTCTAGGAAACAATCAGGGAGTTTAAATTTATCTCGCCAAAGATCGCATCTTTCCGTGGTGACGTTTCCGGTAAATGGACTCACGCTACCAAGAAAACTTTTTCGACTTTTAAGCCTCTGGGGCACCGAGGTGTAGTTGTGCATTGGGTGGCGCGAGTCACTTTCTTGCTTTGCCCTTTCTATACGGCTTCCCATAGTCCTACGCACATCCGGAGGCGCGATGCCGATAAGTGGATACAGCAATCGTACCGGGGTCGGTTTAAGGCAACCAGTGGATATTCGGCATGTCTTGTTTAGTGCTGTATCCACTAGGTTGGAGTGGGCGGAGCGGCTCCACACTGGACAAGCGTATTCTCCAGCGGAGAAACAGAGCGCCATTCCCGTTGTTCGCAAGACTTGAGGAGATGCTCCCCATCCAGTGGATGTAAGGCGACGTAGCAGACTGTTCCTGGCATGCACCCTTCGCTTGACAATCTCACAATTTTCCCTGTAGTTGAGGGACCTATCCAAAGTGACGAGGTATTTTGGATGGGGACTATGGATGATTGGAAGCCCCTGCCATGAGATGTTGAGTGTTCGACCCGCCTGTCTGTTACGGAGATGAAAAGCGCACGACTGCGTTTTTGATGGATTTGGTTTCAATGCATTTTCTGCATAATAGTGGCTGAGGGCTGAAAGTGCGATGGAAAGGCTGGTTTCAATCGCCTCAAAATTAGTGGCTTGGCAAGTTAATGCCAGGTCGTCTGCATACAGAAAGCGGTTCGTGTTAGGACTCACCGGTTGGTCGTTGGTGTATATGTTAAACAGCAATGGAGCCAGTACACTGCCTTGGGGCAATCCATTCTTCTGGGTCCGCCACCTACTCCTATCATCGAGAAGGTTCACTTGAAATCGTCGGTTACTGAGGAGCTCTCTAAGAATTCGAACAAACTTTGGATCCTCTGTTAGGTTGGTAACCTTCCATAACAAGCGCCTTATGTTAACGGTGTCGTAGGCTGCCGACAAATCCACAAATACTGCACCCGTCACTTTCTTGGTTTCGAACCCGTCCTCAATATGTTGCGTGAGGTTAAGGACCTGCCCGCAGCAAGACTTCCCAGGTCTAAATCCTGATTGCTCCGGTATAAGTTTTGGGTCGACAAGGTTTGAGAGACGGGCTAACAGTAATCTTTCGAAAAGTTTGTAAGTGTGGCAGAGGAGCGATATAGGGCGAAAGTTTTTTGGATCGTCGTGTGGTTTCCCAGGTTTGGGGATAGCAATTACTTTCGACCTCCTCCAAAGACGAGGTATATTCGCAGACTCCAGGCAGCGGTTAAAGAGTTTTAGCAACCATGACACCGATACTGGGCCGAGGTGCTTGATTTGCTCAACTGAAACATCGTCCACACCGGAGGCCTTACCAGAGCTCAGTCTTTGAATGGCTAGGACAATATCTGCTAGTTGGAATGGGTCACACACTGATTCCCTGGTAGATGCCAGGTTGCCAATTTTAGGAGTTCTGCCTAGGCGTTGTGGTGGTTTGCCGTTAAGCAGGAGTTGGTGGGCAACTTGGTTAGCCGTTACTGCACTGGGTGTAAGAGGAGGTGGTGACTCACTGGTGAGTCTGCGGATAGTGGTCCATGCTTTTTTGCTATTGTGCGTCAAGTCAATGTTAGTTACCGTGTCCATCCATTTTTTCTGGCGTTGTTCGCATATATGTGAAAGCAGTTTCTCACCAGCTTCAACGGTTCCAGCTGAGAAGGGGTCACCGTCGTATAGTTCTTCGTACGTCTTTAGTAGTTCGCCAGATTCTTGGGAAATGCCGGGGATGTACGATGTGCGACACCCTCGCGGGATATATTTTCGAGATGTTTTTGCGACTACGCTTACGAATTTGTCGTAGTTTTGCGGGGTAGGCGGAATGTTAAGCAATTTGTCATCTACTGTCATCGAAAATTGTTCCCAGTCAGCTTTTAAATAATTAAAGCGGCGTTTGAAAGGCATAGTCACTGGGTGGACACTGGAGCCTCCAAGGCTAATAAACAAAGAGTCGTATTGGAATTTTGAACTACGCCAATGCGAAAAATATCGAGATATTGTTTCCAGCCAACCCCCACTTAGACAAATATTTTTGTTTGTGTAATACTACTCGTGCGTCGCATATAAAGATAGGCGAACAGCCGTTAAGGTGCGTCATCGCGGCACATTTACATGGACTGTCTTTTGGAATCTTGCCCCCTAAGTGGATCGATGCGTACGGCGCGCGGCGGTTACCATTCATCATCCAACCGAACCTAACACCCTTTATATATATTAATTTGAAACATCCACCCGCAGTTTGGGAGGTTTTTTACATACAAAGAAGCATGTAAGTACCTTAGAGATAGTCAAATTACTTTGGAATGACTACAGGTTTTCTAAGTTTTCCAAGACATTTTAAGCGTTAGTCTTGGTCGTGGCTTTAATTTTTCCACTAAGCAAGTGTGAAAATAAGAAAACTTTGCGTATAACTATCAGCATGGTCTTAGTCACAGACATAAATCTAACTAGATACCGCAAGTCCCTCCATCTGTATGAAAACCAAGCGTGCCACTTTTGACACACAACTTAAAAACAAATTTACTTACCAATGAAGGAAAACATTTCCAATGGCTCTGCCAACTTTTTCTATATCGTCTTTACAACTCAATATGTCATAAAACGGTATTTTTCTAGATTTCGGTCGATTCCGGTGCCGATAATGCTAAATGAAAAGCTCAAATTACGATCATTTATCGTAACTTTACTCCGTTTTTTGGCACGCGAAGTACATACAATCGCGTCATCTAGTTAGATTTATGTCTATGGTCTTAATGTTCGTAGATACCGAAGGAAGAATCTTACGGTCTACTAAAGTTTTGTAATATTTTGTATTTTTGTTGTAATACATAAGTACAGTATTATTTATAAACTAATATTATGAATAAAATAAGAATAAAAATATGTACATTTACGGGGCGTCAAAAATTCGTCCACATCGCTGTCAACAGGAAAAGTGCCCAGAAGGCTGGCAGCATTGCCACGTTGGATGGCAATGCTGATTCTTTGGCCAAAAAAAAGGCCAGCCCTCTGGTCTCGAGAAGAGTCGACCAACCGTTTGGCGATATCCCGAAATAATATGTGAGCACTCGGACCCCATGGCCCTAGTGTTTCAACCCCAAACGGCTCAAACACATAATTACCAATTAAATTGTTGTATTTGCGCCGTTTGAGGTTTTCAGCACCTGCAGCAGCCGCCCCAGCGCAGCCCACCGTGCTAGGAAGATGGGATGGTGCAAGGGTGTCGACGCAAGTTGCATCCCATACCAAAGACCTACCCAACTTCCATGGCATTATGGTCATACCATCTGGTCTCTTCCCATCGACGCGTGCCAGGCCATTGGGTTCTAAGACAGCTGGCACCCCGGCGGTGGCAAGAGCACGACGGATGAGATCATTAATGCTAGCGTGCCGCGCAATCCGACCTGCACTCTTACTACAAGATAGGCCATGGTGTCCGAGGCAGTCGACTGCTTCACCGCATTGACAGCGATGTGGAGCCCCACAAGGAGCGCCCAATCGCAGGCATGTAGCGAGTCGGAAGGTTGTGTCACCTAGCATAGTACCTATGTTAGGCGACGGTAGTGCCTGAAGCCAGAGGCCCGACTCCCACTCACCCACAGCCAGCAGGCGGGCACGCTCAGCAGTATTGGTAGACGTATTAATAAGGTTATTCCGTACCAACCTGCAGAGCGGCTCATCCCACTGCCTCTGGGAAAATGGGTTCTCGGGCCGATCCGTATCCGGGCAAGCCACTTTCCAGGCGTCCTCTGCGTCTGTCAAGCACGGCCCTTCGGAGTCAACCAGGGAAAGAGCTAAAATTTTTCTCGTTAGCTTTTCAGTGCTGTGGACAGAAGACAGGAACGCTGGTAAGCTTACACTAGAAATTTTGCGGACGCCGAGGCCACCAAAACGAATTGGTAGGGTGGCTTGCAGCCACGCTCGGTCGTCCAAGGCCACATTAAGAATGGATGTTAATGTGTTGCGAATAATTTGGTCAATTTTGTCCAAAAGTTGTGGTTTCTTCCAAAGAGGAGAAGAACGGAGAAAATACATAAAATTTGGACCGAAACAGCAATATCTGATAAGGGTGAAAGTCGAATGTAAATTAATTTTGGAGAGTCTATCCGAAATATCATTAAAGTGTTTGATTTTGTCTTCGATGAAAGATGAAAAACTTTCTTCTAAAATTGGGGAACCTAGGAGGTGCAGGGAACTTTTTTCTAAGATTTTGATTTGCGGGGCTATTGCATTAAATTTATCTAAAGTCGATTGTCTGTCAGTAACGTCAGAGAGATAAATTTCGCACTTTGAGGGGTTAAGTTCCAGGCCAATGGATTTAAATTTCTGTTTGAGGAGTTGCAGGTCATTCAAAACGGTGTCAACATCACCTCCTAGCGTTCCATCATCTAAATACCACACGTTAAATTTTGAATTTAGTTGCTGGATTATGGGATGAATAGCTAAACTGAAAATGACAGGCCCGAGAGGATCACCTTGTTGGCAACCAACTGCAGATTCCAAAATGTTGTCCTTATACAATAATTTTGATGGATGTCTATAACATTGCCACATAAAACCGTAAATTTCGGGTAGTACTTTTTTGACTTCAGCCAACAAAGTGTCCCTGTTCACGGAGTTGAATGCGTTTTTGACGTCAACCTTGAGAATGACCTCACCTTTTTTTGAGTTAAGAAATGAGGATAAGGCATGTACGGCAGCCTCACAGCCCCCTCTGGAACCAAAACCAAGTTGATGGGGCTGGAACTTAGTTGCAAGCGATTCGCTGTACATCTTGCAACATATTTTGGCTGCCAAACGCCTGTAGGTGCAACCGACGGCAATGGGACGGATGCCGCCGTCCCTCTTGCACAGGGCACACAGGTTAGCCCCATACAAGACATCGACGACGGCATCGTTCACGCCACCGGAGAGCATTAAGTTGACCAGAACCGCGAGCTCCTTCAAGAGTGACTCACCAGCTTCCCCGGCGCCTGAACTCAACAAATCTTTCAAATGCTGTGGAGTCAGGCCGTCGAGGCCACCGGCAGAACCACTCCGGAAAGACCTCACGGCTGCGATCAACTGTGGGGCTGAAATTTGGAAAAAAGATGAATCCTGAACGAGGGGGTCGGGGTGGACGGGTGGGTCGGGGAAGGTGAGACCATCCGCAGGCGCTGGGTGCTTACTCTCTAGGGCTGCAAGAGTCTCCGGAGAGTAAGGCGCCACCACATCACTGCTGAACAGAAGTCTGGCCGCCCCCCTTATGTCACCCTCACTTAACTTGGATTCCACATGAGCACAAATGCCTTTCTGAGAAATATTAAAAAACGGTAATTTGGAGCCTAAAATGTGGGCCGAATTGTTGCAGTTTTCTTTAATTTGGTTTGTTAATGATTTTTGACTTGCCAAATTTTTATGCACATGCAGAATCCTATAAGGGAAGGTGAGTAAGTGCTCCCAGGCACGTTGTGAGTTCTCCTGGGTCGCGTGACGAACACATCGCGCTAAACTTTGAGCAACAGAGTGCCTCGCGCCCCGGGGAACTCTTTTTAGGACTGGAGTGGAATTTTTGAATTTAGACAATGTTTTCCACAAAGTTTCTTCAAAAGGAGTTGATGTTGGGGATGTGGCTGGGGGGCACAAAGGTAAACTATGAGGTTTGTGGACCTTGCCATAGTGAATCTTAAGCCCCCTTTCGCCTTTGAAAAAACGAGCCTGGGAGCAATGTGGGCATCTTACCAGCTGAACATCCAGTGATGTGACAGGTTGACTTGCACTAATTATTCCGGCGTCGCTACAGCCGGCGTCAATCATAAAATAGAAAAGGGTAGGTACACTTACACAAGACTTATCACAAAAGTATAAACACTAATAACTATAAAATTCACTCAAAAAAACATAATTAATTATAAATAAACAAAATGACAAAGTCTGTGGTTGCATAGCGACCGAGAGCGGCGCAGTCGCGCTGGCGGCCTGGAGCGCCGCGCCGCCGCCAGCCTCGCCGTCATTTTAGCGCAGCGCTGCCCTGGTTACCGATGACAGAGATAAGAGACCACCCATAAGATGACTGTGTTTGAATATTTTTCCAGCAACTGTCACTTCGATTTGAAAGCTTGTTTTTGTTATAGTTTGTAATAATCGATCCTTTGCACACTTTCTTCCCGAATGATAGCTATATAAGTTATCATGGACTGTTAGGATACACAGTATTATTATTGTAAACACAGATTTTTGGTACTGTATGGCAGATATTAAAATGTTGATATTATTTAGTTTTTAGTGAATATTATGTTCAGATAACACTTTCACACGGTGGTTGCACTTTTATCTTCACCTTAGTCGTAAATTAGTCACTAAATAGTTCAATATTAATATTTATAAGACAAATTAATACGGGAGCACAATGTTTGCGTGACAACTCCTGTCATTTTTTTTTTTATATTTTGTATACGAACAAATTGAAGCTAGAACTAAACAAATAAGAAGTTGTTTGAAGTAAACACATGCCAGAGCACAATAGAGAATCGACTTACCTAAATGGATTGGACTGGATTTTAAATTGAAAATAAGCAGTGTATGTAGACATTTTCGCATTTGTAAATGATGGGAGGGTCAGATCCACATCTAATCAACTAAAAAACCCGAATAAAATCGAACCTAGATAATGAAAGTTTTTACGCTGATTTTGCAAACCAAGTACCTAGTCGGGCAAGCTACTTAACCTCCAATGCACGTTTAAACTGTCAATAGAAGAAAATAGATGGCTGTGGTGTCCGGGATAAAGGTTGTGTTACTGCTCACGCTCTACTGTGATCCCTTAACCGAAGCGGTTTGCTGAACGTACAAACGAGGAGTTCCATTTAGAAACTTTCGTACCCAATGACTATAATTGTAAGCAATGGCTAGTGCCCCTTCAAATTATACTCATCCCGTAAGAAAAAGGGGTGCATTTACGTCTGTGTGAGTAGTAGTATCTATAGCTAGGGCACCCCAGTAACGATATTTTTTTGTTTTTTTCCAGAACTACTGTCCCTATCGACAACCCTTTTACGTGATGGGGCGATAAAGAGTTTTTGGGATGTTTTTGACGATTTCGGAGAAATACAACAGTCATATTCCGTTGGATAGGTCTCAATATCAATTAGTAGGCGGCGGAGATTTTAAATTTTGCTAATCGGATTCGGAACCGGAACCTAAACCGGAATTGGAGGTGGCGGCTGAAGAAAGATGTGTTAAGATTAAGAGAAAGCAGTCTTCGGTACCGAAGTCGGAATCGGAGGTTTTAAATTTTGTTTATCGGTGTCGCAACCAGAACCGAAACCGCCATCGGAGGCGGAGGCTAAAGAAAGATGTGTTAAGATTAAGAGAAAGCAGGTTTAATAAAATAAAATAATACTATAAATAGTTAATCAGCCTTTTAAATTTCAGCTGAAAAACAGTACACTTAACTAGGCGCTGAAAAAAAACAAACAAGTTTTCTAAAATTGTAATCAGAATTAAATAAACAAAATGGGTGTACCAAGTAGTAAATTAAATCAAATCAGTGACTCCAAATCTGCCGCCGATAACCTCCGATTTAAAAGTTTCACGGTAGAATATTTTTTTTTAAAAAGAGTAAGTATGGAGTTTCTTGTGCATTCTTCTCCATAACAAGCTACTTTCCGAATGCACGGTAGAATCAACTTTTATTCCATGTAAATTTAAAAAGTATGGAGTTTCTTGTGCATTCTTCTCCATAACTAGCTACTTTCCGAATGCACGGTAGAATCAACTTGTATTCCATTTAAATTTAAATTGTGACATTCAAAAGTGCCGCTTGGTGGCCCAGTTGAAATAAATATCTTTTGTCTTGTCTTTTGTCTTTTTTCGGAAACGACATCGAAATCGGAGATTTTGTGACTAATTTGATTTTTATTTATTTTGTGTAAATGTTCAGATACAAGTTTATTGTTTATGAATAAATGACTATTATTTTTAAACAATCGGAAGTTCCGACTTTTCGAAATCGGAAACGAACTTCCGTAAAATAGGGATGTTACGGAAGTTCGTTCGTAGCAAAAATAGTTTTTAAATCTATAAGTTAATATCTAAGGTATTATAAACAATAAAAATTTCAATTAAAACAGCCTATCTACTCTACATACATGATTGTGCGTAACTTTAACCGCTTACGCAGCGCACGCAACGGAAGCTCTCAAAAAGGTATATTTTTCCCGTTTTGCAACATTTCTCATTTATGTTCCGCTCCTATTGGTCGTAGTAAATATAAACTTCCTCGATAAATGTACTATTCAACACAAAAAGAATTTTGCAATTCCAACCAGTAGTTCCTGAGATTAGCGCGTTCAAACAAACAAACAAACAAAGAAACTCTTCAGCTTTATAATATTAATAATAAGTATAGATTTAATAACATTTTGGTCCTCAAGCAGCAAATCAACGGCTGAACGTCAACCGGACTCGTCCGACACAATTTATGTAGCTTAACTTTCATTGCAAGCGGAAAACCCTGTTATAATTACACTGAGAGCAAACCTCCTCGTTTACGCAATTTATTGTAAGTTATATAACTTATAATTCCATCTCCCTAGCCTTTTCCCAACTATATTGGGGTCGGCTTCCAGTCTTACCAGATTTCTATAGCTGAGTACCAGTGTTTTACATGGAGCGACTGCCTATCTGACCTCCACAACTTATCAACTGGGTAACACGGTACCCCTTGGCAAGACTGGTGTCAGATCTAAAGCTTCTGACTACCTGAAACATCTTCAAATGACAGCCGGGACCAACAGCTTAACGTGCTTGCCGAGGCACGGAGGAAACTCGGTACGTTGAAATGGTCACCCATACACGGACCGACCTCGTCAATCGTTGCTTAACCTTGATGATCGACCGGTGCGGCTGGTATTATTTAGCCACGAGCTCCTCAAGTTATATAACTTATAATTAACTTCTGTAAAATAGGGTACTATAGTTTGACTTATTTTGACGTTAACAATATATTTCGTACTTCTGCCGTTATCATGAAGGATTTAGGTCCCATAACTTCTATGAAATGTGAACCCCATTACAACAGATTGTCAAGTTCACCGTCACGGTCGTATAAATGAAAAGTTTTATATTTATTAGTTTGTTATCATAATTCAATTTCGAATCGATTTTATTCAATTGTCAGAAGTTTCAAACGTGAGTTAGTAGTATGTAGGTGCCGCTTTATGTATTCGAGTCAGGCTCTGAACTAGTCAGAACAAACTACTGAGCATACATACGAAGTAGGAACGGTGCCTGATTTAACGCTACGACAATAGTTTATACTTGCTACAGTGCTATGTTAGAAGCTTTGTTTCATAAAGTTAGTTATCACGATTCACATTCATTCATACACACTGTTTTGCTGATAATTCTGTCCAAGAACAGTAATACGATAAATACTGAAGCAACGTTCGATTTTTATCATGATCACAATGTAAACGATTACTAGCAATGGAAGTTTTGTGCTTGTTAGTGCAATCCTTAGCAGCTTTTCTTATGAGAACATTCACCTCTCAACACACGTCTGTTTAAATAACAACAGTAATAGAATTTCCAAACCAACTTTCACGCATTAACTACAGAGTGAATGTTGACGAAACTTTTCAGCAATTAGTACATCAGAATAACACATAGGCTATATATATAAAATACGTAAACAAGAAGAAAATCATGATGAGCCAGCTCGCGAATATTTATCCTCTGACTGGACAGCATGATTTTTTGCTTTTTACCCGACTGCCGAAGGAGGCTAATGTGTTTATCAGTCTATGTATGTTTGTTCCTATATGGCGTTCGACACCAAACGCATTGGCCTATTTTGATGGTTCATACTTCAATCGATTCGTCTTAACCCTGCGAGTGTCACTGGCTACATTAAAATTGGACAATAGTAAATTGCGGATTTTCGCGAACTAAAAAGACGTAAGCAAGGAGTAAATCATGCTGTGCAGTTGGAAGATACACCAGATTTTGGTCTGGCTGCCCGCGAATATGTATCCTCCGACTGCACAGCATGATTTTCTCCTTATTTACGTCTTTTTAGTTCACTTTTGAAGCAGTCGGGTTTTTTGATTTTTTTATTTAACTGTTTTTTTGTTTTTTTTTATTTATTATTTATTTTATTTCTATCTTTTTATCTAAGATTTTTTTTCGAATTAGTTTCATTTAATCATATAAGGGTTATATATTTTTGAAATCACCTCTTAAACTTCTTTATTTTGATAACCCAAATGATGGGTTATAAAAAAATAGGCCCCCACAGTATGGCGCCCAAAACCCGCCATTTCTATGTTTTCCAATTTTAAAGTTGACTACATTGGTGACGCTTGCAAGGTTAAAACAAATCGATTGACGTAAGAAATCATAATTATCGGGCTACGCGTTTTGTCACTAGAGTGCCACATAGGAACAAACATACATACATAGACTGATAAGGTTTAATGCTGCTAAAACCCAGGCGTGTCTTTTTTCCGCTAAAAAGAGCCAATTTCAACCGGCTCCAACTTTCCGAGATGTGACCGTGCCAATAACTGACCATCTTGAGCTTCTTGGCGTTACGTTGACATCGACTCTCAATTTCGGCCCATACATTGAGGCAAAGGCTCAGCTGGCTGCCAAAAAGCTGGGGATCCTTGCAAAGGTTAGAAGGTACTTCACGCCAGAACAGCTGCTCAGCTTGTATCAAGCGCAAGTTCGACCATGCATGGAGTACTGTTCTCATCTCTGGGACGGATCCGCCAAATACCAGCTTGATGCACTAGAGTCGATCGAAAAGAGGGCCAAAAGGCTCATCGGCGATGAGGCACTGGTTAAGTCAAAGCTCCAGAGCCTTGAACATCGTCGCCGAGTTGCCAGCTTGTCGGTCTTTTATCGGTTGCATTTCGGGGAGTGTGCGATGGAATTGCATGATCTAATTCCACCAAGCCCGTTTCATCATCGGACTACAAGACGTACGGCGATGCGCCATCGCTACATGGTAGACATACCACCCATACGCACTAAACGTTTTGGAAATACTTTCATTATGCGTACAGCTAAGGAGTGGAATTCCCTGCCGGAGTCTGTGTTTCCCGATAGCTACAATCTAGGAGTCTTTAAGTCAAGAGTGAATAGGTTACTTCTAGGCAAGCGTGCTTCACCGTCGACCACATCATCGCTTACCATCAGGTGAGATAGTGGTCAAGCGCGAGCCTATAATATATAAAAAAAAAAAAAAAGAAGATAATTACATCACCCTTCTTCAGCAGACGGGTAATTAAATTGTAGTGGGGGAAGTACTAATTCCACGTAGGTAAAGCCACGGGCGGCAGCTAGTTTCATAGATAATATTAATATTATAGATAGATAAGCAAGCTTACCATTACATTTAATCAAAGTTTATATCTCTGTCCCAGTCCCATAATGAAAATGTGTTGTCGTAAAGCTTAGCACTAAGTATGAACTTTAGGCTTTATCTGTAATGCCTAACGGTCTACTCTGCTTTATATACATGAACCTGAAGTATAGTTCAGTCTAAAATAGGACAAACCATCGCTGTTGACAATCTGGGCTTGCGGCTTGCTCATTTTAATTTTGAGAGTGCTGCTGTATGCATTTGGTTCCACGTGTAGCTTTTGAAAACAAGACGTAATATCTATCTAGGTCAATATTTTGCACCTACTTGTGTACATAAGCATGATTTTCAATTGAGAAATGATGGAACTATGTGATGGAACGAGATAGCGGTGTAGTATGACATCGATTTAGACATCATCAAATATAAATTCGAAGTTTAATTTTATCTTTTTATGCTCATCGCATAATCCATGTGTCGAAATATGAACATGCTAAAAACTTATAATGGTTATTAACGGACACCTCGCGGTTTCACCCGCGTAGTTCTCGTTCCCGTGGGAATACAGGGATAAAAAGTAGACTATGTCAACCGGGGATATTGTAGCTTCCCAACGGTGAAAGAATTTTTAAAATCGTTCTATTAGTTTTTAAGTTTACTCGTTACATACAAGAATACAAATCTTTCCTCTTTATAATATTAATAACTAGCTGAGCCGGCAAACTTTGTTTTGCCATAAAAACACCAAACATTTATCTACCCTACCTTACACTACCTACCCTACCCTACCCGACCCTACCCTACTTTACCTTCCCTACCCTACGCTACACTACCCTACCCTACACTACCCTACCCTACCCTACCCTACCCTACACTACCCTACACTACCCTACCCGACACTACCCTACACTACCCTACACTACCCTACACTACCCTACCCTACGCTACACTACCCTACCCTACACAAAGCAAAAATAGCTTATACAATAGCAATAAAGCTCAAATTGACTCTACGTTTTAGCTAGAAAACTTTTGTACGGGAAAAAGAAAAGGGCTGTTTTTATTTTTTTGCAGACAATAGAATTTTTCTCCCCATAAAAACCATCTTTGAACTTCAACGAACATTAAAAAAAAAGAATTGGCCAAATTGGTCCAGGCGTTGTTGAGTTATGCGTTTGCGATTCATTTTTATATTATAGAAGATAGATAGTATAGATACCAGGCCCCTCAGAAAGTATTGCGAAAAAAAGTTTTTATATATGGGAGACTGGCCAGTTATAATGTTTTTCGAAAATATGATTATTTATAAGTAAAAATAAGTAAGTTCCAATTTCAAAATTTCCCTCCACATTTTTTGCGAGTTAATTCAAAGTATTATTGTGTCTCACTGAAATATGGATCTGCGCCGGGAACATTTTAGAGCTATGATTTTATACGATTTCAAGTGTCGCCTGAAACCGGATGAATCGTACGATAGACTTCAAATGGCATTCATGGATGAAGGCCCTTCCAAGGCAACCGTGTATCGTTGGTATAACGAATTCAAGCGCGGTCGACCAACTTTGGGGGATGACGAAAGAAGCGGTCGCCCTTTGACGGCTGTTACCGAAGAAAACGTGCTAGCAGTGAAAAATTTAATCCAAGACAATAGGCGAATTACATATCAGGAGATTCAACACATATTGAAGATTGGATCGGGAAGCGTTCACGAGATTCTACACAGCCATCTTCGCGTGAGGAGGATAGTATCACGCTGGGTGCCGCACAACCTCACCGATGCTCAGAAGCAGGCCCGGGTGGAATGGTGCCGTGATATGCTTAACAAATTTGAAGCAGGCTCGTCTCGGCGTGTTTACGACATCGTTACAGGTTTTTTTTTTTTTTTTTTTTTTGTCTTTTCTAGGGTTCATCAATAGGATGGACCCTACTCTTATTACAATCTAGCCTTATAAATAGACTAATAAGTAATTTAATTATAACCTAAACTATTACATTGTCTTTACTAAGAATGTGTCCAATAGCACTTTTCTTATTGTCTCTATTAAGGCGAATACACTTCGTTCTTGTGTTTATTTGGTAGCACTTTCGTACGTTACACTATTCACTAACACTAAACACTAACTCGAACGGTTTTGTTCTTTTTAGTCTTCTAACTATGTTTGTGTGGTCGAGAAGCTGGATTGCCTCGACGTTCACATGCTGATGAAGTCTCTTTTCGTGAGCTTCTGCAAATTTCTGGATCACTTTATCGATGAACTCAATCACTTTATCGTTACAGGTGATGAGTCCTGGATTTATCAATACGACCCAGAAACCAAGCGCCAGTCGACTGTTTGGGTGTTTCAAAATGAGCCAACGCCTACCAAAGTGAAGCGATCTAGAAGCGGGGGTAAGATTTTGATCGCTAGCTTTTTTAATTTGACTGGCCACTTGGTATCAATTCCCTTACGGGATCAAAGAAGCATTAATGCCGAATGGTATACTACCAAATGTTTGCCAGAAGTTTTCTCTGTTATAAGCAACAAGCGACCAAACACAGGGCTCCGCGGGCTACTGCTCCACCACGACAATGCACCTGCGCACACCGCACTCAAAACGAGGGACTTCCTGGACAGCACGCCAGTCAAACTCCTGGGTCACCCTCCTTACAGCCCTGATCTAGCACCGTGTGACTTCTTTTTATTCCCAAAAATAAAAAATCAGCTCAAAGGGATACAATTTTCGTCGCCGGAAGATGCGCTGGCTGCGTTCGAGCAGGCTGTAAACGAGGTGTCTGCGGCGGACTGGAAAAAGTGTTTTGAAAACTGGTTTAGGCGCATGAATCTTTGTATAGAGGCTGGTGGAAAGTACTTTGAAAAGATTTAATAAAAATATATGTACGTATAGAACAATTTTTTTTAGTTTCGCAAAACTTTCTGAGTGTCCCACGTATATAGATTAAAATGAGTGTTTAAAAGATAACTAAAAATGTAATGTAATACATATTTGGATGAGTGAATTCGGTGTTTTACTAAAGCAAGCCTTGTAGTAGCATCGGCGTAGTGGTTTCGTAGCGGTTTCGGCATAGCGTTATACGTAGCGTCGTCGTCGCAACTTTGTCGTAGGTCGTAGCGGCTTCATAGCTTGGGCGTAACGTTGTTGTAGCAATGTCGTAGCATTGTTTTAGCAGAGCCGTAGCAGTCAACGTGTTTATTTATACAATGAATATGCGGTTAAACAAACACTCGATATTTTGAACACTCGGCGTCTTAAGTGTATGATTTAATGAGTGTTTAATCGACTATGTAGACCTTCGATTAACTAGTTTTTGATCAATTGATATTCGTTACTCGGCATATAATATGGCATAGTATACAAAACCCGTTATAACAATCGCTTGACGTAGTTATACCTGCAACACGAACGTATTTACCGGTGCGGTATTTTACCAATATTTTCATGGTAATTACTGCTAGCGTAACCAGTGCAATCATCACTCACCCTATATAAAATATTTGAATGTTTTTGTATTTGTTTTTGTTTTGTGACCATCATTTCAACTTCTCATTTTCCATTACTAAACCTTTGTGAAAATGTCTGCATAAAATATCGTGAGTTTAACATGACCGGGGCAGGATTATATCATTTACGGATATCAGATGGCTTTTTACACTTAGTTAATTGTTAAATAGTAGGTAGGCCCACCGTAATAAGAAGCAAATAAGGACGCTGATACCCATTCCCTTTCATAATCCCTTAATCTTATTAATGACACTCACCGACTCACCGCAGAAAAAGGATTAGACCGTTCAGAAGAATAAATAATGAAATATTAAAACAGGTGCTATTTGGACAGTGAAACGATGTAACAAACAGTCTGCTGGCACATCCAAAAGTAGGTACATATAAACCGGAAACGTTAGCAAATATCAAGTGGGAAGCAAGTAAAATATTCCATTTGTGTCGCCACCGAAATGGCGACGATATCAGAGGACAGAATCGCTATCGTTAACATGGGGCTACACGAATGTTTTTCAAGCATGTTTACTTTTTGTTTCGATTTATTATTAAGTAGCGGTCCACCACGGCTTCACATGTAACAAATATAGAAAAACCTTCCTCGTGTATCGCTTTTTCTATAAGTGAAATAATATCAAAATCCGTGCGTGGTTTAGAAGAAATGACTACAGACAGAGGCAGGCAGCGACCTTGTTAAATTTATTTGTATTACTTCTGCCAGCAACTCCGCCCGCGTGAAAGACGGAAGTTATCACGAGGAGACATATTCCCGGGCTCTGGGTGTTTGTGTATGTGAGTTTATATGTTTGTAAACGCACCCACGATACAGGAAGAAATTCCTAGTGTGGGGTAACGTTATTTTAAAAAGATAAGATAAGAAATAATCTATCTATGTAACAAATTTCATACCGATCCGTTCAGCTGTTTGAGCATGAAGAAGTAACAAACATACAAACACACACACACACTCACAAACTTTCGCCTTTATAATATTAGTGTCACTATTTATTTAATTTAGAGAAGATATTATGGTCTAATACAATCAATAGAAACATTAGAAAGGGGGTCCATAAATTACGTGAGGCGTTAAGGAGAGGGGGAGGGTATGGGTCCGAATCTCACGTGGGGGAGAGGTGCAAATATGACGTATTTTTTTTTCCGCACCATGCAAAATTGTGAGAATGTCTCCACTAAATTTGTCCTCGGTCCGCAGTGCACCAGTCGACAGTGTAATGGGTGACTCTCATGGTTTGTTTAACGTCACGCTGTTCTGACCTTCTGTGTGCAAGCGACAACGGCTTACAGTGGCTTAATCAGAGCGAGATTGAAGGAGCAGATAATTATACAAAAAATTACATGGACATTTTGGTTCCAGTAGTCACTCTTGACCACACATAAGTCCCCGTGGATTGAATTAGAATGAATATTCTTTTACCTATTTGAGTATTTTATTATAACATTTTCTTTCAGTGATTCTAGTCTACATTTTTAGTACCTAGTATTAAATAAAAATAGTTAAGCAATTTATGTTTTTTTTTAATAACTCCAACGCAATCAAGCACGGAGTAACGTATTTAGACAAAAAAAAAAACAAATCGAGCCAAATCTCACGACATCTCACTAAGGGAGAGGGGGTGTCAAAAATTCGTTAAAATAGCAATAGCATTCGTTAGCTTACTTAATGGACGCCAAGGACATCACATTTTTTATTTAAATATATTTTTTAGGTATAAAGAGTTTCTCTGGAAGTACTGATAAGAATAGAATAGAATAGAATAGAATATACTTTATTGTACACCAAAAAATTAAGATTTGAATAAGATTTAATAGACGAGATTTTATCTTTTAAATTTTGCTAGGATCGCGTTTGACTACTATCTCGCTTGATGTTAAGCGATAATATGGTCGACGGTGAAGCACGCTTGCCTAAAAGTAACCTATTCGCTCTTGACTTACATACCCCAAGCTTGTAGCTATCAGATTACAATTCCCTACCGGAGTTGCCGGTAGGGAATTCCACTCCTTAGCTGTACGCACAGTGAAAGTATTCGCAAAACGCTTAGTGTGTGGGTTGGATGTCCACCATGAAACGATAGCGCTTTGCCGTACGTCTTATAGTCTGATGACGGAAAAGGCTAGGCGGTATCAAATTATGCAGTTCCATCGCACACTGCCCGAAATGTAACTGATAAAAACCGACAGGCTGGCAACTCGGCGACGATGTTCAAGGCTCTGGAGCTTTGAGCCGATCAGTGCATCGTTGCCGATCAGCCTCTTGATCAAATTTAACAAAGATTCATAAGATATATTACATCCTGCAAAACTGCAGAGTTGTTGTTTATATGATAGATAGACCACGGAATGTATGTGTATCTTACATTTTTTTATAAGTAAGGTGGACCACTCAAATCTAATACAAAGTAGTAAAAAATATTATCGACTGAATGCATAGCATTAAAATTGTCGCAACATAAAGTTCAGACATATATAAAGCTGCACTTGTTTCCACAAGTCTGTGGCTAACTCGATAAGTGACGTCATCTTAAAACGTCACACGCGTCATTTGAAGTCGTAGTGGGTAGACACATGTTTATCTGCAGTCTCTTGTATGTATTTATATCGCCCACGTTATAATAAATCTGCATTTATTACACGCTAGCTTTTGCCGGTGGCTCCGCACACGTGAAAGCTGAAAATTATCACAAGAGAAGATGAACAAACGTCCGGGATAAATGGTACCCTATTTCTATGTATATCCTAATACCTGAGACATGGTCTACTCGTGTATAAAGTTTTATCCAAATCCATTAAGACGTGAAAAGGCCAACAAACAGACAGACAGAGTTACTTTCACATTAAAGTATGGATCGTCGAACTACATTCAATGAAACGGAAATTATATTTTATTACCTAATTTTTGTTCAATTATTTGACAAAATATGTACATACTTAACAAGTTATTTTTGGTAAATATTGATCTGTAATCTAACACCGAATCATTTTCAGTAACAATATGTTTGTTGTTGTTTAAATAAATCTCATGTCCCATCCAACTAACGCTGAACGACACTCATCGTGGGGGAACATCCACTTAATAATATATTCTCGTTGCGTCGTGCACTGAACGCGACAATGCCGGCGATACGAACCGCCACCTGTCACGCTGCTTATGAAATAACGTGTAACCAAAGGCTTTTCATGCCATGGACTGCTCCTTTATTAACAATGTACGTTCATGACACAACTATAATAGCCCGACTTAGAACAGACAGCTTGAAAGTCAAAATTACAAGCTTTTATGTAGCATTTAATACCGATCACCAAAGGAATATACTTGTATTGTAGTAGCATCGATTTTGTAATTTGGACTCCACCCTCCTGACTGAACTTGTTTCACATTTGCCTATCTATACCAATATTATAAAGAGGAAAGATTTTTTTGTTTGTTTATTTGTACCGAATAGGCTCCGAAACTACTGGATCGATTTTAAAAATTGTTTCACCTATGGAAAGCTACATTATGCCCGAGTAACATAGGCTATAATTTTGACGGGAGCGAAGCCGCGGGGGTCAGCTAGTTTCATATAAGACTAAACAACAGCGTGTGATGTTTCTGAAAGCTACTATTTATTTAGGCACAACAAACAGCAGTGTAATTATAACTAAAGATAGGTTAGAACTTAATAATAAAGGCAACAAACACACTACTCACAAGGTTATCCACATATTGATAAACAGATCTACTAGTTGCTAAAGAGAACGATATAAAAATAAACAGAGTAATAGTGAACATTACTTAATTGTTAGGGTACTTTTGTTGCTAGGGTATTGATTACAACTATAAATGCACGGTATAACCACAAAATAGTAAGTATAATAAAACAAAAAAAAATAAAATAAAGGTAACCCATCCAATGCAACCAACCTCGTTACAGTACTTAATGTATGAATGACGTGACAAACGCCCGCACAAAGAACTCATAACAGCCGCGACTGAGCCTGGCCCAATATTGCCCAATATTCCCTGTAAAACTGCAATGTCAAAGTGTGTGTGCAAAATGACACTTTGTTCGTAGTGGCCCCTCTGTCTGCGGCGCGCCGCCGCTTACGTACTTTGTGGTATTACGCCTTTGTTGTCTTGAAAAACGTCAAAGTTACAAAAGGCTAAACTTATTTTCCCCCCTTCCCGTTCTACTGGTCCTCGTGTCCAATACCCCATTCTGTTTCTATTGTACATTCCATAAATATATCATTGTCAAAACAAAAGTACCAGGAGAACAGGCTACGAAAATAAAGCTCGTAGCTATATTTGTAGCACGTCTACGAAAAGCGTAGCAGTTGATTTTTGCACGATAGTGTTAATTAGAGCATTGAGTTCTGCTTTCCTTGTAACGTTTTTGTTACAGTAACAGTTGGAACGAGTGTTTTGAAAAGGATTTGGCTGGTTTGTTTAAACGTATTCACGCTGTATCCTTTGCGTGGGTGTAGCAGAAATGTCACGGCATTTGAAATCAAAACGCTTTTAAATGCTATTGTGACTGTGGGTTATATATTACTACCTTGTGCCAGCGGCTTCGCTCGCGTGAAAGATGGAAATTATCCCGAGAAACATATTCTCGGGTTAAAAAGTATACTATGACCTATTCCTGACTGTATCTATCTATCTCTGTGTTCCAAATTTCATCCAACTCCGTCCATCTGCTTGAGCGTGAAGAAGTACCAAACACATACACTCATACTCAAAAACTTTCGCCTTTATAATATAATGAGTGTAATAGATTGAAAAATAATATTTCGTAAAACTATTTTATTTATACCTATGTATTTTGTGTCTAAAGACAGATAAGACATGGCAGCCAGCCACTTGAAGCCAGACAAGTACTGCGGACGAATAAAACAAGAACGAGGGGCAAAATACAGCCCACTGAGACAATCAGATTGGGTGAAGCCACATACTGATCTGCTTAAGGGGTTTCTTTTCTAACGACAAGGAATAAATCTTATAAAACCCAATTCTTCGTAAAGTGGCTATCGCTGTGTTGTCATTGGACTGCATTAAATGACAAACTTGACCCTCACCCTTAAAATATAATCACGTACCATAACAAATAATAAGTATATCGGATCCTGTCATGATTTGTTGACTTAAAATGGGACACAAGTACCTTTGTTGGGGTATTGTGCGGCGTCTAGTGACGGTTATGTTGTTGATATGGTCCATGGAGATCGACAGTGATCGTTCGGGCATGGCCGTGACTAGGCTTGTTCTTTCTCGGACACTGAATAGAACGCTCCGAACTAGTACAATCATTGAAATGAACTAGTTCGGTCTTCTAGTACTATTAGTTCATTTGAGTTCACCGTTCATTAAGATATTCTTGTGCGCCAGGTCGGTCTTCGAGATCGTACGTAGACAGAGCAAACTGTACTAGTTCGTCGTTCATCAGTCATCACGCTCGCGCGCACGCTTCTCAAATCTCTCAACTCGTTCACTCGCTCAGGCTCAGACAATCGTAGTTCGTACCGTACTAATTCGTTCTGATTCAGCAATCGAGTGATCCGATGTCGCTTTAATCACTGTACTAGATGAAAGATTTAAACGACCGAAACAGAATAGTTCGTTCTCGATCACCTAAAGGAATTGCTTCCTATTAGTACATAGTACATGTACTACACAAGCCTAGCCGTGACATGACACATACTGGCCTAGGAACTGCTCAGTGTTTCCTTTTAAGAGCAGAGTAGTACTTAGTACCATAGTGATAGTAATTAACTCTGTAACAAATTAAAACTGTGTAGAAAATACAGGAGATATTTCTCTAGTTTACCCGTATCCCAAATTCTTCGCCCATTACTATAATGTGACATCTGTATGTCACTAAGTAGGTCAAATCACGATCCTCATATACCTGGATCTAACATATGTAATAAAAAGGTAATCTGTGGCAGTACTGTTGCGATACCGTAAAATCTTTTTCTCATATCCAGCTACACTATCGTTGAGTATGTTACGCTTATGATTTTTATCCTGAAAATATGCACGGTTTTATAGGATAGGCCTCGGGAGTGAAGCCGCGGGAAAACGCTAACTACCTACACCTATTTATAGTTGTCTTAAGATCATGTTAAAGATAAAATAAACACATTGATATAAAATCCATAACGGGACCCTGTTACTAAAACTCCACTGTCCTTCTGTCTCTCACTGTATCTCATGAACGGTGATAACTAGACAGTTGAAATTTTCACATATGTTGTGATTCTGTTGCCGCTATAACAACAAATACTAAAAATAGAATAAAATAAATATTTAAATGGGGCTTCTATACAACAAACGTGTATTTTTTTAATATTATATTTTTTGCGATAACGGTACGGAACCCTTCGTGCACGAGTCTGACTCGCACTTGGACGGTTTTTTATAATATCTGCAATGCATTATCAGTTAAATTTGCATTATTTTTGTATCTTACTAACCCAAAGCCAAATATAGATAGTCGAAAAATATTTTGTAACAATTAATACGGAACCTTAAATCCGCCAGATCAGACGCCGATTTAGCCGCCTATTTTATTTAAATGCATGGGTGCCTTATTTAACTTACTAATTTAATTAATTATCAACACATCAAAATCAACTCGTAAAACGATAGACCGAAACAGTGTCAACTTAATGTACCGACCGAGTAACCCACACACCCGCACAGAATGAGAGCAATATTAAATAACAATAATATTACGGGTACATTCGCTAAAGCTCTCAAGTAAGCAATTAAGTACGAGCATTCTTCTCGTAATAGGTGTTCAGTGTGAGTTCATAACGCGCTGTCATTTACATTTGCCGGCAGCCTCGGGAACTTGTACGAGGTTACGAGGTACTGCTTGTTATTACTACAATCTTGTATCTCAATATCTGTTCGTGGAAAGAACCAGAATGTTTTGACTAACAAGTCTTATTTCTTGATATAATGTTAAAATAATTCTCTGAAATGAATTTGCTTTTTCTTACTTTGTAGGTCGTTTACAATGAATTTTATAAAAGTTGTTATACCGAGACCTACCGTGAGCTTTCAGCTTCAAAATGTTTTCATACATTCGTTGCGAAAACTTTTGCTTCGCTGCGAACATTCAACCGCATATCATTATGAAGATTAGACAGCGAGCACAGCGATTCAAATTAATTTGTTTTTGGTAATTCGATTCACGTTATTAGATACCAAACTGTTAATTGCATCAACGTTTGTCACGTAACAAAAGCGTATTTGAAAATAAATCCGAGACACAATCCCTATACAAAAAAAACTGCCTTCAGGCGAATCGTAACGATCCCTCCAACAAGGCCTCGGCGAGCGAGAGCCATAACTTTAAAATATTAGCTATAAATGCGGGCTCGTAGAACGTAATCGGAAACAAAGCCTTGTTTAACTGCCTATTAACAGCAAATTACTATAAGTGATTGCCTTCTTTGATATCTTAACAAATGAATATAAATTCTATAAAGTGTAAAATAAAAAAAGCTGTAAAAAAACTCGAGATATTCTCAATAAACAAAAATGTTTACGAGCTCGCTTTTGTTGAAGACAGCGGCAGAAGTTTCTTTGCTGAGTGTTGAGCTTTTATTTTTATGTGGTACAGGTGCAGATATTCCAGAGTGATTAGTCGTGAGCGGAACCGCGCGTCACTATACTGCTCCTCTTACGTCACAGACAGTGGTGAGTGGCACCATTGTGAGCCACAACGAGCTAGCACGAGTGCGCATTCACAGTTGTCACCAGGCACTGAAGTGACGCCGCGCGCACTAATTGGGTCAAGGTTCCTATCCCGGGTAACGATAACCAAATAAAATATGTCTAGGGACTTATTCTGTTTGTTTCTGCGTTTATGTTGTTATTAAAGTAAATCGAGACACTTGACAATATAAAAGAAAGAGCTTTCTCAATACTTTTTGCATTATAGGACATTCATACGACAATACTCTTTGACTTTGATAATTAATTTAAGAAAAACCGTAGTTAGAAACACCTGCGCAATTTTAATCTGAAAGTAGCTCTGTCTGTCTGTCTGTTACCTTTTCACGCTTAAGCCGCTGGACCGATTTGGATTAAATTTGGTATTGAGATAGTTTGAGACCCAGGGAAGGACATAGGATAGTTTTAATCCCGGCAATCATCCTTAAGGGGGCGGAAAAGGTCGTGGAAGTTTGTTTGGTGAACTAATAATTTCTCAAGTAAGGCGACCCAATCACTAACAGTCTTATTGCGCGATATAAAAAATAGGCAAGCTCCGCAGATGAAGTCACGGACAACAGCTATTAGTATCTATAAAGAAGGTATGTATGTACGTAATCCCTCGCCAATTAATTATGTATTACATTAAAATATCATAATAAATAACGAAATTAATGGCACTGAACAAAATTAACCCACTGAAATTGCGCTGCGTTCGAACAGCCAAACAGATCCTCAATTCGGAATTGCTATGATAACCAATTGAACACGCTTGGCAGATCACGACCGCAATTCGATCCTGAAATGTCGCTAACGAAGCGGCCTTCGAGCCAAACCTTAATATTACCTATCCTTTAATATTAACGTAGTTTCATTACCTTTTTAGTACCCATCATGTCTTGACGGACTTGTCGTAAAGGTTCCAGAGCATTTGCGCGTACTTGGCTGAAGGACTACTCGTAAAAATATGTACGGAATGTAGACAATGCCTTAGCGTGTTGCGGAGAACTCGTTTACAAGGCAATCACACTGGAGGCGTTTTCATAACAAACAATGGACTCTTTGCGCTCGGTCACCAATACAAACGGGAGCGGATTGCTCTTCACAACGTCAAGTTTGAAAACAAATACCACGGCCATTGAACGCTTTCTGGGTCAAAAGTTAATTTGCCTGGGTGAGTGGCACAAAAATAAACTAAAATAAACATCAAATTAGTTTTCGGAAAATATATTATAACAATAGCTATAGACGATCCGAGAAAATCATTTTACTTGCAAGTCACTGCTAACACCATCTATAGCCGTGGAACGGAACCGAACGCGATCAAAGTACTTATAAAAATAATCAGACGAAAAACGCTAATTACGGCACGTCGGCACGGTTTCTTTGTATGGTATGAGGCATCTGTATCAAGAAAAAAGTCAAATGTGTTTATTTCAAGTAGGCAGAGAGCAGTGGTGGCCCAGTGGTATCGACCGCGACTTACAAGTTGTAGGTCATGGGTTCGAGCCCAGGCAGGCGCTTTACTTTGTGTAAATTATTTCTTCACCACTGCTCTTAAAACGGTGAAGGAAAACATCGTGAGAAAACCGGCATGTCCTAGAACCAAAAATAATCCACCAACCCGCACTGAGCCCGCGTGGTGGATAACGGTCTATTCCCTCTCACAGAGAGGAGGCCTGTGTCCCAGCAGTGGGAACACTAATAGGCTGATCATGTGATTATGCGGCACTTTTGAACGTTAAAATTTACAAGTAATAAAAATTTATTCTACTGTGCATTCGAAAAAGTTGCTTGTTATGGAGAAGAACGCACAAGAAACTCCATTATGTATGTATGCTAGTATTATATTATCTGTATGTATGCTATGGTTAGTTGACTAAAATCCACGTGGTTGATCATGTCAACCCTAGTAGATGTATTGTATTAGATAACAACAAACCTCCAGATATTCATTCGTTGATATAATTATACCTTCTGTTATGATGATATGTTTTTGTTCTGGGTATGATATGTAGGATATAATTTCCGTATCTTTTCAAAGACTGCCCAACGTAATTTCAGGAGCTTTATAATTTACCGCTGATCGAAGAACTCACAATAATCAATTTAATTTATTAAAAATCTTTTTTACAAAAATTACAACCGACTTCCAAACAAAAACACTACAAAGTGAATAATAACTTCAATTTCGGAAGTCGGTGTTCCTGTTTTCGTTTCTTGACACCGACTGCCGAAATTGAACTTATTTTTCACTTTGTAGTGTTTTTGTTTGGAAGTCGGTTGTAATTTTTGTATAAATGTTTTTTATTTTTACTTTTTAGTTGTGGTACATAAATACATAATGGACCAGTTCTAAAGGCTAGGTGAACTGTTCACACCTGCGTACCCCTTTAGAGCGTACCAGTGTGATGTTATGTTATGAAATGGTGTAAACAATAAACAGACATGCGATTGCAGCTATCCCGAGTCACCCGAGTGATTTACCGTCATTTATTTAAGAGTTCTGATGCATATCTCCGAAGTTCTTTATTAGATCTTGACAAAAATTAAATGGGACTACATCACAAGCACCAGCGTTTAAATTAAAATCAAAGAACCATCAAAATCGGTCCACCCAATAAAAAGTTCTGAGGTAACACATATTAAATGATATACAGTCGAATTTATAACATCCTCCTTTTTGCGAAGTCGGTTAAATATGCAGAATAGTTTATTCAATCGAGTGGAAACATTCGAAAGATTCTCCTTTGAAATTGAAATAGGCCTCTGGCACAGCGCACAGAACAATCTCCATACCCACTCCTCTCAAAGTTCCCAGATATTTGTTTTATCTGACTCAACTGCGATGCGATGAGGAAAAGTTAATATTTCGGAGTTGACAAAACCAGGGGCACGAAAAGCATTTTACTCGTATATATCACATATGAAGATTTATTTCGTAACTTTAGCAGTCAATTTATTTTCTTAAGGGTTTTCCTCTTCAGAGAAGACGGAGCCTTTACCTGTTAAGACTCTGCTAACGTTTAATGTCAAGCCATTTCATTTTACTCCCTCCTAACTTTTAACTCAGATAAAAACGTAGTAAAAGTTGATTGTCTGAGAGACCATGGAAGAGAAATATAATGAAAGTAACTTACTTTTTACGTTTTTAGGGGTTCCATACCCAAAGGGTAAAACGAGACACTATTACTAAGACTCCACGATCCGTCTGTCTGTCTGTCACCAGGCTGTATCTCATAAACCGTGATAGCTAGACAGTTGACATTTTCACAGATGTTGTATTTCTGTTTCCGCTATAACAACAAATATTAAAAACAGAATAAAATAAATATATTAAGTGGAGCTCCCATACAAAAAGAAACAAGTTTGTTTCTTTTTTGCGGTTTTTGCGATAATGGTACGGAACTCTTTGTGCGCGAGTCCGACTCACACTTGGCCAGTTTTTAATTGAAATATGATAATAACGCGTATTTGAAGTTTATAAACCTCTTTAAAGACATTTCTAGAATCTTCTTTGAAAAATATTCGTTTCCTTCATAATAAATCAGTCACAACCAGCACAATTAAGCCTTGTTAAGTGACATAAATAAGCGAGTTCGTGATAATTTGACAAGCGGTCGTTTGGCGGCACATCGCTAAATTCCGCACTTTATTTATGTCATAATTATCGAGGCTTCTCACCCAACTGGGCCGCATTCCGGCTAACTTCAGGGCGACAAGTTAAAGGACAGAGTTGCACTCCTCCACGGGAAACTAGATTACGTGAGTTGGCAACAACGCCAGTTGTAACTAATGTCATTTCATTTTTGTCCACTGTTGTCCAAAATGTTATTAAATTCTTTTAGATAGTTCTAAATTACTGATTTCAAGATGGTGGTGGATGGCGGAGGACAGTGATGGCGGATCTCAAATTAGCAACTACATATTTTGTACTTTCAGAGGTTGTCTATAACAGAAAAAAATATCTATAATAATTACAACTGTGAAGTAACGCTTTAACGCTTGTTTTTGGAACACAAAATAACGTTGCAATTAATAAAGTAACTCATTTCGTACTTAACGTTTCTTTGAAATGCAGTCGAAATAAACTACGTACTTCAATTTAGTCTTATGTCGGTCTACTGCTGCCGGGCGAGCACGGACTCGGTTTTTGCTCCCAAACTGTGATAAAAACGTGTGGCTCAAGCCTGTCACAGTAGGCCGTGCTCGCCCGGCTGGTTGAAAATAAACTGTCGGGAATCGGGATGGCGTTCATCGAGATTTTTTCTATCGGAATTACGTGGTAGACCGGCACTCCGAAATATATAGATATCTACGTACATAAAGTATTACCTTTATCTATTCAGTTTTGCGGGTATCCAGGCATTGAAAGTAGGTATTGTACTCCGTTCCTCATCAATGCTTATCGGAACAGCTGGAGAGAATATTCATCCAAGGCCAAAAAACGAAGAGTCGTATTGGAATTTTGAACTACGCCAATGCGAAAAATATCGAGATATTGTTTCCAGCCAACCCCCACTTAGACAAATATTTTTGTTTGTGTAATACTACTCGTGCGACGCATGTAAAGATAGGCGAACAGCCGTTAAGGTGCGTCATCGTGGCACATTTACATGGACTGTCTTTTGGAATCTTGCCCCCTAAGTGGATCGATGCGTACGGCGCGCGGCGGTTACCATTCATCATCCAACCGAACCTAACACCCTTTATATATATTAATTTGAAACATCCACCCGCAGTTTGGGAGGTTTTTTACATACAAAGAAGCATGTAAGTACCTTAGAGATAGTCAAATAACTTGGGAATGACTACAGGGTTATTTTATGTACGAGTTAGTTTTCTTGGTTTTCCTAGACGTTTATACCGTTAGTCTTGGTCGTGGCTTTACTTTTTCCACTAAGTAAGTGTGAAAATAAGAAAACTTTGCGTATGACTATCAGCATGGTCTTAGTCACAGACATAAATCTAACTAGATACCGCAAGTCCCTCCATTTGTATGAAAACCAAGCGTGCCACTTTTGACACACAACTTAAAAACAAATTTACTTACCAATGAAAGAAAACATTTCCAATGGCTCTGCCAACTTATTCTATACAGTCTTTACAGCTCAATATGGCATGACACGGCATTTTTCTAGATTTCAGTGGATTTCCGGTGCCGATAATGCCAAATGAAAAGCTCAAATTACGATTATTTGTCGTAACTTACTCCGTTTTTTTTTGGCACACGAAGTACATGCAATCTAGTCTAGCTGTCATCTAGTTAGATTTATGTCTATGGTCTTAGTGTTCGTAGATACCGAAGGAAGAATCTTACGGTCTAGTAAAGTTTTGTAATATTTTGTATACGAACAAATTGAAGCGAGAACTAAACAAATAATAAGTTGTTTAAAGTAAACACATGCCAGTGCACAATAGAGAATCGACCTAAATGGATTGGACTGGATTTTAAATTGAAAATAAGCAGTGTATGTAGACATTCTTGCATTTGTAAATGATGGGATTAGATCCACATCTAATCAACTAATAAACCCGAATAAAATCGAACCTAGATAATGAAAGTTTTTACGCTGATTTTGCAAACCAAGTACCTAGTCGGGAAAGCTACTTAACCTCCAATGCACGTTTAAACTGTCAATAGAAGAAAATAGATGGCTGTGGTGCCCGGGATAAAGGTTGTGTTACTGCTCACGCTCTACTGTGATCTCTTAACCGCAGCGGTTTGCTGAACGGACAAACGGGGAGTACCATTTAGAAACTTTCGAACCCAATGACTCGAATTGTAAGTAATGGCTAGTGCCCCTTCAAATTATACTCATCCCGTAAGAAAAAGGGGTGCGTTTATGTCTGTGTGAGTAGGTAGTTGTACACCTACAAAAGTGGTGTATGTATCTATAGCTAAGGCACCCCAATAACGAGGGGTTGTGGAATGGAATTTCTCTTAAATCCTTTATTGAATTACAGAAACTCACAGCTCGAATCGAGACGCAAGTCTGGCGAAACTTAGATATCTGTGGTTCAGAGATAGCGCGGTGAACCTCCTTGAGCAGATTTACAGAACAAGAAAATCGATACCGAACAGATTTCAAAACAAAAAGATCCTTGGATGTAATGTAAGTCTGGCAATATACAAAGTGCTTTTTATGGCTTTCCAAATTACTTCTCCCAACAAACGTAGAAATATGGATATAATTCGTTGCGTGACAGAACGGTATCAATAAAGTGGGGTGATACGAGCTGCGTATAGGCGAATGTATAATCCGACAAACTTCGTGGTATACCTCGTACTTGTTTTGTTTCTAATTTAGGAGTGTAGGACGTTCAGTTGTATTTATAACCATCCGTATATCGGTCAGTGATAATAGGTAGTAAGGTAGATAATTGTGAAGAAAGGAGATCAATGCTTTAGCTATGTTATTAGAGTCTTACAAATTACCCAAATTCTGTAATATATTGATTTTCATAATAAAGTCTGAAAGAAAGAAAAACGACGCATACCATAAAAATAACAAAAAATCTTAAATACAATAATTACAAAGTATGCGTCACAACTACGCGAAACGGTCATCGCTCAGCATAATGCTGGGACTCATGTGCGAGACAGAGCCACAGCGCTGGTTTTCAGCGATAGCCGGTGTCGACTGGGTGACTTCGAACCAGTGAAACCTTATTGGCAAGTGACGGAGGGAACAGTTTTATTTATGAACAAAAAAAAAATAGTAAACAGTAATAGGTAAATGAGCGTTTGAAAGTTCAGATATAAAAATGTAAAAATATTGTTTAGTGTAACTGACTGTATGTCTCTTGCGTCTAATAACTACCATCACGACTTACCTCACTATACACATCAATCAAGATAAGCTAAATTTGTTAAACCTACTGTACATCATGTTGAATACATATTATCAAAATTTTACAAGGTTATCTATTAATTCAGTTGCTACGCTATCTGTAGTTCTAATGAGACACGTAAACACGCCACAAGAAACGCCGACGTCAGGCAAATTCGTTTATTTGTCCTTAAGATTTATCAAGGCCCTGTCGAACGCTTCGAGTTGTGGATGGAATATTTCATATTAACAAGCTTAGGTATTTTAACATGTTTTCTGAATAGTGTCATTTTTAATGGGTTTTTGTTTTATTAATTCAAATATCGATTCACTTGGGTTCAGGAAGGTACCTATGTGTACAGAAATATCTACATCTACGCTAATATTATAAAGAGCAAAGATTTGTATTCTGTTATTTAACGAGTAAAATTAAAAACTACTGGACCGATTTAAAAAATTCTTTCACCTATGGACAGCTACTTATTCCGGCGTAACAGAGGCTATAGTTTATTTTCAAAAAAAAATAGAAATCCTTATGAAAATTGCAATAATGTAAGCCAAAGTAGCAAAATTTTGCCAATAAATTTTATTAGGCCTTAAGTCCGCCATTGTACCTTTGTGCATGAAGTTTTAAATAAATAAATAAATTAGGTGGGTAGCTAGGCTGGTACGGTAGGTAGGTGTTAGGAGAAGGTAGGTAGCCAGTTGACGCGAGCGAAGCCGCGCAGGTCAGCTAGTATTATATAAAAATTTGATAAAAAAAACTTTTTACAAAAAATACTACTGTATGTTTTTATTATTGAAACAGACGCGTGATGAAAGGTGAACGTTCTCATATGAAAAGCTGTTAATGATTGTACTAAGAAGCACGAAACTTCCATTGCTAGTAATCGTTAGTTTAACAAAGAATCTTTCACATTGTGATCATGATAAAAAACTTTTTTGCAAAAAAATACTACCGACTTCCAAATGAAAAACTACAAAGTGAAAAATAACTTAACTTTTGGAAGTCGGTGTCTTTCGTAGGAACCATTTTTTTGCGATATGGACACCGACTTCCAAAAGTTAAGTTATTTTTCACTTTGTAGTTTTTCATTTGGAAGTCGGTAGTATTTTTTTGCAAAAAAGTTTTTTATTTTTCCCTTTTTAGTTTTACCTACTTAATAGCAAGTTGTTTGATAAGGTCCCTTTAACTCCAGAATAGATTAACCGAATAACATGAAACTTGAACATAACCGGTGAAATGAGAGATCTGCGTACCCCTTTACAGCGTACTGGCGTGATGTTATGTTATGAAATGGTATAAACAACAAACAGACATGCGATTGCAGCAATCCCGAGAGTTTTGCCGTTATTTATTGAAGAGTTCTGTTATGTATCTCCGAAGTTCTTCATCAGACGTTCACCAAATTAAAATGGGACCAATTTCGAAACATACTCTTTCAAACAAAAAAAGAATTTTCAAAATCGGTCCACAATTGACGGAGATATCGGTGAACATACATAAAAAAAAACATACAAGAAGTCGAACATAGAACCTCCTCCTTTTTTGTAAGTCGGTTAAAAATACCACTAGAACAAAGTCCAAATCAGCTAGTTTCTAATCAAAACTGCAAAAAAGGTTAACAAGCTAATTAATTATATAGTTTGACCCACACCATCTAGACTCTAGAGGCTCCTCCTATATATATTTCTTCATGGCCTTCTCCTCGTCTTTACACTGAGAGTTGCTTACAACTTTAAGAACTAAGCCATGGCTCACTATAACTTGGTTAACCACTGCCATCAGGACGAAAGAGAGTGGTTTGTTGTCATAATCGTTACGACAATCACTAGAGCTTCTTTAATGCCAGCAGTTTCGAAAAATCTATGAGGGTATTTTTTCGGAACTGCTGCCTCCTAAAATAAATTCAGGTTAAAATAAAATTCGTCGACTCAGCAGACGAAAACGGTCTATACTAGGTTAGAGAGCTTCGTGCTAACTTGTAGGATTACAGAGGAAACTGCTTATGTGTGAGAAACCTAGGTAGCTAATTAGGTCCTGGATAATCTGGCATAGATCCTGACCTACTCTAGAATGATACGTAGGATCTCAATCATAAAGGTTGAAGTTGAATGACTGATATATTTATACTCAATTCTAGTAATAAATCGTAATGAATTTATGAGTGAATCATGAAACAGATCAATAGATAGGTACTGCAAGGACAGTACTTTTTAGTTCAATCGCTAATCCTTTATAACTGTTCGCTCCGTCACTTGCCACTAAGGTTTCATTGGTTCGGCGTCACCCAGTCGACACCGGCTATCGCTGAAAACCAGCGCTGTGGCTCTGTCTCGCACATGAGTCCCAGCATTATGCTGAGCGATGACCGTTTTGCGTAGTTGTGACGCATACTTTGTAATGATTGTATTTAAGATTTTTTGTTATTTTTATGGTATGCGCCGTGCCTGGCGCAAATAAACAATTTTTCTTTCTTTTATTTCTTTCTTTGAAGATCCTGGTAAGGATAATGGGACAAACTATTTAAATTATTGCATTGTCATCGGTCTACAAACTATTTAAATTAATGCGACGTTTTGAAGTGGGTGAAAATTACGTTCTAAGATTCCTTTACATGGATTCATAGATTCATACTATACCAAGCTACTAAAAGCGTGTTAATTACAAGTAAAATTTCAAAAACCCCCGACACATTTTTATTTCATGCTACATAATTTATCTAGTACATAGTAGGTACGCTTCGATCGGCAATCTATTGAACTCGTAATTATGACACGATATCTTGCGAAAACACCCCGATTCAAACAGTAAAATGCCCATAACTTTTGAACGGCTGAACCGATTTTATTCAAACATAGCTAAAAACATTTTCGACGAAATCACCTTTCAAACAAAAAAAACTTATTCAAAATCGGTTCATCAGTTTAGGAGCTATGATGCCACAACAAACATGTCAAACTTATAACCCCCCTCTTTTTTCCGTCAGTGGTTTAAAAAGGAAGTTAACCACTGAATTTAACCAAACTCATATGGTATAGTTAAACAAAAGCTGTTTATAATAATGCTTAAATTTCCTAATTTCCGTATGGCTTCAGTACACTGCAGTCTAGCGCGATGTAGCAAAATGTAATTCCCTTTTGATATCACCATAAATTCTTGCCATGGAAAAGTAGAATTCAGGAGTACCCCATAGATATAAATTAAGCCGTTTTAACCCCGGTCCCTACCTACATAATAAATAAGCATCCTTGCCAATTGAGCCTCTGTGGATAAACTATTTTCGGAACTATACCTATATGGATTAACTTAACCGCATTTTATTTGTGTTTTGGCTACTTAACTTACAACTTATTATTTTTTTTAGTTATCAATATTAATACATACAATAGCAGAGACGTCTCAATTACATTTCTATTACTTTTATATATATATTTATTTATTAAAGGACATATATAACTATTCTTCATTTTTTTTTTTTTTTTTTTTATGCGCCTGTCATGTTATCTCTCCACCATCCTTGGTTGACTGAGCAAAAAAAGTCCGATAAGGTATGTTGTTGCATGAAGTTTTAATATATAAATAAATACATATAATAAATCTGTAGTAAAGTCGTTTTTTTTTTTTGTTTTTTGTTGATTCCCTTACTAGTATCGAAAATAAGTCCAAAAAACATTTTTGGAATTTTGGTCTGTCTTTCTGTTTAGTTGTGCACGCATTACGTAAAATGTAAGAAACCAATGTAGATAACTTTTATACATAAAAATTGTGTGCAACCTGAAGTATTATTTAGTTTTTGTTTTATCGCAATCGTTTCACTTTATTAAAAGCTAAATGAATTTAAAATTTTCAAGAAAAAACATTAATATCACAACACACGCAATTCAGATACTCGGTCAGTTGAACTCAATATTTGATAGATGGCGTTGTGCATTTGACGTCATTTTCTGAATAGTGGTGTTAAGATTCTTCGCAGAAGAATGACCCTAGAAAAAAATATTGGTAGGCAGGTAAGTAGGATAGGTAGATAAGTAAGTAGGGAAGGGTGGGCTAGGCAGAGCGGTACTAAAACGTGTCAACATCATCATGATTTCGCTGTGTAAAAGGGATAATGCTCTTCGTCCTTTAAAGCACCTTCTCTGTCTAACAGAGTGGAAACATGGTAGTTTTGACATGTCAGAGTAAGGCACCAGTTGTTCCAATGCATCGCATTTAATTCTTGTCTTTTTAATAGAACAAACTTAAAATACTAGGGTATATAATAATATGTATTTTTACCCGACTGCCGAAGAAGGGTAATGTGTTTATCAGTGTATGTAAGTATGTATGTATGTTTGTTCCTATATGGCGTTCCAAAGACCAAACGCGTTGGCCGATTTTGATGATTCATACGTCAATCGATTTGTCTTAACCCTGCGAGTGTCATAGGCTACATTAAAATTGGACAATAGAAAAATGGCGGCTTTTGGATGCCATATTGTGGGCGCCAAAATTTTTTTTTTCTTCCAAACCCGTCGTGTGGGGTATCAAAATAAAGGGTTTTAAGAGGTGATTTCAAAAATATATAACACTTATATGTTTAAATTTATCTCATACGAAAAAAAACTAACTAAAAAGTTATAAATAAAAAATAAAAAACCCGACTGCTTCAAAAGCGAACTAAAAGTCATAAACAAGGGGAAAATCATGCTGTGCAGGCGGAGGATACTTATTCGCAGGCTGGCTGACCAAAATCTGGGTCTCAGTCTGTCTGGGTACAGTCGGGTTTTTTTTTTTTTTTAGATATTATGAATAGAGCCTCATGAATGTAGAGGTAACTATAATTGTGCAGGCTGTTATCTGTAACAAGGTCAGTAAATCCTGTAATAGCGGCTAGATCGTATCGTTAATAGAACGTAGAACTTATCTGCATTGTTAGGTACCAACTTATGTACAAATCTTAAACGCGTGACTAATAAATATAAAACGAAATATCGTTTGGTGTAGAGAAAATAAGTTTGCTGTGATTTAAACTCATATAATAAAGAGGTAAATTGCTCTGGTTACGAAAATTACCTACCAAAAACAAACGATAAAAAAAATTATGATACGCCACGGTTGAGAAGCTGATGGAATCACACTAATATTTAGCCGACAGTTTGTGAGTGTGTTTGTTACTTGTTCACGTACAAACGGCTGAACGGATCAAAAAAATGCTCACCAAGAAAATGTCAAAGAGATAGTTTTCGACGTGCTTTCGTCACACCTTGCGTAAAACTCGATACTACATGTCAAAATGAAAACTCGTGCTACCGATTCCCATACATTTGGAGCGTTATCGCAACGTAAATTCGTAAACTCGATACGAAGGCAATTGTCAAAAACTTGTGCTACCGATTTGTTAGTTCCAAATACGGACACATGGCGCTGATTCATTTTGCATACAAAAAATGTCGGAGGCGATACGTTAACGTAGTCGATCCTATTACGCAGAAACTCGTGCTAGGGCCTCTGGATTTAATTTGGCAGAGAGATAGATTATAGTCAGTTATATCACAAAGGAAACTTTTTATCCCGGGAATAGGTTCCCTCGGGCTAATAACGATATCCACGCGGGCGAAGCCGGTCACAGAAGCTAGTGAGTTAATAATACAAATACAATAGATAGATCATTAACAATAATAATGGTTTTAATTTTACCATTTCTAGGTACCACAAATTACAGATAAGAGCATACTTTTATTAGGGTTCCGTACCCAAAGGGTAAAAACGGATCCCTAATAGTGAGACTCCGCGGTCCGTCTGTCTGTCTGTCAGTCTGTCTGTCTGTCTGTCTGTCTGTCTGTCTGTCTGTCTGTCTGTCTGTCACCAGGCTGTATCTCATGAACCGTGACAGCTAGAGAGTTGAAATTTTTACATAAGATGTATTTCTGTTGCCGCTATAACAACAAATACTAAAAACAGAATAAAATAAATATTTAAGTGGGGCTCCGGAACAACAAACGTGATTATTTTGCCGTTTTTTGCAATAATGGTACGGAACCCTACGTGCGCGAGTCCTACTCGCACTTGGCCGGTTTTTAAGTTTATACAATACCTACATACTTCTAAAAACCTCATAAATTTGTTCTCTCTCATAATCAATATTATTTTATGTCTCAGATTAGAACACTATTTATTGAATCTAACGAGTTTCTAATTCAAAGAAAAAGAACCTGAATACTGGCCTGTTATGGGTGACTGCATTATGAAAGCCACTATTTATTTCATGGCTATTAACTAGTGATTATAGGGAACATTAGAACTAATATGTTTAAACTAAGTCCACACTGGCACCGCCAGCAATAAAAAACCTGGAACAAATGCGAGTCGTACTTACGCACCGAGGGTTCCGTACAAACAGTTACATGCACCAAAATAATTAGGTAACATTACTGAAATTCATAAACAATGAAAACACCAAACTAATGAAAAGATAAACTGGATTGCAGGACAAAATTAACTTTGGTGTTGGAAAACTGTTGTCTCCATACATCTATTTAGATCGTAGTCATTTTTTCAACAGCACATAAGTTAATAATAATTTTATGTATCTAAAATTTACGGTTTTTGTATTTTTGATTGCTAAAAGACATTGCTTTTTTAATGTTAACTCGATAACTCCACCCGTTCCTAAGAAAAAATCTTGAAAGACGGAATAACGAATTTTTTGTTTTATTTTTATGTAGGCACGGTTTTTGGATTTTTAGCTTCACTTGTGCTATAAGATATTGCTTCTTGCCAATTTTCATGATTTTTGGGAAGTACCCTGTAGGTTTTAATTCCCTTGCTTGTCTTAAATTTATGGCATAAACGGCTGTATCTTTTGATTGCATAGATTTAGAAGTATGATTTTATCATAGCTCCAAGGAATTGCAGACCTGAGTTTATGATTTTAATTTCAACTTGATAATTCTACGCATTCCAGAGAAAAAGGTTTTGACACACGGAATACGGTTGACAGACAGGCGACGAATTGATCCTAAAAGGATTTCTTTTTTCTTTTTGAGGAACGGAACCCTAAAAACGAGTACCAATTCACAGGTGGTTAAAATGGCAGGGACACTTTTCCGCACTAGTGCAGATCTATCGCATTATCACGCGGGGTAACGCGCTGGCAGAAGCTAATCTGTACTCTACTATAAATGCGAATGTTTGGTTGGATGGATGGGATGGATGTTCGTTACTCAATAACTCCGGAACGGCTGAAAGGATTTGGCACAGAGGTAGATGTTAGGATAGGCTACCATCATTGCATCCCGGTATAATGTTCCCTTAGGATAAGAAAACACTCTTCACGCGGGTGAAGCCGCCGGCAAAGGCTAGTCTAATATAAAAAATTCTCGTGTCACAGTTTTCGTTGCCAAACTCCTCCGAAACGGCTTGACCGATTTTGATGAAATTTTATATGTATATTCAGTAGGTCTGAGAATATGTCAACATCAATTTTTTTTTTTTTTTTTTTAATTGGTAGGGTAGGTATGTAGGGTAGGGTAGGTAGGGTAGGGTAGGGTAGGGTAGGGTAGGTTAGGTAGGGTAGGGCACGTAGGGTAGGGTAGGGTAGGGTAGTGTAGGGTAGGGTAGGGTAGGGTAGGGTAGATAAATGTTTGGTCTTTTTATGGCAAAACAAAGTTTGCCGGGTCAGCTAGTAAGCTATAACAATGCACTACTTGTGAGATAAAAGCGGTGCAACACGAGCTAGTTTTAAAGCAGTCTTGTTGAAAATTAATCTATGTGTTTGAAATTGGAATTGGTGTAATACAACAAAACAATATGCACTAATGAAACAAGTTTATTTTTAATAACGCTGAGAGGCAATTAGGAAACATAAGTCATATTCATTTATAGTGGTTTGTGTGTCACTGTATTTTAACCCCCGCCGGAAAAAGAAGGGCGTTATAATTTTGACGTGTAGTGCTGTGTATCTGTGTGTCTGTCTGTGGCATCATAGCACCTACACGTATGAACCGATTTTGATTTAGTTTGTTTTGTTTGAAAGGCGATTTTGTCGAGAGTGTTCTTAGCTATGTTTGAATAAAATCGGTTTAGCCGGTCAAAAGCTATGGGCGTTTTTCTGTTTGAATCGGGGTGTTTTCGCAAAATAACGTGTCTTAATTACGTGTTCAATAGATTGCCGATCGAAGCGTATCTACTATGTACTAGATAAATTATGTAGCATGAAATAAAAATGTGTCGGGGGTTTTTTAAATTTTGTTTTTTTTTTGTTTTTAGTCTAAAAAAAGATAATGCTCCAGTCCTTATATTTAATGTAAAATATACCTAGGCATAATAACTTACTTTGGACGGCTGGATATCTACAATTTATAACGTATAAAACAAATGTTATAAATCCTTCTGATGGAGGGTCCCACTCTGGTTTTTATAAAGGAGCGCGATTTACATTTACCATTTTACGAGCTAGGTCGACTTCGCTGGAGTTCTGTTTTATGCCTATCTTACTTATCGCTAAAATGCTAATATAAAATCTCGTTGCCTGCAATAACATCTAAACTTTTTGCATAAATATTCAAAACACTAACATGCAAATTAAACGTAAACCCATTGAAGGCTTCGGGCCGACTGTAGACTTATAATAACGGGGGTGACTAACGGTAGGAAACATATTTTTTTTTGTTGATTTTTTACGTAATAATCTGCTTACAAAAACATGTCTATATTCTGGGAAAAAATGTGTTTAAAATCATCTTGAGTTACTCGTATTATATGAAAACTTTTACTAAACGACCTGAAAGCTTCAAATTGTTTTTCAAAACCTCGTAACTATCTTATTTGTATATAGTTTAAGTGTTATCAAGGAATAAAGCCACTTACGTATGTGAGATAAATCCGTTGTGTACACTTTCACGTGAGGGATCAGTACGAGTCGGAGTCGTAAGCCGAGTGGTGCAGCCGCGGAGACGCGCAAAGCGGGCGCATGACGTCGCCAATGCGCCCCTACTGAAGGACTGAGGGTGACGTCGGCCGGGCCGCCCCGCCCGCATACACCACTTCCTAGCCTGCCAAGTGCGACATGGAACTACGATAATTCGTTTTTAGGGTTCCGTACCCGAAGGGTCCAAACGGACAATTTGTGTATAAAAATACGACATAAAAATGGGGGGCTCCCAAACAGCTAAGGAGGGATAAAAAAAAGTTTTGACTTACCCTACCCACCGAGGGTACCTGGGGTATCGTTGTTTAGAACTCGTTGAGTAAATAAATGCTGTAAATTTTGTTTTAAAAAATATTGCGAAATGAATGAATGAGAAGCCACCAAAGTAAGATTTTTTTACAAAATTTTGTTCCTAAGAATGTTCAACTTCACATTGACCTATGAACTTAAAATTTGGTGATAATCTTTATTATTACGTATATTTTACTAACAAATACCAATATATTGATAAATTCAATTTTATCCTATTAAAACCAACTTGTTTTTGCGGTTTGGTACGGGAACCCTAAATGGGCATAGTCCGACACGCTCTTGGCTGGTGTTTTTTTCTTTCAAAATATTTATCAACTTTTGTAGCGCGTAGGCTGGCTACGAGTTGCTACGGCTACGGCGTAGCAGCGATAGCCCTCCAGATAACAGTCGCATTTAAAACATTCCATACATAAAGTTAAGCACTTATTTGTTGCAAATTCAAAATATCTATTTAAGTATCACGATGAACAAGTAAAAGGGGAATGCCCATTTTGTAAGGGAACTTGGGCCCCTTTGAAAAATGGTTGTATCTTGATGAATTTGGTTGTATATTGTAGAAAATTCACGTTATATTCATAATTAGAAAAAAAAAAAAAAAATTAGCTGGTTTCTTGAGATATAACGATGTTTCTGTTCTTGAAATGAACCCTTATTACAATGCAATAAGGTGCATACAAATGTCCAAGTGAAGGCACCTGATCTTTTGTTGTCTGTACATATAAAGTAAAGCACACGGATGAAAAAATATACAAAATATAAATCCTATTTTTGAATATTATTGAAATCGCAGACACGATACCTCATAAGGGGCCTGTGTATGGGCAATCTCCTTTCAAAATTTAAAAAACCCCCGACATATTTATCTTGCGACAAGTAAAATTTCAAAATTTAAAAACCCCCGACATTTATCCTGCCAAAACACCACAATTCAAACAGTAAAACGCCCATAACTTCTGAACGGCTAAACCGATTTTATTCAAACATAGCTAAGAACACTCTCGACAAAAAACCTTTCAAACAAAAAAAAATAATCAAAATCGGTTCATCCGTTTAGGCGATATGATGCCATAGACAGACATACAGATACACAGCATCACACGTGAAACTTATAACACCCCTCTTTTGCCGGCGAGGGTTAAAAATAATATCCTAGATACCTACTTAGATATTATGTCTGAGCCTTTGAAACAGCCTTTTGCAAAATCAGTTTATCTTCAGAAACAAGTAAAATTTCACAATTTAAAAACCCCCGACACATTTATCTTGCGAAAACACCCCGATTCAAACAGTAAAATGGCCATAACTTGTGAACGGCTGAACCGATTTAATTCAAACATAGCTAAGAACACTCTCGACAAAATTACCTTTCAAACAAAAAAAACTAAATTGAAATCGGTTCATCCGTTTAGGCGCTATGATGCCACAGACAGACACACAGATTGCTGTGTGCAACACACGTGAAACTTATAACACCCCTCTTTTTCCGGCAGGGGTTAAAAAGACAGAAGAAGGTAACAAAATAGAGAGTTTTTCAGAAGGTAATCTAAATTCTTTTAACGCTGAAAGTCTGAACTCACAAACCGGCCGATAAAAGCCATTTAACCGGAAACTCGAATAAGCTCGATGTCGGATTAAAGCCTTCGGAGGGTAATGCGATGATCACGGCTTTATCTTAGAGATATTTCCTGCTTTGGCTTACACAATATTGGCTACGAAGCCCCTGTTATCAAGTACGTCTCATCAAATAGATAACTTACAATAAACATCTGCGAGATTCGGTAGATCAAAGAATAACTTGTCTTTAAGAATGAATTTGTCACACTTGTATGGTTCTTTATCAGTGTTCGTTTGAAAGTGATTGTTTGTTTGTCAAATTAATATAAAAAACCGGCCAAGTGCGAGTCGTACTCGCGCACGAAGGGTTCCGTACCATTATCGCAAAAAAACGGCACAAAAATCAGGTTTGTTGTATGGGAGCCCCACTTGAATATTAATTTTATTCTGTTTTTAGTATTTGTTGTTATAGCGGCAATAGAAATACATCATCTGTGAAAATTTCAACTGTCTAGCTGTCACGGTTCATGAGATACAGCCTGGTGACAGACAGACAGACAGACGGACCGCGGAGTCTCAGTAATAGGGTCCCGTTTTTACCCTTTGGGTACGGAACCCTAAAAAGGAGGTTATTGCGGATAAACCGGACTGCCCTTTCCTGGGGTACTGGACCCGCTTGCACAGCGGCGGCTACAGTGCAACGGGAAGTAGGTATATGAACTAATTGGATTATTTGTTAATTTATTTGTCAATTATTTATTTTTATGTGTTTATCTTGTGTTTATGGATTATTATTTTAATTAGGATGACATTATTAAATTATGTAAATTTACTAACATAGTCGTAAGTGTATTATTACTAACAAATTACGGATCATGGTCCGAAATAAATGATTGAATTGAATTGAATTGAAAAATTGAATAATTATTATATCGACCAACTCCTGCTCTCCAGATTTTTTTAACAAATAGGTTATTCGGTGGATCCTTATGTAAAACTGAGCAGTTCGGAATAAAATAATTTCATGTTTTCGTAATAATGTCTTATGTAGTGGTGTTGAAGGCACGTAGTCACGTACCCGGTGACGCCAAATTAGGTTTTTTTTTTTTTTTTTTTTTGGGACAATCCCACCGCGCTATTCCCAAACCACTGCAACTCCTGAAAGCCAGAATCAACAGTGGCGACCACCAGAAAAGCGCCGAGGCAATGAAGCTCGACGAAGTCCCGGAGAATGAATTTACCTGTCTTGGATCCCGCAACGAAATTAATCAGAAAAGAATAACGGAGAAGTAGGAAAAATGTAAAAAAAAATGTATGTAAAATTAGGTATGTAGGTAGGTAACTCATCAATCTGCATAGCCTTTGCCCTATGTTGGGGTTGTCTCCCAGTCTACCCGGACGCAATAAAAGGTGTTTTACATGAAGCGATTCTCCTACCTATCTGGTATTTACTGAATATTACAGTACTAGCTTACCCCCGCGGCTTCGCGTCCCGTCAACTGGCTACCTATCTACTTACCACTACCACGGGGTCTCATTGCTAAGAAAGAATATTTGGTTCAAATAAATCTCACTAGATGACGCGACATGTACACACAATTCAATAGAATTGTGTTAAAAATTAACATTATCTGGAATTGAAAATAAATATTCTATGTTCTTGTTTAATTAATTCTCCTAAGTACAAAATTACGGAATATTGGGCTCTTAATTCACATTTCAAAGATTATTTGAACGGATCATTTAAAATTGATGCCATAGATGGCGCATTTTTTAATTTCTGAGGCATTCAACTCGATTGTTAAAATTTGCATTTTAACACATATTGGTGCAAAAAAACTGTAACAACGTGCAAAAAAATACTATAAAACGAACCTTCACTGTATTTAAAGAAAAAAATATTCACGAACCTCGTAAACCCTTTTACTTGCAAGGCGCTGCTAACACCATCTATTGCCGTGAAACGGGATCAAACGCGATTGATGTACTCACAAAAATAACAAGATTAAGCAGATGAAAAACGCTAGTTACGTCGGCACGGTTTTTTTTGTATGGGATGAGGCATCTGTATGCTAGTATTATATTATCTGTGCCACTACCTACCTACCCTACAAACAAACAAACAAACTCTTCAGCTTTATTATATTAAGTATAGCATGTTGATAAAACTCCTTCGCATATGAACAAATTTGATTACCATAAAAAAGGTTATAAAGGTTTAAGGTTATAGTGAGTCAATCTTAAAAGATAGACATGCTGTCGCAGAGTTTTTTTTGAACTTTTAAAGAGGAACATTTCTATCATACATGATATTTGCGTAACTTAAGACGGTACCCTGACCAAGAAATCGGCATCAGATATGATTCCTATTGGTCTAGCGGCACTGGTGGCGCATGAATTACAGTAGTGAATACGCCCAGATTTTAGAATAAAATCTTTATAAAATCAAAATTCAGTCTTTTGAAAAAAAAAATCTACAAAAATGTTCGTTATTAAATTGTCTATCGATTAGTGTTAGTACAAAAAATAATTAATGAACAGTTTACGAGGAGATGCATAATATCAATAATTATTTCTCATTTTTATGTTTTTTTGGAAGGAGATTAGTGAAATATATACAACATTAAAAAAAAAACTAAATCTATCATTTTAGAATCAATATTATGTAGAATTTTAATGTATTTTTATTAATTGATATTTCTTTTTAAATAACGAGTAGATAGCTCCTAAAAACAGCACAAAAAACGGCTTGCGCGGCGTTTTGCTCGGGGTACCGCCTTAAACCGTTTACGCAACGCACGCAACGGAAGCTCTCAAAAAGCAATAATTTTGTCCGTTTTTGCAATATTTTTCATTTATGCTGCGCTCCTATTGATCGTAGCGTGATGTTATATTAAGTATAACCATCCTCGATAAATGGACTATCCAACAAAATAATATTTTTTCAATTCCAACCAGTAATTCCTGATATTAGCGCGTTCAAACAAACAAACAAACAAACAAACAAACTCTTCAGCTTTATAATATTAATAATATAATATATAAATATATATTATATATTATAGTATAGATAATAGTCACAACGGATCTTTGTGTCTCTGAAGTAGACTCTGCCAACCATTGCGCAAGAAACAGTTTGTCATCGAGTATACTTCATAGAGTAAGCGAGATAGGACGATGCGACAAACGTAAGCGAGTGAAAGAGACAGTTATACAATCTTCACCTTCAACATTTACACAAAAATAGCTACTGCGCAGGATCTTGCAGCCAATTCAGAGACAGAGGTACGTTGTGAGTATTATAACTAAATAATACAATACTCCTTGACAAGAGTGCAAGTGGTGTCAGTTTTTCCAGGTTCTAACTACCCGTAACAACTGTTAAATTGACATAGACAGATCTACAAATTCGCCGACCAGCGTCAACGGTTACTTTTCTGAGGAACAGAGGAGTCCAAGTCTCTGCCTGCAATGGTTTCCTGTCTACGGACGAACTCATCAAGCGCTGCTTAACCTTTGAGATCGACCCGTGCATCTTTTAGATATTACTTAGCCATGATTTCCAGCGTCCCGAACAAGCCGAATTCCGTAAAGGCACCGTAGACCACATACATCCGCTGTGGCAAGGTTATAAGAAAACTGAAGAGTAAATCCTGTCTGCTTAGGGTTTGTGGACAAGAAGTAAGCCTTAGATTCGTTTGAGACTTGGGCTATACTTATATAGATTTATTATCAGTCACGCCACCATGTCAGTTCGACATCAGGACCAGACTTCGGAACCTGTTCTTTTGCAGCGAGGTGTGAGACAGGGAGACGTGATCTCACCGAAACTGTTCACTGCTGCACTGGAGGATTTCTTCAAGGTTCTGGACTGGAGAGGGCTAGGCATCAACGTCAATGGCGAGTAGGTACATCATTCAAGTTCGATTTGCCGAGGATATAGTGGTCATGGCTGAGACTATGGAGGATCTCAGTGCAATGCTCGATGGCCTCAGTAGAGCTACCGAAAGAATGGATCTCAAAATTAACACGAACAAAATAAAGTTCATGATAAAAGCCCATATAACACCCACTCCTATTATCACATGATGAGACGTACTTTATAACAGGGGCTTCGCAGCCAACATTGTGTAAGCCAAAGTAGGAAATATCTCTAAGTTAAAGTCATGATCATCGCATTACCCTCCGAAGACTTTAATCCAACATCGAGCTTATTCGAGATTCCGCAGGCTTATTACGTATGAAACAGCAATTAGCAATATTTGCGCAGAGATTGCACAATCATCGCGCGATTATCGCTTAACCTCAAAAAACTGGACGGCTTATTTTTGCGAAATAATTGCTCTGCAATCCCGAATCCGCATTATATATGAGCTATAGCCACACCATAATAATTTTACGACAGCATTGCTAACAATAAAAATCTAATAACTGAAATGTGCATTTATCGCAAGGTGATCGCGATCATTTCGTATTACGTATGGTTTTTGACAGCAGAGCGACAGCCATCGGCGAGCAAATGTGGCTGTCAAATTGCGATAACTTTTTCCCTTATTGTTGATCGATTGCCAATCGCTCGCTGATGGCTGAGTTGGTACACAAGTTTTTGAGTTTTTGGCGGGTTTTTTCGTGTGTTATTTTGTGGCTACTTTAATTATCCGCAAATTAGAATAATAATATAAAAGTAAATATTGAAATAAATAAAAAATCTTGGTAACGTGGAGGATTTTTTTTATACTGTAAGTGTTGGCTACCTCAGCGAAGCTTATACCAGGCCCCTCAGAAAGTATTGCGAAAAAAAGTTTTTATATATGGGAGACTGGCCAGTTATAATGTTTTTCGAAAATATGATTATTTATAAGTAAAAATAAGTAAGTTCCAATTTCAAAATTTCCCTCCACATTTTTTGCGAGTTAATTCAAAGTATTGTGTCTCACTGAAATATGGATCTGCGCCGGGAACATTTTAGAGCTATGATTTTATACGATTTCAAGTGTCGCCTGAAACCGGATGAATCGTACGATAGACTTCAAATGGCATTCATGGATGAAGGCCCTTCCAAGGCAACCGTGTATCGTTGGTATAACGAATTCAAGCGCGGTCGACCAACTTTGGGGGATGACGAAAGAAGCGGTCGCCCTTTGACGGCTGTTACCGAAGAAAACGTGCTAGCAGTGAAAAATTTAATCCAAGACAATAGGCGAATTACATATCAGGAGATTCAACACATATTGAAGATTGGATCGGGAAGCGTTCACGAGATTCTACACAGCCATCTTCGCGTGAGGAGGATAGTATCACGCTGGGTGCCGCACAACCTCACCGATGCTCAGAAGCAGGCCCGGGTGGAATGGTGCCGTGATATGCTTAACAAATTTGAAGCAGGCTCGTCTCGGCGTGTTTACGACATCGTTACAGGTGATGAGTCCTGGATTTATCAATACGACCCAGAAACCAAGCGCCAGTCGACTGTTTGGGTGTTTCAAAATGAGCCAACGCCTACCAAAGTGAAGCGATCTAGAAGCGGGGGTAAGATTTTGATCGCTAGCTTTTTTAATTTGACTGGCCACTTGGTATCAATTCCCTTACGGGATCAAAGAAGCATTAATGCCGAATGGTATACTACCAAATGTTTGCCAGAAGTTTTCTCTGTTATAAGCAACAAGCGACCAAACACAGGGCTCTGCGGGCTACTGCTCCACCACGACAATGCACCTGCGCACACCGCACTCAAAACGAGGGACTTCCTGGACAGCACGCCAGTCAAACTCCTGGGTCACCCTCCTTACAGCCCTGATCTAGCACCGTGTGACTTCTTTTTATTCCCAAAAATAAAAAATCAGCTCAAAGGGATACAATTTTCGTCGCCGGAAGATGCGCTGGCTGCGTTCGAGCAGGCTGTAAACGAGGTGTCTGCGGCGGACTGGAAAAAGTGTTTTGAAAACTGGTTTAGGCGCATGAATCTTTGTATAGAGGCTGGTGGAAAGTACTTTGAAAAGATTTAATAAAAATATATGTACGTATAGAACAATTTTTTTTAGTTTCGCAAAACTTTCTGAGTGTCCCACGTATATGTTTACTACTAAATACTTACAAACACATTAGAATGTGAAAAGTCCGCAATATGTATCTTCTATTATATTCTTTTTTTATATGGCAAGCACCGATGACGACTATTCTGCCTATGTCTAAAGTAAATTGGAAAAATCTATTTTACATTTCATAGCTTAAATACGAGATGATGTAGTCTCTTTAGTGATGTCCTAATGCGTTATCGATTCGATTTCTTATAAAAATCGACAATTCGAAGAAATATTATTGGATTTTACAAATTGACATTTTAGTCATCCAATTTTTCAAATCAATTATTATATTATGTAAATAGAATGAAAATATCCAATTTTCACTGCCATATTTACTTTACACAAACACTTTACATCTGCGAATATTAATTTATCGGAATATTCAAAGTCAAAGTCAAATGTGTTTATTTCAAGTAGGCCATTATGTGGCACTTTTGAACGTTAAAATTTACATAAAAAAAAAATGATTCTACCGTGCATTCGGAAATGTAGGTTGTTATGGAGAAGAACGCACAAGAAACTCCATACTTACTCTTTTAAAAAAAAGTTTTATACAATATTTATATAGGTACATACATTAATAAATTCGTATACGTGAGGACGATGTACCCAGCACTACTATACTACATATAGGTATGAGAGAATTACAAGCATTAACAGGTAAATTCCTTTACTTGATAAATAGGAACATGGTCCTCACGTACTTACAAATAGTGCAAACATAGGTACATTACCTAATTAAACAACAACAGAACAGTGTGCGAGTCAATTTTTTTAAACAAAAAAGAAGAAAAATAAAAATAAAGCGTAACTATAATTATGAATATAATACAAATTAACCATTTTGATTTTGTCCACACCAAAGATAGGCCTATGGAGCAGGACAAGCATGTTTCCAAGCATTCTTATCTTGAATATAATCATCTAATTTGTAATATGCTTGTTTACAAAGTGTGCTTTTAACTATTGTTTTAAATTTTCTTTCATTTAACTTTAATATCTCACAAGGTATTTTGTTATAGAATTTAACACTACCCCATGAAAGATGTGTGTACTTTAGCTTATCTATATGATGGTTGATCTAACTTATCTTTATTTCTGGTATTACAATTGTGTCTATCACTAACTTTACTAAAGAGATTTAAATTTTTCCTTACATACATAATATTTTCATAAATGAATCGGCAAGAAACTGTCATAATATTAATCTTTTTAAATAGCTCCCTAAGAGATTCTCGGTGACTTAACTTATATATGGCTCTGACAGCTCTCTTTTGCAATATAAATATTGATTCAATGTCAGCCGCCCGACCCCACAGTAAAATACCGTATGACATAATGCTGTGAAAGTAACTAAAATAGATCAAACGCGCGGTTTCTACATCCGTTAACTGTCTTATCTTTCTAACAGCATAAGCGGCTGAGCTCAGCCGTCCTGCCAGAGATGTTATGTGAGGCCCCCATTGTAATTTGTCATCTAGAGTGATTCCTAGGAAAACTGTTTGATTTACATAGTCCAGCTTTTCTCCATTCAATATGATGTCACATTCGCTACTTCTAACATTCGGCAATGTGAATCTAATACATTTGGTTTTTTTTTCATTTAGTACCAAATTGTTTGCTGTGAACCAAGTTTGGACCTGATGAATAGACTTATTCACATCATCAAGATTTTGTGATCGTCGATCTATTTTAAATATCAAAGATGTGTCATCAGCAAATAACACGATCTTCGGTTGATTTTGTAATATTAGAGCTAAATAGTAATCAAATTGACTATTGTAAAAAAACAGCCTTTCGCGGAGGCTGTTTTTTTGTGTGTTGCTCTTTCATAAGCTGGTTAATTCATCAAACGATACATTGTTAAAAATTACTGTAAAAAAAAAAGACTTGACTTAAAGGCCTCAGTAGCCAGGTCACTAAATTGATCGCGCAATAATTGTACAATTATTGCTACTTGCTTCGATGCGGTAAAAGCTATCGGCTGGTTTGTGAGTTCAGACTTTCAGCGTTAAAAGGATTTAGATACCTTCTTTTTATTTTGTTTATTTAATTATATTTTAATACAGAGGTGTTACTTAATTCTAAATTCGCCACACTTTTACGTTTGATGGCGAGAGGCGTTTTTTTACATCACAAATGCACCACCTTACGAACATACCTACTACTTATATAATATTATTATACTGATATGGTTTAATCTTACGTACATTTTTAGTTCTGTTTGCTATCCTGTATAATGTTTTTTAATTTGTCTTAATTGTTCCTTTACTAATTTTTACATTTTCTCCTAAAATAGATTTAATTTTGTTAAACACTTTAGGTACCAAATACTTAGATGTTCTCTTACCGTAATATTTTTTTATCTGTGGTTGAACCAGTTTGTTCTCTCTAGCCCTACGTGTGTTGTACTTGTTTTTAACATTTACTTTATAATCATCATTATAATAATATTCCAGACCTACCAAATATTCTACTTTTTTATCTTATGGGTATAATATTACAGATGGGAAATGACTTATCATACTCTTTGTTGCACTTATCTTTAACATTTTTACTAACTAGAAACTTTATCAGTCTTATTTGTATGTCTTTAAATATGTAATAACAGTTCACCCATACACAAGGAGTCCATAGCTTATTAGCGAATCGGCAAGTGCAAAATACACCATTCTTAACGTATGAATGAAATGAATCAATGAAATGAATTTTTTAAGTGGTAAAACTTACTTAGCACCGATCTTAGCCTATTGTCATTTACTTGTAATCTCCAATTAAAGTTCTTATCTATTTTTAGACCTAAATATTTAAATTTATCTATGTAATCCAATTTTACACAGTTACAGTCAAATTTATTTATATGCAAACATTCTTATTCTGAAAAATCTCTATGTTGTTACCTTCTTCTGTCGTTTTTTATCGAAATAACTTCTGAAGTGAATTTCTCGACACCTCGAGGACATTGGCACTCATATAGTACTCTTAATTTAAATGTTTATTGGCAGCATTTACTAGCAAAAAAATAAGAAAATAATAACACTGACCAACCGTGTATGGGACTTGGATCAAGTTCTGCACAGAATGGACATAGAGTGCAAATTAATGTTCCTTGGACTGGTACAAAGTACTATTCTGTAAAATGTATTCGAGGAGTTTTGGGAAAAAGTAGTTTTTTGTTGAGCTTTTTAATTGATGATTAATGGACTCGGTGTCTTTGGACTGGACTTGGTGTAGAGCAGTGGTGGCCCAGTGGTATCGGCCGCGACTTTACTTTGTGTAAATTATTTCATCACCACTGCTCTCAAAACGGTGAAGGAAAACATTGTGAGGAAACCGGCATGTCCTAGTACCAAAAATTCGAAGACATGTGACATCCACCAATCCGCACTGGGCCCGCGTAGTGGATTACGGTGCATTCGGTTTCGGTTTAAAGAATTTATTCTCATAAGAACAATACATAGGTTCACTTACAATGAGATACAAAGTAATTGCTTGTATCTAAATAAATACATTTTGCCTCCGATGCGTGTTGGTGAAGTTGTACAAAACAAATATATATGAAGTATGTAATTGCTCACATTTAATATGCGGTATGACTACATTTCATTCCGTCTCACAGAGAGGAGGTCTGTGTCCCAGCAGTGGAACATTAATAGGCTGATGCTGTGATGATGAATTGTAGACTCGGTGATATAGTGTCGATTATCGTTACGGCCAACGGCCTGATGGCCAATAGCCTCGACGACCATCTGTCGAGACTGTGGTTGCACGGTTGTATTTAGTGCCTGATACAGAAGACAGTAAGTAATATCTGGATCTACTGAACCGATTTAGATGAAATTTGGCATGCAGATAGGTTGAGACCCTAGAAAGGAGATAGGATAGTATTTTTCCCTAAATGATAAAACACTTTTTACACGGACGAAGCCGCGGCCAGAAGCTAGTATTTGCTCTAATTTCTGGGACGGATCTGCCAAGAACCAGCTGGATGCACTTGAGTCGATCGAAAACGGGCCAAGAGGCTCATTGGCAATGAAGTACTCGTCGAATCTAGGCTTCAGAACCTCGAACATCGGCGCAGAGTTGCCAGCCTGTCGGTTTTTTATCGGTTACATTTCGGGGAGTGTGCGTTGGAATTGCATGAACTATCATCATCGGACTACAAGACGTACGGCGATACATCATCGGTACTTGGTGGACATACCACTTCTATGCACCAAACGTTTTGGGAATACATTTATTATGCGTACAGCAAAGGAGTGGAATTCCCTGCCGGAGTCTGTATTTCCTGTTGGCTACAACCTGGGAGTCTTTAAGTCAAGAGTAAATAGGTTTCTTCTAGGTAAGCGTGCTAGATCGTCGACCACATCATCGCTTACCATTAGGTGAGATAGTGGTCAAGCGCAAGCGTACCAATAAAAAATAAATAATTATAAGATGCACTTAATATTATTTAGATAATTATTATCATATAATTTATTTATTTACTAAAATTGTCACACAAATAATACATACATTAAAATTAGATGTCAAAGTCACAACGACACGTCAAAAATCTGTCTTATAACTAGTCAAATAACCCGCCCCTAACTGTTCCCGGGGCAAAGGTGCCCATAACGCTTGCTGCATTGCCACGTTGGATGGTAATGGCTAACCTTTGCACCAAGAACGAGCCGGAGCGTGAGTCACCCGTTTTGTCACGGAGCTTGTGCCCTATCTCACTAATGAGCCTCTTGGCCTCAGTGCCCCAACCACCCATGGTCTCAACGGCAATGGGTACAAAATGGTAGCGGCCCTCCAACAGTGCGTACTTCACCCTCTTCCTCTCAGCGGCGTCTTCCGCCGCCGCTGACGGCGAGAGGACGGTGCGACCAAGGTGGCTGGCGGCAACAGTGCTGACGCAAGTTGCGTCCCATATTAAGCACTTGCCGTTTTTCCAAGGCACCAGGGTCAGTCCACCCGGCCTCTTGCCGTCAGTCCTACACAGACCCGGAGGCTCCAGCACGCAGGGGACATCTGCCGACACCAATGCCCTCCGCACAATATCATTGAACGCATGGTGACGCGGGAACCTCCCCGAGCAACGACGACAACTCAAAGCGTGATGGCCATCGGCCTCCACCATGGAACCGCAGGTGCATCTGTGGGGTTCACACACCTTGCAGCCCAGGTGAAGGCCCACCGCCACCCGCAAAGAGTCGTCATCAAGCAACGTGCCCAGATGAGGCGAAGGAAGCGCGTGCAACCATGCCCCCGATTCCGGCTGCGACACAGCCCTGAGTCTGGCTAGATCAGCCCCCGAGGAACCCATCAACATCCGTTCCTGGATCAGCCCAGACGTCGACGAAAATTATCGTAAAATATCTCGAATAGTTAACCGACTATAATGAAGCATATACTTAGCTATAAATAAATGGTACTGATGCAAAATGGTACCATGGAACTGATCGGATGTTGATGCCGGAAGGTAGGCACTGGAACTCCGAAATAAAACAATGTATCCTAGTCGTGTTTGGGCTTATTGGCATTGTCATGAGATGTACTTTGGATATAAATGATTATCAAGGTAATTTGAGGTACCAAAACTAAAAAAACCGGCCAAGTGCGAGTCGGACTCGCGCACGAAGGGTTCCGTAACATTATCGAAAAAAACGGCAAAAAAAACAGACAGACAGACGGACCGCGGAGTCTTAGTATTAGGGTCCCGTTTTTACCCTTTGGGTACAAAAAAAGTACAGAGAATTTTTCTTTTTAGGGTAAAAGAAAAATTCTCTTTGTACTTTTTTTTTTTGGAAGTCGGTTGAATTTTTTTGTTAAAACGTTTGTTATAATTTTTTGTTAAGTAAATTGTTGCCCAGAAACCTTTGAAACCAATCCCATATCTGTGCAGCATTTCGTCCAGCTCCCATATAAGTTGGCCAATGTCCTACGGTGCATAACGATTGTTTTGTTGGTCGCCATAGTTTTTGGCTTGTTCACAATAGCATGTAGGTATTCGAAAATATTCGGCAAAACCAAGAGCTTTGCGGGACAATGCAAGTTAAACGAGGCAGAGACTAAGCGACCGTGGATACCTAACCTACGTGCAATATTAGTCACTCTTAGTCATCGTGTAGATAGGCAACTAATTTAGGTAGGTTATAGGTACGTTGTTTTTTACATTTTCATAAATTAGAGCTTTTTACCCGACTGCCGAAGGAGTGTAATGTGTTTATCAGTCTATGTATGTTTGTAAGTATGTTCCTATGTGGCGTTCTAGAGACCAAACGCGTTGGGCGCCATTTTGTGGGGGCATTTTATTTTATTCCATACCCATCGTGGGGGTATCAAAATAAAGGGTTTTAACAGGTGATTTATAAAAATATATAACACTTATATGTTTCAATTTACCTAATTCAAAAAAAAATAACTAAAAAGTTGTAAATAAAAAAAAACAAAAAAACCCGACTGCTTAAAAAGCGAACTAAAAAGACGTAAACAAAAAGAAGATCATGCTGTGCAGTCGGAGGATACATCTGGTTTTGGTCAGCCAACTCGCGAATATGTATCCTCCGACTGCACAGCATGTTTTTTTTTTTGTTTACGTCTTTTTAACCGACTTACCAAATAGGAGGAGGTTCTATGTTCGACTTCTTGAATGTTTTTTTTTATGTATGTTCACCGATATCTCCGTCAATTGTAGACCGATTTTGAAAATTATTTTTTGTTTGAAAGAGTATGTTTCGAAATTGGTCCCATTTTAATTTAGTAAAGATCTGATGAAGAACTTCGAAGATATACAACATAACTCTTCAATAAATTACGGCAAATCTGTTTATTGTATATACCATTTCATAACATAACATCACGCCGGTACGCACTAAAGGGGTACGCAGATCTCTCATTTCACCGGTTATATTCAAGTTTCATGTTATTCGGGTAATCTATTCTGGCGTTATAGGTACCTTACTTCACAACTTGCATATTTTAGATAGGCACAGCTAAAAGGGGAAAAAAAAAATATTTTGCAAAAAAAAACTACCGACTTCCAAATAAAAACTACAAAGAGAAAAATAACTTTATTTTTGGAAGTCGGTGTCCATATGGCAAAAAAAATGGAAAAAAAAAAAACACCGACTTCCAAAAATAAAGTTAGTTTTCACTTTGTAGTTTTTTATTTGGAAGTCGGTAATATTTTTTTTCAAAAAGTTTTTTTTGTAAATTCCCGTTCTTCCCACTAGGTGGACTAACGGGCATTTATAAAAATAATACTAGAGGAGGATGCGTCAAAACGGTTCAAGTAACCAACAGCAATGAGAGTTTTTTTTAGTCAACCTATCTTATACCACTGCTGGGAAAAGGTCTCCCCATAGCCACTACACTCTTCCCGATTTTTTGTCTTCCCCGTCTTTTGTCTCCCGTAAACGCTTCAAACGCAATGAGGGTTTAATTTTCTGAAAGGGAGAAATTTAAACACCCTTTCAGAAAATTGAACACTCCATTTCTTGTTATGGAAAATAATCTCAATTGCGTCCCAGTTTTCAAATATATAGGTAAACGTGTCTAAGTGGACGTTACTCTATGAGTTACGACAAACCGAGTAATCCACAGCAACGAAGTTTATATCTTCTGCAAAGAATGTTGAAATACCTACTCCATTTATTTTATACCTATAACCAAATACAAATCGTCTTTTATTCAATTATTTGACTACCTATCTATATTATATTTTTGAAAACAAACGGACAGACTAAATAGACACATTCATCAAACCAAAATTGCCGAAATTTTCACAATGGACAGGTATGAAAATGACACCCATGACGAAAGATTCAAAAATTTCGGACGGCGCCATCTTGGAATTTTATTTTGACCCTATGTTCGTACCTAGGGACCCCAAAACCATGAAAATGACACCCATGACGAAAGTTTCAAAAATATTGGTCGGCGCCATCTTGAAATTTCATTTTGACCCCATATTCGTATCTAGCGACCCCAAAAACCATGGAAATATCTCTCATGACAAAAATGACAGAAATTTCGTTCAGCGCCACCTTGTATTTTCATTTTGACCCCATATTAGCATTTCGCGACCCCAAAAACCATGAAAATGACACCCATGACGAAAGTAACAAAAATTACGGTCGGCGCGATCTTGGCATAAATCATTTCGACCCCAAATTCGAATCTAGCGATCCCTAAAACCATGAAAATTACACTCATGGGTGTCATTCGACCATTTCAGAAATTTCGGTCGGCGCCATCTTTTATTTTCATTATGACCCCATAGTAGCATAAGCGACTCCAAATAACATGAAAAAGCGGCGACGCGCCGCAGACAGAGAGGCCACTACGAACAAAGTGTCATTTTGCACACGCACTTTGACATTGCGGTTTAAAGGTAATATTGGGCAATATTGGACCGAAGTCAGTCGCGGCTGTCGTGAGTGCTTTGTACGGGCGTTCGTCACGTCATTCATACATTAAGTACTGTAACGAAATTGGTTGCATTGGATGGGTTACCTTTATTATTGGTTACATACTAAATTTACTTTTTTGTTTTTAATTATTTCTTTCAATATTTTTTAAGTTAAGAAATTCATTATCTAGGATTATAATATATTATTTTAAGCCCATGGACGAAATTGGCAACTTGTCATAATACTAAGGTTCAAGTCATACAGCTTACATAAGCATACAATTATATGTTTCCTCCGACAGCACAGCATAATTTTCTTCTTGTTTAAGATCATCTTTGGGTTTTTGATTTTATTAGGTACCTGTTTTTCACATTTATATTTTTGTAGAGCTTGGTGCTTTTCACAATTTAATGTTTTAAGTGGGATCACATTACACACTATTACTGATACACTATTACTAAGTCTTGTTACTCTCCAATCTTCGTCATAAGTGGCGTATTATTAAATGTTTCGTGATATTAAATGGATATTTGATGCCCTGTCTACCCTCTAAGGCATGTAAGCATGAGATGTATTTGTATGTTCAGACAAATCGATGTATTTATGTTTGTAACTTACAACCTACTCTTTTAATTCGGAATCAATATAGTAGCAACCCTAGTGAATCTGTCAAGTTTAGCTGTCAATTTTCTAAACGGCGGGAATGGCCCTTCTGTATACTTACTATTTTGTGCCTTAAGTTTAACGTACCTTTATTAGATTTGTCCGTTCCCCACATCCTTGATAAATTCAAACTTACTTGAAGTTGAAAGGTAAAGAAAACAGGTACGAGTAATATTAATTTGCAAAATATTTTATTAGGTAGATATAATATAACCATAGAACATAATAACAGTATCATTTCTAAATACATGGGATCACGCAAGTTGCCTGATAAAAGCCATCAGGACCCACAGAGTGTCGCTGAGATAAATGAATTTCTGTTAACTCTACCACTCCAAAGTCGTAGTCAGCGAATTTCTTAAGCACGTCTGTGCCGTCGAAAGTTTCCCTCGGCCGTCTTGTGTTTCTCGCTAACGACACAGAATTGTCAGCAATCACGCTTTCCGAAGGCCTCCTGTACTTAGAATTGATTAAAGTTACATGCAGTTTCACGCTGTCCCTGTCGTGTTCTCTGTTCATAAAGCCTGTAAAAAGACAAATCTCAGTTTAATAGTTGTGGTATTAAAAATGGGTCATTCTAATGTTTTGAATTAGCATGAAGTAGATACTTTATCTCATTCTCCCCCCGGTATAATCACCTGCTTTATAAAAATGCTCCACTAACGCATCAGCCAGCTCTTGAATCAACCCCTTTGCATTCCCCTCTTCTTGAACAAGTCCATAGAGAACATCGATTTGTGAAGGATCATCATTCATGTACGATAGTCCTTTTAGTCTGATCTTTAATGGTAAATGACCTTCAAGTATAGGCCTGAAAATAAAAACTTTTATGTCATGATGACATAAAACTTCGCAAAAATCTGATTTATCAATATACTAGCTGACCCAGCAAACTTTGTTTTGCCATAAAAAGACCAAACATTTATCTACCCTACCTACCCGACCCTACACTACCCTACCCTACCCGACCCTACACTACCCTACCCTACCCTACCCTACCCTACACTACCCTACCCGACCCTACACTACCCTACCCTACCCTACCCTACCCTACCCTACTCTACCCTACTCTACCCTACCCTACCCTACACTACCCTACCCTACCCTACCCTAACCTACCCGACCCTACACTACCCTACGCTACCCTACACTACCCTACGCTACCCTACACTACCCTACGCTACCCTACACTACCCTACCCTACCCGACCCTACACTACCCTACACTACCCTACACTACCCTACCCTACACTACCCTACCCTACACTACACTACCCTACACTACCCTACACTACCCTACACTACCCTACCCTACCCTACCCTACCCTACCCTACCCTACCCTACCCTACCCTACCCTACCCTACCCTACCCTATGTCCTTCTCCTGGTTCTAAGCTACCTCCCTGCCAATTTTCAGCTAAATCGATTCAGCCGTTCTTGAGTTATAAGTGAAGTAACTAACACGACTTTCTTTTATATATATAGATTGGTAAATATATTGATAGTAAAATAGACGTAATAATAAACAATAACACCAAATTTGAAGTTCGTAGGTCAATGGAAAGTTATAATATTCTTCCGAACTGACTTTGGTGGCTTCTCAGTCCTTTGTTATTCAATATTTTTTTTAAATAATAAACACTGTATTTATCCACTCAAAGAGCTCTAAGCAACGTTGGGATAGACCAAAAAAAAATTTGCTCCCCCCTTTCCCTAAGGGATTCAAATTTTTTTTTTAACTTTTGAAAATAATTTTGTATGGCTTTGGGTCAACAAGATACTTATACTGTAAAAATTTGAAGACTGTTGCTCCAACCGTTTGGCTGTACAACCCATGTGACAGACGACGGACCGACGGACGGATTCTTGAGTGATAGCAATAGGGCTCCAATGAAAATATTAGATAATAAAATAAAATCTCACATTACAACTTTTTCTTTAGCTTCAGTAAGTAGCTTGGATGCACACAACCTTTCCTCATTGTCCATCAAGCACATAACACCAAGTGTTAGATGCAACTTGTTTGGTCTGATAAATAGAGACTTATCAAGATTTCTGCTAGGGCAGTCACGTAAGACACTTGCCTAAAAAAGTCAAAATACGTGAGCATTTTAAAATAACTAAAATAAGTAAAGAAAGAAAGAAAAATACAGGCGGCAACGAAAGATGAAGAGTGATACAAACACAAGGAAAGCGCGTCGAGCGTCGTTATAAGAGCGGCGACGGCGCTTTACCAAACGTTGTGTGCATAAACGCTAAGGCGCAGTGGGGTCGGCCCTACTGCGCGCGGTCTAGCGGTAGAGTTCTGAGTTCAGCGTTCCGCGTTCACTGTAACCTATGTGGTGACTTAGAATCCTACACACACACAAAAGCAGCAGCAGCAGTTTCATTTTTATTAATGTATTTTATGGTGTAATAAAGCATATAATAAATATTAATAATAAAAGCAGTCGGACCGCGACGGTCCAAGTGAACGCACGTTCTGTCGGATTGCCATTTTTGTCAAAAACAAGCTAAAGTACGATGTCCGACGATATCGAACATTTTATAGAGTAAGTGGGAGATAAACCTATGATAACTTTATTATTTGTGCGATGAGGACTATAAAAATCTTCAAAGAAAATATATTAAAAAATAACAAAAGACCCGACTGCTTAAAAAGCCAAATAAAAAGACGTCAACAAGAAGAAAATCATGCTGTGCAGTCGGAGGATACATATGCGCGAGCTGGCTGAATAAAACCAGATGCATCCTCCGACTGCACAGCATGATTTTCTTCTTGTTTACGTCTTTTTATTTGGCTTTTTAAGCAGTCGGGTTTTTTTGTTATTTTTTTTTATTTTTTATTTACAACTTTTTAGTTATTTTCTTTAGAATTAGGTACATTTAAACATATAAGTATTATATATTTTTGTAATCACCTCTTAAAACCCTTCATTTTGAAACCCCACATGATGGGTTTGGCAGAATTGGGCCTCCACAATATGGCCCAAAATCCGCCATTTTAGCAATTTTAATGTAGCACTCGCAGGGTTAAGACGAATCGATTGACGTAAAAATCATCAAAATCGACCAACGCGTTTGGTGTCTAGAACGCCATATAGGAACAACATACATACATACATAGACTGATAAACACTGACTGGTAAAAAAGGTAAATGCTTGGACGGAAAAGGCCGACTTTTAGTCGCTGTGTTGTCTTGTCGTTGTCGCGTGGTTGTCGTTCGTGGGTGTTGACCCTGTCTACATATATTTATAAAATAATCGATACAGAAGCATGCCCCGTGTGTCGTATCACCTCACCAGTGGCGAAGATTACCTACTGAACTCGAAACTAGACCGCTCGCAGTGTGCGCAAGTGTGAACGCGGAACGCAGAACTCGGAACTCTGACCGCTGTCTGACTCTTATTTTTGCATATAAATTAATTTGTGCTGAGAGACATTATTGAAGCAAATATTATAAAAAATCTACTTTTGACCTCTCAGAATATTATTATGAAATTACCTCAAATTCTTCAAATCTTTTCTGTATGCTCGGCTGGTTCATAGGTATTGATATAAAATGTGTTGCCTTCTGTTTCATCCTTGATGACATCACTATTATATTTATTCTTCTTCTTGCTGCTTTTACACTCTGAAAAATAAAACTTTTTATGAAAAACCATTAATTTGGTCATTAGGAATCAGACCTCGTTTCAGGTACGCAGGGCGTCGCGCGGCGCGTGCATCGTGGCGTCGCCGTCGGCTGTTTTTTCTGTTTACGGAGAGGCGGCGCGTGCTGCAGCCCGCATCATCACACGCGCAAATATTAACACATCGCAATGTACGATGTTAATGACTATGAAGACGCGATGCGTTGAGCGGTGCGTGAAGAGTAGCGGTGCCCGTCACTGCGCCCGTGTCGGGTCCTCTAGCATGTAGCGTTGCACGCTGCAGGCATTGAATTATCCTCTGACAAAATGTCGATGATGTCGTTCTCTATTGCTAACGGTGGCTCACGTTTGCGTTGTGCGATTTCCATACAAAACTAGCAGAAGGTGCCGCCTCCAGCGGCGCTTTGAGCGCAGTAGCGGATATCGCCGTATGTTCGTGTTGGCGCGTGCACTGCCGCGGGCCACGCCGCGATAAAAGTCGCGTTCAGCGCGGGCGGTGCAATCGAGCTGCGCCTACATCTCAAGCAGTTTATAATAGTAATCTTTGATCTCAAGCAAACGCGTGTAAAATCACTTCTCCGTAAACACTCATACAACGCCATAATTATGTTTGAATTTAGTGCGGCCCGCACCGACATATTTAGGCGACGCGACGCGCAACGCCCCGCGCCTCCAGCAACGAGCACTCATAGTAAAAATACATTCAAGAATAATTTACAGATGCTGTAGGTCCAAATATGACAATGTCACCCTCTTGGCCATGCCTTGGTATCTTTATGTCTGTCTTGGTATCTCGCTCAATCCTTACTCTGGTTGCACCCTTCTTTCCTATAATTGATCCAAGGTAATGCCTGCAAAGGAATAATTACACTAATATTATAATGGCGAAAGTTTGTGATGTGTTTGTATGTTTGTTACTTCTTCACGCTCAAACGGCTGGACGGATCTGGATGAAATTTGGCACAGAGATAGATTATAGTAAGGAATAGAACATAGGATTTTTATTCCGGATATGTTCCGTCGGGATTTTTTTCGACAAACGCTGGCGAGGTCGCTGTCACAAGCTAGTGTTTAAATAAATTAATATAATGGAGTTTCTTGTGCGTAACAATCTACTTTCCGAATGCACGGTAGAATCAATTTTTATTACTAGTAAACTCTAATTTATTTGAAGTTCAAAATTGCCGTTTATAGGCCTAGTTGAATAAATATATTTGACTTTGACTTTGAATAGGGATATGTGATACAAAATGGGATGCCTATTGTAAATGTGAGTAAGTGTAAATTAAAGTATTTTACTGCTACTTATATACACTTGATGGTGAAACTATTTATTTGAATAAGAATTAATACTACGATACGAATGTAACCAACTTTGTATCTACCGATGATCTAATTAAATTTTAAAACCCAAAAGCTGCTATTGTGACTTAACTATGATAGTTAGATATATACGCGGACTTTTTTGTAGTTAATAATGAGTTCTTTATTCATGTAGTTATAATTTTATGTATCATCAATAGTTTTCTCAGCGCACTCCAATTAATGAATTTGGCAAAATTTTGCTACTTTGGGTTACATTACTGCAATTTTCTTAAGGATACCAATTTTTTTTTAAATTAATTATAACCTTTGTCTTCCTGATAATTTAGCTTTCTAATGGTGAAAGTGAAGTTAAAATCGGTCCAGTAGTTTCGGAACTTATTCGGTACAAACAAACAAAAATATATTTCTTCTTTATTTATTTCATAATAAATTAAAAACATATAAAAAAATGTGTAACTTGCACTTACTTTGAAACATGTACACTGGTGCTGTACCTAGAATTATCCACCATCACTACTTCAAAGTCATCATCATCTCCTTCATCAAGAACATCATTACGCTCTACCTCTGTAAAGGAAATATAAAAAAACATTTAGAATAGAAAACATTTATTCGACATAGATACATCACAACAATCACAAAGTAACCGAGAAGAACAGTAAAAAAAAGTACAAACAAGGTTTATTAATTCCGCCGGGCATGCCCATACCGAAAGGGTTACCAACTCAGTATTTGGTGGGCGTCAGACACCCAGCTCTGATTTTCAGTTCGCAACCCACTAATGATACACAGATGTGAGAAATAACATAGATACATATTTAAAATAATGTCATAATGTGAATATGTAGTTACATAAATTATAAATTGAAAAATATGTAAAATAATAGAAAATATATTATTGTAATATATATGTATTTAGATTCAATATGATATCAATTCAATTCTAATGATTATAGTTAAACTTAGTTTTCACTGCTGAACAAAAGTCATCTAATACAAGTAAAATTTCAAAATTTAAAAAACCCCTGTAACATTTATCTTGCGAAAACACCCCGATACAAACAGTAAAACGCCCTTAACTTTTGAACGGCCGAACCGATTTTATTCAAGCATAGCTAAGAACACTCTCGACAAAATCACCTTTCAAACAAAAAAAACTAAATCAAAATTGGTTCATTCGTTTAGGCGCTGTGATGCCACAGACAGACACACAGATACACACGTGAAACTTATAACACCCCTCTTTTTCCGGTGGGGGTTATAAAACTAAAAAGGCAATAAGGAACAAGGATATACCGCAGATCACCATTAGCCTACCAATAAATGAAATTATAATGAAAGTGAATGGAGTGGTAAAAGATAACAAAGTGATGAAACAGTGAAGTGAAGTGTGGTATCATTTACAGACGGCACATAACTTGGCAAGAGTTGTTAGATGCGCACAAGCTGTTTTTTAGGTCTCTTTGGTTATCAAGCAGGATGCGGGGAAAGAGGTAGCACCTTTCCGAGCACCTGATTGGCCAGTCCAATCGCATTGCATCCACGTTCTGTTCGTTCTGAGCATTGGTGTTCTATGTTAACGGGTTTAATTTCTGCAATTAGTCCTTCAGGTGGACCATAGTGCGTGGATAATGGCGGCCGCTTGGTGCTTATTCCAGCCAGCCCACCTCCGAGCATTGGTGTTATTTATTACACCTAATAAACTTCACTGGAGAAAAATGGAGCTTTTAAAAAATAAGAAACATCTACCCGAAAATATATATATAACAGAGGATTATCCCAAAGAAGTACTTTTAAAGAGGAAAGAATTAAAAACTCAACTAAAGGAAGAACTAGACAAGGGCAATGAGGGATATATTAACTACGATCGACTAGTTGTAAAAGGAAAGAAAGATAAAAGGAAGCGGTCGCCTACAAGGTCGCCAATCGCATCAAACGATGAGAAAACAAAAAACACCAACAAGACTAAAATGAGCAGAGTCAGCTATTTCGACAAAGCAAGATCCTTCTCCTTCAGCGGAACTAGCAGCGTGAATTAGCAATTAAGTAACACCAGCACCGAACGGAAAACCAAAACCAAACAAAACCAAACGAAAAATAACACAACCACAAGAAATAGTCCCAACCAGGCTGGTCACCTTGGGACGTTAGACCACCACCCTCTAGAAAATAAGCAACAAACGAGAAAAACATTAAAAACTAAACCTTTAATAAAAACAACACCAAGAAAAGATCAAAATAAACTATTTATAGCAACCCTTAATACAAGGACACTCAGAACAGATGATAGACTGGTAGAACTCGAACACGCATTACAAAGAATAAACTGGGACGTTATAGGATTGAGCGAAGTACGACGACTAGGAGAAGAAGTGAGAGAGCATGATGACTTCATAATAAAATACCAATACAAATATACCTTTCTCACCTTTTGGGTCCCACTTAAGCCGCTTTTGCTTAGTTGGTTCACAAGGAAACAACAATCTGTTGCACTGTCATCAACTGAGGCAGAGTATGTTGCCTTATGTCATGCCACAAGTGAGGCCTGTTGGCTTCAACAATTATTGTTAACTTTTGGTTTTTCTGTGGGGCCTATTACTATGTATGAGGACAATCAGTCCACAATGAAGATAGCTCATATGGCTGGTAATTGTAGAGTAAAACATTTAGAAATTAAGCAGAGTTTTGTTAAGGAGAAGTTGACTGCTGGAGTTATTAATTTACTTTATCTTTGTACAAGTGATCAACTTGGGGATATGTTTACAAAGCCATTGGGTGGGGTACAATTTAAGAAGTTAAGGGATAAATTGTTTAATTAGTATTGTTTGATTGTCATTACTTAAACTCATGTTACTAGTGTTGGAATTTTCAGTTGTGCTATGTAATAGGCAGGTACATACTATTTGTAGCGAGTGTTGTAAGAGTTAGGGTTTTAGTAGGGATAAAATATTATATTAAGGGGGGGTATTGTGTATAATGAATGTCCGTAATAAAGTATTTTATTTGTAGCATAGAGCGGCTTAGGGTAACATTTAAAAATGTATGGCAACACAAGTCGTTCTAACTCTTCCTGTAGTAATGGCCGGTGTGGCTGGTTGCGTTAACTTGGTTTTGTTGTTTTGCTCGCTGAAAGCCATGTAAGTCTTCACTAATAAACATAGTTACGGACCACACGCAGTTTAATTTAAGTCCTAACAACTTATTCTATACATCACTACAAGATGCTATTGAAGAAACCAACAAAAATAAGATTATAATGAAAGATTTCAACAGCCAAATAGGTAGCCAACAAAATGGAGAAAATAACATCATCGGACTCTACAGTCAAGGTAGGCGTAATAAAAATGGACAAAAACTCATAGACCTCGCTCTCGAATACAATTTAAGGATAATGAACACCTATTATAACAAAAAAACAAGCAGGAAATGGACATGGATTTCACCTGATGGCAAAACCAAAAATGAAATTGATTTCATATTAACTAACACCCCAGGATTATTCAATGATGTAGGCATAGTAAATAAGCTAAACTTCAGCACAAACCATAGAATGGTTAGAGGTACTTTAGGAATGACAAACAAAAAAAGAACAAGGAAACACATACAAACCAGATCAGATCAAATAGGGACTCCAATCCCAGAAAGTATCCTTGATAAAGTAAAAGGGCAGATGGAAAAAATTAAAAATAACGACTCAATTCAGGAAAAGTATAATAAAATCGAAAAAATATTAACTAATCTGGGAACCAAATTGAGGCACATGAGCAAGTTAAACAAAATGGACAAAATAGGAGATAACGCAAGAACCCTGATAAAAGAAAGAGGAGAACTGTTTGTAGACAGGAAAAAGAATATTAAAAAGATAGAAGCATTAAGTAAAAATATCACATCCAAGTATAAGAGGCTATAAGAAGGAAATACGTTTCGACAGCATTCAATCTGAAATCGAAAAAACAGGAGGAATCAAAAGAGTATTGAAGAAACTTAAGGATCATACGTCTTGGATACCGAAAATGAAGAGGAAAAATAAAGAAAACAAGGAATATACAACCTCAAAAAGAACAACGATCAGCAAAATCGCTACGGCCTTCTACAAAAGCCTTTACAGTTCATCCGAATTATCAGCAGTAATCGAAAACCCAAACAAAGAAGAAGAGGTACCTTACATATTAGAAAGCGAAACGAGGCAAGCCATATTGTCACAAAAGAATGACAAAGCCCCAGGAGAAGATAGAATAACCAATGAAATGCTAAAAGCGTCACTGGGTGCAATACTAAAACCACTCACTAGTCTATTTAACAAAATCATAGATAGTGAATTTATTCCGGAACAATGGACGAAGTCAACCATAGTACTGATCCACAAAAAGGGCGATAAAGACAAAATAGACAACTACAGACCTATCAGCCTCATGACAAATATATACAAAGTTTTTTCAAAAATAATCTTAGGCAGGCTCACTAAACGACTAGACGCAGAACAACCAAGAGAACAGGCAGGCTCCAGAGCTGATTTTTCAACAGTTGACCACATACATGTAGTGAAACAGGTAACTGAAAAATACAAGGAATACAGAAAACCATATTATATTTCTTTTGTAGACTATAACAAGGCATTTGACTCCCTATCTCACAACTCAGGGTGTCCCAGAAATCGACGTCAAGCCGTAAATGGGTGATAGACCAAGTTATAACAGTTCTCAGAAAAATACGAAAAAAAAACTATCTCATGTTTTTAAAAAATTATGTTCACTTTAAAAATTTACTAAAAAAATAAATCCCTGTAATGGTTCTTTAACTCCAATTGCTACAAATCCCATAATTTATCATTTTTTTTTATTATTATGTAATCTTGAATAATGCTTGTGTAGATTTTTGCCTAAAATTTAAAGCCAACTCCTCCTACTTAGAAGAAAATTAAACTTTTTCAAAACCAAATTATTCAAATTTACTGTTTCGCCCAACTTTAACTGACTGTACTGAAAAAAAAATCTACTACGCTAGTTTGGCAAGTAACATGAAAAATTGGCGCATTTAATAAGGATTCAAAAATGGTGTAACACTTGCTAGATTACGTTTTCAATAATTGGTCAAATTTTTTTTTGTAAATAGTATCGGTTTTTACCCAAAATGTCCATACTTCCTTAAAATGACTTTAGCTTACCTAAAGCTTTGCTAAACTCCGTTTCTAGTTCGATAGAGACGGAGAGAGTCATTTTACGAAGTGTGAGCGAGATAAGAAATCGTAATTTAAGAGCAAAGTTATGAGAGTGACTCAACCTTTTTACTTTAAGTCAGGACCAGATTTCACATCTTAGAAAAATAAAACAAATTATCAGTATTAATTTTTTTTTATTACAATAAATGTTCAAACTGCCTTCCTTCGACGGCAATGCAAGCACGACATCTTCTTAAAAAAGATCTGGTTATTTTCCAGGCAAATCTTCCCCTGTTTACAAAGACAACGGCTTCCGTTATTCTTTCCCGCAGCTCGGCTAAATTCTCTATTGTTTTTGAGTACACTTTCTCTTTTACCGCTCCCCAGTAAAAAAATCTAGGGGATTTAAATCAGGCGAACGGGGTGGCCACAAGATTGTCCCACCGCGCCCTATCCACCTGAGCGGGTATTCTTCATCAAGATGTTCTCTTACTAAACGGGCATAATGCGCTGGGCAGCCATCTTGCTGGAACCACATTTCCCTGTAAACGTTAGACTCTCTCCGTCTCTATCGTCTATATATTTAATTTTCTTCCAAGTAGTAGGAGTTGGCTTTGAATTTTAGGCAAAAATCTACACAAGCATTATTCAAGATTACATAATAATAAAAAATTTTGATAAATTATGGGATTTGTAGCAATTGGATTTAAAGAACCATTACAGGGATTCATTTTTTTAGTAAATTATTAAAGTGACCATAAATTTTTTAAAACATGAGATAGATTTTTTTTCGTATTTTTCTGAGAACTGTGTCAACATTTACGGCTTGACGTCGATTTCTGGGACACCCTGTATAAAGCTTTGGAAAATCAAGGAACAGAAAACAAGTACATTAGACTTATAAGGAATATATACAGCAACAGCACGGCAAAAGTACAATTAGAAAAAATTGGAGAAGAATTTAAAATCCAAAAAGGAGTCGGACAAGGGGATCCTCTGTCTCCCAAACTTTTTTTGGCTGTATTAGAGGAAATTTTCAGAAAGCTAGATTGGGAAAGGTGGGGCATAAATATTAATGAAGGTAGGCTGTCACACCTGCGATTTGCAGACGACTTGGTACTGTTCGCCGAGGACCCAGTCACTCTACAGGAAATGCTTTTACAACTGACAACAGAGAGTCAAAAAGCAGGTCTGACCATGAACACAACCAAAACAAAGGTTATGACCAATAGTCATCACCAAAGAATCTGTGTAAATGACCATGACATTGAGTATGTGAATGACTACACCTATTTAGGTCAAATAATTGCACCAAACTTGCAGATGGACAAAGAATTGCAAATACGGGTAAATAACACCTGGGCTCGCTACTGGTTGCTGAAAGAAATATTGAAGAACAAAAACACTCCAATGCCAATCAAGCGTAAAGTATTCAACATGTGCATCCTACCAATACTTACTTACGGGTGCCAAACCTGGGGCCTGACAAAGGCTCACAGCCAAAAATTAAAGGTATGCCAACAGGGGATAGAGAGAAGCATGCTACACATCAAGTTGAAAGACAAGTGGAGACTAACCAAAATCAGATAGACCACAGGTGTTACAGATGTCTCAAAGAAAATCAAGAGACTTAAATGGCGTTGGATTGGTCATGTGGTAAGATCTGCCAAAGAAAAATGGACCAAGGAGGTCATATCCTGGTACCCCAGAGATGTAAAGAGAACAAGAGGAAGGCCACAAAGAAGATGGGAAGATGACCTACCACAAGGATGGCGCAGGTCAGCAATGGACAGACATAAATGACATAAATGGCGAATTCTAGAGGAGGCCTATATCCAGGGAGGACAACCTGATGGATAATTAATGCTGGTGTTACCAATTTTTTAAGAACATATTGTGTAAATAGAATTAAGTATTAGCAATAGGAAAATTAGTAATACGGCTAGTCAGTAAGAAATGTAAAAACAAAATCAGAGATTAAAGGCTATTTTTATTTTATTTTATTTTAATAAACTTCACAAATTCTTCTCATTTCTTAAACTTTCTTGTAAACAGACATGTTTATAAATAAATGATGGCAATAACCATAGAATAATGACAAGCAATAAAAGTAACCATTTTCTGGTGCATTAAGTGCACTATGCGCGACCTTACCCCCACTACTTCAAAACCCTTGCCAAGTTACGTGCCGGGGACTGTACTATGATTGTTTACATAGGTGATCTAGATATAATCCTACTGGATTAAAAATATTTGGAAAACACATTGAGTTCATGGCAATTTCTTACCTTCAGACTATGGTGGTGGACACCTTAAAGAATGTATGCTGTAGCACCTCCTTGCACTAAAGCTTACATTCTTTAAGGTGTGCTAGAGTATGAGGTGGTAAATATCCTGTTCTAAAAAAATGTGTTTTACAAGTATTTGGTTAAATTATCTTGTTGAAAAAAAAATACATATATGTGAGAACAATGTAAAAAAAATAAAAGTAACGCACTTAAAAGCTTCTACAGTAAAACAAACAACTAAAAATACAATAAATAGGTAATTAAAAACAGGCGGAGGCAGCTAAGTTATGACCAATCCCAACTGATGGCGCCCGTTCACGAACATGACACATGGATCGGCACCACTCAGCTCAACCATCATAAAGGGAACCGAATGATCCAACACACGTGCCACCATCGGAGAGACATTAGAGAGAGCATGACACACTATGTTTTGTATAAATAGGTTTTAATTTGAATAGGTTTCATGTGATTAACTGAGATAGTCTGATAATTATTATCAGTAGATTTAAGTAATCTGACTAGGATTTACATACTTGTTGTTATGTATTTGGTGTTCTATTATTTTTTGCCTAGATAGCTATGTAATTTTATTCTAAACGAAGTTTTATATGTTTTTTTTTAATAGAGTTTCATAATTTTATTATTATTATTTATTTATTATCCATCCATATATGTTTATAACTCTTTCACCCAAAAATTACTTATTGAAAAAATGACAATACTACTTATACTTACCAGAAAATGATCCAAATGCATAAATAAAATACTAGCGAAATACAAACTTACCATTTTCATACAAGTCGTGTTCTTGAAAAGTGGTTGTTTCTACAGCTGGATCATTAACCCTATAACATCTGCCTTCTATCCATTTTACGTGTGGTCTAAGAATGTCTGTCATTTTTATTAGATGAATTAGATTCTGGTTTAGACACTGTTAGCTTTACTGCCGTTTGTTATCGACATTAAATATGATTTCAAGAAGGCCGGAAAGGTTTGTTTACCTAAAACAAGTCACACATTTTGCTTATTCTGGTCAGAGGGCCATCTTAGGGTCTATCGTAGAATTTACAAACCAGCTATCAACAATAGTTGTAGTACCTTCAAATAAAAGAAACACGTATTGACTTGGAAAGATAAATAATAACTTAATAATTGTTCATAGCAGAATTTACAGAATCTAACTTATCTAACAGGACAATGGACATTGGACATGCATTTGACATTAAATTGACATTGACACTATTTGACAATGACAGTATGCGTCAGCGTCAAACCAAACTGTCAAATTATAGCAAGTAAAGCAAGTAAACCCTTTCACGTTACGGTCGAAACAACCGCCGCCGAACCAACCAAAAAACATCGAGTACAGTGCAACATAAAAGAGTAGAAGTTAAATATTTGGGAACTAAAAGTTTTAATTTTCTGGCAACATCTAAAATGAGTACTTGAGCTGTCAATTCATTTCGATCGGTTTCGATTTTCGTAAGAATTTTAGTTTTTGTGTGATATTTCTGTGTGTACATAGAAAAACAGTGGAAAACATGAATAAGTTAATTCGTGGAGGTGCCCGTGATATAGTTTACAAAGTTTATATGCGGTGTATAGCCGAATTCCAAGCTGGGAAGCTTCTATCCAACTTAGAAGATGTTTACCATCGTACAGCAGATTTTACTGGTAAGTAACTATTGAAAGTTGCACTAAACGTTAATTGCAAACGATTAATACATTCAGGGAGCAAAATTTTCGAACCAAATATCATTTACAATTTATTTGTTTACCATTTTTGAGGTTATGCTAAGATAAACAAATAGCGTTGTAGTTATAGCGCGACTTAACAACGTTGATAGTAAGGCAACAAAAATTAATGTAATTAATTGCAGATACGATTTTTTTTTTGCTATACCATATTTGTTGATGCAATAGACATATAATGGAAAGAATCAATTTTAAAATATATTAACGTTTATTTACCGCGGAACTTCTTCCATCGGACTGACAGTGATTTTTTTCTTTGCTTGTTTTAGGTGTTTCTGTAAGCACAGTGCGCAGAATCGTGAAACACGGCACTGAAAACGGTGTGAAATTCTCAACATCAGCTAAACACAGAAAGGGTCGTCTCCCAAACGTATTGGACGACTTTATATTGAAAGCAATTGATTATTAAAAATACTGTTTTTTTTGTGAAGTTGTTGTTTTATTACTACTACATAATTATCAAATATTTAATAAACATACTTATTCAATATATTTACTCATTATTTATACCCAATAAATAAAATAATACTATTCAATTATCAAGATCAGCTGGGTCGTACTAACTGGGTTGCTATCTGAGCGATTGTGGCGCCCTCATTTAATTTCTACACTTTTATGTCGCACTGTAAATGTAGACAGACGGTGGTTGGCAAACCAAATTGGGTCAATCCATCCAAGGTTGTTGGAAGGTTAACTACCCATTCTACATATTCGGAACAACAGCCCGATCAAGATGCCTTTGGTCGGGTGCTTGTTCCAACTGTAACGTCCTATCTGTGTAGAAGTTGCTCTTACAGGCCAAAACCATGAAATTACTATGTACATACAAAGTGTTGTGACGTAGCACAGGATAGAGATGCATCATGGGCATGGGCATCTTTGGAGGAGGCATTTCTCCAATCCGGGGTTCTTGCTAACTAAATCTAAACTATTTAATAACAAAAAAAAAACTTTGTACAAACAAGAAATAAAAGGCTTTTTTTATCTCAAAGAATTATTATTTATTTATATTAATCATTTTTTAAACCTTGTGGAACAGCCCCTATTTTACTAACAAAGCTATGCTACTAATAGTAAAGGTACTTTAAAAAACACCCAGTATAATCGAACATTTAAAAAAGTTGGTGTTGGCAATAATGACGCTATCAGAGAAAAATTATTTTATTGCCATGGATATTGGGGATGTAATCACCGGGGTCACCTGCTGGACAGTTACAATATATGGGGAAAAAGGGCCTCTAAATGATGAACTCCTTTTTCAGAAAGCTTAAGCACAGGAAGTGGACCTGGCAGAGTCCCAATGGTGCAACTAAAAGGAGATTGACTTCATCATGTCAACCAAGAAGCAAATATTCAATGATGTCTCTGTGATCAACGCGGCGAAAACCGAAAGTGATCCATGCGGGATCACTTTCGGTTTTGTTTTGTTTTGTTTTTTCGTCGTTTTTGTTTCGTTTTCTGGGCCAAATTTACCCACAGGCTAAACAGGCTATAGCCTGGGGCACGAGGATCGAAGGGGCGCCAAGGTTGCCTTCGCAAGCACCACTTATTTTTAACAGACTACCAAAGGAGGGTAATGTGTTTTTAATTATGTAAAATAAAACCTACTCGTAGTTTACAAATTCGCGCGTACATTGAATACTAAAGCACATAATATATTACAATTGTACATGGTAGGTTTTCCGGACATGGTTTTTCATAAGTCTTTGCTTCCTATCCATCTAGTGTGCCGCTTATACACTAGTTCAATTCATAAAACGCGTTCTACCGTCAGCCTCAGTCGTAGTCACGCTGTAGCTTATTTACCACTAGGCCAAGAGAGCCATGGCGGGAGATAGCGAAGGGTGACGCAATCAGCCTAGCATATTTTTTGAGAAAAGTTCTTCTAGCCTGCCGCCTATCTTCTTGTTTGTCAAAGTCAAAAGAAAACCTTAACCATCTATCCGAGGCAGAGTGCTAATAATTGTCGAGTTCGCTTCGCTCGCTCTTACAATCTCGTTTGTCAAGGTTTTTTGCATAATTCGACACAGTAACTCCTAAATACGAATATAGCAGTAGCCTCAGGATATATTCAATTAAGTTTACATTAAAAAAAAATAACCTATCCGAAGCGAGATACAAAAATTGTCGAGTTGAGACTTAATCAGTAGGTAAACCCATTGTAAATCTAGCAAACGACCCAAGAGGTAGACTGACCCGACATTATACCGAAGATATCCCGGACTTTGGCCTGTTTTAGGGCTCTGAATCAGCTTAAAAACAACAAGGCGTCTGATGATAACGGAAGTACGCCCAAACTCCTGAAGGCAGGTGGAAAACCGGTTCTTCAGAAGCTGTTTAATGTTTAATTCGGTCATAGGTACTCGAGGAGCAAACGCCTCAGGCATTGGGTAAAGGTCTGATGTTGCTGACAATGAAATAGCCAACAATGGCGAAATCTAAAAAATCCTTGCTTCGCCTAACCACATTTCAGGCGTAAACATACCAGTATTAATTTGTCAATAAAAAATATTTGAAATAATTAAAGTGCTAGAAGAGCGTCCCTTACTACACTTGCCGACGAAAATGTTGAGCACTTTTTTTGACATACTAGATTTCCACGAGCTTCCAATTATGTTATTTCAAATGTTTTTGATGAAATACATAGTTTAATGTTTCGTTAGTAATATTTACTGATTTGAACGTGAAAGTCTTTTAGCAAAATTGCCGCATATTGAATTTTGAACAACTTAAAGCATAATGTATTCCTTCGAATTTCAAATTCAACTCAATAATTTTGAATTTTGCGGGTTACCTTGATTAGTGGTCTCGGAATGGAAGTGAAAGAAGTATAAGAGAAGGAATTTAAAAAAAAAACATAATTTCTTCTTTCGCAATAATTTATTGGCTTCCTTCTTAGTTCCCATTCTTCAAAACAGAATGATCGATCTCTTTTCTTTTTATGACTTTGATAAAGAAATCACCAAGAATAAAAGGATGGCAGAGAAGTTCGTCCGAGTTGTTAATTGATTATTTAGTGTTTTATCAATTATGACACGGAACTCTAAAAATACAAAACTTGAACGAGCGTGTACCTGTGTATATCTAATAGGTTAACCACTAAATGTTAATAAATCATTGATAATGTTTATTTAAGTAAACAAACAAGTGGAAATCACGAGAAAAGACGAGTCAGTATCAGTATGCATATTGCTCTCAATTGTGGACAAGGCGTAACATAGAACGTACAGCTGATAAAACGACTGATAAGCTTATCATTAACCTATTGCGCTGCTAAGTACATATAATTTATATATTCGTTTATATTATAGTTAAATGACACTGCAGCTAACGTGTCAATGTGTCCGCGTCCCGTGTTTTATTATATGACAATTTACTCTTAGTCCTTGAAAATGGACAAAAACTCTCAGAGGCTAGTAAATACGTCTTACTATAATACAAACTATCGGTACACTAACGTAAATAAAGAAGGTAAGTGCGTAAACATTAAAATACCTTTTATTGTGATTCCTATTCTTCATCGAAGGTGATTCCACTTATTTTGTGTTGGATGCTTTATTGATTTGGCACCCTAATTAGGGATGTGGTCTTATTTAATTTATCTCCTTCTGTTTCTCTCATTTAATACTGCTTCGTGCAATGGTGTGTGTATTGTGTATTAAACAAACTTAATTTAGTCTCGCTATGCTAGTATTATATTATCTGTGGTCTCGCTTTTAATATACGGGTAATTGTATAAGTTATTGTGTTTTAAATTCCACAATTACATTTAATACTAAGTCAAAGATTACTATTATTATACTGGTTTATTTGAATATCATTGACTGGGTAATAGTGTTTGGATTTTGATACTTCGTCGACTAGCCTATTTAGTTTACAATTCGCGCAAGACGCTCCACGCCCGGTCGGTCTTCGTTTAACGCTTAACGTTCCATGACCCCGTATTCACTGACCTCAAAAACTATGATCTTTACAACTGTGAACTGTTTCCAATATTTACAATCACAGATTGTTGATATGTTTCCAAATGGTTTCCAATGAAAGGCTTTGGGTCCTTTGTCAATGTTGCCCGCGAATTTAAAATTGTTTATGCGCTGTTTTTTTACGTTGAGTTAAAAAATGTCATTAAAAACGTAACGTTTCGTGTAAACATCTCAAATACTCAGACCGAGCGACCGAGCTTTATTAAGACTGTTATTTTATAATTACGTATTAATTCCATAACATCATTTCAGCCGAAGGACATCTACTGCTGGACGTATTGATTTATATTTATCCTTAAACTTAGTTATATATAAATCATTAAGGAATAGTACGCAAAGCTGTTAAGATATATCAAATAGAGCGACGAAGTTAAAACAAATCTTTTTCGTATTTTTGGATATATTTTCGTAGGTTTTTCAAAATGTTAATTTGTGTAAACGTAAATCTTTATGATATTACAAACAACACCAAAAGGTTTTAAACATGCGCATGACATGACTATTTCAAACACAGTCACATTCTCAAAAACGGCCACCTAATCATAGACGGGATAGCTTTTTTTCCTTCTTTATTTAGTGAAACACATATCGGGTGAATGTAGCATTTTGGACCTTTAGTAGAGATTATTTTAAAAAGATCATCATTGCTTGACAATTTTAGCTGTTTCTATTGTTGTATTCTGAGGTTTGAAATCTTCAGGACTAGTCTCGCGGATAGAGATAGAAAATCAATCAGGATCAAACTATTATTGGGTTTAAACCTTAAACCCATCACTTGCCATCAGCATCATAAGTGCAATCAACTCAGTTAAAACCGCATTAATTGGTTTTAAAACCATATTTCGTCCACATATTTTTGGGAGGATTTGAATATTCGCACAATCGTGACTTGCGGATCCACAGACAACGACGACGTTGCAATCCGTCACAGCCATGGGCCCATGGTCACAGCGCAGTCGATCAATGTCGCTAAGCTAAGTGTGAGCGTTAAAATATTGTCATGATGATGGATGGACATGGATAGTACAATATTATACCTACTAGTATTTTTTGTCAGATCTGCATTTTATGTGACCAGTACAATCTGAATACACAATAGGTACACCCAGTCTGCCCAGCCAGTATCTCGTCTGATCATGATCTTGTCAGTGCGACAAAGAGAAAGAATCTGAGGGAGGATGTTGGAAATATCAAAAGTATCGATCTGACATCAAAATTGTAGTGTATCGTGAACATATTGCATCAATTTTTGTCAAAGACTGGTGGATGCTGTATTTTTTTTCGGATCTGTATTCCAGCCTCTTGCGTTACAGAGATGTTTTCTTTAGAATATGTCGTTTTCTACTTTTCTTATTATATATCGATACAGCAAAATGATATTAACACCATTAATAATTAACCTTTCTCAGATCAAATAAAAAGTCAAGATGGAACGTTGCAAACAACAAAGTGAAGCCGGTCAAAATTATGCCTTGCCGTATAAATACACAATTACGTGCGCACACGTACAAAGAAACTATCCCTTAGCTTGTCAGTTGAGCTTTAATATAGTAGAGTAAAGCTAAGGCGTAATTTCGTTGTACGTGAGTGCGTGTAATTGTGTATTTGTACGGCAAGGCATAGTTTGAACCGCGTCACTTTGTTGTTTGCAACGTTCCATCTTGGCTTTTTAGTTGATCTGAGTAACCATAAAATCAAATGAAAAATTCAATTTAATTTTGACAAGCTAATATTGATTTAATGTACTCTGTGGACTTTATTGACAGTATTGACACTGACAGAGACATTTGACGAGACGAGACGTCAGTCGTCAGATGAGAATGAAATGTGATTATGATTATCAGTCGACAGTCAGTTTAATGTAATATTGTAAACATAAACAAGCAAGACTCAATCCATCTTTCTATAAAATTTATCTTGATTTACAAGGCTAAACAAAGCGAGGCTACAATGATTTTTCCATACAAGGAGTAACTGGTACTTACTTCAGTATTAAAACGTTGTGTACGTGCGAGTGGAAGTGTTATTAATTGTTTTTACTTCAAAATTTACCGTATTATTCACAAGTGGCTTATTTTACAGATGGAAATAAAATGCATGGATCTCGGCGAGTAATAACATTCTGCCTGCTAACTACAGTTCTGCCTTCGATTCTGATTGTGTTACCACTGTATTTAAGAAATATAAGATATGCTGATGTTATGTATAAAATATCAGATTCAGATGTTATCCAAATTCATAAAGGTCAATCATCAGTGTTTTGTGAGAAGCATTCACTAAAGATGAATACCACATTTAGTGCATTCCAAATGAAAGGTACACCAGAAATATCTAACAAGCGGAAACATATACGATTAAAGAAGTCAATGACTTTACCAGATGATACATTAGAATATTGGGGATTTTATTTATTAAAAGGGGCTGCTGTTGAATTGAAAGCATGTTCTCGACATAAAGGCTCCAAGATTCTAGTTGTTAAAGGGGAGAGGATATTAAACACATGTGGCATTTTGGAAGGATATAGTGGGCAAGAGAATGATCGCTCCAAAGTGGAACACCAAGGAGTTCTAGTAACATTAGAAAAACCTGGAGAGAGACATAAAAACAATTATACTCAAAAATATGTGAAGAGTAATAAAGAAAACTTGGACAAGAAACTAACTAACAAGAATAGCCCACAGGACGCAATGCTAAAATATAGCAATGAAGATGATTACTATACAAAAAAAAAGACACATAATGGTCAAGAAAGACTAAGAAGAGATATAAAAAATATACCATTGCATAATCCTAACACTTTATTAGATACTGGTGTATATCACGGAGGTAATGCTTTTAACAATACTCCAAACCTACAGGAACCTATTTCTAGGTTTGAGAACAATTTGCATGAATGTTTCCATGACCAAATTTTAATTAATCGCTTATTCCCCTTCTCCGTGCAATGTAATAGTACAAATTACTTAGAAAATACTACCATCCTAAAGGTAGTTCATGAAGTACTTCTTGATGGATATTATTATTATATATTCTATACAGATAATGGAGTTAATGACATACATGCAATTTTCGATATTTATAAACCAACATTCCAATTTGTTAATAATTCTGAATCTAAAGTATGTGTTAATAAAACGGAATGTGAATTTAATATAGACTTCTTTAGTGATGAATTAGTCATAGTTGAAAAACCAACAAAAGAAGGTTTACAAAATGAAGAAAGTGACTCTTCAATTCTAATTTCAATTTGTCATCCTCGAATTTCTATTTATATATTTTTTCCTATAACTGTCTTGTTACTTATACTCCTTTTTGCATTTTTATGATATTTGTTAATAGTTTTATTCCATTTAATTTTAGTCAACAGGAACATTACCAGAAGTGTGATATTAATTTATTAAGTTTTTAAGAGTTTATCTTTAGTGATGTTAAATATTAATGTTATGGATAAAAATAAAAATTATTGTAACCTACTAGTGTTGTTTAAACTTATATATTTATTATTAGTACCTATTGAAACCAAATGTAATTTTTTGGTCAAAAGTCTTAAAGCTGAAAATTCAATGGCAGGCAGCTGGCTTATCGCCTTATTTTTTTTTTTTTTTGATAATTGAAAATTGACTCATTGCCTGTTAGGTAGCTAAGTAGAACCAACTAGGTGCACGATCTCGAGTCTCAAAGAGCGCAGTGCGATCAGCAATTGCGCAACTTCAAGGAATGGCGCAACCATGCTTTGCCCGCATTTATTGCTTCATATTGTCAAAAATATGTCTACTTGAAGGTGTAAACCAGAGATGAAACGGATAGCCGGTATAAGCTGGGAACAAATTATCGGACGCGACTTACAGACGCGTCTTTTATGTGTGCACAGTCGTATGGGACGCGGCTGCCAGATCTCTATCAGACGTCCGAACGCCCAAGGTCACGTCCGTCCGATAGTTTGCACAATGTAATGTACATTCATTACTTATATACTCTATAAGTCGCAGCTGTCAGTCGCGTCCGATAATTTGTTTCCATCTTAAGGCGCCGATTCCCTCTTGACAAGCTGATTTTAAAATGAGAATCACGTCTAAACGGCTAGTCATAATTTATTGGAAAAAATATATATTATATTAGACCATTTTCTTAATAATTTCATCTGAGCAAATTTTGAGTTTTATTCGTATAACATAGTGTAATTAATTTGTAAAGTTATGTCTAAAACGGACAAAAACACGACAATCACAACAAAACCGCTGGGCGTATTTTAATAAAATCGACACGATATCAAAGACAATTTAATTATCTACATTTTGATCTGAAGCTTTTTTTTTAAAGTCATAGAATAATAAGAAAAGTACAAAAAACTACTAAATTTCGGGTCGCGCGGGTGAGAAACGAGGGCGCGTTGTGTTCCCTCAAGGTCGTTGGCGTTAGTCGTCGTCTTAAGGCGGCCTAATTATGCAGTATCCGTTTCATCTATGGTTTACACCGTCGAGTAGACCGGATTTAAAAATAATGTTACAAGATAGGGCAGCGCCATCTAGTGACGAGTAGAAGAACTAAGTAGTAACTAGTGGCGCCATCTAGTATCGAATAGCGGAACTACTGTTCTCGAAAGTTCGGGTCGAGTAGAATTTTCCAGAATGTTCGAACCGAACATTCTGGAAGTTTCTAGTCGCTTCGGGATCGATGAGTTCAAAAGTCGATTGTTCTGGAAGATTCTCGAAGTACCTGGAACAGTTTGAAACGTTCTAGAAACATCTTCCGGGCTATATAAAGAGCGGTCGGGTTCGTCGTGGGTCAGTTTCGATTGAGAAGCGATACAGAGCGATCAAAGCGGAAAATAGTGCGAAGTAATAGAATTGTTTAAGAAGTGTTTTTGTAATAAACAGTGATTAATTGAAGTCTGCCGTTTAAGTAATTTATCCCTGAACCCTAGCTCGTAACAAATTGGTGTCAGAAGTGGGATAAATTATGCCGGTTCTACCGAAGGAAGAAACGGAAGGGATGCGCACCAGGAGTCAGCGCCAGCAAGACGTAGACCAAAGGCGCATTGGAGACGCTCCCTCACCGTCATCAGGTGGACATGGAGATTCCGCGGCTGCAGCGGAACCAGCTCAATCGTCGGCGTCGCCTGACTTAGCCGCCCTTATGGCATTCATGCAAGAGCAGGCTCGCCGTCAGGAGGAGCAGGCTCGCCGTCAGGAGGAGCAAGCTCGCCGCATGGAGGAGCAGATGCAGCGCGACAAGGAGGAGCAGGCTCGCCGTCAGGAGGAGCAAGCTCGCCGCTTAGAGGAGCATCTGCAGCGTGAAAAGGAAGAGCAGGCTCGCCGTCAGGAGGAGCAGGCTCGCCGTCAGGAGGAGCAGGCTCGCCGTCAGGAGGAGCAAGCTCGCCGCTTAGAGGAGCAGCTGCAGCGTGACAAGGAAGAGCAGGCTCGCCGTCAGGAGGAGCAGCTCTTGGTGATTAAGGATCTCCGCGGAGCCATTGGTAAGGAGATGAAAGAGGTAAAGGACCAGATCCAGCAACACGAGACCCGCATCGTCGAAATGGAGAAGTCAATACGTGGCCTCAAGTCTGGAGATGGGATCGTGGCAGCTGCGGTAGTGACACCTTCGCCTCGTGGTTTTAAAGTACCACCTTTTGATGGCTCTTCGTCATGGTCCGCCTACAAGATTCAGTTTGAGGCCGTGATGAAATCGAATGGGTGGACTAACGAACAGGCTTTGACTGCTCTAACCTTGGGTCTTCGCGACCAGGCCTTGACTGTGTTAGAGGCGCTGGGACAAGACGTCACTTTCGAGAAGCTTCTGGAAGCATTAGAAGCTAGATACGGCGACGCGCACCTGGAACATGTGTTTCAGGCCCAGCTGAAAGACCGATCGCAACGGGTTGGTGAAACTCTTCAGCAGTGGGCTCTTGAAGTGGAAAAACTGGTCCGGAAGGCTTACCAGTCGTCACCTGTGCTGATCAACGGGAACCTCGTACAGGCCTTCACGGATGGGATCCGTGACCTGGAGGTTAGGGCTGCCGTAAGGCTAGGTCATTTCAAGGACCTCAAGGACGCTCTAGCCCACGCTTTGGAGGTGGAGGCAGTTCGACGGGACGATCGAACTCACCGAATCAGGGAGGTTGCGACTTCACCCCGATGCTATGGCTGCGGAGAAAGAGGCCACATCCGATTGAGCTGCCCGAAGCGAAGGCCTCCCCACGTTGGTAAGCAGTCGCCAGTGGAAGGATCACCTGATGTCCCTGCTGGGCAACAGCAGCAGGGAAACGAGTAGATGCCAGGACTAAGGGGCGGGTGCTGGCTGGTGATGGAAGAGCCCCAAGGATCTCGATCTCACAATCCTGTGACGGGAACAGCCTGATCATCGAGGGCGAAATTAACAGAACACCATGCAAGCTGACATTGGATACTGGGGCTTCTCGGACTGTTGTCAGTTTCCAACTAGCAAGAAGGTTTCTTGGGGACTTCTTCGGGAACCATGAAGGTGTACATCTGAGAACAGCCACCGGTCAGCACATAACCGTCCGAGGTGAGAAGGCGGTGGAAATGAAGTTAGGGAATAAAGTTTACCGGCACAATGTTATCGTGGCTGACATAGTTGACGACTGCATTCTGGGTCTAGACTTCATGAGGAAACATCAGTGTGAGATTGACGTTTATCAAGGAGTGTTGAAGTGTGGCTCAGAAGAAGTCTTCATGGAAGGTGCATCATCGGGGAAGGTGTACTGCCTGGAAAAGGTTACTCTCCAACCAAGGTCAGAAACAATCGTACCAGTTTGTCTACCAAGAAATTCTGGTCGGGAAAACCGATGTGTACTTATAGAAGAAGGTTTAGATAACGATGCTTCATGGAAAATTGCACGCACATTGGTGAGGGGTACTAGTGTTTCATCGGTACGTGCACTCAACACAAGTGACCAGGACCTGGTGCTCAAGAAAGGAACAATGTTAGGCACTTGTGAAGGAGTGGTTTGGATGCGTAGATGCCACGAACAACCTACCAACGCCAAAGTTCAAAGTACAAGATTCGATGTGTCATCGCTTTTGAGGGACTGCCAGAATAATCTGTCGGAAGAAGAAGAGAACAAGGTTAAGTAGATGTCGAACAGGTTCGCCGACATTTTCTCAACAAATGATGCCGACATAGGGAAGACTGCGTTAGTTCAACACAGAATAAATACAGGAAATGAGGTACCAATCCGCTAGCGACCAAGACGTGTGCCAGTGGCACGGGAACGTGAAGTTGACGACATGGTCAAGGGTATGGTGAAAGATGGCGTGATTGAACCTTCATCCAGCCCATGGTGTTCACCGGTAGTGCTGGTGAAGAAGAAGGACGGTAGCATGCGCTTCTGTGTGGACTATCGCCGTCTAAACGACATTACGAAGAAGGACAGTTATCCGTTGCCGAGGATCGACGACACGCTGGATACGCTAACAGGAATGAAGTGGTTTTCCACCCTAGATCTGAAGAGTGGCTACTGGCAGGTCCAAATAGACCCTCGGGATAAAGAAAAGACAGCGTTCTCTACAGGCAAAGGATTGTGGCAATTCAATGTTATGCCATTTGGACTGTGTAATGCTCCTGCCACCTTTGAGAGATTGATGGAGCGGGTACTTACTGGGCTGATTGGTGACGCCTGCCTAGTTTACTTGGATGACATTATAATCGTGGGAAGAACGTTTGAAGATCACCTCCGCAATTTGGAACGTGTGCTGTCAAAGATACGAGGAGCCAATCTAAAGCTAAGTCCAAAGAAGTGCGCGTTGATCAGGCGGCAAGTGAACTTTTTAGGACATGTGTTTTCCGAAGAAGGTATTCAAACGGACCCGGATAAGCTCGTTGCCGTCAAGGATTGGCCAGTTCCGGAGAACAAAACGCAAGTCAGGGCATTTCTCGGTTTGTGCTCCTACTATCGGCGGTTTGTGAAGAGCTTTGCTGACATTGCCCGACCTCTTCATAAGCTAACTGAAGACAAGATACAGTTCTGCTGGAATGAGAGCTGTGACGTTGCATTTCAGAAGCTGAAGGAACATCTGTGCAATGCACCCATCCTAGGCTATCCTGACAATGAAAATGAATTCATAGTTGACACAGATGCCAGCAATACTGGAATCGGTGGGGTATTGTCTCAACGAAAAGGAGATCATGAGGTTGTAATTGCGTACTTCAGCAAAGCCTTATCCAAACCTGAGAGGAACTACTGTGTCACTCGAAGGGAGCTTCTAGCTGTAGTAAAAACATTGCAGCATTTCAATAAATATTTGTTGGGGCGGAAATTTCTCCTGCGAACGGACCACGCTGCTTTGAAATGGCTACTGCAATTTAAGAACCCGGAAGGACAGGTAGCAAGATGGATTGAGCTACTGCAAGAGTTTGATTTCGTAATTCAACATCGTAGCGGAACGTCGCACGGTAATGCTGATGCCCTCTCGCGAAGACCGTGTCCAGACCATTGTAAACATTGTGCGAGACAAGAAGCTAAGCAGGTAACGCTAGTGCGGGTTTTGAGGACGGATCTTAGCGAAGAGTGGAAGGAAACCTTGCAGAGCGCTCAACAAGAAGACAGAGACCTAAAACCGATCCTTGAATGGAAGAAATCGGGTGCTCCTAGGCCTCACTGGAGTGATGTCGCAGCAACCAGTTCCATCACCAAGAGTTATTGGGCACAGAGGGAAAGCTTGGTTATCCAGGATGGAGTTATGTACCGGAAATGGGAGAACGCTCGCGGTGACCAGTGTCATCTACAAATGGTCGTACCTAAAGTTAAGGTGCCGGAGATTTTACAGCTCTACCACAATGGATGTTTAGGGGGTCACATGGGAGTTAAGAGGACTTTAATCAAGATCCGAGAACGATTTTACTGGATCCATTGTCGAGAGGACGTTGAGGAATGGTGCCGCAAATGTACAAGTTGTGCGGCTGTGAAAGGACCACAAACTCGTAGCAGAGGTGCACTAAAGGTTTACAATGTTGGTGCACCATGGGAACGTATAGCATTAGATGTTGCTGGGCCATTTCCGGAAAGCCAAAGCGGGAACAAGTACTTCTTGGTCGTCATGGACTACTTCACAAAATGGCCGGAAGTGTTTGCAATCCCCAATCAAGAAGCGGTTACGGTGGCTGATAAGTTAGTTCACGAAGTGTTTTGTCGGTTTGGGGTACCCTTGGAAATTCACAGTGATCAAGGCCGGAACTTCGAGTCAGAAGTGTTCAAGGAGACGTGTCGTGTGATGGGTGCTCATAAAACCAGAACTACTGCTTATCATCCGCAATCAGACGGGATGGTTGAACGATTCAACCAATCGCTGGAGAGGTATCTGGCAAAGGTTGTGGAAACCAGACAGAAGGATTGGGACAAACACATTCAACCATTTCTCCTGGCATATCGGAGTGCTGTTCATGAAAGTACAGCAGAAACACCAGCTTTTGCTAATTTCGGGAGAGAACTACGATTACCTGCAGATCTAATCACCGGTACCCCACCTGATTCTCCACGCAATGTAACAGATTACGCGAATGAACTACGGAATAAGATGAATGATGTATATGAGCACATCAGACAGACAGGTCAGCAGATGTCTGATAGGATGAAGACTCGCTACGATCGGAAGGTGAACAATAAGGGCTTCGATGAAGGATCTCTGGTATGGTTACATAACCCGGTACACAGCAAAGGAAAATCGCCTAAATTGCAAGCCAAATGGGATGGACCATATCGCGTAGTTACCAAGATCAATGACGTCACCTACCGAATTCAAAAGGGACCACGAGATGCTTCGAAGGTCATTCATGTGGATCGGATGGTTAGAATAGAGAACAAATATTACTTTTTACTAATTAATTAAACAGTATGAAACGGATTTTTTTTTCGGCCTACGGTACGCGCGTGAGTGAGTATGGACGGCACTAGTGTGCAAGCGAGAGAACACGAGAAATACCGCCATTTTAGAATTTAGATTCGTTTCTTTCTGTTTTTTCTGTTCCGTGGTCTCTTTAGTGAACGGTTAAACCTATCACCACATTTCGCAATTTTTGTCGCCCCTATAAAACAGAATGAAGAATCAACTTGTATGGGTACCTGCGTCTTTTACAGGATATTTAGGTATAACTAACACTGCGCATGTATAAATGTGACTGAAGATATAATAGTAATCTTTGGACTGAAGTAAAAGAACTATGTAAGGATCGTCGACATTCTGTAGTTTTTGTGTACCCCCATGGGAAAAAAGGCGTGAGTTTATGTATCTATGTAATGTTACGAGCTTAAAACAGCAGACTTCAATTAATCACACTTTATTACAAAAACACTTCTTATACAATTCTATTACTCCGCACTATTCTCCTTTTCGACTCACGTGATTAGTTCAGCTATTTGATACTAGATGGCGCCACTAGTTACTACTTAGTTCATCTACTCGTCACTAGATGGCGTTGCCCTATCTTGTAACAGTATGTAACTAGCACAGCCGCTATACAAGAGGTATAAATTCTTAAGGACGTCAAGCAAGGTGACCTCCAATGTTATTTAAGTATCAGTACTCTGGAAGAAGTTTTTGGAAAGTTGGCCACCGACTGGGAGGAGAGGGGTATTTGTCTTCGCTGATGATATAGTGCTCTGCTCTTCTTCAGCTTCTAGATGCTACAAGAGTTTAGCAATGCAAGCCTTGAAGTTGGACTGAAGATGAACATGTCAAAGACTTATGCTCATGACCAGCTGCTCACACATCAACATGCACATAGACGGGGAGAAAATATACTGTGTCCAAGAATACTTACATCTACTTGGGCCAAGTGTCGTTCCAGGCGAAGCATGATAATGATGCTATATTGCTAGATGCACAGAAAACGCATGAAAGAGCTACAGGTCCATGAAAGGGCTATTCAAGGGAGATTTAGGTACCTATCCCGTTAAAACGCAAGCTAATGAACATGTGTATTCTTCCCACCTTAACATAATTATGGTGCACAGACTTGGCCTTAGACCCACAGACTGACAGGCCTAACCTATCATCCAGAAGTCTAAGCTGAAGGTCTGCCAAAGGAGGGAGCGCAGTATACTTAATGTTAAACACCACACTGCGCTCTATAAATTGCCGACGTAGCTCAAAAAGCTGCAACACTGAAGTGGGACTGGACAGGCCATGTTTGTCGAATGCCATCTAAGAAGTGGGCGCGTATATCGTAGACTGGCGCCCTAACACAGCCGGACCGGGACGACCGGGCCGCGGCAGACCGAGGAGAAGATGCTGGGACGCCTTGCGTGGCTTCCCCAAGAATTGGTGGGATGAGGCGCAGGCCTATTGCCCGGGAGTGGGACAATACAGGCTAGTAAAAAAAATATAAAGAGAGCTATAAGGTTACTGTTTTTTTTGGGCTCATGGTATTGTTTTGAACCGACCACAGAACATAAATACCCGAACCGACTGCCCAAAAAGTAAGAGAATAGAATAGAATATACTTTATTGTACACCATAAAATTATAGACATTTACAAAAAAAAACTTTTATAAATGGGTACAAAGGCGGTCTTATCGCTGACAGCGATATCTACCAGACAACCTTTCCTTTCCTTTTTTCCTTTTCCAGAGGTTCTATGTTCGAATACATGTTTTTTTTTTAGTTTGTTCACCAATTACTCCGTTAATTGTGTACCGATTCTGAACATTGTCTTTGTGTTTGAAAGAGTATACCTATAATATATCAGTGGTGTCTCATCCCACACAAAGAAACCGTGTCGACGTACTATACTGATTATTTTTTGTACATCGATCGCGTTCGGTTCCGTTCCGTTCAAGTGATATAGATGGTGATCTATGTGTCGCCGTGGAACGGAACCGAACACGATCGATTTACAAAAAAACCGGCCAAGTGTTTGTTGTATGGGAGCCCCACTTAAATATTTATTTAATACTGTTTATAAGTATTTGTTGTTATAGCGGCAACATAAATACATAATCTGTGAAAATTTCAACTGTCTAGCTATCACGGTTCATGAGATACAGCCTGGTGACAGACAGACAGACAGACGGACCGCGGAGTCTTAGTAATAGGGTCCCGTTTTTACCCTTTGGGTACGGAACCCTAAATAATAATCCGTTCAATCAGAAGAAAAACGCTAGTTACGTCGGCACGGTTTCTTTGTATGGGATAAGGCATCAGCCCCCGAACCATGACGTGTCAAAACTGTTCGCGACGAGGCGTCACATAGCTTATAGTTTACATATTGCGCTTATGCACTAGCATTATACATGAAATACCTTAAGTATATAATGTATGTTACAGTTTAGGGAAATAATTTTTTTTAAAATATTTTGTTTATTTTCATTTAGACCCCCTCAAAATGGCAGGGTCGCAAGTAGTGGTATGTGCGTTCTACTCCCATGCCAATCGTATTATTTTCCTTACACACATTATTTTGTTAGGAAACACCGTCTAGGTGTTCTAGATAGTATACCTTGATGCTATGACTGAAAAACTGTACATAACAACAGTACATAGCCAGGTTTAATACAGTTTCACTCTGAAAAGGTACATACATTTTCCTCAAGTAAGTGTATAGAAAACTCGTTATAAGCGATTTAGCGCTTCTAGGTGACCTAGACTTCTGCCTAGGCCCTGTAAATAGATAGCACCTATGTACTTCTAGTACATAGACATCACTTGCTTGAGATAATGTGTCTGTTCGTACCAGCATAGACGTTTCTATGCGCTTGTCAGCGGGCTCGCTGCCTTCAGACACACTTGGTGCCTGAAGGGCTATTGATATGCTTTCTGAAGCATTACCTTCGTGGGCCCACAGGCAGGCGCCTGGACTCGATCACAATACATCTATCTATATATATAAAAATCAATTGCTGTTCGTTAGTCTCGCTAAAACTCGAGAACGGCTGGACCGATTTGAATAATTCTTTTTTTGTTATGTTCGACAGAATACAGGGAAGGTTTAAAAGCAAAAAAAAAAAAAAAAAAAGAATGTTTGGTTGGATAGGGTAGGTAGGTAGAGTAGTGTAGTGTAGGTAGGTAGGTAGGTAGGGTAGGGTAGGGTAGGGTAGTGTTGGGTAGAGTAGTGTAGGATAGGGCAGTGTAGCGTAGGGTAGGGTAGTGTAGGGTAGGGTAGGGTAGTGTAGGGTCGGGTAGGTAGGTAGATAGGGTAGGTAGGTAGAGTAGTGTAGTGTAGTGTAGGTAGGTAGGTAGGGTAGGGTAGGGTAGGGTAGGGTAGGGTAGGTAGGTAGGGTAGTGTAGTGTAGGTAGGTAGGTAGGTAGGGTAGGGTAGGGTAGGGTAGGGTAGGGTAGGGTAGGGTAGGGTAGGTAGGTAGAGTAGTGTAGTGTAGGTAGGTAGGTAGGGTAGGGTAGGGTAGTGTTGGGTAGAGTAGTGTAGGATAGGGTAGTGTAGGGTAGGGTAGTGTAGGGTAGGGTCGGGTAGGGTAGGGTAGGGTAGGTAGGGTAGATAAATGTGTGGTGTTTTTATGGCAAAACAAAGTTTGCCGGGTCAACTAGTCTATATATATAAAAATGAAACCCGTTTTCCTTGGTCACGGCATCACGCGTGAATGGCTGGACCGATTTCACTAATTCTTTTTTTGTTGTTTTTGTTATTATTAGGAGAAGGTTCTTAAGGAAAAAAATATTAAGAAAATCTCTCAGAAATATTGAAAAATATACATTTAATTTTGCATATTTAAAAAAACGCGCGTAACGAATGTCAATGTCATTCACAGCCACAGGTAGGGTAGGGTAGGGTAGGGTAAGGTAGGGTAGGGTAGTGTAGGATAGTTTAGGGTCGGTTAGGGTAGGGTAGGGTAGTGTAGTGTAGGGTAGGGTAGAGTAGGGTAGTGTAGGGTCGGGTAGGGTTTTTTTTTTTTTTTTTTTTTTTCTTAACACTAATCCCACCAACGAAATTGGCGCCTATTGATTGCAAACACATACATTCCGTTCAATCTTTCTTTCCTCTCGCACTTTTATTCTTCATACTATGGTTCATCGTGCATTCATCTTCTTGTATACTGTGTGGGTTTATTTAAATAACTACGGGCATTTTTATTTCAATCAAATTAAAATTCAATAAAATATACATGTTCTGTTTATCCCAGAAAATAAAATACAAAAAAAATGCTAATTATCACAGTTAAAGTTAGGAAATATACAAGAAGTTCAAAAATACAAAAAGTGCGGTATCACAGAATTGTGCAAATGGTGATGTTTATCACAGGTAATACAAAAAAATACAAAAGGTGCTTTTTTCGTCGGGTAGGGTAGGGTAGAGTAGGGGAGGGTAGTCTAGGGTCGGGTAGGGTAGGGTTGGGTAGGATAGGGTAGTGTAGGGTCGGGTAGGGTAGGGTAGTGTAGGGTAGGGTAGGTAGTGTAAGGTAGGGTAGGTAGGGTAGATAAATGTTTGGTCTTTTTATGGCAAAACAAAGTTTGCCGGGTCAGCTAGTAGCTAATATATATGCTATGTGGAACAACGCAACATTTTCCTATTTCGGCCGCTTTCCGGGACTTTAAGTACCAGAAGGGCTGGTGGTACACCCATCAGGGTACCACCATTCGAAAGCCCAATTCTCTGACTTCCCAACCACACTTCTGGAAGGAGCCTAGCTCTGGTGGTTGGGGCGCTAACCGACTTGACATGACGCGAGGTTCCATAGTTTTTCCGTGACGTCGACCATATCAGAGTGAATACTGCTTCGAGGGTTGGAGCTGTATCCACCAGACTTCCACCATGGGATAGCCCATCGCGACGGCTACCCGATGGTGGCTGGTGGGTGTGGATCCACCCACCGATTTAAGTACCATTTAACTTTATGTGCTAAAAATTAGCACATAATCTAGCCTTTCACACTTTCACGCGGCTGTGCGCCTGAAAGATATAGATGTGGCTGTAGAGCTGCTAAATTTCGATAATCCAGTAGAAGGGCTTCAAGACCCTCGCTGGTGCCCTAGTACTAGGATGTATGGTTGTAGTGGAGAATGGCTTGTAAACCCAGAAATTGACAGAATTTCCCCTTCTTCGGTGTTCTTCCCACAAGAACTCCCTGAAGGTAATAGCTAGGAACCTGAAAGAGGTTCGGAGGAAAGGCCGTCTCGAGACCTATCCAACCATACAAGTTTCATCGAAATCGGTTCAGTGGAAGGGGAGTTTCTGTCAGTTTATAGCTTTTGTAGATGGAAGTCTGCGCGCGCGCAGATTCAGGGCCCTCGATGCGGTAAAGTTTGTTGGAGGGATGGTGCGCGGGCGCGCCGTCCGATTTGTAGCCAATAATTTAACTTAGTAAAATCCACGCAACTTTGTATAACGAAGACCATGAAAAAACATCGCAAATAGTCATGAAGAATTAAGTCTTTTATTTTCTGGACATCACGCCTTCACCTCAACACACTAGGCAGCCTTCTACCAACTCCCAGGACCGAGATTTCCCGATGACAACCTGAACTATAGGTGCAGGGGCGTCAACGCGTTCGAGCAGGAGCCTTACAACCTCCAGAATACCTATCTACCTCGAGCGATCACGTACGTCCCGTACAAAAACTATCATCAAACGACTGTAAAAAAGGGACAGCTAGATATATACAAGTCACATACATCTGTCCCTTACGCACACTCAAAATAACCTTGCTCTAAGAGCTTATGGTCACCCCCTGTATGCTAGTATTTTATTAATGTGCTTATAACTCCAGCTAACTCATAAGTGTTAAAATAATTCTATCTATGCCAATATTTCAGGCATAATAGCAGCAATCAAAGTACCAAGTCTTTATTTAGCTGCCACGAAAACTTCGCTAATATGTGTCGTTTAGTATGAGTCAGCTGGAGTGACGTCACCCCAGCTTCCTCATTCAATACAGGCAAACTAGTGATGTTAGGGTTTTGCACTACAGTCAAAAAAATAAGGCATAATAGCAGCACATGGAAGGAAAGAACTGAACGATAATACTTAAAAAGTGTTGAAACTATGATAAAAAAACGTGTGTGTAAGCTGATGTGACGTCACCCCAGCTGCCATGTCATATCTTCTGAACAAAAGAAGATACGATTATGTATTATAGCTCAAAAATTAAGGCATAATAGCTGCCATTGGCAGCAAAATTTTCAAATCTGTAGTCAAAATACTCCATAAGTTATTAAACCGACAGATATGTGTAAGCTGGAGTGACGGCACCCCAGCTGCTCATATCATATCTTTCGAACAAAAGAAGATATGATTATGCATTATAGCTTAAAACATAAGAAATAATAGCTGCCATAGGCAGCAAAAGTTTCAAATCTCTAGTCCTTGTAGTTTCCACGTAGTAAACAAAAGAATAGTTTCCGCGCCAAAAAAATCAAATTATTACTTCGGAGGAGGTACGGAGCGGTGCTGCCGTTCTGTGCGCTATATTATCAGTTTGAAGTAGTTTAAACTAGGTTATAGACTGGGAGTCGAATACACACTTGAATCGTAGGTACTATGTAAGTATTCAGGTTTTGTATAGTCATATTTACGGCCAGACAATCGTGCTTGACTTGTAAAGTGCTGTGTAAAAGGCGCCTCTTCAATAGCAAAGCAGCATAACTAAATATAATTCTGTAACAATATGTAGATATGTATAATATGTAACGGTTTTACTTATAGCATAGCGCTGTTGTAGCGCACAGAACGGCAGCGCCGCTCCGTACCTCCTCCGGAGTAATAATTTGATCTTTTTGGCGCGGCAACCATTCTTTTGTTTACTACGTGGAAACTACAAGGACTAGAGATTTTAAATTTTTGCTGCCTATGGCAGCTATTATTTCTTGTGTTTTAAGCTATAATGCATAATCATATCTTCTTTTGTTCGGAAGATATGATATGAGCAGCCGGGGTGCCGTCACTCCAGCTTACACATATCTGTCGGTTTAATAACTGATGGAGTATTTTGACTACAGATTTGAAAATTTTGCTGCCAATGGCAGCTATTATTCCTTAATTTTTGAGCTATAATACATAATCGTATCTTCTTTTGTTCAGAAGATATGACATGGCAGCTGGGGTGACGTCACATCAGCTTACACACACGTTTTTTTATCATAGTTTCAACACTTTTTAAGTATTATCGTCCAGTTCTTTCCTTCCATGTGCAGCTATTATGCCTTATTTTTTTGACTATAGTCCAAAACCCTAACATCACTAGTTTGCCTGTATTGAATGAGGAAGCTGGGGTGACGTCACTCCAGCTGACTCATACTAAACGACACATATTAGCGAAGTTTTTGTGGCAGCTAAATAAAGACTTGGAACTTTGATTGCTGCTATTATGCCTGAAATATTGACATAGATAGAATTATTCTAACACTTATGAGGAAGCTGGAGTTATGCACATATTATATTATCTGTGCCTATATATATACTCGCAAGCTGGTCCCATTCTCACCAAGTCAAAATCTGATGATGGGATCCCATGTAAATCGAGGGATCTCCTCAAGTATTATAGGCATATAGCTATTTTGGTATTTTCAACAACAATGCAATCATTTGCACTTAGCAAATATCATATGGTGAAGTGGCGGGATCCTGCCGTTTTGCCGAAAAGATTTTGACAAAATTTCATTACCCAAACAAATTTCAGCAATCTTTTTTTATACCATTGCAATATTTCGAATGATTTTAGTACGCATATTTTTATTTGGTCAAATTTTTACATGGCAAAATTTTACCAAGTATAATGTCATTATGGCATTTGGTCTTTAATCAAATGATTTATTACAGCAAACAATCTTCAGACAATAAACGTTTGGTGAAATGATTTGTTAAGACAAAAAGTATTAAGGCAAACATAAGATTTTTTGAATTATATAATAAAAAATACAATTTTATTTTTTGATTAATTCTTTCAATTTGTCTGAAACAAGTCAAATTTATGGTTACTTGATATTAATTTATTTATGGAAGTAGTTAGAGTAGGTTAATTATTAAAAAAATGGTTAGGTTAGGTTAGGTTAAAACTGTGACCTCCTACGCACGAGCCGAGCGAGCGAAGCGAGCGGTGCCGCGGCAGCGGCCGGCGAGTGCCAGAAACGACTTGCATTAATAGAAAAAAGAGATTGTTTTTAGTAGGTTACCCGGAACTGAACTATTAAGATTAGGATAATTAGTTATTTAAAAAAAAATGGTTAGGTTAGGTTAAAACTGTGACCTGCATTAAATTTAAAAAAAATATATATAAAAAAAGAGAAATAAAAAACTATAAATATTTGGCTTATTTGATTTTGCGTAAAAACTGTTATTCCAAGTGAAATATTTGAATAAATAAAAAATGTTAAAAGTACTAGTTGGTTAACAAGTTATAGTTTAAACGTTCATTTCCCAAACATTATGTTTGCGTTAAAAATTTTCGTGAATAGATTTTTTGCTAAGTAATAATTTGGGAAATGAAATTATGCGAAAATTTTTTTGGTAAGTGAAAATTTGTCAAATTCGTTTCGGTCAAACAAGGGAGACCCTGAAGTGGCACTGATGAAGAAGACCACAGGTGGCGTAATGATAGGTACATAGGTCATGGGTAGGTCTACAGATATCTCGAATGGTTAACAGCATAATTAAGCAATACTTATAAATAAATGGTACTGGATGAATATGGTACCTATGGTGAAGCCGGACGGTAGCACTGGAATTCTGGAACAAAACCCTTTTTTCTTTTTGATTATATAATTGACATAGATTTTGTATTGGCCACATAATCGAGACAATGTTGTTTTATTTTTCCTTTGGCCAAAAGATAAGCTTGTTTTTTTTTTTGTTTAGGTACCTTTTGTTTTGCAATTAAAGTGAATGTCACTGTAGTTAGTTTCCACATTTGTACTTAATTTTTCGGCTTATTCTTCGCAAACCTTTAGCTTCTGATCTGACTGTTGTCCTATGTTGCTAACAAACTCTTTTAGCGACCCAATTAACATAGATCCTTCACAGTTATCTAAAACAGGCCTCTGTATTTTTTTATTAACTGAATTAAATCTTTCCAAAAAATAATCAAACTGCAATTTTGAGTTTTGCCAGTTTATAAATACATTTTTTGCCTCTTTTCGGAAATTAGCTTTTTCCTCTTCATTTTCGCTGAAACTTTTCAAAAATTTTTAGTGCTATCTTAATTATTTTTTAAGTTTTTAGAGTGTTACGTTTCTTGAAAATGACGGTAAGGACTCACGTCTACTCACTCACATTGTTTGTTAACAAAGATAGATGAGCCAAATATGCTTACTCACTCTCGAACGAAAAAATACTTGATGTGGGTATTATTAGCGGATCGTAGTTATTGTCTCGTGGTATTTAGGAATGTTTCTGGTGTTAAGATGAATCGCGTGTTTTAATTTTATTTGGTAAAACTCAAAAGAGGAATGAAAACTATGTTATAATACCAAATATGTGAGCAATTTCGTTATTTTAAATTATTAAATCGTAACGTAACTCAACTGTATTAGATTCAATTGTTCATATTCAATATTTATAGCTACTTACAAGGTGTAACAGAATAAACGCAAAACTTGAAAAGGTGTCCTATCTATTCATCGCCATGTTTTGCGTCAATTCTGTGCGTTTTATTAAGTTTTCCTCGTGCTCGGTCGGTTATGTCGTAACTCGTAGGTAGTATACAAAAAGTAGTTTTCCATTAGGTCACCATTTTCTACACAAATTGATGTTTACGTTAACGCGATCGAGCATGAGCAAAACTCGCACTTACCCCGAGTTGCCCATCTTTAAATTATCGTACAGCAGATAAAGCGCGTACTTGGCAAAATTAGTCACATAAATTCTGCGAAAATTCAAAGGTGGGAAACTCGGCCTAAGCCCCCTGCTCTACGTGTTATATAATCACCAACGGCAACGCTAATAATTGGTAACGTAAACCAGAAATCTGATGACTATGTCTACCTGGTACAAACGATCCAGTTGGGTAGGGCCAACTTCGAGAAAGAGGTCAACCGTCGAATCCGACTCGGCTCAGCGTTCGGGAAGTTGCGCAGTATCTTCTCGTCCAACTTACTTACAGTGTCTCAAAACGAAAGTCATGGTCACTGGTAACACACTGGTCATAACCAGTGTGTTACCAGTGATGACATATGGCTCTGACCCTCAGTTTCCCAGCTCAAAATTATCGGTGTATTAATGTGACAAATTGTCAAGCACGCGTTATCTGCTGTGATTGGCTGTTGAAAATTCATTCAACCAATCACAGCAGATAACGCGTGTTTACGTTTAAACTGAGGGTGAAACGTGATCGCTTACAATGGGACTCATCAGAAAGCTTAGGTACCTACAGACACTCAAAGGGCAATGGAGAGGGCTATGCTCGGCGTATCCTTGCGCGATCGAATTAGAAATGCAGAGAGGTCCGTAAGAGAAGGTTACCGACATAGCCCGAAGAATTGCCAATAAATGCGAAAGTAACTCGTGTATAAAAAAGTGAATATAAATAAAGTGGTCAGCCATTCTGACGTCAGGTTGGCAGAACACTTCCAAGTTCTAGTTTTAGCGTTGTATTAACAACCGCGTTTTTAATGTAGCTAAATATTTACTACCTGTCCCATCAACTTGATGATGACGTAACAGTGCACGCGGGTGTCCGCCAAGGCTGCCTCCTGTCACCGCTCGTCTTCCTGGTCGTTCTTGATGGAATTATGCTTTGCATCTACGATAACAGGCGCCGCGGCATAGAGTGGGGATTATCCAACGTCTTGGAAGACTTGGATTACGCCGATGACCTATGCCTGCTGAGTCATACCCACGCCGATATGCAAGCAAAGCTAAAAGATCTACGCCAGGAAGCGGCAAAAACGGGGCTCAAAATAAACATCCGGAAGACCCAGGAAATGAGAACTGGTGTGAAGAACCACTCACCGTTGCTGATTGGCACAGAGGCAGTGGAACGCGTCCACAAATTTACATACCTCGGGAGTGTCGTGTCGGAGACTGGGGGAAGTGAAGAGGACATGGTTTCACGGATCGCCAAAGCCCGAGCAACCTTCGCGCAGCTGAGACCTGTTTGGCAATCGTGGAAACTGACCCGAAGGATTAAACTCAAAATCTTCGGGTCCAATGTCAAATCCGTGCTGCTCTACGGGTGCGAAACGTGGAAGGTCACAAAGGACATCTCACGCCAAATACAAGTCTTCGTCAACCGCTGTCTTCGTCGTATTCTCGGAGTTTACTGGCCCGAGACCATCTCCAATGTAGAGCTGTTGGAGAAATGCCACGAGAGCCCGATCGACCGCCAGATCAAGCGTCGCAAGTGGAGATGGATTGGCCACACGCTCCGAAGGGGTCCCGATCACATACCCAAACAAGCTTTGGACTGGAATCCCCAGGGGAGACGAAAGCGTGGCCATCTCCGTCAAACCTGGCGTCGCACAGTGTTGGCAGAAGCGACGAGCATCGGAATGACATGGAGCGAGGTGAAGCGTGAAGCTCAAGACCGATCGCGATGGAGGACATCTGTGGACGCCCTCTGCCCCATCTAGGGGTTAAAGGACATTAAGTAAAGTAAGTCAAGTCCCATCAACTTATCTCCACCCCTTGCCGCTCCTCCCGCCTTCGAACTCGATGAGTAAATAATTATAACATTTTATAAATGGATAGAGCGCCTGCTAAAACATTGTTAGCAATTATTCTGAGAAGAAAATACTTAGATTATTGATGTACAGGCGTTTTAATGGCTTTTATTTAATTACTTTTTATATGAGCTTCCTAGAGTTGTGTAAAAAATATACGGTAGTAAAAAAAACAAATATAAACATAGTAAATATTTACATTATCAACGCTCAATCTCTGACCATTTTTAAAACTATGGTAAAGAATCACTACCTCTCTTTGTTTTACTTGATTTCTATGTTTTTGTTCCGTACTTATAACTGTATATATTTGTCTATAATATGTATTTATTGTATATATAAATTGTACACCAAAGACTACCTACAGTAGGTACTGTCTTTCCTTTAATTTTTAAAATCCATCCAAAGGTTGTCTTGAAAAGATCGCTTTTAGGTTAGCGTCAGAATGGCTGGTTGCCTAAGACAAGCGGCTCTGAAAGTATATTCAAGAATTGCTACCCAATTGCTTATATTTGCTTCATTTCTTCAATAATTGCTACATATGATAGATTCAGAGAAATATGAATATTTTTTTGACCAGCCATTCTGACGTCAGGATGGCTGGTCACCTCCGTGTTCAGCATGAAGGACGCGGAATTTCTAAAAGTTTGTTGTGTCAATAATTGCTTACTAATTGCTACTTTCACGAATTTAAGTTTGAACATCGTACATACATTAGGTAAAAAAATAGAGCTTTTATTAAAATTTGTACGAAGAAGTGCCTAATAATTTAGAAAGGCAACGGTTTATTATACTACAGCGACTTGCTTGTTCAAATCGTGCAGGCGTTTCCAAATATAGGACACCCACCCCATTGAAGCGGAATTCATTCTAAACGTTTGTTATATCAATAATTGTTTATTAATTGCTACTTTCACGAAATTAAGTTTTAGGTTCGTACATACATTGAGTAAAAAATAAAACTTTTATTAAAGTTAAAAGAAGAAGTGCCTAATATTTTGGAAAGGTAACAGTTTTTTTCACTACAGCGTCTTGTTCAAATCGTCTAGGCGTTCACTGTTATGGGTCACCCACCCTAGATCTATTGACGCGGAATCGACTAAGATATTTAAAATTATTAATGTCAAACAAAAATACAACATAATATTAATCAAGCAGCATATACCTACCTATAAAAGCATAAATATGAAACACGACAAATGAACTGAAGTACATCGTTTAATCTTTAATTATCATCATAACAGCCGAAAGACGTCAACTACTGGACATAGGCCACCTCCAAGCGCCATAGTGACCGGTTAAATCTTTATTTAATATTATTTCTACGTGTTCATAAAATCGATCGAATCGATGATGTTCGTTTCGAGTGCCTAGGTAGCTCCGTGGACGATTACAACAATGGGTTCTTGGAAACTGTCCATACGGTCGGGTCTAAACTTTTCAAGACCCGTCGTGCAAATAGGAACAAGAAACTATCCGATCGTACTCTCATGCTCTTGAAAGAGAGGCGTGAAATGATCCTGCAGTCTTCAGACGATGGACGACGTGGAACTACCGGCAGCTCAACAGATAGATCTCGAACTCTCTTTCTTCTCTTAAAAAATCACTATCCTCGTTTGCTATATAAACTTCCAGTGATAGCCGGGACAGAAACGTGGTCGCTCACAATGGGCTTCATCAGAATTCTTAAAGTCACCCAAAGGTCAATGGAAAGAGCTATGCTTGGAGTTTCCTTGCGTCTTATTGCTCGCAGAACGGATGGCCGATGAGGCAGAAAGGTTCTGGAGTGGCGACCACGAACCGGAAGACGTTGCGTTGGAAGGCCTTCCACCTGGTGGACCAATGACCTGGTGAAGGTGGCGGGGATCCGCTGGTTGCGAGACGCGCAGGACCGATCAGTGTGGCCACGCTTGGGGGAGGCCTATATCCAGCAGTGGACGTCTTTCTGCTTAAATTATGAGTAGTTTATAAAACATACCTTACTTCACTAACACAACATTTACTACTATCAGTTTGTATAATAGCTAGGACAGGTATACGTTAAAAACTATTTTAACTTATTTGATACGTAGGTACCGTAAAATGAGGCTACCTATGCTCCTAATTTATAAAGAGATTATTTCGATCAAAAAGAATAAAAGCCATAAAAAGAAGTATTTAACGTCAGCCACACTTCAAAAGCAAAATATTGTCTTAGTGAAATTTTGTACTGCGGTCTGTAGTTTGTGATTTACGTTTGGTGATAATGAAAAGAGGAAGAAAGTTTACTGTGCCACTAGATGAGCAAAAAAATGCGTTTCTGCAATACAAAAAGTATTTTTCTAATAAGTCCGATTTACCATCATCTACCGATCCATTGTTCAGTGAAATAAGTAGCCTATTGTCAAATAAAATTACTAAACAAGCATTGTTCCTTTCTGTGAAAAAAAATTTCGACTATTTCTTTGGTAACTCTGATGATCTTGAGGTTTGTCATTACCAAGAACCAAAACACATTCAATCGAATCAATTAAAAAATAAATACAAAGATCAAAAAACATTATTTTACGATTTTATGATTGACACGTATCAATGGGAACGAATGCAACCAATAAGTAAACGCATTAAATTAAATAAGGGTGCAGAGACTGTATTTAGAATGAAAAATCTTTTGCCTAAGCATCAGTGGGCTCATCTAATGCGTGAAAAAATTTGGGAGGTTCATCCCATTGCACACAATTGGATATTCAAACAGTACACTATTGATAAGAATAATAAAATAACGTGCATTGGATTTTGCAAACAATGTAAAGCTAAAGTGAAGATTTTAATTAACTGGCCTTCTGATAAAATTGCCCAATGCAAATGCATTATAGCAAATTATGATGAAAAATTTGTTCATACTTTGGCTAGAAAAATAAAACTATCGCCTACGAAACGAGTCGAAATATCTGATGATCTCAAACATGTCACCGCTATTACATACCGCAACTCACTGGCTAATAAAGTTATGGATTCCGGTGATCCTGAGCCTGCTCATCTGCCAACAGTTGGGTGTCTACGTCAAATAAAACACGAGGAAAACAAGAGTTCATATTATGACCAAAATCAAATTCTTTCATTATGGCTAATGACACTAATATCACCTTATAAAGAAGCTATTAAGCATATTTCAGTGTATCCTTTTTATGTGTATTATTGGGATCCTTGCCAAGATAATTATTATAAACTATTTAAGAAAACTGGCAAGTTAATTATTAGTCTGGATGCCACCGGTAGTATTTTTAAACCATTTGGTCCAACACATAAAATAGTAGTAACTAAACACATATTCATTTATGTATGTGTCATGAAGACTATCGAAAATGAAAGTAGCGTACACAGATGTTGTCAGAAAATCAATCTATGGAGACAATATACAAATGGTTAGAAGCTTGGCAAGAATGCAATCCAAAACCAGATGAGGTCCATGTCGACGATTCATCGGCACTAATTGGCGCTTGCGTAAAAGCATTTACGAAATATAAATCTACAAAAGATTATGTCGATGAATCGTACAGGAAATTAGAACAAGCAAAAAGTAGTGACGATTGTTACATAAGAATAGACACCAGTCATTTTGTAAAAATATTATTTAATCAGTCATGTTTTAAACATGTCTACAGCAGAGTAAAGTTTTTTTATATTAAATGTTTATTAGAGTTAAAAAAATGAGAAAATTTTGAAAAAGCTAAAGATATTTTGGCAGATGTAATTACAGTTTGCTTAAATGAACATGATGGATTAGATAAAAATAATATAGTTAATAAAACTGTTAACGAGTTGCAAGAAGCCGCAAATACACTTATTAATGGTGAAGAAATTACACAATGCCGTCGACATAACTGTCATGGTATTAAATCATTTTCTTTAGTCTTACGAGACCTTATTGCATTTGAATTTAATTCAAATGAATTTATTTCACTAGATGATCCCCCGATCCATCTGTTACTGCATGACACTAAATATACATTATTGTCAATAATAGAATTTATTCCATCACCTGGAATTCATATTGGTCATTATAAAGCTCACTGCAAGCGAAATACACAGTGGTATTGTTATGACGATCAATCTACTAAGATATTAAAGAGCAAAAAGAAGGTGATCCCCCATTGTATTTTATACGCTAAAAAGTAATCTTTGATTTTATGAAAACGTAGAAATAATATTAAATGAAGATTTCACAATGTACTATCGTTTTTCTTTCATACATTTCTCGTGTTTCATATTTAAGCTTTTGTAGGAAGGTATATGCTGCTCCAACAAGGTTTATTCCCATCGGCCACCCCCAAGTTGCCACCCCGGTGGCCGATGGGAATGATTTAGTGAAATTTCCTACCTTCCTTTATTCCCATCTGCCACCGGGGTGGTGGATGGCACTAACTAGTGGCGTTTGCCGGTTTATTCCCATCTGCCACCTTCATAAGTTTAGTCGGGTGGTTGATTCTCATGACCGTAAAACGGGGTGAATAGAAAAAATATCAAGAAAGTTTTCAAGGTTCATATTTGACTATTTTTCCTTGAAGGATTTTGGTAGAATATTAAACCATCAACATTTTTTCTTTGAGTTGGCAACAATTTTATGTCAATAAAAATAGAAATAGAAAAAGGAATAGAAATTGTGGCAAAAACCTTCATGGCCTTGGCAAAGCATAATAGTTTGGATGAATGGAGGCTCTGATCGATATCGTTCACACATACTACAAACAAAAAAGGACCAAGCAACGAACCCTGAGACACTCCGCTGGGCAAGTTTACCCAACTAGACATATAATTATTGAGAACTACTGCTTGTGTCAGAAGAGAACCAAGAGGTCCCCACGGATGTAGCTTAGCTTCTTTATCAGGGTGTTGTGGTCGAGCCGATCAAATGCCTTACTACAATCTGTGCAAACCACATCGATCTGCTTACCGTTATCCATAGCATTCGTAATCAAACCATTTAATAAAATCAAATTAGAAATGGTAGACCGTCCTTTAAAAAGTCCGTGCTGAAAAAGCTAGCAAGGGCAGATATAATTGGTTATAGACAATCCTATCAAATCATCATCATCATCTTCCTGCCCTTGTCCCTTGTTACTTGGGGTCGGCGCAACACGTTTTCTTCTTCCATACCATCCTGTCCCCCGTCACGCCATCACTGACGCCCTTTTCTTTCATATCACTCCTCACACAGTCCATCTATCTTTTCTTTGGCCGTCCCCTACCTCTCCATCCATCCACATCTATATTCATAAGTCTTTTAGTAACATGCGTTTCATCCTTCATCACATGACCATACCAGGACAAAAGGTTTCCTTTCAACTTTTCTGTTACTGGCGCCACTTTCAAACTTCCTCTAATATACTCATTTCTCACTTTATCCAATCTCGTCACTCCGCACATCCATCTCAACATTCTCTTCTCTGCTACATGCAATCTCTTTCAATCAAGACAATCCTCTCAAATATTTTAGCTATAATACAGCACACAGCTTGCATATAGGCCCGTGAGTAGTAATTTCTTTTTTATACCCCTCCTTAAGTACCGGTGAAATAAAAACAGATTTCTATAATATGGGGACAACACCTTGAGTCCGACTTCCAAAAACCAAAATTGAAATAGGTAGGGCAATGCAAGGCGCGCATTTAGTTAGAAATTTAGATGATATTATTACGTTATCAGAGCCAGCACCTTTAGTTGGATCCAAGTAACAAAGTAAATCGGTCACAGCATCAACATTCACTTTTATGTGACAAATGTCATGATAATCGCCCACCACCCCGGTGGCAGATGGCAATAAAGGAAGGTGGAAGATTTCACTAAATAAGTTCCATCGACCACCGGGGTGGCAAACGCCATTAGTTAGTGCCATCCGCCACCCCGGTGGCAGATGGGAATAAAGGAAGGTAGTAAATTTCACTAAATCATTCCCATCGGCCACCGGGATGGCAACTGGGGGGTGGCCGATGGGAATAAACCCTCCAACAATAATAATTATGTTGTCTGACATGTGTATGTTGTATTTGTTTGACATTAATAATTTCAAATAGTCGATTGCGCGTCAACAGATCTGGGGTGGGTGACCCATAACAGTGAACGCCTTCCCGATTTGAACAAGACGCTGTAGTGAAAAAAAACTCTTGCCTTTCCAAATTATTAGGCACTTCTCCGTACCAATTATAATAAAGCTTTATTTTTTTACCTAATGTATGTACGAAGCTCAAACGTAAATTCGTGAAAGTAGCAATTAGTAAGCAATTATTGATACAACAAACTTTTAGAATGAATGCCGTGTCAATGGGGTGGGCAGTCCCATCATTGTGAACGCCTGCACAATTTGAACAAGACGCTGTAGTGAAAAAAACTGTTGCCTTTCCAAAATATTAGGCATTTCTTCGTACCAACTTTAATAAAAGTATTATTTTTTACCTAATGTATGTACGAACCTAAAACTTAAATTCGTGAAAGTAGCAATTAGAAAGCAATTATTGATATAACAAACTTTTAGAATGAATGCCGCTTCAATGGGGTGGGTGTCCTATATTTGGAAACGCCTGCACGATTTGAACAAGCAAGTCGCTGTAGTATAAAAAACCGTTGCCTTTCTAAATTATAAGGCACTTCTTCGTACAAATGTTAATAAAAGCTCTATTTTTTTACGTAATGTATGTACGAAGCTCAAACTTAAATTCGTGAAAGAAGCAATTAGTAAGCAATTATTGACACAACAAACTTTTAGAAATTCCGCGTCCTTCATGCTGAACACGGAGGTGACCAGCCATCCTGACGTCAGAATGGCTGGTCAAAAAAATATTCATATTTCTCTGAATCTATCATATGTAGCAATTATTGAAGAAATGTAGCAAATATAAGCAATTGGGTAGCAATTCTTGAATATACTTTCAGAGCCGCTTGTCTTAGGCAACCAGCCATTCTGACGCTAACGCTTTTAGCGATAAGGCCGCCCATTGTGTCACCCAGTGTAATGTTTTCTTCGTCTAAACTTTCTGTAACTTATATGGTGTACATAATAAAGAGTATTCTATTATATTATAAAACTATGAGAATTTGGCAGTAGTCAGCAAACCTTGCGTCAGAATGGCTGACCACTTTATTTCTTTTCTACATTTCTTAGCGCAGGAAGCAAATATTTCATTATTGATAGTAAAAAAAAAATAAGGGATCGGTCAATGTGGCGACGCCTGGGGTGGCCTATGTCCAGCAGTGGAAGTCTTTCGGCTGAAATGATGGTAGTATTTACTACCATTATCATCATTTCAGCCGACCCCAATATAGTTGGGAAAATGCTAGGCAGATTGATTTGCTATTATTTAATAGCAAATCAATCTGCCTAGCCTTTCCAAACTATATTGGGGTCGGCTTCCAGTCTAACCGGATTCAGCTGAGTACCAATGTTTTACATGAAGCGACTGCCTATCTGACCACCACAACCCAGTAACTGGGTATCACGGTACCCCTTGGCAAGACTGGTGTCAGATCTCAGGCTTCTGACTACCCGTAACGACTGTCAAAGATCTTCAAATGACAGCTGGGACCAACGGCAAACTCGCTATGTAGATTATGTCGGTCCGTGGATTGGTGACCATTTTAGGTCAAGGCCACCCATCCACGGACCGACCTCGTCAAGCGTTGCTTAACCTTGATGATCGACCAGTGCGGCTGTTATTATTTAGCCACGTGCTTAGCAAATATAGGTATATGATCTCATGTCCATATCTCGTTTGGTCTAGCCATCCTGACGGTTACGATTTTCTGTGGACCATCCAACAGTCGAAATTAGCGTGAACCACAGACAAATCAATAACGCAAGTCCCTCATCTGTATGTAAATCAAGCGTGCCACTTTTTCTGTATCATCAATAATATAAAGAGGAATGTTTTTTTTTTTGTTTGTACCGAATAGGCTCCGAAACTACTGGACCAATTTTAAAAATTCTTTCACCTATGGTAAGCTACATTATACCTGAGTAACATAGGCTATAATAGCGAAGCCGTGGGGGTCAGCTAGTCATAAATAATTTAAAAACAAATTTACTTACCAATGAAGGAAAAACATTTCCAAAATGCCTCTGCAACTTTTTCTATACATTTTTTACAGCTCAATATGGTATAAAAAGGCATTTTTCTAGTTTTCGGTGGATTTCCGGTTCCGTTAATGCTAAATGAAAAGCTCAGATTTAGTTAGTCCCGTTTTTTGGCACGCGAAGTACATAAAATCGCGTCATCTAGTTAAGATTTATGTCTGTGGCGTGAACGGAACCTTTATCTCCTAACTTTTTAACGTAATTTATCCTGACACTGAACATGTTAACCATCTGATTTTGATCACCCAAGAACATTTTCCATTTAGGTTTATGTGGTCGTATCATTTAATAATATTCATCGTAGATTTTGTTGTTTTGACATTCATGTCGCCACATTAGCAAATGGCACCGGAGAGACGTATGGGCTGTGGGCATGGTACTTGCCAGAAATTATAAGCAGAATCTGGAATAGGGTTGGGTAGGGATGCGTGATTTAATTTGAGATCGAATATAATCAGGTATCAAATTTTCAATGGTTCCAGTCGACTTAGTTATTTCAAACATGAAAACTAAGATGTCCACCAATGAAATTTCATGTTTCAATTTTTTCATAGACAGTTTGTTTATGCTGCTCCAATTGATACAATCTGGAATTGCGAGCATAAAAATATTATCGTAGTGGGTATGTCCTATCAGTGTTGTGTTGAGAGTTAAGACACAAAAAACTTGTCATGCGTTTATATCTGAATATTGATTGTCACAAAGTGTTTATAAGCTAAAATTTACATTATTTCATTAAATGTATTTGGAATAAGATCAGTTTCATTACTTATTTAAAGATAATATTATGTAAGCATAGGAACCTTAATTATCATTTTTGTCAAAAGTCACTAATACTTTGAACAAAATTTATTCCAAAAATATAAATAATTCGAAATGAACATAAAAACCATGTAGAAAACAATCATTAAAAGGTAAAATGCAAAAGCAAATGTAAATGGGAGTACAGGATACAATAAGGACCTGTCAAAAGAAAGTAATGAACATATTAAGGAAATTTTGATTTATTATTTCCACATAGTTGTGTCCAAAGTGCGTTTCACAGGCTCAGTGGGTAGATCTTCTGTAAAACAAAATTTACATAATTCAATACAATTGCTTTAGAGAAATTAAGGTTCCGATCGGGAATGGAGCGCTACAATTTTCAAGTATATCAATAACAATACAGTTGAGATATTTAATTATATTTATTTAGGGTATTACAAAAACAGTTACCATATTATGTACAACTGGAAAAAAAGTTACAATACAGTGGGTTTCCTTCTAGAACTTTTGTGATTGAAATAGCCTCTCCAGTACCCGATGAGACCTCTGTGCAAGCGGCAGAGAGGCCTGCGCGGAACGGGGGCCATCCGGCCGAGCCGGTCTTACTCCTAACTATGTATATTAAACTTATATTGATACGTCTATTATAGTATAATGTAATCATTAATTAAACTAAAAGGATTATATCGGTCCAAACGAAATGAGTTCCAATGAAAAATTCGGCACAGCGGTTATTAGAAGGCTCCTCCTAATACACACACCTTATAAATATCGCAATAGAACGCAGGACACAAAGTATAAACCGGGTAAGCGTAGGCCCCTCAGATGAGGTTAGCCACATCGCTGGGCATTTCTGAGATGCTTGTATGATAGAACTCCTCAATATCCTTGAGCGCTCTCCTGTCAGCTTCAGTAACGAAGTTGATAGCAATTCCTTTACGGCCGAAACGACCTCCTCTTCCAATTCTGAAAAAAGAAAAGGTTTTTTTTTAAATACCTGAGTACTTTAATATAATGACGCATTTTGTCATGGTCTATGTAGAATAAGCAAACAGATCTTTGTTTAAATGATCATATGCAACATAATTGTGCAATTTAGGCTTTTCCTTTTATTAGTAAGGTACAGATAAGCTAGCTAGCGTCAGTACGTCGGAGCACGAACCAAATGCTCGAAGCGCGCTCGTTCGAGAGTCGGTGCACACTACACGAATTTGTGGTCGGCTCGTCTAGCGTAGACGTACCTTAACACCTCCTTTTTTACAATATTTCAAAATGTAGCATGAACAACGTGGAGTATATTTCAAGTACTTTAACTAAGTGAATATAATTAAATTAGTTTTGCAACATTAGGTGAGATATTCTATGCTTGCTACGCATGACAGAATGTGAACCTATGTTGTGCTGTTACTGTTTGACCACAGCAAGAGACCTTACCATAGTGGAAGTTTTCAAGCGGTTATTTATTTTTCAGATTGTTTCACAGGTTTTTTTTTAACAATTCCTTATCAACATGTTAGTAACGCTAACTAATAATTCATGAAGTACACTTACCGATGAATGTAGTTTTCACGGTTAGTGGGCAGATCATAATTGATGACGCAAGAGACTTGCTGCACGTCAATGCCGCGGGCAAGTAAATCAGTAGTGATCAGGACACGAGAGGATCCTGTGCGGAACTGCCGCATAATTACTTCACGTTCACGTTGGTCCATGTCGCCGTGCATAGCAGACACGGTAAAATCACGCTCATGCATGGATTCGGTCAGCCAGTCCACCTGAAAAATAATGTTAGGCTTATAGTTAAAACTAGTGGGGTAATGTTGATAAACCATTGGTTGTGTTCCAGCAGTGCCACCAATCTCGATTTCTTTTAGGTATTTAAGAGACAATAATAAGATCTGATAATAACATGCCAACTTAACACCACAGGCATTTACTTTAAATGCTTGATATATCAGACCGCATTAGTTTTGGAGCCTACATTCCTTCATATTAGCTTACAGATGACGATTTGCAAGCTTACTCATGCAATATAACTCAATGAAAACCGTTTCTTGCGCAATGGTTCGCAGTGCCAACTTCAGAACCACTGTGATAGGAGGGTTACGATTTTAAAACATAATATAGGTTATAAATTACCTTGCGACGAGTGTTGCAGAAAATAACAGCCTGAGCGATGGAGAGGGTGTCATACAAGTCACAGAGGGTCTCCAACTTCCATTCTTCGAGTTCAATGGCAATATAGAACTGTTTGATACCTTCCAGTGTTAACTGTAATATAAGATAAAGACTGTTAATAATAATTATAAAACACTTTAGATGGGTACCTTATTGTGATGAATCATTTACCAGTAACTCTTATGTTTCTAGCAATAACAGAGACATAAAATTACATAAATCTTTTCAATATTGAAAGGCATCATCTGGGATTTAAAAATAATAAACCTAACTATTTTGTTAAACCTTCAAGCAGTTGCACAGTGTTGAATCAAAACTGAACCTGAACAGGTATTACTGGCGGTTTAACCCCGTTATGGCCTGAAATGTGTATGGCTATTCTATTGTTTTGGTAACAACAGGTAGTCAACTGGTTAAGACCGAGAAAGAATTTAGTATGCTGTTGAAATAAGCTTCATATTTTTCTTGCAGATTTACAATTAATTTAATTTCTTTCCTTATTTAAGTTGCGGCGCAGGCTTCGAAAAGACTACGCCGCGCCATTCTAAACCTTGACGAAAAGACTGACAATGAAGAAAACTAGACTAATGTTAAAAATAGACAGTTATATGCATGTTATTCTCTAATTAAAAAATAAATATAAATATGAACAAGACAAAATTATTGATCAATTATGGAAAATTGGCTTGTTTTTGATTAAACCGAACTACTTAGAGAAAGATAATGTTCTAAATCCCTAAAATCTGCCATACTTCTTAGTCTATTGGGTTATGTGAGACTGCAAAAGTTTCAAATCACCGCATGCACACTTCAAGGTTAATGACAACAATGTCAAACCTCAGTTATCTAGTAGCCACAATTGCAACAGAATGAGGTCCACAATAACTGGCAAAATGTGGGTCTAGGAGACCACCCACCTCTGTTCTACTTTTCAGGGAACACAAGCATTATGTTTTGATTGTTAAACTTAGTATCCTTTAATTAAGGTTATAATTATGAAATGACATTTAATTACCTCTTCCTTTTGCACAAGAATGCGCACAGGGTCTCTCATGAAGCATCGAGATACCTCAAGTACATCGTCTGGCATAGTAGCAGACAGCAAAATGACTTGCACATCAGCAGACAGCATCTTGAATACATCATGAATTTGATCTTTGAATCTGAAATGTTTTAAACAAAATTATTAGCATTAGCATGAAAAGTAATTTAAAAACTCCCATGTACATCTGAATGATGAGTCACAATTTAGGTGAACTTGAAAACCTAATTATAAACTGTAGTAGGTTGATGTTCACATCATCTAGGCAACACTAAATGCCAATTTTAAAAATTAATTTTTTGAAAATTAAAATAAATATCACAACAAAAGCTGCTTGGAGTCAAATTTATGCCTAGTGTTTCGCAATAGGCTGGCTCACTATGACATGGCACAAACTGGCGAAATGACGATTTACTATAGATACACATCTGCTTAAAACTACAGAAACACAGGCATGGTGTTTTACTAGACTGGCACACTATTAAATGACACAACTGGCAAAATGAGGATGTACTATAGGCACACATCTGCCTAATCCTACAGAGACACAGGCATGGTGTTTTACTAGACTGGCCCACTTTTAAATGACTTTAATTGGCAAAATGAGGATGTACTATAGGCACACATCTGCCTAATCCTACAGAGACACAGGCATGGTGTTTTACTAGACTGGCACACTTTTACATGGCACAAACTGTCATAATAATGTAGGTACACATCTGCCTAAGCCTACAGAGACACAGGCATGGTGTTTTCTAGACTAGCTCACTATTACTTGGCACAAACTGTCATAATAATGTAGGTACACATCTGCCTAACCATACAGAGACACAGACATGGTGTTTTCTAGACTAGCTCAGTATTACTTGGCACAAACTGGCATAATAATGTAGGTACACATCTGCCGAACCCTACAGAGACACAGGCATGGTGTTTTCTAGACTAGCTCACTATAACTTGGCACAAACTGGCATAATAATGTAGGTACACATCTGCCTAACCCTACAGAGACAGGCATGGTGTTTTACTAGACTGGCCCACTATTACATGGCACTAACTGGCAAAATGAGGATATACTATAAGTACACATCTGCCTAACCCTACAGGCATAGTATTTTATTTAACATACATGTTACCCCACACAATTAATTACTCCTGTATTGCAGGTGTGTTTACAAACATTTGAACTCACATATGCAAAACAGCTGGGATATATCAATATTTGTTTGGGCTTCAACCCGTGATAGGCAGCCAATTGCTCAGCCACTGCACCAACCATGCCATAAATCAGTTATGAAGAGGTTCTACCATAGCTTAGAAAAACATTAATCTAACAAGCAGATAAATTTTAGTGTGACTCACCCTCTGGACAACATTTCATCAGCTTCATCAAGCACAAATAGCTTGATAGTGTTAGCACGCAGTGCACGGCGGGTTATCATGTCGTACACGCGACCAGGCGTGCCCACCACCACATGTACACCACTCTCCAGTTGACGCACATCCTCACGCACATTGGTGCCACCAATGCAGGCATGACATTTAGCATTCAAGTGATCACCAAGAGCTATCACCACCTAAAAATACCACATGTTAATTTCAAACTCTAAAGCATTAATTTATCACCAAACACAACACAAACACCACGGTTTCATACCTTCTGAATTTGCTGAGCCAGCTCTCTGGTTGGGGCCAGAATCAGTGCTTGGCATTCACGAATACTAGTATCAATTTGTTGAAGAATCGAAATCGAGAAAGTAGCAGTTTTCCCAGTTCCTGACTGAGCTTGAGCGATAACATCGCGGCCCTGAATGCAAGGCATAATAGCGCGTTGCTGAATAGCCGATGGTTTTTCAAAACCATAGGCGTAAATCCCTCTCAGTAATTCTTCCTTCAAATTCATGTCATCGAAGCTCTCCACGACTTGATGCCAGTTAGTATCGAGGTTCCCTTGGGGTTCCATCCCCGGAGGTCCATCATAACTTCCTTGATCTTTTGATGGCCCATTTTTGGAATCCTCCGGCCAATCTTCTGATCTGTGAAAAAAGTTTTAGACATTTAAGTAACTTTACATTCCTGGTCACAGGATAACCTTTGTTGAACTAGCAAAAAATCATTAAAATTGCAAGTAGCACTTCTGTCAAAATGTCATATCATTGTTTTAAACGCTAGAAATAGAAGCAATACAAAAAAACAACACAGAAGTTACTACGATATGTTTTTAACAAAATGAAGAAGAGAAATAGTTACTAGAATATAAAACACGTGCGCTGAACCGAACTTGCATTAATGTACTCCTACCAGCGCCATGTTGGCAATCGGCGACGGGGACATTGAAATTATTTCACATTTTATGGCAATTTACATGAAATTACGAAGCCAAAACAAAACCCAGAGTTTTTTCTATCAAAAATATCATAAAAACTTGTGGTATTAAGGCTCATTTAGCTCAAGAACTCAACTTACCTTCTTTCGGGTGAATAAGACATGTTCCAATCGCGGTAGCTGAACGGAAAAGAACTAGCACAGCATAAGCAAGGTCAAGTTAACTTAACAGTAGCTTTTTTTTTAGGTTTTACGAAATTTAGTATTTAATTGAACAAATTGTATGACAGTAATTTTAATATATTATTTTATGATTTATAAAATTAGTAAAAGCAGACAAACGTGTTTCAATTTAGCAATCTGAATATTACTAAAATATTAAGAAGTAAAATACCGGAAAGACGTCACGAAAATTTATGGTACACAGGCCTTTTAATTACGAAATTACAGCAAACTATCGATTGGTAGTCTATGCCCATTATAATGTATGTAAGGCTGGCAACACACGTTCGTTTACCGCATTCCTTTTGCTGTTATGGAATTCCTATACAGCTAGGTACACACATTCGGTTTCCTATTTCGGAATAAATATTCAGTAACCTGAAAGAACACTTTTCAAGTGTTTTATGCTTAGATTAATTAACTTAGGTTTTATACAACGCACACATTCGTATGATCTCCGAATGAAAATAAAAACTTATTTTCGGTTATTTTGGAACAACGTGGTATGGATGAAGAAAACGTATTGCGCCAACCTATTACGCACTGTTGACTTGTCGCCGGAGACTTGGTCTCTCAGTGACCAAAATATAGGCAACTAGGGCTAGGAGACCAAGCTGAGTGTAGTGTTACTTGTTCATTAGTACAGAATGGTCGTCGAAAATGCTGCAATAGTAGTGTTACTAAATATAAAGAGAAAAAAAGGAGAGAAATGCTAAAGAGTATTAAGTAAATCTTTTGTTGCAAGAACGGAGATTAAAATGAATGTTTAAATTATTTTATGAAGACATTCTATATAGTACCATCGTATTTTTTTTATTATTCCCGTATAGAATATTGGCCACTGGATAAATCTCAAATAAACGTACGCAAAATACGCGCTTGGTCGTGGAGTTGCGGAAACCAGCCCGTTTTAACCTAACCTAACCGAAATCTCAAATAGCTTTTCGAAATTGTATTTTGTTGTAATCCGATTCGGCAATATGGACAGTTAAGAGGTTAATCTCTCTGTATCGAAAGCCCGAGCCTTTTTTTGTGCGTGACTTCTGGTTGTCTCGACAGTAGCTCACAGTGTGAACACTTCTTTTTGAACCCGTGCTCCTATCCTATTGGTTGCCGGCGACCAGCAGTCGCTTGTGCGTAGCCAATGCGCGGCGAGTCGCCGAGTTGCCCGGGCGACCGGCGACCAAGTGCGTAAAAATCAATTTAAACTATTGAAAGTCACAGTCGCCGGCGACCAGTTAACAGTGTGTAATGGGTCTAAGTAACAAGGAACAAGAGCAGGAATATGTTGATGGTTCTTTTCGATCAATGCGTTTTGGTCTGAAAAAAACGTCTGTGCCAATCGTACGGAATTCCAATTCGCTAAACATCTGCAATCAGCCTAAAAGCTTTAATAATTTTATTTTTATTAAAACCATTTACGCATTTTGCACAATAATTATGATCATATTTAAAAAAGAACTTAAAGCATTTAAAGAATACAATTTTAAAATAATACATACATACATAAACTCACGCCTTTTTTCTCATGGGGGTAGGCAGAAACTACAGAACGCCACCTGCTACGATCCTTAAGATGGAACCACACTTACGTGGCGTGGCGTATCGTGGCGCGTTCTGACGCAGTTGATTGGCTACAAAACACGTTGCGTTATGACGTAGGCTGGAGCAGAGTCGTTTGATTGGTGGATCCTGCGCCACGCCACGCCACGACACGTAAATGTGGTTCCGACTTTACATACTTCTTTTGCTTCACACACATTCATACATCTAGTCATACACACACATGTTTTTTTTTAATAATATTTAAAGAAAATTGGGAAGCACGTTATTGACACGCCATTCCACGAAATAAATATTTATGCAATAATAACAACTTTTCTGTCTTTCTTTGTCTGCGAAAAAGTGTCCCGTTACGCTCAATGTAATGTTACGATCGGAGCGAGAACGCTACACGAGCGAGCCATATCAGTAATCTGTGGAGCGAGCGAAAGGCACGATCGGCTTTCTTCAATGTTTTTTTATGACGTTGTCACGAGTTGTTTACTTACGTTGTTTACGTTGTTTACAATGTGCGTAACGGGACACTTTTTCGTGACTGCAGCCGGCGTTTATCGATTTATTTGACATTATCTCGTCAAAAGACGTATGCAATATTTCCAGTTTAAACCCGTGATTTCCATTTTTTTTAAAGGTTAAAATCGTGGGTTGCCTCGCAAGAGACATGTCATGACAGCCAGCCAATGGAATAACGCATGTTAGCGCAATGCTCACAATACCTTAAGGCAGGTTGCAAACGTGGACACTTTTGTGTCTTATGTCAGATACAACAAGCTAATATTTTATTTCTATAGAACCAGTATGAAATCATCCACTCCCTGCGCATACGATCCGATTACCGCTACATGACACAGCAACTGGTCTACGGTTCCCTGTTATGGTATGCCGTGTCGACAAAAAAAGTGTCTACGTTTGCGCAGTTCTTAACAGTTTCACTGTCCACATAGCAGCCACAATAGTTAAACAATCACTTGAGTCTCATTGGACAGAGAAATTGTTATTATTGCATAAATATTTATTTCGTGGAATGGCGTGTCAATAACGTGCTTCCCAAGTTTCTTTAAATATTATTAAAAAAAAAACATGTGTGTGTGTGACTAGATGTATGAATGTGTGTGAAGCAAAAGAAGTATGTCAAGTCGGAACCACACTTTTCTTTCAAACCGGTCGTGTAGGTTTTATAATGTTATTCTTAATTTTAATCTATTTTTATGGCGCCAGTGACACTCGCGAGGTTAAGGCGAAGTGATTGACGTAAGAATCATCCACATCGGCCGACGCGTTTGGTCTCTAGGCCACTTAGGAACAAACATACATACATAGACTGATAAACACATTACCATCATTTGCGTCGCTCAGTCGGGTAAAAAGTGCAAAAATAACTTTTGTTTCGGAAGTCGGTGTCTTTGGTACCTCTTCTACTTTTCGTTTTTCAACACCGACTTCCGAAATTGAAATTATTTTTCACTTTGTAGTGTTTTTAATTGGAAGTCGGTTTTATAGGTTTCAGGAGACAGACAGGTGAATAAAAGCTCTTTCTGTTTTTGGTTCGTGCATCCTCTCCCCAAAGTCCGCATTTAGACTCTAAATAGTCAATAAAAATCTCAACTGAGGCATCGCTAGGATTGAACTTGTCACCTTTAAAACTGTTGTAGATGTTGTTTCTATAGGTGTTAGCGTGCGATGAGCTGGGTAGAAAACTTCTAACTCCGAGCCATTCGTTGTAGTTGTAAAATATCCGAAATTTGTTTTTGTTGTGATGCTTGTAATAAAAGGAATTTTTCAAATTGCTCTCTGTTCATTTTTAATCCTCGTCGCTACTGATGAGAATCACATAATCGTTTTAAGTTTACTAAATAATGTTTATTCTAAGACATTGAGTATGACAGAATGACATTGACAAAAAAGTTTCTAACACCGCGCTTTTTCAGTCTCTACTTTCGTTTGCCAGACTCTAATCGTACAGACCTAAGGTTGCCGCTGTACGATTTAGAATTCAATTTAAGTGTAGTGTGATCACTAAACTGTTCCTAATTTGGAATTCAATAAATTAGATAGTGTAATAGCAGTTTCATTAAACTAAATCGGATCTAATCTGTTCCTAAGCCTAACTACCATTATATCTTCCGATTTCCTAGTTAGGATTCCAATAAATTGGATAGTGTAATAACTGCTTAACATGTGAATATTGTGCAATTCCAACATTATACATACCTATGTATCGAATTTATTGTCATCTACTTTTTTTTGAATTTGGTAAAAATAAATGCGTTATACACGAGAAACAATGGCCCGTAACAAAAACCTTTTATAGCGTGTGGCTAATAATTTTTTTGATTCTTCTGATTCTATTGCACTTCATATTTTTCTGATATATCTTAGTTAGATACGAGAAAACAAAGTTTTTTTTTATATAATTCAATCTATTTAATTCTACTGATTCTGATCACTCCAAACTTCTCAAGTAAAGATACCTCTAGTCAGATGCATAGAGAAAGTAAAACTACGTTATAGTCAGATGCTAGTAGTCAGTGTGTGAATCGGCCATCAGTTGGTAGCAAAGACCTTAAGTCGGAACCACACTTACGTGGCGTGGCGCGGCGTGGCGCAGGATCCACCAATCAAACGACTCTGTTCCATCTACGTTATAACGCAACGTGTTTTGTAGCCAATCAACTGCGTCAGAAGGCGCCACGAAACGCCACGCCACGTAAGTGTGGTTCCGTCTTTATACAGTTCTCGCCAAACTTCTTGGCCGCCCTGAAGTTGGCTACAATGGCTGCGCAGTAGAAAATCTCATACAAAAACAGTACCGTTTCGTACCTCGCGCATCCGGTAAACCAACTTCAGGGCGCCCAAGAAGTTTGGCGACGACTATACTTCTGAAATACGTATAAGGTTATTGGTTGGTAGTGGTCATAGCACTGAACGGCGGACGTTTTCACGTTTTCAATTAATTTTTTTTTCTAATTTGAGACACACTCTTTTGAGTTCCAATTGTCTTTGGTAACACATCATAAACAAAATGTACGTTATGTTGGTTAAATGTTCTTCCGGTCGTGTCTATGACTACGCTGCCATTTTGGAACGGCAGTGCTTTTTGTTCGTGTGAAGCGCTTGCTCGTTGTGAGGAGTAGATTGTGATTTAGTCAAGTGTAGTTTTATTTTAAGTCGAACTTAATCAAAATGAGCTGGCAAGATTATGTCGATAAACAGTTAATGGCATCCAGATGTGTTACAAAAGCTGCGATTGCCGGTCACGATGGGAATGTCTGGGCCAAGTCAGAAGCCTTCGAAGTAAGTTTTTCCTCTGTCAAGTTCTTACTACGCGGTCAGTGATTTGCAAATTTTAGTTTTGCTGTGAATACCAGTGCCAAATAGTGATAACAAGTGCAGTTCGAATTAGGTTCGACGGATGACAAATTCTTTATCCGGCAAGTTTGACAAGATGGCGACATGTGGTGAAGCCTGATATTCCGATTAGAAACTTTAAATTCGCCGCAAAACGGATAATAATGCTTAAAAGCCAAAACTTATAGCATTGTTGATATACTATAATAACTATTGCCATGATTAATATCCTGCTTTATTTTGTACTAAGCAAAAGCCGAAACTGCCGGCCGGTATATTGTCTGGCAATCTCAACCTATCAAAATTCGTATGAGTACCCCGTTAATTTTTTTCCGTACACATCATTAGAATCCAACTTTCTTGAACTCAAAGAATAAAATGTATGCTAATGACGAGACCTGTTGTCAAATTAGAGTACCCTACGCGTTGATATCCGAAGCATGCTGTCTCACCAATGTTAGCGCCTAGCTGGTGGTCATCGCTCGAGGACTGGCATAACTAGTAACTCTGATCTAATAGTTAGGGGGTATCTGTAACTAGCATTATAGAGTGTGGGATATTAAAAAACAGTTATCATAGTAAGACTACCTCTAATCAAAATTCCCTTATTAAAATAGGGAAATCTTTACTAAGTTGAAAAAAATCGGGTTGCGTAAATATTTTTTTTATTGGTAAATATCTCCCATTAGTATAGTTTATTTGCTTGAATATGTGTTTGGTCACAAATGTATTTTTTTAGGGTAATAATTTGAGTCTGATGCATAGTAAATCAAAATTGGAATCACTTGTGACAGGATAGTGGTCAAGCACAAGCCTATCAATATAAATAAAACAAAAAATAAAAACTTGTGTTCAGTGATTTGCACATTTAATCTCCTTAAGGCCACTTGCATGAAAAACTTAACTTAGAGTTAGTTCTAACACAAGATTAAATTGACAGTGCCATACAATATTGTCAATTTAATCTTGTGTTAGCAACTAACTCTTGAGTTAAATTTTTCATGCATGTGGGCCTTAGACAATAAATTCATTTATTATATAGGTATTATATGTTTTGATTTTGATTATTATACTTCATGAAATAGTTTTTCCACAAGCTTTAACTTCAACAGACTTAATGACTTAGATTTAAAATGAGGCTTTTAATGAGTTAGATGGAAAATGAGGCTTTTAAATTTGGAACCAAAATAAATAGTACCGATACAGACTACTTAAATATTCTTATGGAAATTACTAGATGAGGTAACATAAGTATTTATTGATTAAAATTATGATTTGCCCAATTTTAGGATCAAAGTATAAGATCTGTCAAGTCACAAAGTTGTTCTTAAGAATGTTGAAAAGCAAATAGGTTAGGTGAAATCATATTAATTATATGGCAGACTTTATAATATTATACCAGCTGACTAAACAAAGGACACATTGAAGAGGGACATAGGAGAAGAATTCTGCAGTACTAAGAGAATACAATTATTCTCATGTTTACTTGTATTTAATATTCTAATACTAGGTATATTTAAAAATGTAACCAGGATAGAAAAGCTTTTTCAGAAATTTCAATGGTTTTTACACAAACTAACAATAGCAACAATGATCAGCCATGAGACATGGAAAAAAAAAGGCTAAGGACATTGACAAAAAAACCAGCCAAGTGTGTGTTGGAGTTTTCACAATTTAGGGTTCCGTAACAAACTGCAATTACAAGTTGGTATTAATAAGAAAATTTGTAAATTTCAAAGAAAACTCTTATTTATCAATATATTGGTAGGTATCTGTTAGTAAAATAAACATAATAATAAACATCACCAAATTCGAAGTTCATAGGTCAATGGAAAGTTAAATTCTTCAGATCAAAATTTTGTAAAAAATAAGCTGACTAGTGGCTTCTCATTCCATTGTTTTCCAATGTTTTTTAAAACAAAAAAATGTTGCATTTATCTACTTGACAGGCTCTAAACAATGATACCCCACTTGATGGGGTAGGTCAACTTTGTCTTTTCGCTTTTTTTTCCTGTATGGAGCCCTCCTTAAAATATTTAAAAAAAAATGACATTTTGTATGGCTTTGGGTCAACAAGATGATTTAACAGTGAAAATTTGAAGACTGTAGCTCCAACCACTTGGCTTTAAAACCTGTGTGACAGACATACATGTCAGTGACAGCAATATGGCTCCGTTTGTATCCTTCGGGTATGGAACCCTAAAAAAACTGTTAGACTAAAAATTGCAATACTTTTTGAATAATCAAAAAAGAAGTCATCTCATCAGAATCTATAAACTCCAAATGTAATTCATGCAGTCTTAACTGGATAATGCTGACTGAGTCGATGGCTATCTGACCCAATGACTTGTAAATGTTATTACTTAGAGCAAGGTTTATACAAATATGAACATTATTATTATTTTAGACCACCTTTAACTATTAACTTTTTCTAGTCTATGTTAATGGTGTTATTAAAAGCCCTAGCTTTAATTTTATCTATGTACCCCACAATTGTTATTATTAGTGCTCAAGATGGAAAAAAGTACAAAATTCTATTGTGTATAGTGAAAAAAAAAGTACTTAACTGTTGATGTTTCTTTTCTTTAGGCTTTGGACTTTTCTTGATACCTAAAAATTTGTACAGGAATAAAATAATTAAATTAATCATAATTGTTGTGTGTTTTATTCAATATTTTTTTTTAATTTAAGAAGGCTATTGACTTGACGGATATTTTTTAATAATGCATATTCACAGTAAAATAAATACAAAAAATATGAGTAAAAACGAAATGATCCAACTGATTTTCAATAAGTACCAAGTGAATATTTTTGTTTTGAAATCTTCTGTTTATTTTGCTTCATTTTTACGGGAAACTTTCGCGATTAAGTGGTTTTCCATGTTGTAATAGCCAGGGTTTGTTTTTGGAAGTAAAACAATTTCAATTAATTGGATTATAAAAAATAATAAACTAGGGAGATAATTGTTTACTTTTGATGCCTACTGTGCAGATACAACCCAACCCAAATATAGCTTTGTAGGGCTTGAAAAAAAAAGTATTGTCATCATCACCTACCTGACTTCACCCACAGCTATGCATAATGCTCTTTTTTCTGGTGCCAATCTCCATGGTCCTGTGCCAGCCTTTTTCTAATATGGTGGTTTATAATTCTATTTTTGTTAACAGATATCAAAAGATGAAGTGGCGAAGATAGTGGCTGGTTTCGACAATGAATCACTGTTAACGAGTGGTGGCCTGACGATAGCGGGTACCCGGTACATCTACCTCAGTGGCACAGACCGCATCATACGCGCAAAACTTGGCAAGGTCGGCGTGCACTGCATGAAGACACAACAAGGTAGGATTTGTAGTTTTAAGTTGATCAAGCCTTGAGGGCTGATTTTATTTGTATTGTATGTTAATGGCAACTTGAGATACGCAACTTGGCAGTTCAGTGACTGAAAGCGTAAACCAATATTTACCAGACCGAAATCAAAAGGTGCAATTTGATTGCACCTTTTGATTTCGCAAAAAATAAAGTATTTTGAAAGAAATGCCTTATAGATTATTCAAATCTCCATATCTAATTTTATAAATTTTGTCTACTAAACAACGTAAATAATACATAAAGCATATTTCCTAGTAAAAAAATAACACCCTCTACCAAGTCGCGGAATACAAACGTTGCGACCTCACACACGCCACAGTGCTGGCGACCTGCAGCGCATGAATCTAGATATTTTATCACAATTTATTCAGGATCAGCGCGACTTGTCTTCTTCCATTATATGGTGCCAAATATAATATCCATACATAAAAATAAAGGATGTTATTTTTTGTTTGACTTGTTCAATTTGCCATGCGACTTTTTAAAGAAAGTTAAATGTACAAAAGTTGGTGACATTAATATTTCGGGTACTTGTCCAGCCCTACTTCAACTTGCCGCCCGTATTTCTGTTACCTGAAGATTGTGAGGTTATGGAATTTGCCCATTATTTTGTGCAATCCACACATGGCTATAAAGCCATACATTTTCCACATTCATTCTCAAAACTCACCCTCATCATCACTTTCCCTTATTATGTGTAAGCATTACACACGCGGAAATATTGTAAAATCCGTTATGTAGGCAAATAAGTATGTTATATCTATCGTAACGTAGCGATAACGATATTAATGACCTACGGTAGAATACTAAAATACTTAATATTGGGTCACGCGGGGGTGGAACTTGTGTGAATCTTAGTAGTTTTTGTACAATTCTTATTATTCTTTGACTTAAATAAAAAGCTGTCGATCAAAACGTAAAATTACTTGAATTGTTTTTGAGATGGTGTTAATTTCATAAAATACGATTTGTGGTTTTGGTACGACTGTAGTTTTTTTGTTCGAATTAGACATAACTTTGCAAATTAATTACACAAAGAAAATGGTCTAGTATAACATATTTTTTCAAAAAAAATACAACTACAAGCTTTTAGACGCAATGTTCATTTTTGAAATCAGTTACACAGGGCTATCTGCGCGTTATAATCCCTAGGTGAAGTGAAAGGAGTAGGAAGCTATTAGCTTTGCAATCTGAAATTTATTGTGGTCAGACATGTTTTGTTATTTATGTCATCATCTTCCTGCCCTTGTCCAACATTAGTTAGGGTGCGCGCAACGCGTGCCATTCTCTCTTAGCTGCCGTTCCGCTATCAGCCAGCAGCCATCTTAACTTGCTTTTCTTTCATTCCTCACATAATATTTAATTCTGAATAGGTTTGCAAGTTTAACCGTCGACATTTCTAATTATTTCGTAATTAAATTATGTTCTGAGTAGATGTTACGTAAAATTGTAATGTTCATTATGTTAACGAAAGGGAAAGTTCGTAAGGTACTTAGGCACGGCTATATGCGGGGAAAGTGAGTCCAAGTGACGGTCGTTCATATTCTACAGCGGCTAGTTTATTTTAATATTTTGTTTCAGCCGTCGTAATTTCTCTGTATGAAGAACCCATCCAACCCCAGCAAGCCGCATCCGTAGTGGAGAAGTTAGGAGACTATTTAATTACCTGTGGTTATTAGAGGTGAGTTCTATAACACTACCTGTTCATTTTTAACGATTTAGACTCATGGATCTGTGAAGTATGTATGTTTTAGATTTATCTGAACACTTGTAAAATATAGTTTCTTTCTTTCACAGATCGAAGCGCGCCGTGATCTAAGAATACTATAAGATAATATTTTTTCCACAGGGAAATAAGTAACTGCATTTTGTATATTCTATAAAGTGATAAGGACCGTTCATTTGTTTTGATATTCGATAAATTATGGCGTCATCAGTGCGTGATGCGTTTAGTAACTGTGTGCAGATGCAATTACTTTGCGGATTTTGGACCCTTTTTATACGCTCACCGCTTCCATAAAGTAATTGTAAGCTGTAATGGTTTAAACATGTATTTTAAAGTTTGCTTTTATTGACCAGTATGGTAAAGCATATTCAGCTTTGCAAGCAGGTCTCAAAGCATGATGTATAGAGATTTTTTTAGGTTTCTTCTCAAGCATTCTGATACTTTATCTGGCGTGTACAATGATCTAAATTATAATTATAATCGAGGTAGACTTGAAATAGCGTCACTAGCCATCTAGACAAAAATGCCCGCGTACAGATGCTTGAAGAGAAGTTATAATAACCACGTAATGAAATTACTGTAACAACATTATACAACATATATATAATTATAAATAGCATTTGTGTAAGGGCTTGTTACAAATTGAAAGACACTGTAACCCAAGTATTACGATTTTAATTGAAGATCTCTAGTCCCACTGGATCCATCGTGTGAGTAGTATCCGACACAAACACCGGCGGAGGCGCGAGGCCCGCCCGCGACGCGCCGCGGCCGCGGCCTCCACATGGCCCGCTATTACAGTTTTCTGCTATGCTTTCTTTTTAATTGTGCCGCATTTATAATCTTGTGTAGTGAGTAATAAACATTTGCATTCTGTTCTATTCTATCTCTTAGCTGCAGAAATAGAAGCGCTCAATTACCCTGTATCCTCAGACAAGGCTTGCAGTAAACGAAGGGTGCATATTGTTTATATTTGATATTACTACTATAGCTTTGTACATTGTTTCTGATAAGCGATGGGAACTGTGTCTATCTAATAATAAAATGATTTGTATTATAATATTTTGTTTCTTTCAAAATTACCAACTGTGATGCAGGTAGAAAAGTAAAAAATCTTTTTTATTGCTAATGAACATAATTTATTTTCCTTTTGACAAAATCTACAGTATTAAGAGTTAAGTACACTCGAATACAAGGATTGGTATAAAATGTTTAAACTTGTAGCAATAATTATTTACCAAGTAATTTTGGTTCTTTAAAATCCAACACCCGAGGGTTTGTTTTCTAATGTTGTTTTAAATTATCTTCAGAGAATTTATGAAAAGGGTTTAGAGTTAAGTTGCGTTACTATCTACATAATATATTTAATTAAAGTAGATTTCCTCTGATGACATACAAATTGCTGTTTATTTCGTTATGTTACTAAAGAGCATTTATAACAATATATCAAAGAAATGAAAACTCCTTTGTTTTACTTACTACGTGGTTATCTACATTTCTACAATTCTATTTATACGAAAAGAAAATGCTTGTGTAAGAATAAAATACGTAGGTACTTATCACATCTTAACAAATAAATTATGCGTTGATAAAAGCATGAATTATACAAATCAATACACAATATTATCCCTATACAGATTTATTAAAATAATAATACTCCAAGTCCCATAAATCCAACACATCTTATGATATAACTAATTGATTCAGTAACACAAGTTATGATTTAACAACTACTGTAGTCTCGCACAACTGCTGTAGCCTATCAGTGTTGGTTATTAATTTTATTTCAATACAAAGTATTTAATCGAATGATAGTCATGACGTCATAAACGTGTTTCAAAAATATATTCGTCATGTTTGACTGTTCGTTCAAGCAGACATTTTATCGGTCTTTATCTCCGAAGTAATACGCTCATTAATTAGTTACACTTATCGTCCGAACATTTTCTTGATTGCCATCCTTGCTGGGTGCGAGGAAAACGACATCATGAATCGCGATCAAGTCGAAAGTCTTCCATGTTGCTTCAAGGATGTTCTAGAGAGTAATGGCGAGATTTTTTCCAAAGGCTTCTGAAAAATCCTTTGCGTTGCTTCTGTCCTGGGTGCTCCTCGCCTGTTAACAAAGAAAGGAGAGTCTTTAGTTTTACATATTGGTGAGCCGCTGACACAATTAAGAAGATTCAAAAAAGTTATTCCGATAAGAGCGTCTGGAATGGGCTGAACAGCGCATACCTACATATTATTATGCCAAAACCAGCATTGCAAAATAGCTTTGCGATTTATGCCGTAGGTCTTAATATTTTGTTTTAGTACGAGATTTTAGCGATCACCATATTTAAAAAAAATATTTATATACTAATAAAAAAAAAAACCGGAAAGAGCTATTGCCATGCTAAAACTATTAAAAATAGGGAACATACGCGCACAGGGAAGATCCTCTAATATTAACGTAACGACTAACGAGGTCATAGAATTATATCACGGGTCTTTTATTTATGTCCAAATCTAGTTAGGGACTAATATTTAGGTAAGTACCTAGTTAGCTAAGATGATCTTGCGGTAGGTACGATAATAATATTATTATATTTTAGAGTAAGCACGGCATGCAGAAGGAATCCTTTTATAAAAATATTACACAATATGAGAAGAGATGAAACAAATCATACGAGATGTTAGTAAACATGTTTTGCTCTACAAGATAAATTTGCTTCCGCTGTATGGTAGATAGAGATACAAATACTAACGGAGATAGTATTTTCCTGTTGCTATAATTATGGCGATGATAAAATGGCAGTTATAAAACGCCGCTTTGAAGCACCTAATTAAAAATAATAAAATAATGTTTCTAACTGGAGAGTAATGGTCACTTATGGACTCACCAAGTGAAAAAGAAGAAATTATTGTAAGCAATGCGAATAAAGTAGGAAGGTTAGGTCTAGTAAATCCAACGCTTGTAGGGTCGTGAACCCTCTATTGGGGAACGCGAATGTCAAGTGTACAAGCGCGCCGCAGCCGGCTCGCTCGTCGGGTGTCTCGGCAAGCGGGTCGATACAACGCGTAGTGCCCTACCGCGGCGGTGTGAGAAGAGCTTTCGGCTCTGATCGGCACGAACAACATTTGCCGTAGTAACTACGCCCGTCTCCGCCGTCCTTCTCTACCTCGCTGGGTCATTGGATTCACCAATTATTTTAGAATTGCAACTTGGTTATGAAATAAATTCTCCGTCATTTTGACAAATAGTAGTTAAGTTGTTTCTGGTTTGCCAGATCAAAACAAAATTCGAGTCAGTCAGTAGCTGTCGGTACATTGTTTTATAACGGACGTACCGATACCTATGTTAGATCTGGAGAAAAGCTCTTCGATACATTATGTTCACAGAAGGGTACACAGTTTTTCCCACAAACACTGTAAAACTAAGTAACTATTTGATTCAATAACTATAAATAAATTTTAAAATCTGATGTTGAATAAAGGCATTCAAAGATAAAACTAAAATACAAAATGTTGGTTAACCGTCGAAATTTACTGCTGCTGTGTTAGGTAAGCTAAAAACGTTTATGTACGTTCACTTGTGCAGACGAACCTAATTAGCAGAACTTTTTTTTGTTTAGACGCTCTAGAAAGAGTCATGAATTAATTTTAAGCTCACAAGACCGTGAATGCTTACTTTGAAGCAAGATACCAATAATGCGCCTTTAATGTAAAATATATTTTATTATTAAATAGACAGGGTCGATGTAAAATTATAACCTATCTACCTAAAGTTTTAAAGTTAGAAATACCGATATTTCATCTATGCAGTAAGAGACTCGTTAGTAGGGCATCCGAAAATAAACCGCAGTATGTAGGTAGTTTCCAGCACGCGTCCCAAATGCCATGCACGCTGCCTAAAATAGTCGTGGACTGAGCCACGAGCCACGTGAGATGCCGCACCCGACATCCGACTCCGCTGCTAGTAAGCGGAATTTGTTGCTTGCTCTGAATTGAGCGGTTCTTCTCTTCCTGATCTTGTTATTTACTCATAAATAGTTCGTAAGAGTACTTACTGTAATTACGAAGTTAGCTATGTACTTAGTCTTTTTCGAAATTAAAATAATTAATGTATTTTACGTTCTACGTTAAGAAAACCTTAAAATCATTCATTTAGACATTATTGAATAATAATAAAATTCAGCTGTGCGGCAGTGTGTCTTTGTATTTATAGCACGTGTCTTGTGCAGTGGGGGTCTCTTCCAGTTCAAGTTCATTGGCTAGACTCCCCGCAAAGGTAACGCCACTGCGGCCTATGATCCAGCTAATGGACAACTAATGCCAGTTGGTCTACAGATGGCTCCGTAAAATTCGCCAACCGAAATAATGATTGAGAGTTGGGAAGTATAGACACAAATTAAAAAAAAAACTGTCCATACAAGAAATGGGCGTAAGCTTTTATACAACCGATACAACTAGCGATTTCCATGCCATGCATTGCATCAATCTCATGAACCTGAGTCGAACCAAATACATGATCCAACATGGAATCGCCTATACCTTCACTATCATGGTTTTCTGGTGACAAAGGAAATTTTAACTAATCAGGTCACGAAGATCGAGTTGGAGAAGTGCGAAGGGCTGATGTGCGAGGGACGCGTGGCGTGCGGGGGTGCGGGGCGGTGTGCGGACTCCAGGGGTCGTCGACACTTGCTGAAGGGCAGTGAGGTCGGTGCGTTCGCTTTCGTAGGCGCGCGGCGGCGGCGCGGCGTGGACTCCGCGTATTGATCGCAGCTTCGCAGCCTCCCGCACTCGATCCGCGTTACATCTCTACAAGTTGATTCCCTAACTAAACATTTCTGCCATTACGATATCATTCTAACGAAGATTTTTGTTTAAAGTAGGTAGGGACCTAATTTAAACTATCTTGCTCGGCAGAAAATATGAAACATAACATCAGACATTACCGTCATACTCATTCATAAACCTGATTTCATTTATTTTATTTATTACAGACGATTTAGTTTTCTTTTCATTGTTGTCAGTAACTTCATTTTTGCATACTTTTCAGTAGGTGTTGCTAACCGAAACTAGATATCTTAAAGGTACATTGGCACATCAATAGAGTGCTACTTTGCGCATTATAAAATTGTTAGAAGTTGGTAAATAGTTAGGTGGTAGCTCTGAGTGTAACGTTAGCCAGGCAGCGGTGGCCGCAGCCCGCAGCGACCGCGGCGCCGGCTATTGTTTCTGCAACACGATCACTGGTGCTGTGCATGCGCACGCGCCGCGCTTGCCTACATTATTTTTACGATTCAGAAATAATGTCACAAAATAGATATAAGCTTATCTGTCATGTTTTAAGATAATTTGCATTTTTTTTTCAAATATTTTCTGTGATAATAAAATTTATTAGGTACTTAGTACTGTGTAATAATAATTCTTCCTCGTAATTGTAAATCTTGTACGGCCATTGAACTGCGATAAACGACGATGTATTGACCTCTTATCACTTGCGACCCAGTCTAATTAATTTTACCTTGTTATTGAGTGCAAATAAATATTATTTATAAGCCTTAATATTAGATTATTATTGGGTATTATTTTGCCTGTCTTTAATTTTTTTATTTTATTTTTTTATAGGTAGTTGCGGTATGCACTAGTGGAGACGCTTTCAAACCATAAGCAATTTTAATGTTATAGCTCGAGTGCACTAATTAACAACGAGAGGCGAACGTATCCGCGCCAACAATATTTACCGTTTGTGCAAAATGCAAAACTAATTGGAGCTTTGAGCAGTGGCTAGTTACTAAGTATATCAAGTATTTGATATTAAATTAAAAACTAGTCGAATGTTTTACTTAAAATTCATACAGATTGATGTCAAGTTTGTATCTGTGTTAATATGCAGGTTAGTAGGTAGGTAGGTGAGGATACATCTGTGAATCTTTCCAACTTTACTTTCTCCGAGTAACAGGCTCGACGCTACCTAGACCTGTGCCATACATACCTACATACGCTCGAACTTAGACGTCAAATGCGACACAGTTAAGCTGCAATAATTTCATGTATGTTTTGTTTTAACAAAAAAAGTCGGCAATCTCAAACTTCATGAGACGTAAAATATAGCTGGTGAAATGTTGGTGACCTCTGCCTAAATTGATTTTTCAGTTTCATAGGTAGGTACAAAATTAACGTGGCATGTAAAATGAGAAGTCGGACATCTGAGATTGTCACGATTAGTAGTCTAATGACAGATTGCGGAAGAAACTTCTCATACTTATCTTGAAGAAATGTTCTAACAAGAAAAAAAATAAGTTAAGTAACTAGTTACCTAGTTATCGATAGCTAATCAAAGTTATAAAGTCTACCTAATTGATGGTTAAGTCACTCTCTTCCGGTAACGAACAGACTAATCTGCGCATCAAAGCGGAACTGATCCAGCCGCCATAACTGTGTCTATGATAACTTAAGGCGCGAAGAACGACGGTGACGTGCTACCTGCCAGTGTGAATAAAGCATGTACGTAGTAAATACGTACTATCAGCCAACTATACATTTGATCACCGTTAAGACTATTTTTGCTTGCAGGGCTCGCCCGCTATAGTAACGCCGACTTATACTCATCAACCAATAGCATCGCAGCATCGGGTGACTGTTTCTCTAGTACCGATCGGACCCATATTTTTGTAATAAAAAAGACGGCAAAAAAAAACGAACGAGTAATTTTAACTACAAAAACTTCGTTAAAAAAACAAAATGTTAAGCATTAAAACTTTCTCTTCTTTGGTCCTGTTTTTTTTCTATTACTATTGGTCAGCCAAAAAACATTTTTTTTTTCTCGGATCCTTTTTTGTTTAACACTGCTATGCATATTGGCATGGCTATTGGTCAACGCAAAAAGGGCGGACGCAGATGTTGTGGTCTTGTTGCACGGGACTTTGTTTTCAAAATGATCAGATGTATAGTTGGCTGATAGTACCTATCGCTAACAAAATACTCGCTGATGAGAATTCCGTATTTTATTGTCACTGGTTATGTGGTGAATCATTTATGCAACTTTAGATTTATGGTAGACAAGGAAATAAATTCACGTAGAAAATATGAAAGTAAGCTCCCACTTAGTTACACTTGATCTTTTACAATGCATGTCCTCGAAAAGAGCGGTTTTCCAAGCAGCCAAACTGTGCGGAAAGTATCACTTTTTTTCACTAGTGCTTTTTACTTTCCTGTACTTTTTTAATTTTTAACTCCAACGTCAGCCCGACGCATAGAGTTTTTATTATTTGAGAAAAGTTTTAAAAATTAGTTATGTACAGATTATCATTCTTAAAAAAGGTAAAATAAAACTAATACTTTATTTTGGGCGTTTTTATTTACTCTAGATTTAGATTTTGATCAATAAATTAATTTTAAATATTCATTAAATATGTTTGGCAGAACGTATATTTTGCTCGTGCCTTATTGCGTTACGATGTGACAGCTATTCGCACATGCGCAGTAGATATGCCCGAGGAACTATTAGTTAATCTGTGGATATGCTGAACGCGCTTGAATAAGCCCGCCATTTTATTAATTTCATTTTACTAATTTATTTATTTCCTCGCACAATGCATAGTAAAATGTTGTATGATACACGTACGTAAGATGATTCCGACTCGTGTCGATTTATCCACTCACTCGCTTCGCTCGCTCGTGAATAAAAATGCCACTCATCGGAAATCACCTACCTTCCGCACTTGTAGCATAAATAACTATATTCAAACATCTTGAGATCCTTTGGAATAATGATTGTGAAAAATAAAGTTCGCCAAATGTGTTCGCGGTCAGCCGCCATAAGCATAACAACATGAATTATTAATTGTAGACAATGTTCAGTACAAGTTCGTTGACCTCGCCACTATGACATCAACTGGAAGCCTGTACGCCTCGCTCTACTAAATAAATTATGATCATGACTCGCGAAAATCAATTAGCATTTTTCTAATTTGCCACCTTCAAAATCTCTAATGCTGGAATAGAAAGTAAAGAGAAACCTGTCGTATTAGGTTTATAGTAACAGGTACGTACGAGTATTAGCACAGATAATTATAATACTAGCACAGTATTAGTAAGAGAAATATCTGTAAGGCTAAAAGTAAACTGTGGGCTCTTAGTTAAAAGTAGGCTGCATATCAAAAGTAGTAACAAAGACAGGATAGATCTGGGGCTAGTTCTGTACAGTAAACGACGTATTATGTAGTTTATACATAAATCATTGTGTACAGTATGTACCTTAAATTATGCTTTTTTATTAATATTGATAGGCTCGCGCTTGACCACTATGCCTCACCTGATGGTAAGCGATGATGTGGTCGACGATGAATCACGATTGCCTAGAAGAAACCTAATCACTCTTGACTGGACTCCCAGGTTGTAGCTATCAGGAAATACAGACTACACAGTTCCTTTGATTTTATTTTCTATTGAAATCGGTTGGTTGTAGATAGGGTTACCATATTGAGATTTGAAGTGTCCTGGCAAAAAGTCGGACTTTAAAACAGTCCGGACATCTTAGGTACAAAAAAAGTATAAAATGTAAAATTAGACTACTTAAAAACCACGGTCTGAAAATTATGAAACAAGAGAGGATAGTCGTGTTCGTATGAAAAATAAAAATGTTACCATCCAAGCCAGAAATCCGGACAGATTAAGGCCGAACAAAATCCGGACGGATGGTAACCCTAGTTGTGTGGCTTAGTGGCTTATAATCTCATACTTTAACAATATTGAAACGATGAAATTAAAAACTACACTGAAATAATTATTTTTAATATCTGTAAGCATTTCATGCTGTCGTGTTCACCACTGGAACCGATCCAAATTGCGAAAATAAGGCGAATGTTTATCAGCAGCTGTGGCTACGAATTAACGAGCTGCGTTCAGAGCTAAAAGATAAATACATTTACAAGATAATCAACTACGAAAATACCTGGGTGTATTGGGAAGGGGTAATTTTAAATTAGCTCGATATAGACGTAATTTGGTATTTGAACGGTTACTAAGATTTTAATCGTTAAGACGTATCAACCAAGTATTATTTTTCGTGTTCCGTACCCAAAGGGTAAAAACGGGACCCTATTACTAAGACGCCGCGGTCCGTCTGTCTGTCTGTCACCAGGCTGTATCTCATGAACCGTGATAGCTAGACAGTTGAAATTTTCACAGATGATGTATTTCTGCCGCTATAACAACAAATACTAAAAACAGAATAAAATAAATATTTAAGTGGGGCTCCCATACAACAGACGTGTTTTTTTTGCCATTTTTTTGCGATAATGGTACGGAACCCTTCGTGCGCGAGTCCTTGACCGGTTTTTAAATACTGTGTAGGCACAGTTTTCTTTGAGTACCAGGAAACAAAACTAAAACATTGTTAGAAGTTAAAACAACAATCTAACGCTATCTCAGTGAGTGAAGATATAACCGCGTCACAACAATAATTAAGGAATACCACGACACTTGACTCACCCAGTCTGCTGTACCTATCTCTATGTAATGGCCGGGAAGACTCTAACCAATTAACTAATCGCTTATTCCCATTGGAAAGGTGGTTGTTATGCACGGTGACGTCATCGACTCGTCGCTCTACTTAAGCTAAAAACTTAAGTAGAGCGACGAGGCTTACTGCGACTCGACTTAAGTTAAAAAAAACAAAGGCAGAGGCAGGCAAACATAACTTATAACTAAACCATTCGTGGCTGACGGATAAAACCAGTAAAACAGAGATAGTCAGACAAAGCAATAATTGCCGAATCTAAATTCATTTATATTGTAAACTAGGTGTGCCCGCGGCTTCGCACCCGTCAATTGCTTACCCTACCCTACCTTACCTAACCTATATCTACCTACATACATACCCTACTTACCTACCTACACTAAACAATTTTCTTTTTTTTTTCCCTAATCCTTTTACAAAGTATGAGAAAACTTAAAAAGAAAGATGAATGAAATCGGTAAAGCCGTTCTCAAATTCTGGCGTGATCAAGGGAAACAGGGTTTCATTTTTATATAACTACGCTAGCTTTTGCCAGATGCTGCTATTATTATTCTATAAAATCTATATAGATGAGTAAAAATGTTTTTTTTTATGTAAGTGTTTTATCTTTGTGCAAATAAGCCATCATTACATTAGCAATAGCTTATTTCTAGTCTATTGATAAACCTTTGAACATGAAAGTGATAAACTGAAATAATAATTCTGTTGATGTTTTACTAGCTAAATAAATTCCGCACTATAATCTCTGGATAGCGTTTCTACACATTATACAGGATGTTAGAGTACACAAAGGACCGTGAAATATTGAAAAAAAAAACCGGCCAAGTGCGTGTCGGGCCACGCGCTGTAATAGGGTTCCGTATTTGCACAATAATGCCGACTAAGAAGAGGGCTCTTTGTTGTTTTATGAACATTTAAAAGGTTTTGTCAAACATACATTTTAAAAGTTGGTCGACTATTACTCGTAAACTTGTAAAGCCTACTTAGCTGTGATAGTTTTCCTTTTAATTTCGTTATATATACTACTGCCGTGATTTTTTTCACATACACAAAAGCAATCATTTAGCTGGCAGACTTACATTTAGCGGGGACTCTTACAAAAATTTGCAATTTAAAGCTTAATTTTACGCAAACGGATCCCTGAATCGAAAAATGGTCACAGACCCATACCTAACATTTTTGAATGAATCCCACACCATGGGATAGACGAGAACAGGAGGTACCCTAAAAATTATAGCTTTCTGGTACTAAGAGTCTCTGAATTAAGCTGCGTACAGATGGGCATGGCGAAACTATAATTTGTTGACTACGGAACCCTAAAAATATGCCCTACAGCAGGATTTTTTTGGGGTAGCCTTCCTCAAAATGAACCCTTGTCTCTTATACAGTATTAGCATTGAACAGAGACAGCGATATATGCTTGTTTTCACTAGCACTAAGCTCATCCAACTGTGCTGGCAGGCAATAAAGTTTAGGCATTCAGTTCAGTTAGATGTTTCTGTAGATGTTTCTTAGTGTACCTGAAGAGCAGTGGTGGCCCAGTGGTGAGGGCCCCGATTTACGTGTCATAGGTCGTGTGTTCGAACCCAGACAGTTGCTTTACTTTGTGTAAAAATATTTCATCACCACTGCTCTTAAAAAGGTGAAGGAAAACATCGTGAGGAAAGCGGCATGTCCTAGAACCATAAATTTGAAGACTTGTGACATCTACCAACCCGCACTGGGCCCTCGTGGCGGATTAAGGCCTACCTCTCACAGAGAGGATGCCTGTGTCCCAGCAGTGGGAACATTATAAGGCTGATGGTAGTGTGCCTCAGTGAAAACAACCATTAGAATAGCTACGTGTTATTATGTGCATTAGGTACCTACTTTACATTAGGTGTTATCATATTTCTAGTGTAAAACGAGTAGGTAGGCACGGAAGACGGATGTCCTTTTATCTGGCAGTTTGTCCCATTGATATGTCACGTCTGACGGTCTGTCGGCATGGTGACATTGTGTTTCGAACGTTATTATCATGTACTATACTGCGGGGTCTGCCTCTGCGGGCTGTTGGGACGCTTTTGTGCAGGCAATAATATAATATTGAACTAAGTAGGTACCTACCCACGTAAACGGTGCCGAGATTGTGTTATGTTAGCACTATGTAATGTAAACTACTCATATCAAGTTCATTGTTTTGTCTCGTACCAAGGCGACGGTTATTATTGTTATTGTCATAATAATTGATTGGACGGGCCGTTAATGAAACATAAATTCAATGATCTATTAATGTTATCATATGACTCATTCTCGTTTACGTTATTGAGATAATTTTATTAATAATAAACTAAGAACGTACTGGGTTTGGCGATTGGGAATAAAATCGTACATGCGAAATATTATGATGTACGCAGCCGAATTTCAAAGGGAGGATTCCAATTTCCGCAAAAATGTGGTAGGATGGGGTGTCGCGAGTCGCCCCTGCAGAGCGGGGTGTGCGGCGCGTGCGGGCGGGGTGCTCAGCGCAGGGGTGACGGCTGCGCGCGCCGGGCCCCGGGGACGCGCCGCGCCGCATGTGCGTCGAGCGCGTCCCTCCCCGAACCCTTGCGCCGCAAACGAGGGGAGCTCCCTCTCCCTCCCTTGCCGATTGAAAGCTCGATTATCAAGCACTCATTCAAGCTTTATAAATAAGCATACGCGATTATCACCATGGTAACTATGGACCGCGAGATCGCGAAGCTCATCTATGAGATTTGTATTGTGTAGGTACATATAAATTTAGTAAGCATAAGAAGAACAGTGCTGTAAAGTTAATAGATAACTAGGAGGTTCAGGGAGGTACTGACCGTTTGCCGAGCGCGCTGCTGGTGACGTGGCTTCCTTGTTTCGTGAACTTTCTTTCTCCTTCCCGTTGTTCCCTAGGACAAATCAAACAAATAATTTGAAACAGATGGAATTTTACACATTCCAATTATCATACAATTTTGATTCTATTCAGACGATATTTTTGGTAAATCTGTCGTTGTATAAATTTGAAAATTTCAATTCAAAATAAATTTAAATCCACTAGCAAAAGCTCGAGAGATGTACCTACATAATATAACACTTATTATAAGCTGGTACTTTGTACTACTAGATACCTACCTATACTTATAGCAAATAGCAATCAATTGAGTCAGCCCAGAACTTGCTCGGAGTATTAACTCGAGTCGAGGGCGTTGTTGGCAGAGCACAGGTGTGCTATCGTTCACATAATTAGTTCGCCGATACTAATATTAGATCCCAGTCCCAATATAACTGCATACAGTCTATTGATGACTTATCGAATCGAGAATTCGAGACACCATCGGAGTGTGACTCACACAACTTGGCTAAAGGGCCTTTGTAGCCTCCAAATCTATGTTCGTCGCGCTTTACACACGAATTGGATAAAACATTATGAAACTTATCATAGTTGTAGAGTAGTATAGAAGGAGAGGCTCTGAAATTAGTACATGTAGGTAACCACAACCACAAAGTAACAGTGATGTTATTTCAGAAAGATATTAGGTATTTACTTGGTACTATAATATCGATACTTATGAATGATTGTAACATTTCAAAGTGATGTCAGCCTGATAAGTGACCGATAACACACGTCTACATCGACTTGACGGAAATTCGTGACGCTCACTAATACCAACCTAAAAGTACTTAATCGATATTCCTGATATCAGTTCTCGCAATACGAAAGCGTTTATGGCTTATTTATTGCAAGTATCTGCCTACGAGGAAACTACTGAAAAACAATAAAATTCTTAGTAGGCACCAATCGCGAGATCTTTTAGTATTAATTAAATGGTTATTAATAATTATCAGGAAAAACAGATTCGTTATTGAATCACTGTTTTATATTTAAATAATAAAACTCAAAGTTAAAATGCATATTTCCTGTTGGTTTCCTGTGCGCAATGACCGATAACACCATTGTAGAGTGGTTTTCGAACGAATTAGTTTCGATATAAACCGGAAAAATCTGGGTGCAGATAGAGGAGTGCGGGAGTGGTCGGTCGGTCGGAGCCGTCGGAGGCCCGCACTCCGCAGCGCGCGGCACATTCCCGGGAGGATCCTTTTTGCCGCGGCTGCCTGTCAGACCGGTTCTATCACGATCGTTCACCCGAGCACACTCGCTCGCAAATTTACATTGCACGGCTTTCCTCTACAAAGTAACAAATCGCAAATGAGTATTATTCGATACTCATTTATTATCGATTTTGCTGCGTCATCTCATTACTATTCTACTAACAAAATCAACAAGTTCTCGGAACGATACCCCTGTAGAGGTGACCGTTTGGTTTCATAGCTGGTGACTGGTCACTCTAGTGGCCAGTTGAGGATCAACTTGCTCTCTGTTATCGTGAAGGAAATCAAATATTCATGTAGGTAAAGACAAAAAAGCTAAAAAAATGTGACAATAATTGGCATCATTTGGGACCTAATATTTATCTGCTTGACTGATATATAATCATTTTCACAAAAGTATTTATATAACAGGAAATTTTCGTAATGAATGCCCAATGAACGATTAATCAATAAAGATAAAGCTCAGTCGCTTGCACCGAATCCAAGTAACGATTGTTTCATTTGAAGTGGCGGACGAGCCGACCTTGGCAGTGGCGTTGACTCGCGCGGCCTCTAATCGCAACCGACCGACGCGGACGCGCCATAGATTTAACACATGAGCCATAAATATAGTATACCTCCTGTGCTTACTCGACATCGTTTATTATCTATCTTTAGTCCTATTTGTTACACTAGATTTACCTGTAATACATCTATGTCTATAACTAGGTGTTCCTTACGCGTGAGTGTCATCATTGGGACTCTATACTCTCTTCTGTCAGGGAGCTTTATTTCAGTATCGATGAGAGACCCAACTGCTTGTTTTTTTTCAAATTTTGTTGTGTGGCTTGATTTTAGTTACCAATGAAAGATCACGAATGATTTTACAAAGAAGCTCCCCAAGGTTTCCCTAAAATGCTAATTTTGTACGATTTTTGCAAGAGTTGCGTTAAAAAGCTCAAGGTGCACACTAAATAATCAAATAATCGTTCAGGGACTGTTTGAAGCAACGAGTTTTATGGATATAATAATTAATCTACATAGTTACCTAAGTGTAGCTGTAGCACCTAAATAGTAGCATCCTGTTATTTCCACAATCCAGAAGGTGAAGGAAGGAAATCACGTATTTCCTTCCTCAACTGTATTATTCCGATCCAGGCTAGCACTAATGAATTGAACAGACAAAAAACTGTGGTGGAATAGGTACATAATAATTAACCATAGATTTCTATTTCCTCTATCCCATAGGAACACCGCATTTTTTCCAGGATAAAAGTTGCATAGACAACCAGAGTGTAGCTTTCCGTCAGTGTAGATAATCAGTATTATCAATACCCTTTACAATTAATTTTACCTCTGTATTGAGAAGAAGAAGATTACCTCATATCCCCTAGGATCACATTTTTTTTTCTAGATTTTAGAAGAAAAGATTCTCAATTTGATTGTATTTTGAAAATAAATTTTCACGAACGTGCATACCTGCAGGCGATTTGTTTTTTTTCTTTTTTATTTGATATAGGCTCGCGTTTGACCACTATCTCGCTTGATGTTAAGTGATGATTGAAAATTCACTGGAATTATTCTTCTTTATGGTTTTAGAACGTTAATGAGGTATGTAATTTAATTAAGACCTGATTTTATACTGCAGTTATATCATATTATTATTTATAACGGCTCTGCCGCTTTGGTCAACAGGAAAACACGACTGTGGTTGAGCACATTAATTGTGTGGAATCAATCAGCACATAATATTCAGACTTTGCTAACGAACTAAAATTTATAATAAGGTAAAGCATAAACGAAAATCAGGCTAAATTCGGTGCTTGTGTGTCAATAGCCGTATCTAAAGTAAATGAGGTACCTATTGTGTATTTCAACTGAAACAGGTAGATATATTATGTGACATCTGTTATCGTAGCGTATACGCTCGTTCGTTAATGAGGAGAATTAAAGTACCTATTATTGATCATTGTTAGTCCTAAGTAGTAACTACCCAAAGCACCTACCTAGTGACTACTGTGACTAGTGCAAATGAAAAGGAATGCAGTAAGATTTTTTGTCCGTCAGGGAAATTAATAAAAAAATATTGGACATGTATTTTTCTTTTGACACGTAAACAAAGTGACGACGATATAATGCGTTAGAATATCGTGAAACGTCACGCCGCTAGTACACTTTATACTGCCTTATTGACGTCACAAGTCTGAACGGAACTGAACTTCCTGAACTTTGATGCGCTTTACCTTGTTATTTTTTTATTGATTTGGTAAACCAAAAAATACGTGTCCAATATTATTTGATAATCTCACTGACGGACCAAATATCCCTATTATATTCATATTATAGCTAAAGTAAAATTGACACAAAAGTAACATCCTGTATTATTTTACCTTCTTTGGTAGATAATTATAAATGAAAGGGTATTTTACATTTTAAATGATATGTTATTGGGAGCATGTGTCAATCGGTGAAAAATGGCTTTCGAAAGTTTCTTGTTTTTTTTTTTTATCGTAGGAAGGTAACTACTTGAAATGCTGTTCCAGTTATTTATTGCAATCATCATCAATTTATCTTTGTGCCTTTAACATTTGAATTGTTTGGGAAAATATATTTCGTGAATTCTACCTATTTGCTAGGCTCCCACAATATCACCCTAAAATAATATTTGTTCTTGCCTGTAAACTATAAATTATCGAATCAAATCAAATCCTTTTGCTCTAAGACGAAATGATTGTCTTAGTAACAGTAATGCCGGCTGTACAATCGCACGAGTCCCGCGAGGATGATGTAAGTACATTGCTCTAAGTATTGAGTTCAATCATGAAGTATTAGGTTAAAAATTCAATGTACAGCGTTTCCTCGGGCTCTCGCGCGAGAGTGTACAGCTGGCATAAAAGTGCAATGTAAGTAGCGAAGTGTGTGCACAGGTGCAATAACTAGGCGTGCGGTATGTGGGTGATGGTCGCAGAGGCAGTCGCCCGCGCACCGAGCTACCGCCGCGCGACCACCGACCGACGACCGCCACGTCTGGACTGGAGACGAGTTTAAAAATACATTTACAGCTCGTTCGATTCTCGCCATGGAAAATAACAGATTTATACCGACTCTATCGATTTTATTTACTACCATTCGTAGCTTGAACCTTGTGATATGATATGAATAGCAACATACAACCAGTGATATTAACTCTACGTAGTGCAATACTGCCTTATCGAACAGCGAGGGTGACTCATGCCCTTTATTTTTTTCAAAGAACTGTTTCGATTAGCGTGATGGCACGTAGGTACACTCATTAGAAGGATTACTAATAAGAGACGATTGTAACATGTCACAAAAGAGTAATCAGGGCGTAAGTCGAGCGTGGCGCCTCGCCATATTGTGTTACCACGAGGTCGCGGTCGAGCGTGTGATACGAAAGGATACCACTAAGGTTAAGCTTTGTAATGTCACGCACAAAGGTTTTAACCAGATTATGAGAGATTATCAGCTCTCCTTTCTACAACGGCTCAAACATTCAATATTTGCCACAGCGAAAACGCGCAAATCGATTGCTATTAAAATTCTGACGGAAATGAGTCACTTAGTTGAAAGAAAGTGTTATCGCCGATAAGAGTTTTAAAATTTTAACTTATCTTATGCGTGTTGGCAGGCATGCAGAACTCGTAGTGGTTCAATAGTTTTGCCATTGCTTAATTTACAAAATGATTAAAAAATATGTCATAAAATAAAAGTGGTAGCTCGTGAACCCTGTACGTATCAGTTGATCTTTGATTCCCAGCTCAACATAATGAAGTAGTGATGCATGAACATTATCGTTTCAGTGGATGTGTACTCGAGTGTACCGCGCCATATGGCACTGGCGGTTGTCGACGGAGTCATACCCATAAAAAGGTTTATGAAGCTTTTAGGTTACACGCCGGCAAAGGTCGTGCGTCGTGCATGCATCAACATGTACCCACTGAATAACGTTACTCTTTTAAGGGACTGGTTAGATCGCTCATGGGTTGAGAACACACATAGACCGTACCTTAATGTTTGAACAGCCATGTTCTTAACATACTTATGGTGATATAAACAGATGTTGTATCTAATAATTATTTATCGAGGATAATAGTTTCATACCTGAGCCATCTGGGTTTGTAACGTGGTAACTAAATTCAATTTAATTAAGTCCCCTGCCGAGTCAAAAACGGTTTCTGTGTAAGAATCATTTTATTAATAATTAGTGTTGAAGTATCTTCAGGCGAGACAGTCGTGAATATATGGTTTACAAACAGGAGCGCAGAACGTCTGCACTTCCAAACGAACTGGAGTGTTGCGTGCTACGCTGATGTTTATTGGGTTTTTAATAAAGATTTATTTGCTAACTACTGACTCGGCGGTCGTTTAACTTTTGCTCAAATTAATTGTGCCCAGCCCACATATTGAGTGTCCGTAGCTACTAATGTACAGTACATGTTGTGTAAGTCGTAGCTTGTACATAGAACTGGTAACCACGTGGGCACCCAAGGTGAAGGTCGTTCGCCAAGGCGTTACGTAATTGAGATTCAACAGATATTTTCCAATACCCAACATATAAACTACACCATAGCTCGGACGTTAGTGAAGCTTACTCATAAGTAGGTACGGTACATATATCTACTCATTGTGGCCTCGCTGGGATCATGTTGTATGATTAGAATCATTCCTCAAGCAGTCCGGCAAATGGCCGTTTTATTAAATAAACTGTCACACATATTCATCAGTGATTTCATCTTCCAACGGTACGTAAAGAGTCACCCTCGTGACATCATTATCATGACGAGTCCCTAAAGTAAGTCTCCGAAGTAGTATGATGTTTTCTCGACTGTAACATTCCAACCTGAATACCGGGAAAACGTTCCATGAAACTGTTTTTCTAAAAATATAACGGAAAAGCTGAGTTGAGATGTTTACTGTTTTTTGAATATATCAAGAAAGTCTATTTTTAACGTTTCCTTGAAAGAATTTGTTTTGGCTGAATCACTGGAGATGGGCTCACGCTCAGTCCAAGTTCTTACAATTTCATTCTAGTAAAAATTGTAGTTCTATCAGTTTGTATGCCTCTAATCTATAAGCGTGTTAAACTAAGTGGTTCGTGTAGCGCCAAGTCGAGTGGGCTCATCAGATTAGCTGACATTACTCTAAACGTTTCCCCTTTTGTTCTAAACGCAGTTTATTTATCGCAGAATGGAATTTTTGGTTGTTTATCTGGATCGAAGAGGATTCAGCTATGTCCGCAATGTTGCCTACATTGCCGACATAGCTGAATCCTCTTCTATCAGTAAAATCACGGGATTTGGAAAGAGTAAAATATACCTTCTCACAACTACCTAATGCTTAATTGAGAAGATAAGATGCCTAATAAATAGGGACTCTTTTAATGATGGCTGGTCCACATTGAGATGTAAACAAAATGGAATTTTAATTAACTTCTGATTTTCCGCAAATTGTAACTAATGACAATGTAACTAGCCTAACAAATAATGGAAGCGGATAAGTAGAGGAAACACAAAGTTAGTTGGACTGGCATCCTTCAGTGTTACGTGGCCTGGGGACCGTGGCGTCAGCGGTGTTGTTGACAGAGGACTGTCCTGCCAAGAACAAGGTTTTCTATATAACAATATGAATATTAAAAAGGCCTTACTTACTACACACCGGATATATTATTCGTTGGGAGACGGATGTGGCGTCATTTGCATGCACGTCGCGTCGCAGGACAATGCATGGCTGCGGAGCTCGGAGTGCGGAGCTCCCGAAACGATATTACTAGCAGAATGTATTACCTACACAGCTGTAAAACTAAGTTTTATTGTGTACCAGCTTTGCTGAGTTTAGAGAAATTCATTAAGTACGATTTTAAACGTATTTAAATACGTAATTAATTTAATTATTAATATTAACTTAAGTATTGTCGAGTGTATGGAAAACCGTTTATAACAATGGTTTATTTACATACATGTGTAATGACTAATTAATTGGAATGATATAAATAACATGGAATTTATTCATTGTGTAGGTAAGTCTTCTGTTTTATAATTGTTTCTGTTTTATGAATTCATGACGTAGAGGAATACATGATCCAAGTACCTGTTCCAATAACTTTTAATTAACTAAGGACAAATATCTACTTTTTGCGAAAAATACATGGTATTATTGGTTATCTGTCAGACACTAATGTGTTTGTACAGCTATCAGATATTTCTTCTGATAGTAAATACCCGCAAAATATGGGTTTGGTTGAGCCAGGCTTGATAAAGTTGATTAAGATGTGAAGTTTGTTGATTACACCGCGCTATCACTGATACCAACGTATCAGATTGCGTTATCAATATTGGATACTGTGCGCCACAGATATGACAGCCAAGTTGAAGGCGGTTCAATTTGTCCAAATGCAATTGCTGATTCAAAGTTTAGAATATTCTGAAAATGTTGTCAGAATAGGAAGGAATACTAAGATACTATATATATGCCAACAGTTTGTGCCACTTTTCTAACTTAGGTACTCTTTGCAGAATAGAACTCTGTAAAGAACGGTTTGATGCCGAAAGTGTTACTAAAATACCAAAGGGCTTTCCCTTGAAAGCAGAGCCAAGTTTTAAATAACATGCCAGTGTACACAATGAATGAAAGCTGGCCACCGTCCAAACTATTTTAGAGAAACAATTTTCCAGCATTTCTAATAAACGACACACACTGTATCTATGAATACCATGGCAGTTTACACTTTGAGAGTCGATGTCAAAATGGTAATTTTTATGATGTGTGAATAAACTTGTTGATACGGTTACAGAATTTGAAATATTTCTCGAAATATTTCATTTGCTAATAACGGCTGTGAGTAGCCATTAGCTCATTAGTCATCAGACCAGTCAACCTGGGTTTGGGTACAGTGTATGCCATCATATTAAACGTTAAGAGCTGAATCACGCTTAATAATGTAAAAAAACCGGCCAAGTGCGAGTCGGACTCGCGCACGAAGGGTTCCGTACTTGGTAAATTGCGGTTTACGATTTATGACGTATTAAAAAAAAACTACTTACTTTACTTTACTACGAGATCTAGTTCTCGTTCAAACCAATTTTCGGTGGTAGTTTACATATGTACATCATATATTTTTTTTAGTTTTTTATCATTCTCTTATTTTAGAAGTTACAGGGGGGGGGACACACATTTTACCACTTTGGAAGTGTCTCTTGCGCAAACTATTCAGTTTAGAAAAAAAATATAATACAAACCTCAATATCATTTTTGAAGACCTATCCATAGATACTCCACACGTATGTGGTTTTTTTTTTTTTAGTTTCAGTTTCAAGTATGGGAGCCCCCAAAATTTATTGTTTTTTTTTCTATTTTGTGTGAAAATCTTATTGCGGTTCACAGAATACATCTACTTACCAAGTTTCAACAGCATAGTTCTTATAGTTTCGGAAAAAAGTGGCTGTGACATACGGACGGACAGACAGACAGACAGACATGACGAATCTAGTATTTTGCCATTTGGCTACGGAACCCTAAAAAACTAAACCAAATGAGTCGGCAAATCTGATATTATTGTCATTTTAAAATTCGAGTGTAAAATGCTTTATAAAGATAGCGGGGAGGTCGTATGTAGGGCAGCAGTCGGCAGCCGCGCACTCGGCCCCCGTTACAGCTACGATCTTGGCCTCAAATCCTGACCGGTTACCTTCTTTGGAAGCGACCGGTTTAACAGACCAAGTTCTTTGTAGAAAAGTTTACTCTCTAACTCTCATATTTGCATCAACGTTACAAAGCAAACGAGTCGTTGGATGACCACGAGCTATCAGGACTTCTCATGACGGATGTGTGAATAATCAGGCACAAACGTTGGTTTTCTGAGAAGTAATAATTTATGAGTGAGTAATAAATAATAATTGAGTCGGGTATTATCTACTTTCACGTCTCTATTAATCACGGAATATGGGTGTATTGGCATCTTCCCTGGCGCTGTCGGTGGCGGCTGTCGGTTGGCGCTGGTGAGTCACGCTCGCGACACTCATGCAGCTGTGATTCACTGACACTGCAGCGCCACGCTCACACCGCGCCATACCTTGCCCCTCGCCATACCATTATGCACATATTGATGTCGCAGGTAACAGAATCGCTATTGTATGCTATTCACTATTGTGCAGCCGAACTTTTTAGGTCCCCGTAAGCGATTGTTAACGCCTTATTGTTCGAATGTGCCCGTTTATTTAGAGTGTAATAATAACATCGCTTCTAAGCCCACAGACCAGTTTCATTCAAATTGTTATGTTTATGTATTATGAATATATTCATGTCTTGAGTCATGCCTGCAGCACGTTGTGTCAATTAAAATTTTAATTGTCTAGACTCTAGGTTCTGAGTTGCTTTGTTATATGGCGCATCGTAAGAATCTTTACAGGCAGGTAGGCAGTAGGCACACGGTTATTGTTTCTTGCGCTGACACAGTCTACCGAGGATATAAAATAAAGCTTGCACGATGCACGCGCACGCCCGGTGCACGTGTTAACAAGACGGTTAATTATGTAAAGATATCTTTACTACTCGTTATCTACATTTTAGCAATTTTTGATGTATTGACACTTTTCAGTCGATCGTACTTTATTTGCACGCTTATAAATACTTCCGATATATATACCTAACACATTAAAACAAAGGAATATAAATGTAGAGGTATCTTCGTAGAATCTCTGATTACTTATCTTAGTAGTTCTTTATTTTATGATTAGGTATATTTAGACCAAAGAGTTTAGGCCCTAGAGCCTTAATTTGCGGCCCTTGTGTCATTATCACCAGCGATATTACACAGTTGCTTTTTATTATGTACCTACCTAGCTGACTAGGTACTACATGATAAAACCTACGTGTCTGTTTTAATACGCAGATGTTTCCTTAGTGAGCAGAATTACGCAGTCCTTACGTAGTTACGTACACTATGTTTTATTCAAATCTAGGAATTACAGTGCAGATATGTTATCATTATCGTATGCATTGAACAAAGTTCCAATTGGGTCAATAGTTGAAATGACGATTTAATGTGCATGCGAAGATCTATAGTTATTGCATTACAAACAGAAAATAAGCGTTTCTTGTTTTAAATCGATAACACACAATTTATATATGTGTCTCATAAAGTAAACAGCTATTTAGACACGTCCGCGGTTGTTTGTGCCGCGCGGGAATTAGTCACACACACAAATATCACAGCAACGACGATTCGGAACCACTAGCGCCATCTATTAGCAACGAACGTAAACTCATATGAAATATAACGGTCAAACGAAAACTGGTCTTAGTAATAAAAACATGATACGCACGTAAATACAGGTAGGTATGTTCAATCCTAATTAGTGCTGCTAACTTTAATTTGGCTTAAATTGTAATTAAATTTATTTTGCACAGTGCACACCTAATAAGTTTCAGGCTAGGATTATTTATTACTCACAATGAAACGGTAATTATCTAGCGAATAATTTATTTATTATTAGAATACTGAAGTGAAGTAAGTAACGGTTTAACAAGATCAATGCCGATTATATCATCGAGATCGAATTAAATCACCTTGGTAGACAAGAATAGCCTAGAAAGAGAACAATTTAGCTTTCTATAGTTTAAAATAACTTTTCGACGTGTAAGTGATTGATGAAGCCTTGGTAGCGATTAAAATTGTAAAAGATAAGTCAAATTCAAAACTGCACCCAAGATTAGAGGGCACTCAAGATCAATGCGTTTTATTCTACATTTGACGAACAATATTTGGCAATAACCCAACTAGTTTATTTCTGTTATGTAATTTTCTATTTTATCATTTAGTTGTTGGTTAGATATTATAAGGTTAATGGCACCTTATTAAGGTCGTTATAAATGATGTCATGAATGGCATTCTTTACGACGGGCGTGGCCATGAAATGTTTCGTGGTTTAAATATTGAACTTTGGAAGACTGGTGCAGAGCAGCTACGGAGCTGGAAGAAAGGATCCTTTCAACCAGCTCCATAACTGCTAAATCATCCCATTTAGGAATCGATCTGAGATGTGTAAAGTTACTCTAAAATCATACACGGCTTTTATTGACGTCTGCAAACTACAGTCAAAATTATTTAGATTTTGTTCTACGAACATGACTGATTTTCAGCAAAGAATATTTTCGAGAAGTTTGTACATATTTATTAGATAACTAGCTGTCCCACGCGGCTTCGCTCCTGTCAACTCTCTACCTACCTACCTTACCCTACCTACCCTACATGCATGAAAGCTGCGTAAATTTAACGCTTACGCAGCACATGCAACGGACACTCTCAAAATGGGAATCATTTTGCCCGTTCTTGCAACATTTTTCATTTATGCTCCGCTCCTATTGGTCGTCGCGTAATGTTATATAGCCTATAACCTTCCTCGATTAATGGACTATCTAACACAATTTTTTTTTTCAATTCCAGCCAGTAGTTCCTGAGATTAGCGCGTTCAAACAAACAAACTCTTCAGCTTTATAATATTAGTATTGTTGTTCTACGAACATGACTGATTTTCAGCAAAGAATATTTTCGAGAAGTCAGTACATATTTATTAGATAACCAGCTGACCCGGCAAACTTTGTTTTGCCATAAAAAGACCTAACATTTATCTACCCTACCCTACCCTACCCTACACTACCCTACCCTACCCTACCCTAACCTACCCTACCCTACCCTACCTTACCCTACAATACCCTACCCTACCCTTACCTACCCTACCCTACCCTACCTTACCCTACAATGCCCTACCCTACCCGACCCTACCCGACCCTACACCACCCTACACTACCCTACCCTACCCTACCCTACCCGACCCTACACTACCCTACAATACTCTACTCTACTCTACCATACCCTACCCTACCCTACCCTACCTATATAGCCTATGTCCTTTCCCAGGTCTCAAACTATCTTCATACCAACTTTCATCTAAATCGGTGCAGCGGTTTAGGCGTGAAAAGGTAACAGACAGACAGACAGACAGAGTTACTTTCACATTTATAATATTAGTATGGATTATTTCACGTACATAGACTGCATAGGTACATATAATGGGTGTGTATATATCTTGCACCTACCTACTCAATATTTCGCCTTCAAATTCTGAGTAGGACGTGTTATTAAACACCGAGTCATTCTACACATTAAGATGACTAATTATTTGCCTATTCTATGAATAAATGATAAGATAGACCCATTAAAAACCTTTAAATAGATTTAAGATGCAAATATAAAAGAGCATTTACTGATGTTTAACTAATGATAATGATGTTTTTTGTAAACATCCATTAGGAATCTTCATAGTTGTATTTGATTTATGATGTTCAGAATAGACACATGAAGAGAGGCGACATTGAACCCACACTTTGGGAGAATCAAGCACAAAATCGGCCTGAGTGGAGACGTCGTGTGCAGCGGCAGGTGCAGGCATTTGCGGATAGAAGGAGGTCGGAATTGTACCAGAAACGCGACGACCTCAAAGCTTGACCACAGAACAGCTATTTTTTATCACGTAGTCAACGGTGATCTGACGTGTCCGCTATGTCCTCGGAGTTTTTCGGCCAAGGGTGGATATGCAAGTCACATGAGAGCACATAACAGAGCAGCAAATCTGAGCTCTCAACCACATTGAGCAGCCAATGATTGCGGTCGCTGTGGCCGAAACCGGCTGGATAGCATCATCATCATTTGATTTATAATTGTACTCACAGGAAACACAAACCATATCTTTCTAAGATAAATATATAGTTAATCAGTGGGTATATCCGGTTAAATACATTGTAGATGCTGCGACATAGCACAAAATGGGCAATTATTGATTTTAAAATTGATTTGTATGTAGGTAAGTATTGATAATAGGTACTAAATCAGAATAATTTCTAGTTAGATTACTACTACTACTGCTGAAGTATTCATAAGCAAGGCGATAATCTATAACTTTAAACGAGCAATTTTTGTATATATGTATGTAGATATATATAATCTGAATCTCGGAAACGGCTCCAACGATTTTCATGAAATGTAGTATGCTGTAGTGCTATTCTTCTCTAAGGATATTGCCTTGAGCGCAGCGCTGCGCCAACTACGAAAATACTAGTTTTGTACTAGTTTCATCGCTGCTGCTTGTTTTGCGGTATCCATTGGTACACAATGGATTATTATAACTGATTCAAAGCTAGTCCGCTAGATTTCGCTGTTTTACAATTTACTTGCTTAAAAAATATTATAATTTTAGTGACTGTCGTATATTAACTAATTTTCACTGCAACCCTAATTTTTCTTTGAAATAATTTTTAATTATGACCAGCATTTTCGTGGAGCACCTACAGAGGCTCCACGGAGCCCTAGGATTCCGCGGAGCACACTTTGAGTAAGGCTGGTCTGGACAACGCACCTATGTGAAAGCGACGAGCTGAGAAGATTGACAAATTCACCAAATTAAACAAAATAAGTAACATTAGCTCACCTTTTCGTATTAGTAAGCTGGTTACCCTGCGAAGCGCCTCCCTGGGTGACTTCTGGAAGAACTTAGGCGTCAGGTTGGGCGGCAGGGTGAGGGGTTTGCGGGCAGCGCTGCCCTCCCAAGCCACGGGGAGCTCCACCGCCATCTTGGACGAGGCTGTTAGTCGGTCCAGGTGCTCCGTTGAAGCGGGCCTACCAACAAGCGGAATGGTTAGACAGCTGCTCAATGCGAGTCGAGAATTTTTGTTTTTTTTTTTTAATTATTACAGTTTTAAAAAGCTCAGCTCATGTGGCCAGATGTACTAAATATTCACGTAAATTGGTACAACGGTAGATACAAGTCTCCCTAAACTTAGAATTATTTCTACTATCTGCCAAGAAAGTAGAGATAGAGTGAAGTATATAATTATTTTCATAAATTTATGTGTTTTTGGAAGAATGTGGTTTTGTAGTTCATCGTTACTATCTAAATAATTGTAATAATTTGTTTCCTCTTTGGAATAACTGTAATGCCTTTAAATCAAGTTTACCACATACTTTAACACATTGTTGAGGAATTATATACATTTTAATCATAAAAAGTACCTACAACACATACATAATTATGTAGATATATTACGAAAAGCAAATTAACAGGCATAGGTATAAGTATGGGTGGCAGCATTTTGGTCTTTATTTTGAGGTTTTCCAGGTTTGAATTTCCTTACTTGGAGAATTTAAATGAATATAATTATCCTGGTTCAATGGTCCTGATTTATACTATAGTTATTAAAAGCGTCAGGACTACAGGATAAACAGCAATTGCGCTGCTTCAGTTTTCCTTACGGATTGAACAGGATACAATAGTGATGGCATTGTAAACGTGTGATAGAGGAAACAAGTATCAAACCTAATAAAACGTAGCGGTCAAAAAACCCCGAAACTGTCCATGCCTATGTTTTTCACATTAAGTGGTTCACAAGTACCAAATGCTTATTAATTTTTCACACCAATATGGAACAAATGACTAAGTAAGTATTTATCTAGAATATTTCCTTCCTGTTTTATTTGAATAAAATAGCAGATTTAGTCACTATGCCTTATGTTTAAATACATCGCACCCGTTATTTTTAGTCTGTGTTGCAGCTGCGGAATAAAGGCAAGCAGGGCCTTGTTATATATTATAGTTAAGGTAAATTATAGCAGGACAGTATTTTTTTATATCCTCTTACCTGAAATGAGACTGAAGACTTTTACTTTTCAGTCTTTTAAGTTTAACTTTAAGTTTTTAAGTTTAACTTTTAAGTAGGTAGATACCTACATAGTGGCATTCTTTCAGCTATAACGATTGTCAAAATCAAACATATTTGAGATGTTAACGTAATATTTCGGAAGCGCTTGTCAATTCCATATATTTTTATAATTGTTATAGTTGATAGAATGCCACGACTAGAGCAGCGAGTTAAGTTGAAGCATGGCTCCTGTGCCAGCTGTGCATACCTGTGTCTCTGGCGAGGATACCAGCCGCGCGGCGGGCCACCGAGCCGCAGCAGGTCAGCACCGGTGCAGACGCCAGTCGCGCCCATCACCGAGCCGCGCCCGTACCCGCCCAGCGTCGCTGAGCTCCCTGTTCAAACAAAAAAGAAATATCTTAATAGGCCTAGGATTTACAGAAATAAATCTCCTTTCTAAGAAATCTTTCCCAGCGTCTGTTTTCCCTACCACCCTGAGGTCACCCGTGAGCTAAACCGATAAGAGGTCCTGTAAATGAATGCGCCAAACTTTCATAGCCGAATGGAGAGATATAGTGAGGCGAGTGACAACTAATGATAAGAACACCAGCGATAAAATTCATCGTGTCCACGACCGCTCTAACAATAGCGAACAGAAGAAGAATATTCACCCTCGTACGAGTTCGCTTGTTCCATGGTACATCATCTTCTAATTGTGGTCATATAACAGAAAGGTGATGAAATCAGAGATTCCTTGCAGGTTTCGCATTTGAACCTGTCCTTTTCCAGCGCGGTGTGAGACAGGGAGACGTCATTTCTCCGAAACCGTGACATGTGAACATGGACAAAAACAAGGTCATGGTGAATGCCCATGTAGCACTCACTCCTATCAAGATTGGAAACTCTACATTCGAAGTTGTAGACGATTATGTCTACCTGCGACAAACAGTCCAGTTGGGTAGGTCTAACTTCGAGAAAGAGGTCAACCGTCGAATTCGATTTGACTGGGTGACATTCGGGAGGTTGCGTACGATAGCTTCTCGTCCAATTTACGTAATTACCTATGGGCCGAGATGTGGGGGCCTCATCAGAATGCTTAAAGTCACCCAAAGGGCAATGGAGAATCGCTCGGAGATTCCTTGCGTGATCGCATCAGAAATGAGGATTGCCGCAGAAGAACCAAAGTTACCGACATAGCCCGAATAATTGCGAAACTTAATTGGCAGTGGGCAGGGCAGACTGCTCGCAGAACCGATGGCCATTGGGGCCAAAATGTTCTGGAATAGCGACCGCGAACCGGAGGACGATGCGTTGGAAGGCCTACTACTAGGTGGACCGATGACCTGGTTAAGGTTGCGGGAAGGCGCTGGATGCGAGATGCACGGGATCGGTCAATGTGGCGACGCCTGGGGGAGCCCTATGTCCAGCAGTGGACGTCTTTCGGCTGAAATGATGGTGATGATGATGATGAAACGCACGTCTACCTAGAATCTTATAATTTTTGAGGTTTAGAAAATATGAAATCAGTCGAGGAAGTATCGAATGTGTTGTAGTATTTGGTCGGCTGTGGTAGCACATAAGCCGAGTTCTCTTAGAGAGTCAAGGATCATACAATTTGAGGCATGTACAGGTACATGTAAGCAGTTAAAATGAATACGGAAAATCAGCAGCCTTTTGAGGGTCAAACCCGAGGTTAAACCAGACAGTAGAATAATGTGTTGCTGTTTTCCGTAAGTGCATACCAACATATTATTTTAAATCATAATAACGGGATGCTGCAACAAAACATATCCTATTTCCTTATATTATCGGTGTTTGTTACGAACTGTCAGGAGCAAACTTAAATGCACTATTTGACCTACCTACAGGACAACAATACCACAAATGAGTTATTGGCACAGCACATAATAAATATTTTGAAAATAAAAACGGTATAAACAATAAGACTAAGTAAGTATGTACTTAGATGAGAAAGAATATGTCGATCATTAATGAATCAAATATACCTTTTTATTATTATTCTTTAGTTGAATGCCTAGATAAAATCATCATCTTCCTGCCCTTGTCCCATGTTACTTGGGATCGGCGCAACACGTTTTCTTCTTCCATACCGTCCTGGCCCCCGTCACGCCATCATGGACTCCCTTTTCATTCATATCACTCCTCACACAGTCCATCCATCTTTTCTTTGGCCGTCGCCCCTTCCTCTCAATCCATCCACATTTATATTCATAACTCTTTTAGTAACATGCGTTTCATCCCTCCTCATCACATGGCCATACCAGGATAAACGGTTACCTTTCAACTTTTCTGTCACTGGTGCCAGTTTCAAACTTCCTCTAATATACTCATTTCTTATTTTATCCATTCTCGTCACTCCACACATCCATCTCAAAATTCTCATCTCTGCTAGGTACATGCAATCTCTTTTCATCCATCTTTATCACAGCCCAACATTCTGATCCATACAGTACGACAGGTCACGGACTTGTAAATTTTCCCCTTTAACTTGAGGGGTCCGTGGGCCACAAATTGTTCTAGTGACCTGTCGCCATTTCATCCGTTACGTCTCGGTCTACCTCGCCATCCCCTTGGACAAGTGACCCTAGGTACCGGCAGTCAGAGCAGATCGGTATGGGTGTTCCAGCGAAGGCGAAGCGAAGCTATAGGCACGGAACTAGAGAACTCCCCAAAATCGCAAACAAGTATTCTGTTTTGGTTCTGCTCAATTTCAAGCTAAGCTAGGGATGAATATGAACAGGGGGCAAATCCGTTACCTGCTTGGGGCCTTTACTGACCACTTTGGTACCAACGACATGCTCATGAAGATGGGTCTAACCGCGACACCCATGTGCAGGTTGTGTGGGGAACATACGCATGGAGCACCTTCTGTGCACATGCGATGCACTGGCTGGTAAGGGGAACACAATAGATCCCATGGGTCGAAGTGTCCGAATTATTTCTCGGCCCCTCCACAAGATAAGATAAGATAAGGTAAGCTAAGCTCTGTGCCACCACAATAAATATTGTGTTCATCATCATCAGCCTTTTAATGTTCCCACTGCCGGGACACAGGCTTCCTCTCTGTAAGAGAAGGAATTGTTTTAACGTGACGTAATGTTTGTATAACAAGTTGTGAATTTTCAGCACATGTTGATTTAAGAGCACTGGAACCAATCATAATAATGTTCAATTATTATGATTATTTCTATTATCAAGCTGCACAACACCATGCATGACATCATAGACGCGATTATGGTTTTTAGGTATTATTAGTACTTGCCATGCTAATAGGCAATTTGCGCGACTTGGCCTATCTATATGTAAATTACCTGTTTGTTCAGTAGTTATGGTAAAGGACGCTTCTAATTATGCAAGTGTTATTGTTTCGCGATACTTACATAGTTTTACTCCTCGTAAATTGAATATTTTATTAGATATATTGATAATATTCTTGTTCTTCTGTATTGATAATACATAACTTCCCGATGGGAGTTATATCGACAAAAAAAAGATAGTGATGAATTGAGAACCTCCTCCTTTTTTGAAGTCGCTTAAAAATTGACTCACTTCCATACTTCGCATCTTCTATTTAATTTAGACCCTTTAGAGTTTAGAGGATGAATTTTCACTTTTGTAATATAAGTCTTGTGCAATAATTTCATGCTTGTAGACCCAGGGCTTAATTTGTGCGTTATTTGTAGGCGGCAAGTGTGGATCACTGAACAAAAGTTTGGTCATTAAGTCATTAATCATTTAAAACGTAACTATGTCGGCGAGTTTAGGTAATCCGTAATTTTGTGATTGTTGCTTTTAACAAAATATCTTCTACATTTTTCAGGCATGAAAAAAGATATTAAGGCTGAAGAAGAAAAAGTAATGCTTCCAAGGCTTGGGCTAATAATATATTATGGCTAATAGGCAACAAATGGACTAGTGTGTTTTCGAAAAAATAAAGTAGACACACCCAATAATAGCTGAGTTGGATAGATGAAAAGGCAGGACAATAGGGTAGTTGACAAAAAAATATGTTTAGTCCGTCAGTTAGGGCGCGTACACATAGAACATCCGTTTTACAGGTCCGTTTAAACGTATATGTTATTAGCGTATGTAGTTGTATGAGCAAGTTCATACAGAATACAGTATTCCGGATCCAGTAAAAAATACTGATCCGACAAAATAGAAACAAATAGATCCGATAAAAAGGATCCTGTAAAACGGATGTTCTATGTGTACGCGCCCTTAGATGACCTAAAAATATTGGACACGTATCTCTTGCCACGTAAACTAAAAATTAGAAAAAAGTTGAAATATCGTGTGACGTCACGGTGTGCTACACTTTATACTGACAAAGTGACGTCATAAGCCCCCACTCGTGAACTTTGATGCGATTTATCTTCGTCAGTTTTTATTTATTTGATAAAGCAGAAAATACGAGTCCAATATTATTTGATAATCTTACTGACGGTCTTAATAGAATTATAATTTTTCTACCGAGGAAACATCAATATTGTCTCATTAGATTGAGGGTTTTTTGGGACAAGGTCAGAACCTGGGACATAGGTATGCCTTGGAGGAAAATATACATACCACTTGTAAGCTTGGTTTTATTTGTGGTGGGTAGGTTCCTGGTTTACCTGCTGCTACGGTTACTCGTGATTCTAATAAATTACCTACCAACCTCTTCAACAGAAATTCTTTGGTTGATAGAAAAGTATACTATCACCCATGTTGTTCATCCCGCGGGCTTATTACGTAAGGAACAGCAAGTAGCAATAATTGTACAATTATTGCGCGATCAATTTAGTGACCTGGCTACTGAGGCCTTTAAGTCGTCTTTTTTTTTGACAGTCACTTATAACAGAAGCTATTTTATCAGTCCGATGATTTATAAAATGTATCGTTTGATGAATTAACCAGCTTATGAAAGAGCAACACTTCGTGGAGGCTGTTTTTTTACAATAGTCAATTTGATTACTATTTAGCTCCAATATGCCGATAAATTAATATTCGCAGATGTAAAGTATTTGTGTAAAGTAAATATGGCAGTGAAAATTTTATATTTGCATTTTATTTACATGTATGTCAATGTGTAAAATCAATTAAAATTTCTTCGAATTGTCGATTGTTTTAAAAATTGAATCGATAACGCATTAGAACATCACTTAGTAGACTACATTATCTCGTATTTGAGCTATGAAACGTAAAAAGATTTTTCAAATTTAATCTAGACATTGGCAGAATAGTCGACATCGGTGTTTGCCATATAAAAAAAAAATATAGTAGAAGATAGGTACTTGATATACTTTGCTCTTAAAAATTCCTTCCACGAGGCCGTAGCACTCTCGTAGCAATTTCGTAGCACGCGTAGCACTAGTAACAGACCATGTTTTTTAATTTGGTTTACTTATATATGTTTTTATTTTTGGTCTTAGCTTGTTAGCTTCATCTTACTAGCACCCGCTTTCACAAGTATACACCTGTTTTAAGATCTGATGCTCCTATTTGTTCGTTTTATAGGTGCCTGAAACAGATCAGGGTAATTTCTGGTGCCTATTTAGGTTTATGTAAAAAAATGATAGGAATCGTCATGTTTTACGGATGTTAGAAGAGTTTTCACCTGACGTCGCTGTTAGCTAACAACTAGCAAAATTTTGCCAAAGCGTCTATCTTCTTTTTACCCGACTGCCGAAGGAGGGTAATGTGTTTAACAGTCTATGTATGTATGTAAGTATGTATGTATGTATTTTTGTTCCTATATGGCGTTCCAGAGACCAAAAGTGTTGGCCGATTTTGATGATTCATACGTCAATCGATTCGTCTTAATCCTGCGAGTGTCATAGGCTACATTACAATTGGACAATAGAAAAATGGCGGATTTTAGGCGCCAAATTGTGGGGGCTCAATTTTTTTTTTTCAAACCCATCGTGTGGGGTATCAAAATAAAGGGTTTTAAGGGTTGATTTTAAAAATATATAACACTTATATGTTTAAATGTATCGAATTCGAAAAAAAAACTAACTAAAAAGTTATAAATAAAAAAACTTAATTCAAAAAATCAAAAACCCCGACTGCTTCAAAACCGAAATAAAAAGTCTTAAACAAGGAAAAAATCATGCTGTCCAGGTGGAGGTAACACCAGATTTTGGTCAGCCAGCCCGCGAATATGTATCCACCGACTGTACAGCATGATTTTTTCCTTGTGACTTTTTAGTTCGCTTTTGAAGCAGTCGGGTTTTTTGATTTTTATTGTTGGTAGCCTATTAGGTAGAAACATAAATATACGAGGGTACAAAAGTATACATGTTTGTACCCTACAGAAATGTATAAGTTTATAACCTGTTTATAGTCACAGAAACTATACGTGCGGGCTGTAAGTGTCAATTTTTTTTTTTAAACGTTGCCCCACACTAGGAATTTCATCCTGTATCGTGGGTGCGTTTACAAACATTTAAACTCACATACACAAGACACCCAGAACCGGAACCACTATCTGTAGGCCGTACAAATATTTGTTCCGTGCGGGAATCGAACCCGCGACACGCAGCGCAGCAGTCGATCGCTCAACCACTACGCCAACCGTGTAGGCATATCTCTCTCTATGGCACCGAGGTTTGCTGTTAGAGAACTTAATTCTCGTTTAAGCTTGCCTATATACATAAGCTGTATTTATTTCCATCTGTTTGTATATTGTTCAAAGAATTAAGATTAAGTAGGCCTGAAGATAGGTATGAAACTTAAATGGCTACGTAAAATAAGTCAGCTAACCTATCGACTGTATAGAATTCATGGTGTTGTTCCGAGGGGGTCCGGTGGAGTTCCTGGGCGGAGTGCGCGGCACGTCGCAGCCGCGCGCGAACACCGGCGTCTCGGGCAGGCTGGCCGACGTCTGCAGCGGCCCGCGCCCTGATGCTGCAGCCTCGCGGCTCTGGCGCTGCAGGGTCCTGCGTCTGGCGCCGCTCGCTCCGATGTCTGGCAATTTTAAATTTTAGTTTTGTTAGATAAGCAGTTATATCCTGTTTGCGTTAGTTCTGCAACTTCGTTGGCTATCTTATCCAAGTGGGTTGACTATCCAATCCTACTAATATTACTCGTATGTCAAAATGCGAAAGTTTGTAGGTAGGTATGATTGGATTTTTGGTTGTTTGTGTATCAATAACGCCTTAACGGCTGAGCGAAGTTGGATGGCACAAAGGTCTAGGATATTTTATGTCACGGTAGTACCTACGTTCCCGTAGACTGATTTGCGACTTTCAAGACGGTGACACGTGACACCGCTGCACATACGGGTTTTTGAAACAAAAATCTGACCAAAAGCCATATTTTTAGAGGAGGACGCACAGTTTTTTGTATCGTAGTTGCATAGTTACCACACTCATTTGCAATATTACTGATAACTTAAGTCGCTTCTGTTTTATGTAACTCAATTGAAAAGTTAACAATATAAGTTTCTGTATCATAATTCTTTTTTATTGCACAATTGTTGAAGTTTTTCAATAGAAAAAAATCTAAGCTTTATGGCCTTCCAAGATATTTTTTGTTTTGGGTCCTAAAGATATAGGTGTCTATAATATTATGTGTATAATATGGTGGGTGTATAATTTAAGTATAGGCTGTAATAGGCTATCAAATGAAGTCCTAAAAATTTATTAACTTTATTTTTAAAATCTAGTCATTTAGTAATAGCATTGCTCGGCAAATATTAAATATATGTAATAAACTTCAGTCTATTGTGAGACAATTTCTGAAGAAAAACTTGACGCCAACTTCCGCCCTTCTATTTTGAGATTTTTTCTTGACCATTGCTGATTTATGGTAAATACGGATATTTCTGAATCTTGCTTAGCAACAATAATTTCTTAGTTTCCTTACATGATATAACTATGAAAGAAAGTACTAGGAGACAACTCTACAAGTATATTAAAGGCTATGATGAGGAGTACTCTATAGATGAAAAAAATACCGAAAATCAGCAACTGTCCTGACAAACTAAATCAATATAAACTACCAGAACGCAATTTTTAAATCAGTGCCCAAACAGTATTAGAATGATGTATCTTACAAAACAGACAGGTTTTGAAAAAATCATGAAAAATGGTTAGACGGTAGGTACAGTAAGTTTTTCATTCTGGAAAAATCAAAAAGTCACTGGTAGGCCATCAAAGTCATTTGTTAAAAGTAATAAGTAGTAGTAATGATCGCTGCAAAAGGCGATCTGCTGATCCGACTGATCCGACTGATCCCTAAAATGCTTCTAGAATAACTGGGGTAGACTTCAATCCCATTTATAATTGATTTCAAATAGGCGGTCGTCGTAGGTCGTTAGAGTTAATATAGCGAAATTAGCTATATTTTCAAAGAGACCAGATTTATATGAAAGTCTATACAAAGCCTATGACACCCACAGTTAATAAAATTTAAATACACTTTCCCACAATTACCGAGAACGCTTTTTTATTAATGTATCAATTACTCTCTGAAGAGGCACGTGAGGCCCTTAGCATTTTCAGCTATATACGACCTCATAATCTACTTTAATATAACGTTGAAAACATTCAAAATTTTAATAAATCATATTATAGTTTTCGCCAACTTTTTGTATCAAATAGGCCCCTGTGGCAAAAACTGGTATCCATCTTATTTTTTTTAGTCTTTTTGTTGGATACTGGTTTTAACATATTTCCATATTTGAAGTCCTTGCGTAGTATAGCTAAACGCTCCGGTAGCTAAATTACTGGGTAAAATCTTTGGGCAGTTTTCATAAGATGCTCTAATGATATATTTTGGCGATGATGGCGCTATCTATCGATGTTTGTGTGAACTTATTACACTACCAACACGCTATATTCCGCCTAGAGTTTTCGAGCAGTCTAGACGTTACCTAATACTTGTTTATCAAAAATTGCAAGCGTGTAGGTAAGTGTGATACTTTCAGGTGTAGGTGCTCTTTTAGAATAGATTTAAGATTTTCTATTTAAGACTGAAAAAGGTCATTGCAAAAATGTTTAGGTTAAATTTATTTACATTTCAGTGTGGCCTAGTATTCGTGGGGAGTCTTTCAAATAAAAAGTAATAGTGAAGTAGAACCCATACCTGTTGGTAGTGTTCTCCTGTCTGTTGATCCACTCTTAAAGTTACTGCTTCTCCTGTTTTTGTTGTAACTGGTTTCCATGGAGCGCGTCTTAAGGCTGTTCGTGGTGTCACGATGCGGTGGCACCGCGGGGGGTTCCGAAGGCCTGGAGAAAAAAGTTTTTTTTGTAAGAAATATGAATTTATTATTTATTTCACAAATTAATTAAGTAGGACTTAGCATACCTTCTCCTAGACTCCATCGTTGGTGTCGGTAACGTGTCAGCTTTCTTTACATGACGTTTCTCTGAGATCTGCATAATTTCCGTGTATTCATCTTCAACCTCCTGCACAGGCGAGGGAGGTAGGGGAGGAAACTTCGGTGACTCGGGGGTTTGCGGCAGAGGTCCCATCTCGTGCCCCAATATAGGCGATGGGGGCAACGGTAGTGGTGGGTGTCTGTACGAGTGTTCTACTATTTGAACATTAAGGGGGAAGTCTCCACCGCTCGACACAGCTGAGTCTGATGAAGATGGCTGCCGCATCAAGCTAACTGGAACATCTTTGGCGCTTGTGGATTTATGCATACTGTTCGACCTCTTCGAACGGTCACGCCGATCTATCGACCGCTGATTCTGTATTTCATTGTGACTCGACGATTTCTGTATATCATGTCTCTTTTGTCTCTCTCTAGAACTATAACGGAAATTGTTTTCTAATATATCTTTAGATACATCATCACAGTATTCATCCTTATGAATATTCCAGTCTTTAGGTATATATGGGGTAAAATGTTTTTGGTCCCGACCTTGACTTAGTATAGCGCTAATATTGTTCTCGATCTTGCGCAGCGGCGAGGAGTCCCCGCTGGAGCCGCGCTCGGCGCCGTCCGCGTCGTCCTCCTCCGGCACCGTGGTGATGAGCGCCGTGCGCGCCCCGCCCTCCTCCCCCTGCCCCTGCCCGTGCTCGCCCAGGCTGGGCAGCGACACCACGCGCACCATGTTGGGAGGCACCGTGGTCAGTTCGTTGACGGTTTCGTTGCATTCCGTCGCGGGTGTCTCCTCTATCTTTCCTTCTCTTATCAGTGACTGAATATTATCGAAAGTCGATGAATACTTCTTAAAATCGGCAAACCTGTTTTGTGGAGAGAGTTTGTTCTGAACTTTTGACGTATGAACGCCTTTCTCACTATAGGGTTTTCTGCTTTTGGGACTATGGCTGAAGTACTCCTGAGCGATATATCTATCTGGACCGTTATTTAGATCTAAACTAAGACGAGATTTTGGCGATGTAATCTCTTTACTCAATCTAGAATTCGGTGTGCATAGATCTATACTATATCTAGAGTTTGGAGTGTTAAGCTCACGGCTCAGTCTCGAGTTAAGGTCAACACTGTAACGAGATTGCGGCAAACTTAAATCTGAGCTCGGGCGGGAGTTGTACGAGCCTACAGACCCGGAGCCACTGATTGATATGCTCGACCCGTCGATGGACTTATCAGTATCTAAACTTCTATTCAAACTGTGACTATTGAGTAGATTGGTGGGTGATTTGTTTGTTGTATTCTTGTTGAAACTTGGTAACTGCTTTCGATTTTTGCCCTTTCTGATGACGTATGTACCGCACGCTAGATCTTGCGCTCGTCGGCTCTCTTGTTCGGCGTCTGAAGTGGGCGACGCGAGGGTCTCACACTGCGTCAGCGGAGGTGGCGGCGGCCAGTACTCCTCTCCCCAATCATCGTCTACTCTTTGTGGTATTGAGCTTGTGCTAGAATGTGACTGATCTCCTGATTTTCTTCTTCGTCGGCCTATAACCTGTAAACAAGTAAAGAAAATTATGAAGTGGAATCAGGAATAATCGATATAATGGGTAAGGTAGTTAACAAAACAGGTTGATGATTATGATAGTAGACACAATTAATTATATTGCTATGATTCTAATCGGGATTGTGAGTTTCAAGGTTCAACCCTTAGCAGTATTACTTTCTAAACTACTCAAAACAAAATCAGGGCCACCTGATAAGTTGAATATAATTAAGAATAACTTTTTTTTCAATCTGTCTAAGCTGTTACGGACTGTTTTATTAAATATCTGTTAGTAATGTTTCTAATGTCAAATTATAAATTAAGGGCACTCATAACTACTATTTTATCGAGTTATTTGAGAGAACTTAAAATTGACGCCTAATTTTGCAACTTTTAACCAGTGTTACTCCTACTTTTAGTGCAAGCAGATAACAAGTTGACGTAATATATACTGATTTCAGCAGGGCTTTTGATCGCATCCCCCATAATATACTTCTGCATAAATTATCTGCTTATGGCGTCACTGGCTGCTTCCTTAATTGGTTTAAATCCTCAATCCTCAATGGCTACCATTCAGACTCCTAAAAGGTTACATCTGGCGTCCCACAGGGAACACATGTAGGCCCGGTTTTAATAACTTATTTAGTAATGATCTCACCAATGAGTTGAAATTCTCTGAGTGTTACATGTATGCTGAATTTTTTTTTTTTAATTGAGACCTTGCAGTGGCCAGTCAAGAGTAATGACCCGAATCCTATTGAGGGTTTGTGGGATTAGTTAGTTAGAAGGGTAAAACATAGTGACATTCTCATCAACACGCAGCAGGATCTCATAAATACTCTAAAAACACACTGGATAGGATTTCTGAAGAAAGTGTGCGCTGTTTAATCGAGATGTTGTCTTCTCGAATAAGGGAAAAACCTTGTAAACTTGGTTAAGTTGTTTTTGAAAATTTTGAATGTTTTATGGTACTTTGATTATTGAAACAATTCCTCATTTTACATTTAATTTAATTTCTTTAACTAAACGATTGAAAATTAAACACATTTTGGTAATATTTTATCTAAAACTACCTACTTTAATTAATTTCAATCATTATCATATAGAATAAATTTATACTTTTTAGGTGGTGAGTAGTATATTTGCAAAGTTCCAAGTTGTATGCAAAGTTAAATTCCTGCTAGCCCGTTCCATCATAAAACTACAACGCGTAAGGCGATGCGTTATCGGAACACAGCGGTACACAGTGGACATCCCACCCATACGCATCAAACGTTTTGGGAATACTTTTATTATGCGTACAGCAAAGGAGTGGAATTCTCTGCAGTAGTCTGTATTTCCTGATAGCTACAACCTAGGAGTCGATAAGTCAAGAGTGAATAGGTTTCTCAATTTCAATAGCGTGCTGCATCGTTGATTCCTCGACCACATCATCGCTTACCATCAAGTGAGATAGTGGTCCAGCGCAAGCCTAACAATAACAAAAAAAAAATTGGTCGCAGTAGACAAAATTAACGCAGTTCAATAAACAATTTACCTTTGTGCTTCCTGGTGTAAGTAGAGGGTCATCGCCATCGAGAGACACTTCCCAAGCTATGGAATTGCGTTTCGAAGGCGTAGTAACAGCGGGCGGCGGCGGCGGGAACGACTCCTCCAGCGAATCGTCCGAAAAATGCTCTTCGTCGTTGCTCTTACTCGAACTTCTCCTCTTGCTGCTCACAACCACGTCCTCCGTAGATCCTCTACACACTTCTCTATGTCTCTCCATAGAACCGGCGAGAGTCCGCGGAGGTAATTTCCCTTGGGGTGATAGCACTTCACCGTCCGACCTGCTGTCGCGTTTCATGCTGCTCTTTCTTTCGGAGCTTTTCGTGTTGGAAGGTGAAATTTTTGGTACGTTGTATGTCGGTGAAAGTGCTGGTTCTTTTTTGAACTGTATGTTTGGTCCTGGATATATTGTGACTGGATGCTCATTGTATGGTTTGTCGTTGAATTCACTGGAGAAGCTCATGAAGGGGAAGACGGGTGGGTTCTCGACGCTGGGCGACTTGTTGAGGGTGGTGGGGGGCGCGTTGGGGCGCGGCGGCAGCCAGGAGGGCGCGGGGGCGGGGGCGGCGGGGGGCGGGGGGCGCGCGCCGTGCTGCAGCGACGCGAAGCGGTGCGGGGGCGCGGGCGGCGGCTGCAGCTGGAAACCGTTAGCTTCCGTGTCTTTTTCCCACCCGTACGGACGTTGGTGTCTTGTTTTCGGCTGAAATTGCAACAGACAAGATTCAATATATTGAAGAGAGTTTTCAACGAGATTGGGGAGGAGTAGGTTATCTAGGGGACCACAACAGATCCCAATAGGTCGAAGTGTCCGAGTTATTTCTCGGCCCCTCCACAAGATAAGATAAATATATTATGCCAAAGTTTTTTCTTAAACTGATTACACACTCCGCGGACCGCGAACCGGAAGACGTTCCGTTGGAAGGTCTCCCACCAGGTGGATCGAAGGTAGCGTGGATCCGCTGGAGGCGTGACGCACGGGACCGGTCAATGTGGCGACGCCTAGGGACGGAGGACTATATGCAGCAGTGGACGTGTTTCGGCTGATATGATGATGATGATGACACACTCGGATTGCATTAAATTGGATCGTAAAAAATATACATACAAACGTGGTCTGCGTTGCCGTGGTGATGCCATTGACGCTGATGATGGAGTCCAGTCTCTCCTCTGCCTCCCGCTGTTCTGCTGATATCGTTCGCTTTGCTGAGTTCGCTGGTGATACTCTGAAACATTGGTATGAATTTGTTATGTATACTATCTATACTTAATATTATTATTAATATTATAAAGCTGAAGAGTTTGTTTGTTTGAACGCGCTAATCTCAGGAACTTCTAGTTGGAATTGAATCATTATTTTTGTGTTCGATAGTCCATTTATCGAGGAAGGTTATAGGCTATATAACATCACGCTACAACCAATAGGAGATGAGCATAAATGAAAAATGTTGCAAAAACGGGCAAAATTGTTCCTTTTTGAGAGTTTCCGTTGCGTGCGCTGCGTAAACGGTTTAAGTTACGCAACGATAATGTATGTAGGGTAGGTAGGGTAGATGGGTAGGTAGGGATCCAGTTGACGGGAGCATTCCACGTGAGCCAGCTAGTACATAGATAAACCTAATAAATAATGATGTAGAACTTTGAGGACACAGTGAACTACACTATTTTGAACTTAAATTGCAGATATTATTTGAAAATAAAGTTTGTAACCAAATAATAGGTAAAGTATGCGTCTTGAAGAACGGTAAGTTCTTGTTAAAAACACATAAAAATAAAAACAAATGTATAAAGCCGGTATATTCGTCATTTTCTAACGCTTTATTCGAAACGACTCTCTTATATTACGTGAGCTTAATTAGGTTGATCATTTCTGATTGTGCATTGTTGTGATATATCAAATGATAACAAGTGAAGGTTTTTATCCATACTGAAAAATGAATACTACACCCGCGAAAGTTGTTGCTATAATTAATTAAAGCGTCAGAGACTATTGAATACACTATGTCCAATCGTTTTTATGTTTATAATAAGAACTTAATGTTCTTCAAAAGTGCATACAGTATTATTTGATTATAAGCTTTATTTTCTCATCTGCGGTAGTTTACAAAAAAGGGTGACATCGTGATAGTTTTGCTCTCATGTATATTATTCGATCGATCTTAATTACAGTTATATTCAAGTTGACTTCACAGTTTCCACGATGAGGTTTTAAAGAATAGCCCTCTTACTAATAAACGCGGAATAAAGTTATACCAGGTATAACTAAGGTATACCCATACATTTTCATAGGTTTATACCTGGTATAACTTTATTCTGCGGTTATTTGTAAGAGGGTAGGACTACTGGACTTATAAGTGTTAAATCACCAACCTGCCTACCTGCCCGCAAGCGTAGTGATTGATGGTCTTGCCTTCTCTAGTGAGGATGCGATTTATGTGATAATGTCCCAGGCTACAAATACATTCATCTATCCCAATATTTATACATAAATGCTTACTTGGGCAGTAAGGTGGATATGATACGCTGGGCCTCCTCGGGCGGCGGCGGCGAGCGCGGCGACGGCGGGTCGGGGGGCGCGGGCTCCTCGCGCTCCTCCGTCGGACGGAAACCCAGCGCGAACTTCGCTCTGAAACATACCACAAAAGGATACTTTACTCAGTGAAGACTTTTTGTTCTTTCGGGATCAAAGACATTGAATCGGGACTCGAGGACTCGTCGAGCTTCAAATTCAAAATTCAAATGCAATTGATTGCAACCATAATGTCAGGTGGTAAATATAAGTTACAGAAACAATTATGGACCCTGTCGGGCACAGCAACATTCTAGATACAGACAGTGTCTAGGAGAGAGGAATAGTGCTCAATATTTTCCATATCTATTAACATTTTAGTTATATTCCCTTTCTATGTGTTTTATTTGGTTTAATACACTTCATAGTCTTGACGTTTTTCTGGTGGTTGCGGTTGATTCTGGCCTTCAGGAGTAGCAAGTGGAATTTCTGAATCGACGGTTTCATTACAGAATGATATTTTAAGCTAACAGAAGAATAGCTCCTCTTGACATGGGCCTATCAATCAATTCAGCCTATCGCAGTCCAATGCTGGACATAAGCTTCTCCCAAGTTTCATCACAATGCTTGGTTTACCGCCTTCTGTATTGAAACTCTCCCAGGCGTCTTTTAAATCTCATCTGGTGAACCCATCCTATCTATACGAATATTATAAAGAGGTCAAGTTTGTGAGTATGTAGGGGGTAATCTCTAGATCTACTGAACCAATTTTGAAAACTCTTAGAAAGCTACATTATCCATAAGTGTCATAGGCTAAAATTTATTTAAAAAAAAATTGAAATCCTTATGAAAATTGCAATAATTTAACCCAAAGTAGTAAATATTGCCTATAAAAATACTATTATATTACTACTATTGATGATACATAAAAATTTTGTACTACATGATAAAGTATATTTTGTACTAGATGATAAAGTACTCATTATTAGCTACAAAAAAGTCTCATAGTTAAGTCACAATAGCAGCTTTTATGTTCTAAAATTTAATTAGATCGCCGGTAGAAACAAATGTTGGTTACATTCGTATTGTAGTATTAATTCTTATACAAATAAATAGTTTAACAAATTGGTTGGTAGATAGGTATGTAGGAAGGTAGGTAGGTAGGAAGGGTACGGTAGGGTAGGTGGTTAGGGTAGGTAGGTTTGTAGCCAGTTGACGGGAGCGAAACCGCGGGGGTCAGCTAGTCTCTTAGTAAAGAAGAGAAAAGTAAAAGAGTTGAGTGCTGAACGTTTGAGGATGATGTATTGTTTGAACCATACTGTTATAGGTAAGTATAAATCTGTAAAATAGATATGCTATAACTAATCATATAATACTGCTACTTAGACGCGTAGAATGTTATTGTACTACAACGGTAGAACTGGACATGGAATTGTCTAACCAACAATAGTCTGACGGCTTCGGTTGGGTATAGGTAGGACATTATATTATCAACCATTATCTGTTTTCATTGTCTTTTGTCGGGGACTAAAGTGGACACGTTATTATTAGAACAAGTCTATATTTGGGTATACAATATTAGAATCAATAAGGCAAGGATTTCATAGAACTGCTTGAGATGAGTTTTTGCCTTGTGTTAATGTATTCTTTTGTAAAAATAACCATTAAGAGTCGCAAAGTGATGTGATCTTGAAAGCAGAAATTCTCCTGTTTTTAACGTCACCGGTGCTGAACTTCAGGTTGCTACCCAAACTAGAGCTGGACGTTGCGAACTTTAGAGGTTACCGGTCTACTAAAGCTGAGAAGTATCTTCCGCATCATATTTATAATCCTACCCTGATTATAAGGGCAGGATTTTAAGCACCTGAAGTAACAGGTGCTACATGTCAAGCATCCCGCAAAAGCATGACGTCTCAGCTACTTTTCATACAGCATCTGTAAACTAAATATCCCTACGCGAACGATTTGCTCACCTCCTGCCGTTCATGCTCATGTATCCATCGTCTTCGGAGGTATGGCCGGCGAGCGGCGAGTCGTCGTCGGTGGCGGGAGTCGCGGGGGTGGCGGGGGTGGCAGGGGTGGCCGGCGCGGGGGGCACGCGCGCCTCCAGCGAGCGCGGCTCGCCCTCGTCGTACTCGCTCAGCACCTGGTCCAGTAGCTCCAGCGAACGCTGCACGTCGTCGCACCCGCTAGAAATAAGGTAAATGTTCAAATTAAACATTGTGTTTAGGTACTTTATGCTTGTTTAGTAGGAACAAGGTCAATGCTACCGGTGATCAGGGCGCCATCGAATCAAGCCTTTGATCTAAATGCTCAACGAAAACCTCCTCAGTTGTTCAGGCTCTTGGCTTTTATGCCTTTGGCCGACACGACTATTGACACAATGATCACACGACAATCAAGAGTCCTTTAGAGAACTTCTAAGAAAGAGGAAGAATATATCGATCCCTTGCAGGATCAGGGCCAGCAACCACTAAACCTTATTTAATAATAGCATGTGTTCAGGAGACTATATGCACCTTGCAACCTTGATATTTATATCAATAGCCATTTAACTCTTTGACTTGCTGAACACATCGTTAATACTCATCATGACGTACAGAAAGCCGTCTTTCTTGGTTGGCTTAATATGCTGTTCCAAGAAAGCTCAAAAATATTTAAAGTTCCTTCATTGAAAAAAAAGTGAAATAACCAGAGATAAACACGCCTGAAATTTGTAAAAGAAATAGAAAAAAACTTGAACTATAATTTAAGGGTATTATCTACATCTATAATGGGTAGGCCATTAACAATTCAGAAAGGTTTTGATGGACGCAAAGCCGTAAAAAATCCGTAACACCGCGCACCGACCGGCGTCTATTTCTAAAGCTAAACTATTTATTGAAAAGAAATAAGGGCCTCGTTCCAAAAGCACCAGTATTCAATAAAATCGTATTCAATATCTCCGAGTCACCGCAGCACTAGAGCGAACCCAATTTGCAACCGTGCAATTTCCGTGATGGTTTTCTAGTTGGATTGTCATAGTAAATAAGTCAGTATAACAAGTGGCGAACGAGGTCGCACCACTCAATTCCCCGAGATAATGGTAAATTGAACTCATTTCCTTCACGAGGACTGGCCCCGCCTCGAGAACGCTTCCTTAACTGTTCCATTAGAACCGAATTAGAGGATAACGATATGGTTACATCCTTATATCAATCAACCGTGACGTACTTCCATTACGGTGATTTTATCTGGAACAGGCTAGGAACGTTCCACAATTTGCTTATCAGACACTGTCGGAATATATCGTCTGAACATTTTTTGCTTATCTATCATCTAAAATACGAACGAGTCTACTCTACTTTCTCCAAAATGAAAATATTATATTGCAGTAAAAATGTTTTTGTTCCAAAAGGTATCATAAATTCATCTTGGCATTTACTTTAGGTGGGTGCTGTCGTTTTATCCCTTACCTATTGCTGTATGTATACCTAGTGTATTGTTTTAAAGGTCAAGGAAAGTTACGAAGATCGCTTATCGGGGGAAGGTTACAAAGTAACCGTGTCATTGTGAAAAATTAAGAGGAAATATGGGCAGAGAGCGCCGACTGAATTTCCTAAGTAAAAAGTCATAATTCGAGGTTGCGCTCTCGTCTATTTCCTCCTTCAATATTGGACCAATTTAAAAGATATTCCATGAACTGGTAAAGTAAGATATATACTATGTCCCTATGTTTTCCTTTTTCATTTATATTTGTCAAATTTGGACACTAAGCCTCTGTTGACAGCATTATTTGAGAGTTCTAGTGCTTCTAAAGATAATGTATGATAAAAAAGGAAAACATAGGGACATAGAATATATCTTTCATTGTCAGTTTATGGAATATATTTTAAATTGGTTCAATATTGGAGGAGAAAATAGACGAGAGCCAAACCTCGAATTATGACTTTTTACTTAGGAAATTCAGTCGGCGCTCTCTGCCCCCGTTTCCTCTTAAGTTTTAATTAATTCATAGCAAATTGATTGAGTCTGCGAGCTTATTAAGCAACAGAGGTATATTTTAAAAGAAGCATGTATTCAGTACTGAAAAGTGGTTCTCGTGGAAGGCACAAAGCAACCCTTTAGATAGGAGAGTGCTCTCTCGCCATCTCTCGATAAGCATCCACCAAGTGGGGCGCCATCGGCCGGCATGCTCTTATATTTGCGCAATAAATTGCTTAAAATGCAAGGATCGACCTTAAAGATATTTAAACTCCGCTAATTAGTTTTAAATTGTCTGAAAAATCCAATATGAAATGTATCAAGATGGCAAACAAAATAGACACTGCAAAGTCGATGGAAACACAGTTGCTATTCGGTTTTTGATTTATTTCATAAATAAAGAATGCAGAATTTAAAAGCTCTTCAAATGAAGTGACCTGGCTGAGGCGGGTTTTTGTAAAATCTTGTTATGAATTCTTGACACGGAAAATCCGATATTTGGTTAAGTCACCGCTATCTCGATGAGCGCTTGTCTCCGCCGGCGATCTGGGCGATCATTAGTGTTACCTCACTAATGATCCTCGCTGCACGGTCGAGCATAAGGACACCAGCAATCAAGTGGAAATACTTTTCTGGAGACAATCCATTGGTTCAATTTATTTAGAATCTTATCTGATATCTACACTCTTAGTTACGCGGAATATAAACCATAGCTATACAAAGAAGACGAGTGTTTAAATAAAGATTTTTGAATTTCCATATACCTACCCACAAAAATTAATAAGGTACCTGACGTAGATTAAAATACGTAAGTGTGGTTTACGTTTCATAAAACAATAACTACGTTGTTTTAGATTAATTTAAGTTTATATACTAACAAAACTTGCACTTGAAAAGGATAGTGCTTACGTTGTTCCGTAACAAAATATTGCTCACGTATTTTGGGGCAGTACATTTAGCAGGTAACACAATATCGGTTCCGCATCGGACGTACGGCCGCGGAAGCCTACTTGGCTATGCTCAGTAGACTTGTGCTCGCCTGCTCGTGGGTGTGTGTATCGCGTATTGCATTGTATCGCCCGCCTGCCACAAAGCAGAGCACTCAGCATGAGTGCCGCGGCGGGCGCGTGCCTGCCTTTGTTTTATTTCACCCACACTCCTGCGCTTTCGAAAGTTTTAAGGGGAACTTCAAATTGCGTTTCTCCTTTTAACTGTAGCTGGTTTGCGCTGATTAGTTGGACGGAGTCTGTTTAGCTGGTAATTTATTTTTATTAGCGGTCACGGTATTTTATTCATCTCTGTATTTGTAGAAGAACTGCTGTTAATTAATGTTATTAGAACGTCGACTAGATGAGAGATCCTTTCTCATCCTTTGCGTGTCACACTATTACTGTCGACGCTTCACAGGAAGGCCTACTTCTTGATACGGTGAGGCAGGTACTATTTATGCGGAAATGAGTGCAGCGAGGCGGAAGTGTAAAGCAACCCCGTGTCGCACCCCCGCGCGACGCCCTCGGCCGTCGACCTCGTGTTCGTACGCGACGCTACCACACTCACTACTTCAACCTCGCTACCTCGCCACGCACACAATAACAACTCAATGCCGACGGCCTCTCAGCGGCCCGCTATGGAAAATCTCTCAAAGATCAATCAAACCTGAACTCGAGGCTACATTGTCAACAGATGGCGTAATGCGATCCTAGGTACCTACCTACCTACCTAACTCCACATTCATGATATTCGAGTGCATACCTATGTCAGTAACAAAGGATTCGTGCCAGCTCTAATCAGGGACTGGATACTCGTATGGCATAATATAATCTGCATAGTAATATGGAAATGGTTTCTTTTTACTATGAGTGGGCAGATAAAATACAGGTTTCATGTTATTGTAATGCTCTTTTAACAAAAACTGCTTGCTCCTAGTGTTTTTTATAAGAGTATGTTGTATAACTTTAAACATCTAACCATCAGAAAACATGTACCTACTTATTACATTAACTGAAACTTGGTAGTAAATTCAACCGAGAAAATCCGAATAGTTGGTTGAAACTTCAAAACTTTTTCAGTCCGGACATAATTCAACTAGTTGTTAAAGTGTACAGAAGTTGGCCAATTAGTTTCTAGGAAGTTTTGTTGGTATTGTTCTTTAGGGAATGAACACGTAGAGGTGCTTTTAAAATCATTGAAGTCGAGGCACAATTTTGGGCATAGTCGTGGTGTTTCAGGACCGTTTTCATCATCATTTTAGGCCGTTATGCGTTGAGTGACTCCTGAAAACGCGTGCACGGAATAGGTAAGTACCTAATTAAAAATTCATCATGCTTGGTCGTTGATGTCGGTTGCCTCGTCGTCATCCATGAGGAAGAGTAGGTAAAGACCAATGTAATCTCTCGGAATGGTCGGAAACAATAATCTGGTTATCTTTAAAACATATTCTTGTACCGTTAAAACTATATCTTTCTCTGTGGATCGCTAAACAATGTTCTGATTGAACAATGCTGCTATTTACAGCAGATAACTTATCTACAATTTAAACATTACATTGTGATCGAAATCTCTGTGTTACCCACGCTGATCTGAGAATTATAGGAAACAATGTATCAGTGCTTTTCATCTCGTAGAACCAGCTCAGAGTCAATTTAGAGACGCGACCCGGGTTTTCCAAGAACTCGTAATCGGCAAGCTAATAACTTGTTACTTTAGAAACGCCTGAACTTTAGCTGATTTGTTATCTATAAATATGTATTTTATTCAAGTTCTAAAGATAAGTTACCTTATAAACCTCTGTATTCCCGTGGTAGTTATCTAAGGCCCGCTAGCTACAACCTGGGTTAACTAACTCCAAGTTAGTAGCTAACACGGCCAATTATGTAGGTATACATATTTGTTATTTAACCTCGAGTTAGCAACTAGCTCTGAGTTAAGTTGTTGGCGCAAGTGGGCCTTAGAAGGTTATAATTGGCAACATTGACGGTAATGCGTACATTAGACCGGATTGAGGACATCGGAAGAAATAACACATGGCTTTTATTAACCCTGATTACAGGGATGATTATACTACCCAAACCTACAACAATCTTTACCATATTTTCGTTTTCTCTAAATAGGTCGGGGACGTCGGATTGGCTTTGGGGTGGGCTTCGAGAATAACCATATATTTTGCAACAGGATTAGTCTCGTTAGCCTTATTCAATAAATTAAAACGTGTACCAAAATCCATTTAGTTTGCAATGTAAAAATAAATCCGTGGCATATTACAAAATGGCGAGTTACGTGACCAAAATACTAGCAATCGGCTCGTTCGACATTTTTCCGGAAAGTGCTTTCACTAAAATGAAAACTTGTTGTCGTCTGTGAGTCTCATCATAGAGGAACATCTAGGTTTTTGTATAAATATTATTTTTACGACCACAATCTTAAACGATTGCCAGGCCATGATCGAGCTTTTAATCGGGCGTGTTTAGAAAATATATTTTTAAATTAAATTAAATTTTAATTTTATTTACAATTTTAGGTTTTGATGCTCTGTCAAGTCTATACCTCTACCACGGGCACCCAACGCGAAGAAAGAAGATTTGATTCAAATAAATTACACTAGATGGCGTGATAACCTTCGATTTGTTATTTAGTTTTGTGAAATATTAAGATTTTCTAGAGACCTCTCTTATGCACATAAAGGAATATTGGGCTCTTCACATTTCAAAGATTATTTAAATCTTTTAAAATCATTTCCAATAGATGACGCGGTGTTCAATTTTCTCGATTTTAAATTTGTTATGTAACACATTATGGCACAATGAAACTGTAAAACATGCAAAAAATACTACGAAAAATCTTCGCTGTATTTAAAAAGATAGTATTTACGAACCCTTTTACTTGCAAGTCGCTGCTGCCACCATCTATATCCGTGCAACGGAACCTAACGCGATCGATGTTCTTGGAAAAATAATCAGTTTAATCAGACCAAAAACGCTAGTTACGAAGGCAAGGTTTCTTTGTATGGGATGAGGCATCTGTATGCTAGTATTATATTATCTGTGTGTCTATCTAGACTCCGAAGTGCGACAGGAGAATCGAATTGTATTTAAGTTTTCTCTAAGTAGATACTCACTAGATAAACCATAGGTCACCTGTAACCAAGCTGACAATCTAATAACGATAACGCTAGTAGGTAACGAATAAATGTATGGGAATGACACACCTGAACGTTACGTGGTCAGACCATACAAATAGAAGGCGTTAACGATTGTAGAAAGAGATTTGATACGAAACGTTTGTAACTTGGCTAGGGTTGGTTGTACGAGGTAGATACTTATAACAAAAGTAGGCCACTATAATCTATGATATTTCAGATATTTGGCTCTCCAAAACAGTGAACAGTTTTAATCGAATTTTGTGTAACAGGAAATTGGGATACAATACGGGATGTACAGACAATACTAACGATGTAAATAGGCAAAGTTGGTAAACCCGTATCAGTCGTATCATCAAACGCACTGCCATTAATTTTGTTCGCTTGAGTACACTCGGAAACAAAACAACTTTGTTACATTGATACGGTACACTTTTCTACGCGACGGTCTAGGCTTAGCTTATTCAGACCAATCCCGAAGTACCTCGTACCTAACGACTTCGACCATATTATTTATCAGCCATGATTGAATCACATATAGGTAGGTATGTACATTGTTCTCTATAAATAAATTTGTTACCTAGTTTTTTCCCGGTGTGTATGTTTTTTTTTTAAACACTAGGTTTTTTCCCCGGTGTTCTCTGTTATAACGGATGTTCTATAAATAAAAGACATTTTTTACAGAGATCTACTTTAACAAAATTCCTTAAGTACTGCTCAATGTTTCTTAATGAGCAACCTTACTTTTGTTTTACATTTTCTGAAGTTAAAATTTAGTTACCCTATATAGCATTAAATGTTGCTTGATAGAGTTTTATATGGAATATAATAATTTTAGTTATAAAAAAAAAATATGAACGGTCTACGGCGTAGGAAGATCCTCCAATGTTGAACTGGAGTACGTATGTACCTAAGTACATCTATAACGATGTTCCTACTATTTAATAAAGGTAGTATAATTTAGGTAGGTAGGTAGGCCTTGCTTTCAATCAAAAGCCTTTGTAACTTTGGCTCAGGTTTACAAAATAAATTAATCTAAGTGCAAGGTAGGTACAGAGCGTTGTCTAAACATTATTGGAGCGCTGACTTGTAGCGGAAAATCCTCACCATCTTGGTCGTGTCGGAAGGAAGCTTTGAGGACATGCCAATAACCGCTGGAGCGGTAACAACACCTCGTACAAACAAGGCCCGGAAGCAATTCCACTCGTGCGTCCAAGCAATAAGGTTGACATTACAAATAAGCTTTACTATTATCGGCTGCAGCGACTTAAAGCAATTTTGTCAGTCAATATTGAAGTTTTCAACTCATAGGAGCGATGTGTTCTCTCGCACTAAAATACGGTGCTTACTTACTGAACCACTAACATGGCTGCGTGAATCTAAGAAACACAATTTTTGATATTTATTTTAGTTATTATAAGATGCTGTCTATCTAGGAAACTTTACTAACTGAGAGTGTATACTGTATAGCTTGCTTCTTATCTTAAGATGATTTGCGCAATGCACAGGATATGAAGACATCCTTTGAAGATGCTTTAGCAGTTATCGTTTAACTAACAGTAATCGAATATGTTTGAACTTTCAATTAATTACAACTATTAGGTAGTTATCACACAGTCGATGTATCAAAGTGAGGGTAGATTACGCTTGGCGTCGTCGGATTGCGGTGTTAATTAACCAATTAGGTCTCGTCAGCGGCCTCAGCGTACCCGTCAGGCGGCCTCCGTACCCGTCAGGCGGCCACGATGGCCTCGTTAAGGTATTAAAACGGCCAAGCAGCCTCCTGCGACCTTATTATCAATCCCAAAGGCCGACAGGCAACTGCTATACATAGGCAGATAATAAAACCGACTCAACCCTTAAAGACTGGGAAGATTTATAAGCCGTAATAAAGGTAATGTACCTATTTAGACAAAGCTCTTTTGTTGTTTCTCTTTACTGAACCAATATATTTTTGGTAAATTTTATTGAAAGATATCAATTGGAAAGTATAATTTACAAGCGTTGGCTGTTTTATTAAAAAACCGGCCAAGTGCGAGTCGGACTCGCGCACGAAGGGTTCCGTACTTGGTAAATTGCGGTTTACGATTTATGACGTATTAAAAAAAAACTACTTACTAGATCTCGTTCAAACCAATTTTCGGTGGTAGTTTACATGGTAATGTACATCATATATTTTTTTAGTTTTATCATTCTCTTATTTTAGAAGTTACAGGGGGGGGGGGGGGAGGGGGGGTGGGACACACATGATACCACTTTGGAAGTGTCTCTCGCGCAAAATATTCAGTTTAGAAAAAAAATATACTTGAAACCTCATTATCATTTTTGAAGACTTATCCATAGATACCCCACACATATGGGTATGTTGAAAAAAAAATTTTTTAGTTTCAGTTTCAAGTATGGGGACCCCCAAAATGTGTTGTTTTTTTTCTATTTTTAAGTAAAAATCTGAATGCTGTTCACAGAATACATCTAATTCCCAAGTTTCAACAGCATAGTTAAAAACCGGCCAAGTGCTAGTCGGACTCGCGCACGAAGGGTTCCGTACTTGGAAAATTGCGGTTTACGATTTATGACGTATTAAAAAAAAACTACTTACTAGATCTCGTTCAAACCAATTTTCGCTGGTAGTTTACATAGTAATGTACATTATATATTTTTTTTAGTTTTATCATTCTCTTATTTTAGAAGTTACAGGGGGGGGGACACACATTTTACCACTTTGGCAGAGTCTCCCGCGCAAACTATTCAGTTTAGAAAAAAATTATATTAAAAACCTCAATATCATTTTTGAAGACCTATCCATAGATACCCCACACGTATGGGTCTGATGAAAAAAAATATTTTTAGTTTTAGTTTCAAGTATGGGAACCTCCAAAATTTATTGTTTTATTTTTATTTTTGTGTGAAAATCTTAATGCGGTTCACAGAATACATCTACTTACCAAGTTTCAACAGCATAGTTCTTATAGTTTCGGAATAAAGTGGCTGTGACATACGGACAGACAGACAGACAGACAGACAGACAGACATGACGAATCTATAAGGGTTCCGTTTTTTGCCATTTGGCTACGGAACCCTAAAAAGTGGCTGTGACATACGGACGGATAGACAGACAGACAGACAGACATGACGAATCTTTAAGGGTTCCGTTTTTTGCCATTTGGCTACGGAACCCTAAAAAGTCATGTGCTCTGCGGAGGTGAATGTTGTACACACGGTGTATTGTATTTCGACGAGTACAATCTGTGGCCGGGTGACATTTTCACCCTAAATCTCGTGTGAGCATTTCATCGAAGCCGTGTTCACGACGCGTGGGTGTACGTATTACACATACACGGGGTTCAGGGGGGCGTGGGAATGCAAAATATGCGGTACCTACATCGCATTTTCATTTTAATTCCGAGTGGTCGACTAATATTTCAGCGAAATAAACGCTCTCCCCGCGCTAATTTACGATACGAGCGAGAAGATTAGTATTTATGGATTTTACTGCTTGTGGCGTAATTAGTGGTTATCAAATTAGTGCAACGGAAATTTTGTCATATTTTTATGTTTAATACCGCAGTGAAGCGAGCGAGGGTCTAGTTAAATGATCCCCTTTTCGGTACGCTATCGTCGATTCGTCGCGTGTTTATTCCTGGCCCGCCGGCGAATTTAGTTTATGGTTTATATAAACTTAATTAAGGGGACTTCGTTGCTTAAATTATGCTACTTTAGAAAGTTATAATTGAAAACTAATATTTTTGTTAACTATTTTATTTGGAGAGGCCTCAGTTTTCGTTATTGATAAAGTTTCATGTACCTACATCTAGTTTTACTTTGCCTTTCCAAATAGTAAGCAAATTAGCCGATTTTTTGCTACTCCCGGTTTCGAAAACTTTTAGCTGTGGTGGCGAACATTTATTTCGTGGCGCGCCTGTCGTGTCAAGCGCCATAGAAGTTGATGACACGCCTATTGTATCAGCCATGTGTAATAAAATATCCTTTTTATGCTGATATCACTGATTAAGTTAAATTTGCGTCAAACGTCAGTTGTAAACGGAAGGAAAACTCTGGTTTAGGTGGCTAACTACATTTATTTTTAAGTGTTTTCCTCAAAATGGAGAGTAAGTGGATTTTAAAAAAAAATCCGCTACGTGTCGGTTGGGCTCTACTTTGACTGATTTCTTGGTAATATGTAAAGCAAAACTTTAAAATGGCCTTTGCCAGTCTCTTTTCGATAGAGTACCTATATTTTTTGGACACAAGTTGTGGCAGGCAAGTAGATAACCCCCCCGGTGGGTTCCCGCATTGTCGAGGCGGGGGAGCTCAGTAGCCGTGGCTTGGACAACCACGGTGAAGCGAAGAGGAACCCGAGGAGGGGCCGCTCGTCAGGGCTTTTGCCGATAAGGCGACGACATAGCGGCCAACTTGTAGGTTGCGGTGTTGCCTAGGCAACATCGCAACTGAGGTGGGCCGCGATGTGGTATGGAAGGCATCGCTGCTGAGGGTTGGAGGCCGCGGCGGTAGAGTGGTAGGTGGCGGGGCCACTGTCCTGACCCGTCACAGGGGGACCAAGGGTGCCATACACGGGGTCGTCTGGCGCCCATGTGCTGGTTTGGTCCCCGGGGTGGTCACGGCGTACATTGTGTTCTGGTGCGCCGGTGATGGGGGGTTAACCCCAGAGGAGGGTCCGGAGACGGACGGCCGCGGCGGGTTCGCGGATGTATGCTGACGCGTTCCCGTGTTCCTGCCATAGGCGGCACAGGAGGACACCGTGGAGTTTTAGTGGGTTAGAGTCCCACATAACTGCGCTATCTCCCCGTGGTAGCGCAGTATGCATGAGCATTTCTCCACGCTAAAAAAAAAAAAAAAAAGGCAAGTAGATAAAGCTTGATTCATGAACTCGTGAGCCAACATATCCCCCGGGTTCGGAGTAAGGTCGCTTTTTGTAACGGTTGTAAAATATTGTGTCAAGCTTGTTTAATTAAAACGCTATTTAATTCTAGGATTGTGCACGGTGTGCGATTTCTGCCGATTAATATTTATGGAGGTAGAAATGTTGTAATGTAATAGGTTTAAAGTAGTCCACAGCGGATCTTTGTCTCTGAAGTTTGCTCTGCGAAACATTGCGCAAGAAACAGTTTGTCATCGAGTATACTGCATGGAGTAAGCGAGTTAGGACGATGCGACAAACGTAAGCGAGTGAAAGAGGCAGTTATACAATGCTATCTTCACCTTCAACATTGACACAAAAATTGCTACTGCGCCAAATGTTGAATACAGGCCGGCGGATCACAAGCCAAGAGGCAAAAACTGGGACCCATAAGCAATGCTGCGACTCTTGGTTCCTACAAGGTCTATACCTGCTAAACCGCGATACGTGGCAGCGGTAGCTAGGGGTCTGTTTTTTTGGATACCGGTTCCCGTATAGGTGGAAAGTGACACCAAAATACACAACTTACAACGATTACTCACATTTTATTTATTTATTTATTTATATCAGACACAATTCAAGTCCATAGTTATACAAACATCAAGTTATAAAACAGATAAAAACCCAAAATAAAATTAATGTATTAAAAAAAAAAAAAAACAACTCAAAAAAAAAAAAAGTCTTTTTTGTTCCCGCGGTGGTCTCCTGGTCAATCCAGTGTCCGGCCGGGGGTTATGGGAGACAACACAAAAATCCGCTGTGAAGTTTTTAGCCCATAAAGTATGCTGTAGCGTTTGTTTTCTTATAAATTAAAACATTCGAAATAGTTTTTCAATTTATTTGCTAGTGATAGTGCCAACGATTGATTTATCAAAGAACTGGCACTGCGGCCCTGGCACACAAACATCTATTAAACTTAATTGGAACTTAGAGTGATCTTTGTTTTCGTAAACAATTAATTCACTGATTGGAAAATCGTTACAATTTCTCTCGAAAATTGAATTTTCAAAACCAGTTTAAGATCGGTTCTAACTTTAAATTATCTAACGATTCAGGGTTCACAAGTTCTAGTAAGTAGCTACATTGTTTCAAAACTTTATATTGACCAGTTCAACTGTAGCCAAGTAAACGACGGCTATAGAAGACATTAGTCAAGTTAAGACAGTGGCTGTAGGATTGTGTCTGGAGAGCTGCATCCAGACGATCGATTTTTGGCTGTGGCCAGACGGACTACGACGACGCGCCAATGAAAAACTATGCTTTTTGTTCCCGACTGTACTACCAAGTGCCAACTCGTTCGCATTCGTAAATCGACAAACTTTATGCTAATCGAGTATAACTATCTAGCTACAGTCTAATTTGTGATGTTGAACATCTTACTTTTTATTACCCGACTGGGATATGTGTTTCGCGCGTATCTTGTATGTATGTAATATTCTTTATTACCTCATATCTTTTAAACCACTTGACCGATTTATATAATTAAGACATCGATAGATAAGTCTTGACCGCGCAAGTGTTCTTAGATAGGTGAAGTTCTAAAAAAACAAACATGGCGGCTTTTGGGCGCCTTAATGTGTGGGTTCCAATTTTTTTTATCTTCCAAACCCATCGCGTGGGGTATCAAAATAAAGGGTTTTAAGAGGTGATTACAAAAATATATACCACTTATATGTTTAAAAGTAATTCGAAAAAAAAAAAAACTAAAAAGTTGTAAATAAAAAAGTTAATTTGAAAATCAAAAACCTGCTGTGCACTCGGAGGAAACATATTTGCGAGCTGGCTGACCACCTGATCCTCCGACTGCACAGCATGATTTTTTTCTTGTTTACAGCTTTTTAGTTCGCTTCTTAATCAGTCGGGTTTTTGATTTTAAAATTAACTTTTTTTAAAGTCTAATTATTTGTGTAAATATTTGGATTATGAACAGTTTTTGCTTAGGGCTTACATACCCTTTAGTGCCGTAAAACGGAAACTTTCTAAAGCATACCTACTCCTTACTAACGGTTAAGTTAAAAGGTTTGAAAAAATTAAATATTTATTATTGATTCATGTACATAATTTTGAACGCACGGTTTTTTCGTGTAAATAATAGTTTTGCTTTAAAAAAATAATTAATAACACGATATTTTTTTGCAACTTTTGGTAACTCCTCCAAAACGACTTGGATGTTTAAAAATATTTTTACACAGAAATATTGATGGGTAGAATTTCTTCATAACTAACATAGCTTAGGTAAATCAGATAATATTTTGGAAACAAAACTGTTCAAAAGGAGGTTCAATATTGATATTTAGACATCGAGCGGACGCACGGCCAGTACTGCGTTAACATTGGGGCGTATATAGCGCCTTAAATGTTTGTTATCGTTCAGACGTAATACTCGGTCATACTTACCTATCTGTATTTAAAACCATTAGGTAGGTACCTAAGCTACATAATCTCCCAGGGTGTCCGCCACGGGCTTATAAAACGGTTTACAAAAGCGTTGCACCATAATGCCGGTAAGAGAATGACGGCAATAATACCATCGAGGGTTCCACGCTTCATAAATACTGACACAGCCCCCCTAACTCCCAGCTTCATAAAAAGGATGCGCAATTCTTACAATTTGCGAAGTTTGTGAGTTTCTCTTTATGTCTGCCGTTACGTAACGATATTTGTTAAACTTTTGATATGAAGTGTAACAAGGGGAGTTGTGTCCAATAAACATTTCTAATACGATTCGCGATGGTATTGTTGTTTAGCTGGTTATTTCAAGAAAATGGGTGCTGCGGTATTTTTTTTGCAAATGTTATTAGACTCTGCGACATTTGCTTTCGGCAATTTTTGGTATTTATTCTGGCGACCTATTTTAACGTGGGTTTAGATAAAATAAGAATCCGGTATACCTAGTTAAAATCTCATAAATTGATCAGTTGCTTTGTCTTCCTGGCGTTAATTCATCGTGGTCAAGCACTTTCTAAATTCCCTTCTCTAATTTTATTCCCCCTTCAGTTGTTTGGCGGGTTATTTTAAAAACAGGACCAAGGTTGATTTTCTTTTTAAATCAGTACCAACGATCAAAGCTATGGCGTCATGTGAACAAGTTCAAGAAAAAAAGTTCAGTTCAGAATACAAGCAATTTACATCACTGGGTAAACAAAACGAAATCGCACAGGAAAGTAATTTTTACGAATTAATAAATTGTCGCCTCCCTCGGGTGCGACGACACTCGGCGAGGGTGCGGCCCCGAAGTACGAGCATAAGCAAATGTCGGCGGCTCCACAATGAGCGGAGACGCGCCGGATGCTGCAGCATTAGTCGTGATTTATACGTCTGGCAACACTAGCGCTAACTCCACTAACAATACAGGGGTTGCAGCCACATGTATCAATGGGCAACTCTTTCCTACCTACCCTACGGAGCTTAAACAAAACATTATCCCAAACGCTATAAACATGCAAATAAGTATCAGAGCACCACATCAAAGAGATTATTCTGATGGAATTTAAATATGAATGGCTAACTTTTGAAATGCAACGAACCGGTTCAATGGCGGCTTTTCGATTGTCCAAGAGTGAAAGATATATAAAAACCAACACCAAATTGTTGTTTTGTGTTTAAAAAAAACAAGATTATTATGGCCTAAATTATTTTGTACCTACTTACAATAAAAATTTCCGATGCTTCTATCATAAACGAGAATTGCGAGCGTTGCGACAGATGAATTTGAAATTGATTACCGTGTTAAGTAGGAATCACTTTAGCCACAAGTTGAAGGGTTGAAAGAGATGTCATTTTAAAAATCAATATAATCACGGTCGTTTACCTAACCACCCCTACAATTTGTTGAACCCCATCGGTCGCCCACGGTGCACTCGAGCCGCCCCGAGCCGAGGCACCGCTCTTTAAAACTTGTGGGTAAAATTTGATCGCATACCCTTCTGCCACGGCTGTACGGGTAGTCGGGATGTCGGGTACCTATCTGCAGTTAATTATCTGCGTGCGGAGGGGACGAACAGGGAAGACTTCGCAAAATGCCAATTTCTCCCCCATTCGGGCCCAAGATTCACGTCGAACCATTGGAACGATAAGCCCCGTAATTAGTTTTAATTAAAACCATCACAAAATAAATGGTTGATCGATATCGAGATGTTATTTTGGTATTAAAGCACCATTCCGTGTTTAAGCGCCTTGTGTGCCGAATAAAGCAAAACCGTCAGATTAAAATTCGCTGAATATTCAGACTGTCTGAGACTTTAGCGATAATCCCATTCGTTGTGACCAATATAAATATAATGGGTACTAAAACAAGAAGAAATTTATTTATTAATTTAAACTTCATGTACAATGGTTATAAATAGGCGGACTTAATGCAGCAAGGCATTCTCTACCAGTCAGTCAACCTTTGGGTTCAAAAAGACACAACAGTGGTAGGTGTACAAAAAAAAATATGAACAATAATTATATTCAGATATTTAAAAAACTACCTAACTAAAAATATAAATAAATAATTTCTAAATAGACTAATAAATATTATAATAAATACCAAATTCTAAATGAGATTGAAATTTAAATATAATAATTCAAACGGATTCTACGCTTAAATGACAATTTACTCTCAGCTTTTTTGATGTCAAGGGGAAGCACGTTCCAGAGTTTTATGGTTGAGATAGTGTAAGAATTAGATAGAAACCCAGTGCAGAAATTCGTTCAAGCGTTGGATTTATATGTAGTGTGAAGTCATTAGCTGTTGTAAGCGAGAACGATATACCCGGGCGTGGGAAGTGGGGGCTCAGGAAGGACAGCGCGAGTCTGAAAGAACTCCCTCACACCTACATTTGTCTCGAGATTGTAATTACCGCCATCAAACGGATAAATTACATTAATCACACTTGCTGTGACGGTCAGGTGCTAATGGAAAGTCTCGTCGGCGTTGCGACTTCTAACTTGTTAACGATGACATGATCTTCTAGAACATCGTTAACTGCAATGCGACGCGATGATACGGTCTGACATTGTCTTGGTGTTAGAGAAAGTTTGTTAAAGTTTAAAACAGTGAATAAGTGGTGTTTGAATGGGGTAGTTTAGTGCGTCCGTGTGTGGTTGTATCAGGACTAGGGAGCTATGCGGCATGAGGTGGTGTGCGCTCGGGCGCCTCCCCCAGTAATTAGCCAGGAGCGCGGAGTGACATGCTCCCGACGCGACGCTGTTTGCTAACATCACTACCTCCGCATCCATTCATAAAAAGCATTTGAGACGAACATTAGCTGTTTATGTACATTCCAACAATGGCTAAAGTGCCCATAAATAACATGCGCTATCTCATTCTGGATGGCGACAAAGAATTAATGTGTGTGCATATTTTCTCACAATATGCTCATAGGCGAATATTATCCACTTACGAAAATCTTGTTTGATAAACATCAATCCTCATAGAAAGAGCTTTACAAGAAAGACCCATAAAGATGTAAAAAACACTTCTAGATTGTTTTCTAAAGAAGTGCATGTAAAAATATTTGTTTACTGGCAAACTGATACGAGCTGCAATGCATGTGAAAAATTTTTAACAGACTTAAAAAAAAAGGTGTTTTTCAGTTTGACCCGTATGTTTGTATTTATGATTCACCGCGATTTTCTCGCGTTTGGCTACACCGGATTTGAAGCGGTTTCAGAAAAGTATTTTTTATATTCTGGAGAAAGTTTTGGTATACAACAAATGAATCCATGACGTCGTCCGCATGGATCCGTTATGTGTATGTATGTATCTTTGTCCACGCATTTCTCCAAAACTGGTATTCGGATAGTGATCATTCTTTTTTTATTGGATTAAGTATCTCTTAACTTAGGTCATAGTGCTAGTTTCAATAAAATCAGTTAAGCAGTTTTCAAGATATGGAGCATACAACCGAACTCTTTAGCGAGAAACAGCACGAATGTGTAAATTGAGTTATTATGGGTATTTTGTCAATCCTTTAGGTACCTTTCTATGAAACTTTCTCAACTTCTAGTGATTTTGAACCAAAACTAAAAAGAGAGATATAATAACGTGTATTGTTTTTGAAGTGAGAACGAAAAGCGGGCCAAGAGGCTCATCGGCAATGAGGCACTGGTTAAGTCAAACCTCCAGAGCCTTGAACATCGTCGCCGAGTTGCCAGCTTGTCGGTTTTTTATCGGTTGCATTTCGGGGAGTGTGCGATGGAATTGCATGATCTAATTCCGCCAAGCCCGTTTCGTCATCGGACTACAAGACGTACGGCGATGCGCCATCGGTACATGGTGGATCACACCCATACGCACTAAACGTTTTGGAAATACTTTCATTATGCGTACAGCTAAGGAGTAGAATTCCCTGCGGAGTCAGTGTTTCCCGATAGCTACAATCTAGGGGTCTTTAAGTCAAGAGTGAATAGGTTACTTCTAGGCAAGCGTGATCCATCGTCGACCACATCATCGCTTACCATCAAGTGAGATTGAGGTCAAGCGCGAGCCTATAATATAAAAAAAAGGTAGTATAATTTTTATGCGAAAATATACTACCTTTAAATCATGCTGTGCAGTCGGCGGATACATACGTGGGACACTCAGAAAGTTTTGCGAAACTAAAAAAAAATGTTCTATACGTACATATATTTTTATTAAATCTTTTCAAAGTACTTTCCACCAGCCTCTATACAAAGATTCATGCGCCTAAACCAGTTTTCAAAACACTTTTTCCAGTCCGCCGCAGACACCTCGTTTACAGCCTGCTCGAACGCAGCCAGCGCATCTTCCGGCGACGAAAATTGTATCCCTTTGAGCTGATTTTTTATTTTTGGGAATAAAAAGAAGTCACACGGTGCTAGATCAGGGCTGTAAGGAGGGTGACCCAGGAGTTTGACTGGCGTGCTGTCCAGGAAGTCCCTCGTTTTGAGTGCGGTGTGCGCAGGTGCATTGTCGTGGTGGAGCAGTAGCCCGCGGAGCCCTGTGTTTGGTCGCTTGTTGCTTATAACAGAGAAAACTTCTGGCAAACATTTGGTAGTATACCATTCGGCATTAATGCTTCTTTGATCCCGTAAGGGAATTGATACCAAGTGGCCAGTCAAATTAAAAAAGCTAGCGATCAAAATCTTACCCCCGCTTCTAGATCGCTTCACTTTGGTAGGCGTTGGCTCATTTTGAAACACCCAAACAGTCGACTGGCGCTTGGTTTCTGGGTCGTATTGATAAATCCAGGACTCATCACCTGTAACGATGTCGTAAACACGCCGAGACGAGCCAGCTTCAAATTTGTTAAGCATATCACGGCACCATTCCACCCGGGCCTGCTTCTGAGCATCGGTGAGGTTGTGCGGCACCCAGCGTGATACTATCCTCCTCACGCGAAGATGGCTGTGTAGAATCTCGTGAACGCTTCCCGATCCAATCTTCAATATGTGTTGAATCTCCTGATATGTAATTCGCCTATTGTCTTGGATTAAATTTTTCACTGCTAGCACGTTTTCTTCGGTAACAGCCGTCAAAGGGCGACCGCTTCTTTCGTCATCCCCCAAAGTTGGTCGACCGCGCTTGAATTCGTTATACCAACGATACACGGTTGCCTTGGAAGGGCCTTCATCCATGAATGCCATTTGAAGTCTATCGTACGATTCATCCGGTTTCAGGCGACACTTGAAATCGTATAAAATCATAGCTCTAAAATGTTCCCGGCGCAGATCCATATTTCAGTGAGACACAATACTTTGAATTAACTCGCAAAAAATGTGGAGGGAAATTTTGAAATTGGAACTTACTTATTTTTACTTATAAATAATCATATTTTCGAAAAACATTATAACTGGCCAGTCTCCCATATATAAAAACTTTTTTTCGCAATACTTTCTGAGGGGCCTGGTATTCGCGGGCTGGCTGTTCAAAATCTGGTGTATCCTCTGCCTGCACAGCATGATTTTTTCCTTGTTTACGACTTTTTAGTTCACTTTTGAAGCAGTCGGGTTTTTTGATTTTTTGAATTTAGTTTATTTATTTATAACTTTTTTGTTAGTTTTTTTCGGATTAGATACATTTAAACATATAAGTGTCATATATTTTTGAAATCACCTCTAAAAAATCTTTATTTTGATACCCCACACGATGGGTTTGTAAGAAAAAAAAAAGTTGGACCCCCACATTAAGGCACCCAAAATCCGCCATTTTTCTATTATCCAATTTTAATGTAGCCTATGACACTCGCAGGGTTAAGACGCATCGATTGACGTATGAATCATCAAAATCGGCCAACGCGTTTGGTCTCCATATAGGAACAAACATACATACATACATACATAAATACATACATACATACTTACATACATACATACATACATATATAAATACATACATACATAGACTGATAAACACATTACCCTCCTTCGGCAGTCGGGTAAAAAAAAATCACTTCCTCGTGTATTTGTAAACATTTGTAATGAATCTACGTCGGCGTCACTTCTAGTCACAGGAACTAAAACAACAAAACGAAACACATAGGAAACCTAAGCGGAGTGGGGGGGTGGGGGCAGAGGGGCGCAGGAAGCGGAACTGCGTACAGCTTAGCTCGCTGTTTTACACGCAACATAAACAATGTGCTTACAAATCTCACAATATCATCTAGTCTGGAGGAATGCTGTGCGGAGGCTTCACTTGAGTGCCTGCTCGTTAGTGAGAGAGCTTAAATTACGCCACAACTCCACGGCAGGCGGCTCTTACATGCGTAACTTACTTAAAATACGCCAGACGCTACGCAGAAAAATGTTTCAATTTAATTTATCTGCGAACACAACGAAGCTAACGATGTTATGAGATGAGCAACACGCTTCACAGGACAAATATCGAAGTGTTACCAACTTTATTATTATTATATCTTGCGAGCTGTTTGTTCTCGAGAGTAAAGAAAATGTTATTATTTTTGTGTCGCTCTTGACTAGAAATGTTTGCCTTTGTAAGTTTTTATAATATTATGTGAAGTGCCAAAAGAAGAGAGTTCGTATTTGTACTATAATGGATGCAGAATTTGAGACACAAAGTAATTTTAGAAAGACATTTCTATGACTTTGAGATAACCTTTCTACTTGACGATGAATTACGTCAAATAAACTTTTACGTCAAGCAAGCTAAAAATTATGTAAAAAAACTGGCTAAGTGCGAGTCGGACTCGCGCACGAAGGGTTCCGTACCATTATCACCAAAAACGGCAAAAACATCACGTTTGTCGTATGGGAGCCCCACTTAAATATTTATTTTATTTTGTTTTTAGTATTTATTGTTATAGCGGCAACAGAAATACATCATCTGTGAAAATTTCAACTGTCTAGCTATCACGGTTCATGAGATACAGCCTGGTTACAGACAGACAGATAGACGGATCGCGTAGTCTTAGTAATGGTCCCGTTTTTACCCTTTGGGTACGGAACCCTAAAAAACGACGACATTGTAGAAAAGTCTGTATTTCTTTTTTTGGTAGGCTTTAAAAGTCGACGCGCGACGTTTATTTGCGTCTAGGTAATCTACAGTCCTCCTACTAACCAGTACAAGTGGTTCTTTCCAAATTCCAGAGTTGTTGCAACTCCTGTAATATTGAAGAAAACCGAAAAGCAAACTATTCGCATAACATAATCCGTATTTTCCCTATAACCGTATTATGCAAAAGTTTTCTTCGAGTACTTTCTCTGGCGTCTGCGGCTCCTGGGGCGTGCATCTGCTGGGGTGCGTGGGGTGGCGCCGGGGCATCGGGGCCGCCGGGGTGGAGGGGGCCACCTTCACTTTCGTCCGCCAGCAGCCAGCAGGCCCCGACCTTCCCAACTGCACAACTTTCCCAATCCTATCTGTTAAGCCTTTCGTAACTCAGTTATCATGATATTAAAAGAATTCGTCGACTATCGCAACGTCTACAAATATTTCGTGTCGTGACGATATTTCAAAACCCTTCTCGCTTTTTGGAAACCGTAAATTGAATAATTCAATGTTTGTTTCGTAAATTGTGTATGATTTCTTAATATTGATGAATATTCGCAAGCGTATCTTGTTATGTCCAATCAACGGAGCCGTCTAAAACGCGTTACTGATTTCAATCAATGTGTAGGTGATAAGCGAAGAGTAAAAGATTTACTAATACTGTATACTGTTACTACACGAGAATAAAAAATTACAACCGACTTCCAAAAAAAAAACACTACAAAGTGAAAAATAACTTCAATTTCGGAAGTCGGTGTTCCTGTTTTCGTTTCTTCGTTTTTTGACACCGACTTCCGAAACTGAAGTTATTTTTCACTTTGTAGTGTTTTTTTTTTGGAAGTCGGTTGTAATTTTTGTAAAAAAGTTTTTTTATTTTTCACTTTTTAGCTGTGGTTTACGTACATAATGGACCAGTTTTATAGATTAACCCCATACCATGAAACTTAAACAAAACCGTTGTAATTAGAGTATACCAGGGTGAACTGTTCACATCTGCGTACCCCTTTAGAGCGTACCAGTGTGATGTTATGTTATGAAATGGTGTAAACAATAAACAGACATGCGATTGCAGCTATCCCGAGGGATTTTCTGTCATTTATTCAAGAGTTCTGATGTATATCGCCGAAGTTCTTCATCAGATCTGGATGAAAATTAAACAGGACCACATGAGAAGCATCAGCGTTCAAATAAAAAAAAAAACATCAAGATCGGTTCACCCAATAAAAAGTTCTGAGATAAAAACATAAAAAAAAAATACAGTCGAATTGAAAACCTCCTCTTTTTTGCGAAGTCGGTTAAAAATACTAGAAAATTTCTACAATCCATAAAAGGCTGACTTTCTCTAGACAACTATCGCCAGGGATTAACAATTTTCCTCTCTACAAGACTCATAGGTAAGCATGGCATAACAATTAATTGATTCACTCTCTCTTTTAATTTCTTTTTCTGTCTGTACTCATAATAAAACGTTCAGTTCAATAACCAATCAGGTACAAAGTGCAGCCAATTAATTTCTAGTGGGGTATTAAGCTGTAGGTGTGCATGTCGGCTAGTTTGTCTGCTTTTATGAAATGATTTCATCGAATATGGCAGAACAATGGGCTTACACAGCCTGCGGCATCATAACAGCTGGTCAGCGGAAGGCCGACATCGTTCCATTATGGAAATTGACAGGTGGACGGGGTGCCTAGGCTAGACTGTGGGGTATTCGCCGTACCTAATACGGGTTATTAGATTTATTCTGCGCGTAAACACTGATCCTACCGAAAATATTTTTCGTAGCATTTCATTTAGCAAATTGTGTTATTGGACCTTATTCTTATTTTTTATTGTACACATAACATAAAAACTTACTAATACAATGGGACAGTTTATGAACAAAGGCGAGCTTAACCCATAGTTGGGTTCTCTAACAGCAAACCTCAGTTGCGTAGAGAAATATGCATTTGAGGATAGCAGACACATCTAAGTGCACAACAAAAGCTTATTAAACACTCTTAACAATTTTAAATAATTACTCACTAAATAAACTAAACAAATACATGTGAAACACACAATGCATAACCTTATTTATATAAAACTTTTTACCGTTTGATTAGTTTAAACTTTAAACCATAGATTTAGTATGTTCAACTAGAAATTATTATTGGTCCACAGAAATAATAAGACCGCCTTGATGTAACACTTCGCAGTGTGCACACTGCAAAAATGATTTTTGTTGCTATAATATTTCTTTGTATATTTAACAATAGCCATACTAAGCTATAATCCAGGCTGTATAAGAGAATTAAAGGAGCTGGATAGTGGCCTATTGATAGCTGTCTAAGCCCATGTTAATTGGGGCCAAATTTAGAATTATAAGAGCTGTGTAGCTGGATATACAGCTCTTGTACAGAAACCATAACAGCTAAAAGTTTTTAAAAATTCTGTTGTCCAATCACTATACAGCTATGTGTGCTGCTTGGGTTTTCGCTACGCAGTTTAAACACTGATAAGGCAGATTCTTAATTCAAATATAGGTAAGTATGGAGAATTTGCACAGTTTTATTTTATAAATGAGAATAATAGGTATCGATATTTTTTATTAGGTATATTTTGACTAAAGTTCACTCACATATTTAATGTTTTACTGAATCAAAACCTAAATTGGGGGGTGTAACTTTTTTGTATAACACAGTAAGTTATAGTGTAGTATATTAGTAAGGTCAGGACGGGGTGTCTTATCTGTGTTACAACACTTTCTCTGATTAGAGGAAGTGCCCACTAAATCATAGCGCACCCTAAACACGCGTGAGGCGTGGCAGGAATGTATAACAACTTTAACTAATACGCATGCATCATATTAACATGTTATTTCGGGTTGAACGTCTTGCATTTTTTATTTTTCGTTTTATTTCTAGACGGATTTAGGTTAATTAAAATTATTTGAGGGAACCTCGAGATAGATGTTAGATGGGAGAAATGATAAATACTTCGAATTTATTATGAGAGAGTTTTTTGCTACGGTACTTTTAGACATATTCCCTTAGATCGAAATTAAACCGTAGTGTTGATTAAATGTGGTCTTAGGAAATAGCCTAATTGCGTAAGTGAATTCAGCAAGGCAAAGGGTTTGACTCCATGAAAGAGTATGACAAATACTCAAAAAAAAAAATTTTTTCTTCAATGGGCACTTATAAAAAAGCAAAATGTTTGCAAAAGGTGCACGGTTTGGGTTGATCGTTTCCTATGGAGAAGAATCGGCAAGAAACTCCACGGTTACTCTTTTAAAAACTGGTTTGGTTTTACAATATTTCCATATTACCTACAGCATAAGTACCTAGGCATGGAGGGACTCTTTAAATTTTAAATAATTAGGTTTTGCTAAAAATTATTGGACTCTCTTTCATGGGGTCAAACTTTTTGCCTTGCCGAATTTACTTACGCAATTAGGCTGCAGGTTTGGCAGCAAATTGTTCGCAGTACTTAAGTTCTGATTAGCGTGCAAGAAAGAAGAAATATCTTCTACCCGTCTTCTTTTATGCTGAAGTAAGCAGTTTTAACAAAAGCCATTGGTAAACAGAAGATTGCATTTCTATGTAAGAAAATCGCAGTATCCCCCGTGCACAGACGGCATACAGATCCATTGAAAAACAAATTACAAGCATAATACAGTCACAAAAAGGTTTAAAATTGGCATATACTCGTAAGTCTTGAATCGCATACAAATATTGGGTGTATTGAGAAAGTGAAATGGAAAAGGAACAGCTTCTCAATCAAAGAGCAACACAAGTCCTAAGCAAATTGACCGAGCGCTCGAAGACGGTGAATATTTGGATTTGTACTCGTATTGCCCTTTTCTTGTAATGCAAATAGAAGTTTTCTTGCTGTGTTACTTATTTGAAGACTGTTTATGAACACAAAAGTACAAAGGTTTTTATTCTATCACCTTAAATGTTCCACGTGTTATTTGGCTTTTTGACATCATATCTATGTTGCAATATTTTCAAAAACACAGCATACTTACATGAAAGCTTTCAATCATAAGTCAGCCTTTTCTATAAAATCGAATAAAATCAAGAGAACTTTTATGATTTACCTCGATATTTCATTTACCACGAAATTCCAACCAACAGGAAAAATATCTCTCTGTGAAATATATCATAATATTTCGATTATTTATTCACCTCAGTAAATGATAACATGAATTGCTATCGTACATCGGAAATCGGTTGTACACACGTACGTAATCTGCGAAAACGTAAACGTTCGGAAACTGTGATTCCGGGCAATTACAGATTTTATGCTCCATTTTCGATTGGAATATTCTCAGTCGACATCTAGCCACGTGTTAATTGATTTTGTGGAGCTGGCAGAGTCAGCTCTGCAGACGGAGTCGACGGAACAAATCGAGTCACTCGTAATATTATTACCTGCATCTGGTACCTTTAACTAAGTTGAACTATTAAAGTTTATGAGCAGCACCATCTTGTAGTCATGTTCACAAAAAAAACTATTTTCCAATTTGTCCCATTCGATTTTATTAAAACACGTTTTTTTATTGAAACGATAACCAAGTTCAAGAATGAATTTCACTTTCATAACAATAGAGAATAAGTGCTATTTTGTGTGGGTGGTCTTATTTGTTTGTCTATAATATACGTTCAATATTAGACGTTCGGAGTGGTGCGCGGCGGCGGCGATCACGAACAAAATACAGAATCCTAAGCAAATTGTTGAAATGGGTCCTGGGCGCGTATATATTTACTTTTATCACAATATTGCGAACATTGCTCGGGGACACTTTTATACCACAGTTAAAGAATTTGTGGCTTACGTTCACATCGGGGACAAAATTCGTTTACATACCTACATATAGCGCGTTGTGTAACTCTAATATTAAAGTTTTGTCACTATTCATTATAAATACATTAGCGTTCGTCTCTAGCAAGTTCTTTTATGTTAAATCATCTTTACTTAAAAGGCGATCCGGCTTAATCATCACGCCTACGTAGTGCTAATGAAAACTAAAGTCAATCCTTGGAAACTATAATGTAGTCTTTATGTATTGGTAGGTAGTTTACAGTCCGTCATTTGTATCAAAATCTGTAAATATATTACTCAAGTAAAGCTAACAATTTTCTTCGAGATTAATACGAGAAATTGCAGGGTATACCTAAGATCAAGGGTTGCTAAGGCTACGCAGATAGATACCTTAGACTTAAGGTATCTTTGAAATCCACTCTCTGAGTCTATTCTTAGAACCCGTGTAGAGTGAGATCCATTAGTATTTACCTCTATTCCTGGAAAACTACTAGCAATCCGTGTCTAGAAAATTTAATACTTCCTTTGTCCGTCACCTACGGGGAAATTTATAATATTTGCCGGTTTTATTATAACAGCATGTCTTTAATAAAAGGCTTTGATATTTAGTTCTTGATTTTGCGCTGTGGGCTACACCACCTTCATATACATGTTCGTGCCTTTGTGTACCAACGTTCCATTGATTTATGGTAAGCAGTGCAGAAGAACGAGCGGCAGCTTAGACTCAGTAATTGCTTTCCGGGTGAGTCGACAGAATTTGCATCGTGCGCGAGCGAAGCTCCATCACACCCAGATGACAGATATCCATCACTTTCATTGTAACGTTTTGTAAATAAATACACATCAAAGGCTTGTTTGCTACGCTCCACGCATCAAGGTTCCGTTTTTAATTAATCAACCGTGTTATGAGCCATTCAACTCAATCAGTCTTATTACAAAAAGCGGTTTAACTAAAAACCCAGGTTTAAATCTCTATAAACCACGGTTTAAATAAAAATGATATTACAAATAATGGTTTAGCGATAAACCATGGACCATTCATGGTCTAACGCTAAACCTCGGCGGCCCCTAGTTTAACGGTGGTCTAAGTCGTATCTGTCAAAGTTTTTCTTTTAGGTTATAGAATCTTTTTCGATGTGTTGTGTTGTTTTTACCTGAAAATGGATATTAACATGGTGGATTTAATTGATATTGAGGATATTACTTTTCCTCGGTACTCCAATTCTCAGATGATTTTTTTTGGTGGTCCATCACAACACTTAATAAATTAACACATTATTAACAAAGAGGCTATTGCTATAATAGAGACTTGGAGAACTTAAAAATCCAAAGCCTAATGAACTTTGTTCAACGACTAACGAGCGATGGTTTTGTTTATTGTTATGGTTTCATGTAACGCGCGAGAATGTTACGTTTCGTTACACGTACGTAGATGTATTATTAGTAATTAATACGAATTTAAGTAATGTGCTTAAACCTAAACCAAACTGCAATCGATAAAATAACTAATGTTTATGTATATGCAAAATAACAAAGTGTCAATATTTTTACACTCCTAAACATCATTTAATCCTTATCGTATTATCAAAAAGTTTTCTCTTCTGGGCATACGGAACGTTTCAATTGAACGATATTATGGTGAACGAATGATATTTGTTTTATTCTGTGGTTGATATATTGACAATGGTTCAAATGACGGTACTAAGAAGACCAGGGTTTTTTTAAGTTTTGTAATACGGACAAATTTAGACCATGGTTTTGCAGATAAGCCTGGACTTCATAGGCCAGGTTTAAACTAATGTTTATTGAGTTTTTTGTAATAAGACTGAATTAGTCCAAATTGCATATCAAAATTAGTTTTTACGTGTCCTTCGGGTGCAAGTGCCGTAGAGAATACTAATTTTATTAAGTAGTGATAGTGATCCTTTCAAATTCCTTTAGCGTGGTAATGAAAGTGTAAATTATGCAGTTGGTGTTAGTTTGTGTAATGTGTAGGCAGTGGCAGTGCCGTCTAGCCGAGGTGCGACTCGAGTCGCCACCCGCCTCGTGCCGCCCCGCGCTTCGTGGCAGATGTTAATAGGGGGCAAACACTGAAAATAATTATGCAGCCCCCGCCGGACGCGGGCGCGGTGCTTCACAGTATCAACTCGATGCAAACAAGATTATACCAAAAACTAAGGCTCGTGCTCACCGCGACGTCTACCGACATTTGTGTCAAGTGTCGCTCGAAATTAGAGGCCTTCGTATTTTCAATGCGGATACGTGGCGAGGGGATAAAACAAACGCATGATTTTCCGAGAGTCTCATGGATTGAAGGGTCATCGTGTGGAGAGCGGCAGCTTTGATCTGCTGCGGTAATGCGGATGGCGGACCACATTCGCGGAAACTTTTACGGGACACTGACCCACTTCTAAACGACCAGTAAAAGTAATCTTTAAGCGGCCCTCTTGAAGAATCCTCCCCTATTACAGATACTCATAAAAACAACAAGCACCGAGCCTTCATTGTAAAGTAAATAATAAACTAGAAATGCCATTTACTTTCAGAACAATAGTAGATCAAGCACAGACATTAATCTAAATAGATAACGCAAGTCCCTCCATCTGTATGAAAACCGAGCGTGCCACTTTTTCATAAAACAATTGAAAAACAAATTTACTTACCAATGAAAGAAAACATTTCCAATGCGTCGGCCAACTTTTTCTATACATCCTTTACAGCTCAATATGGCATCAAAAGGCATTTTTCTAGATTTCGGTGGATTTCCGGTGGCGATAATGCTAAATGAAAAGCTCAGCAGTTTACGATCATTGATCGTAACTTTAATCCGTTTTTGGCACGCGAAAGTAAATACAATAATGTCATCTAGTTAGATTTATGTCTGTGGGAGCGAGCATGTTTTCATACATATTTTTAAAACAACTGGTATGTACTGTAAGGACTTACCATTTGAGAAGGCAACCTACTTGCCTATTAAAACACTGGCAATATTTATTACTTGAAAGATGTATGAATTTCGAACAGAATAGCTGTAGATGTTTTTTGTTAATTTTCAATGTCAGAATTGGATTGAAGCCGCCCAAAGGCAGGCGTATTGTAATATCTTGCTAAATATATATAATATAAAGTTATTTTCCATGTTTAACTGCTGATCACCCTATCTACCCCGCACCTCGTTGACATCATCGGTCCAGTTGATGACTGTTATTTAAAAAAGTAAATATATTTATGATATTATGCCCTGGTGTAAGTTTGATGAGTAGAATTTAAATTCGATGCGATCCAGCCTTTCCTTCTCTGGCCTGATAAACGCACGAGATCGAAATATTGTATCATATCTGAATTTTTGAATTTAAACCCCATCCGGGTCGATGTGAGTTGACGCATCATTCTTATTAGTGTTAGGAGGACGCCTTGTACCTTTTTCAGAGGTTTTGGCCAAGGAGGTTCAAGCATGACTGCGTTGATTTGTTAGTGCGTATGTGCACGTCGGCTGAAGTTAAAAGCACATATCGGAGTATCCGGTAATTCGTTTGTCATGATTTTGCCTTCCCCTTTTAAGGGTCGTACCTCAATTGTACTTTGATTCCTCTGTTAGGTAAATGTTCGGGTTAGGATAAGGTAGGATTCATATATCCTTTCAAGACTTAGAATAGAAGCACCTCATATGATTCTGTGCGCCTATTCGTAGGGGCGTAGCTCATGTAAGGACTTACCATTTGAGAAGGCAACCTACTTGCCTATTAAAACACTGGCAATATTTATTACTTGAAAGATGTATGAATTTCGAACAGAATAGCTGTAGATGTTTTTTGTTAATTTTCAATGTCAGAATTGGATTGAAGCCGCCCAAAGGCAGGCGTATTGTAATATCTTGCTAAATATATATAATATAAAGTTATTTTCCATGTTTAACTGCTGATCACCCTATCTACCCCCTTACAGTACCGTGGGAGATTGGACAACTCGTGTATCTTAAACCCGCTGTAAAAAGATAATGTGACGTTATTGTATACCTTATGTATGGCGGAGGCTTTGTTAATCCTCGTTTAACTAAATTATTACCAGTTGCGGTTGTAGAAGGTGATTAAATCTATAATTACACACGTAGCGGCGTAGCTCGTTGGGTTCTTCATTAGTTAGGCACAGACACATTGAAAATAAATGTCTGTATGTTCTATTGTTCGGATAGTTTGTATATCGTAGAGGTGTAATTGTATCTATAGTATATGTAAAGTTATCCGATGTATGAACAATGCAGGCATTCGAGCGACGCATTGACCCACAAATGGACGCGAGCGAAGGTGAGACTTTGCACGTCGAACAGCCAATCAAACTTATGAGCAATTTCCTTGCCCTATAGAGGTGAGATAGTCACGGATTTATGAAAAGTCCGGTATAGACTAGCTGTTCCCAGCTACTTCGCTGCCGTCAACTGGCTATTAGCTAGCTACCCACCTACCGTATAAACCGTTTTTACATGCTTTATATTAGCTTCACCTGAATACAGTATGTTTGTAACCGACTTCTTTGGGCGCGATTTTGACCCACTTTAAACGGCCAGATTTCGTTCAAACTTTGCAGATTTATTGGGGACCGATGACAATGCATTAATTTGAAAAAAAAATAAAAAAAATCACACTATTATTAATTTATATTTATTGAAATTTTTAACACTATTCTTAATTTTATTTTATTAAAATTTATTTTCTTGTTTATTAGTTCGGTTAAAAAATAATAATAAAAAGCGTGTTTTTTAGTTTTTTTAAACTATTATTTATTTTTTGCTAGAATGTACTTTGGTAGATCATATGCTCGCCACTGACGTCGCAATCGGGGTGGCGACCTACTGGGCCCAAATTTTTTAAAGAGTTTCCCATCGACTCTAAAAGAAGAAGATTTATAAGAGATAGATTTATATTGTCGAGGGCTTTTTTTAGATATACTTAAAACCAATATATTTGTAGATCGTAGTACTAACGTATAATTAGCCACTACCCCAGCGCACGCGGATAAAGCACTTAGATAGCGCTTTTTCTTCCCACTTACTTTACAAATATCAATATTTAAGGCTAACCAAGAACTTAAGCATAAATCTAGATAGCCTAAAGCCTTCCTCATGAATGTGGCTATCATATTCAAGAATTTTCAAATTCAACTGGTAGTTCCAGAGATTAGCGCGTTACATCAAACAATCAAACTCTTCCGCTTTATTATATTAGAATAGTTAGATCACAATTCCTTGGCTGTTGGTAGTTGATGCTTCATGCATATGGAATATTCTTTAGAAACTTGAATAGAGAACAGCTCGCAACAGACAATACTCTAATGGGATTTATAGTGTCACAATATTGTCTTACGAAACCTTAAGGCGCTATATACGCCCCAATGTTAACGCAGTACTGGCCGTGCGCCCGCTCGATGCCAAAAAAATAATATTGAACCTCCTTTTGAAAACTTTTGTTTGCAAAATATTATTTGATTTACATATGCTATGTTAGTTATAGTTATGTTAGTTATAGTTAGAGAGATAAACCGTCGAATCCGACTCGGCTGGGCAGCGTTCGGGAAGTTGCGCGGTGTCTTCTCGTCCAACTTACCACAGTGTCTCAAGACAAAAGTCTATGACCAGTGTGTGTTGCCAGTGATGACATATGGCTCTGAGACGTGGTCGCTTACAATGGGCCTTATCAGAAAGCTAACAGTCACTCAAAGGGCAATGGAGAGGGCTATGCTCGGCATTTCCTTGCGTGATCGAATCAGAAATGTAGAGATCCGTAAGAGAACCAATGTTACCGACATAGCTCGAAGAATTGCCAAACTTAAGTGGCAGTGGGCAGGGCACATTGCTCGCAGAACGGATGGCCGATGGGGCAGAAAGGTTCTGGAGTGGCGACCGCGAACCGGAAGACGTTGCGTTGGAAGGCCTCCCACCTGGTGGACCGATGACCTCGTGAAGGTTGCGGGGATCCGCTGGTTGCGAGACGCACGGGACCGATCAATGTGGCGACGCTTGGGGGAGGCCTATGTCCAGCAGTGGACGTCTTTCGGCTGATATGATATGATGTTAGTTATGAAGAAATTCCAGCCATCAATTTTTCTGTGTATAAATATTTTTAAACATCCAAGTCGTTTTGGAGTAGTTTCCAAAAGTTGCGAAAAAATATCTTATTGTTAATTATTTTTTTAAAGCAGATATTTTAGTTACACAAAAAAACCTTGAGTTCAAAATTATGTACATGAATCAATGATAAATATTTATTTGTTTCAAATCTTTTAACCTAGCCGTTACTAAGGAGTATGCTTTAGAAAGTTACCGTTTTACGGCACTAAAGGGTATGTAGGCCCTTAAGAAAAGTTTAAGTGTTCGTAAAAGTTATCATTAAAGAAGTTTATCTTCATCTATATAACTCATGAATAGCACACCATACAATGTGTTAAAATTTCGGTAAAGTCATTACATACAATATGACATTTATAGAGTCATAAAAGCTGTGAATATAAGGCTCGCTTGCACTTTGTTGGTAGCGTAGCGTTATACCTGTGTTATAAGTAACATGTTATTATTACGAGGCGAGGGGCGTGCGTGACGGATCACCGCGAGATCAAGTCAAATACGCGTCCCCGCTGCGCCGCCACACCGCCACGCCGCGTGCCAAGCTAGCGTGCCGGTAAAACAATACGAGCAACACCCTTTTGAGCTTATAGAAACAACACACGTATTTTCAACAAACTTAATTTTCTTTACACAGCTTCCAATTTCAGTGATGAATTCGATAACAAAGTACTGTGAGGTGTCCAATGTTATGCAATATAAAATAAATGTAGAGCAGGTTAACAAAACCATTTCAATAGTTTATTTCGTTGTGCAAACGATGCAGTGTTATTGCAATTATCTCGATTGTTTGAACAAGCGCTAGCAGAATCAACTCGCAATGAATATCTAAAAACATTTCATTTTAATAACTGTTATTTCAGAAAATTTACATCAAAAGTTGGCGAGGTATGCAATGTACAAATAAAGTTCAGCCGAGTGGGAAGCAAAGTTGCAGCTAACAATTTAAAGTTAGTCTTGGATGAGTACAACTGAGGTGAGAAAATGTGGAGGGACAGCAACCGTTTGCGGTGTGGGGTGGGGGAGGGTGGACTGGACATTAGGTCTGCCAGTGTTCTCTGGCATTGATAAAGTTGCGCCAAAACGAGGGGTAAGTAACTTAACCGGCGGCGGTGCTCCAACTGCAGTTAGCCTCTAACATTGAACGCTACAAAACGTCGTGAACTGAATAACTAGACTCTGTCCACAGGAATTTCAGCTGTTATATTTGCAGGCAAATTATATTAGCGAATTACAATTTCGCATTGCGAACTATCAAATTACCGGTTTACGACGACAACGGGTTGGTGGACGGCTAGATGTTTTAGTTCGTTAATAAAACATCGTCTGCCTACCCGAGTATCGCAATGCTAAAATCCCTAATTAACGTGAACCACATCAAAGGAACGTGGGGAATATTCACCGGGGAGCCGTCTGCGAACTTCGACTGGAGGCGACAAGACGAATAGCGTCCGCACACCGCACCGAGCCCGCGCCGCACCGCTAATAGGGTGCATCGCGAACAGACTTGTTTACTATTGCACTCTAGAGCGGGATTTGTAACTTATCTATCGATTTGTTACTTTCAACAACATATTGGTAGAGGCACCTTGCTGTTCCCTTGTTAAAAGATTTGAGTTCTTAAGGTTCCCCCTAGTCGACGCGACGGCACGAACTATTTTGTGCGCGGGGTTAAAATGCATGCTGTCTGTCTCATCCGACAACACGTGCGAAAGAGATTGATGCTGTTATGAGCAGTAAGAAGCTAATTCTCGTACGAATTAGTACTTTTGCAAATTTGTAGCGAAATGGATGATGGTTTAGGACGAAAACGAGCGCGAGAAATTTTATAAACAGACCTTTGGGAGTCTAGATATCATGAAAAAACTGCTAAATGTATATTTTTCAAAATAAACTTATTAGCATTGTTGAATTACTTATCTATCCTTGTATGGAGGCCGTTATGCAATTTTCCTTCTTCTTATGGTATTTATTTCCGCCCAAAAATGCGTTAAAATTAGTGTTGAAATATGGAACTTTCGACGCTCATAACATTCAAATATTGTATGTTTTTAGTTTTTCTGTTTCCATACAGGGCTAGATAATGATGAGAAAAATTGATATTTTTTTTTATTTTGAACGTACATCGTTAAACAGTAGCGCAATCGCCAGACTACGTTTGTATGGAAGAATTTTCGACTAGTATAACCTTAACACCAGTAAAGCTCTAAAGTGCTCTCACTAATCCGATTATAAATTTTGTCTGTATAGTAATATAGTACACCAACATCTTAATTCAGTACAATAGAGTAAAATTTAAAAAAATCTATTCAAGTTAATGTAGGTGAAAAAGGTCGTAGCCCTTTGTCAGCTGTTAATATCTGCTGTAAAAGATATTTTTCTTTGTAGCCCTGAATAATAACAACAACTTTATCAGAGAGTGAAAAGCGCCGGATGCCTCCGGAGACCGGCATTAAAAATATTAAAATAAGTAATTGCTCTATCAGGCCTGCACCTGCCGCCCGCCCAGGCGTGCCCACCACCCGCCCTTACCGCCACGCCCTTAAGTACTTTGTGATAAGGGCAATCGTGCGAGCTTCTCTGCTCACTTTATGTATATTTATGCCGTTCTATTTATAGTGAGCACAAAATAAACCCTTCTCGACACGTGTCTCCGAGAGATACAAACAAACAAAGATTATGTTGTAGTGTCGCAAACATCCGCAGATTAGAGCAAGAAGTGCCTTAAATGTAAATGTAGCGAACGTGTTGTAGAACTTAGTATGAATGTTATAACATTGTGCCAATTACGTTAAGTGCCAAATCATGTCTGGCAGAGAAAGTCAGATGTGGGCCGACAACCGCGAAGAATATAGTCCTCGTGGCTTCATGTGGGGACGACGTGAAGTGAGCCATTAGCTGAACAAATGAATGTCTTAATACAACGATGATGGAACTTTAATACTGTCCACTGTGTCCATTTCAGTAAGAGCGATTTTATATTTATGGGAATAGTGTTTGTTTGCATGAAGTGAGCCATTAGCTAAACAAATGAATGTCTTAATATAAAGATGATGGAACTTTAATACTGTCCACTGTGTCCACTTCAGTAAGAGCGATTTTATATTTATGGGAATAGTGTTTGTTTGCATGAAGTGAGCCATTAGCTAAACAAATGAATGTCTTAATATAACGATGATGGAACTTTAATACTGTCCACTGTGTCTACTTCAGTAAGAGCGATTTTATATTTATGGGAATAGTGTTTGTTTGCATGAAGTGAGCCATTAGCTAAACAAATGAATGTCTTAATATAACGATGATGGAACTTTAATACTGTCCACTGTGTCTACTTCAGTAAGAGCGATTTTATATTTATGGGAATAGTGTTTGTTTGCATGAAGTGAGCGATTAGCTAAACAAATGAATGTCTTAATATAACGATGTTGGAATTTTAATACTATCCACTGTGTTCACTTCAGTAAGAGCGATTTTATATTTATGGGAATAGTGTTTGTTTGCATGAAGTGAGCCATTAGCTAAACAAATGAATGTCTTAATACAACGATGATGGAACTTTAATACTGTCCACTGTGTCCACTTCAGTAAGAGCGATTTATATTTATGGGAATCGTGTTTGTTTTCATGAAGTGAGCCATTAGCTAAACAAATGAATGTCTTAATACAACGATGATGGAACTTTAATACTGTCCACTGTGTCCACTTCAGTAAGAGCGATTTTATATTTATGGGAATAGTGTTTGTTTGCAGATTGCAATTATTTGTTTTATTTTATCATCAATAATAAGCTCTACTCTAGTCTAGGACCACAATCTCACCTGGTGGTAAGCCAAGATGTGGTCGGCATTTAGTTAGTGAACCGACTTCTTATGAGAAAATTTTAAAGACTGATTGAGTGATGACGATCATATTTTCGCCGAAAATTCAATTTCATTAACGTTATCTAGATGAAGAAGACTCAAAGTAGCAAGAAACGATCAGTTAACACGAGTAGTTAAGGTTAATACTCACTCAGCTCCATTTTTTCCGCCCCTGTGCAGCATGCCCGCTCGTGCCATCTCACGCCCACGCCCTGAAAAAAAAAACGTGCCATCCATTAGCGTCAAGTCGTCCTCGAGCCTTTTCCGCATCTTTATGCACACTAAATACAGTTTAGGCTCCTCTTAATTTATTATTAGTCGGATGATAGACCAAATTATGCCGGCCGTCCGTTATCTCAACTTCATTTTTGTCTACATAAATAATGTATTTTGTTCCAGACCGGCGAGATTTGGGTTCAACCGGCAATATTTCTTGAATATTTTGTCTTTCTGTTTGGATTTGTACAATATTTATTGTATTTTTGTTTTATACCGTTATAATAACTTCGATCTGTTGCACAGGAAATCCTGAAGTACCTTTCGGGAAAACAAAATCCGAAAATGAACTGGTACTTTGTAAGGCGACTAATTAAAATACAAATTTTCGGAATCCAGTTTTCTCTATGATTCATAAGTTTTATCAACCTAACATTTCACGGCAAACAACGAATTTTCTTTCCTATTACCTACCCAAATCTTTGAACAAATAACACGAAAACGGAAACAATACATCACCTTGAGCCGGATAAATTCCGAATCAATGTAATGCCTACTTGACAACTCCTTGGAGGATAAATGCAGTAATTTAACAATTTAATCAGCGATCTATTTGGCAAAGAACTTGATTGATGACCAGTCGACAATATTTCAGCGCCGGCGCGTGTTGCTAAAGCTTCTAAATTGCGACATCAACGGCGATAGGTACACACAATGAAGCCGCCCTGGATTTATGAGCCGCTTCAGTGTCTCGGCGCCAAGCGGCGTGAAATAGTTGGAGTTTTCTGATAATTACCGTCGAGAGACAAACTGTCGACTGTAATTATCTTATTTATATTGATGTCTTTCAGCTGTCGTCTTTCGAATTATCGATTTTCTTTGTTAAGGCGGTACCCCGAGCAAAACGCCGCGCAAGCCGTTTTTGTGCTGTTTTTAGGAGCTATCTACTCGTTATTTAAAAAGAAATATCAATTAATAAAAATACATTAAATTTCTACATAATATTGATTCTAAAATGTTAGATTTAGTTTTTTTTTAAATGTTGTATATATTTCACTAATCTACTTCCAAAAAAACATAAAAATGAGAAATAATTATTGATATTATGCATCTCCTCGTAAAGTATTCATTGATTATTTTTTGTACTCACACTAATGGATAGACAATTTAATAACGAACATTTTTGTAGAATAATTTTTTTCAAAAGACCAAAATTCGATTTTATAAACATTTTATTCTAAAATCTGGGCGTATTCACTACTGTAATTCATGCGCCACTAGTGCCGCTAGACCAATAGGAACGCTCATATCTCATGCCGATTTTTCGGTCAGGGTACCGTCTTAACTCTAATTGTAATCTTTACCAATAAACTAAGATTATATCGATAACTAGCTGACCTCCGCGGCTTCGTTCCCATCAGCTGGATATCTATCTACCTACCACTACCTACCTACCTTACCTACCCTATCTACCCTACAAACAAACAAACAAACTCTTCAGCTTTACAATATTAGTATAGATGTTGATAAAACTCCTTCGCAATTGAACAAATTTGATTATAATAAAAAAGGTTATAGTGAGTCAATCTTAAAAGATAGACATATGCTGTTGCGGATTTTTTTTTGAACTTTTAAAGAGGAACAATTCTATCATACATGATATTTGCGTAACTAAAACCGTTTACGCAGCGCACGCAACGGAAGCTCTCAAAAAGGAATATTTTGCCCGTTTTTGCAACATTTTTCATTTATACTCCGCTCCTATTGGTCGTAGCGTGATTTTGTATAGCCTATAACCTTCTGCGATAAATAGACTATCCAATACAAAAATATTTTTTATTTCCCAACCAGTAATTCCTAAGATTATCGCGTTCAAACAAACAAACTCTTCAGCTTTATAATCTAAATATATAAAATATATAATATATAAAATTCTCGTGTCACAGTTTTCGTTGCCAAACTCCTCCGAAACGGCTTGACCGATTTTGATGAAATTTTATATGTATATTTAGGGTATTATAGGTAGGGTAGGGTAGGGTAGGTAGGGTAGGGTAGGGTAAAGTTTGCCGGGTCAGCTAGTAATAGTATAGATTTTTAGACATGTGAAACTGCAAAAAAAACATGTCTAAAGATTTGCGGTGAAGCTTCCGTTTACCTTGCTCTCATTTTTGTAATAGAATTAAAGTAGGACGAAAAAGTGGATTGTGCACGATGTTTCCCCCGTAATCTGCCCATTTCGCTCCTCGTCTTCATAAGTGAACACCATTGACAGCCATATTTTCCGGGGGAACCGGTGTAATGTTATATATGGGAGCATGAACATACTTTAAGTATTCTTTAAAATGTTACATGTTCTTTTTATCTTCTTCTAACTTCGAGCTACGAACATTTTCCTTGCTTCTGAAGTTACATAAGTGGCTACGTAGGTTTTTGTGACATATATTTTGAATTTGTGATTGAGAATCAAATAGTTTATTCAAATAAACCTTAGAGGTACTTTTTAATTGAAAACAAAAAAACAAAAATAAGCAACTCCACGGACACTCTTTTCTACCAGTTTTAATTACAAGTTTTTGGTTACATAATTCTAGTTAAAAAAATACATATAAGATGTGAGAACGATGTAAAAAGACGTGCATGTAAAAGCGTCTAGAGTAACAAACAATAAAAAAAATACAATAACAGGCAAAGGCAGCTAAGTTATGACCAATCCTAACTGATGGCACCCGTTCACGAACATGACGCATGGATCGGCACCACTCAGCTCAACCATCATGAAGGGAACCGAAAGATCCAACACATGTGCCACAATAACATTGTCAATACCGTCATAACATTGTCGAACACGCTACATTGTTTGTTATTATTATTGTCAAATTAATGAATACGGAAACCGAATAATGAAAATAGATTCTAATTACATTACCGGCGTCATGTTGCTAAATATATTCGGACTATTCGGTTCATTCACAAAGTTGGCATGCCTGTTTGGTGTTACGTGCAAAGGGGCAGCATTATGAACTTTTAAGTGGATTACAAGCGATATTAGTCGTGAGCTTTCACTTTGTCATGTAATATAGCGTCGAACGCGAGTGATAATTCGGGAGAGCACGCGATAACGCCATTACCCTGGTTGCACTTGTCGACGCGCCTCTGTTGTGGGTAGTATCGGCATCAAAAGATTGTGATTGAACACGTGAGTGTTTCTACATATTATTATGGAAGCTTTGCCGGCACATGTGTGTGTATAGTTATTGCAGTGGTGGCTTAGTGGTATAGGCCGCGACTTAAGTTGTAGGTCGTGAGTTCAAACTCAGTTAGGCGCTTTACTTTGTATACATTATTTCACCAACACTGCTCTCAAAACGGTGAAGGAAAACATCGTGAGGAAACCGGCATGTCCTCAACCCGCATTGGGCCCGTATGGTGGATTATGGCCCATTCACAAAGAGGAGGACTGTGTCCCAGCAGTGGGAACATTAAAAAGGCTGATGATGTGTGTGTATGGCGGCGGCAGCGAGGTGCACACGGCGGCGGCTGACGCGGAAATTGTTTTCCAATTGCTACTCTACTGGCTGGTAATGATTTAACGTCATTCTGCGGCACAAATATCCGTTTTCACAATCCAATAGACAATCCGATAAAAGCTTCCTCTTTAGGTTTGTTTACATAAACCATATTTCACATGTAGCGCCGACTAAAACTATTTAAGTCATTAATAAATTCATGTTTCACATTATTTTCAGCATATTCCTTCAAATTTTATCGACACACAAAATGTTTAAACAAATATTATCGCGTGCTGTTTTCGTTATGGCTTATTTTATGATACAGTTTATAAGTTTATATTACTGCGCTAGTTTCGGAGAGTAGTATAACTTCGAATTTTGACGATAACGAAACATGTATTCACAAAGCGTATTCTATTTCGTTGAGAGAATACATAAAAACTAGCAATATGAAAGGAAAAAATAAAAGTGCTTATGTATAAAGGCATAAGTAAGTCGTAAAATGCTGATTCCGTTTTTGTATGCGGAATAAAATTGCAAAAATCTTATGCAAATGCGTGTTCAGTGAGTGTTGAGGGTGGCCGCCGTCCTCCGTCCTCCGTCCTCCGTCCTCCGTCTGATACCGTATCTCGTAACTGTGGCAACTGATAAGCGTACCTTTAAAGTTTACCCATTTTATTTTGCTCGAGTTACGGTATGTGCTTACCTCGGGTTAGTAGACCCGTCTTATTTCGTTTCACACTCAATATCACACGCATTATATTGTGTTTCTGCTGTAAACTGATCGCGTAAGAATGCTTATTATACAATGCTACGTTAGAAACACGTTATAAGCATTAATGTGAGAAAATATTAATGCTGACTCACCTAATCATTCGATCGGGGGGTCTGATGTGTTGTCTTGTAGGTTGGACCATTCCAGATACCTGAAACCAATGTTTCAAAGTGAATTCTGAATTCTCAAAAGTAAATAATACCGATTACAATGAAAAACACAAATCTAAATAAAAATTGGCGTAATCTAATGTAATATAAAACCGGCCAAGTGCGAGTTGGAATCGCGCACGAAGGGTTCCGTACCATTATCGCATAAAACGACAAAAAAAACACATCTGTTGTATGGGACCCCACTTAAATATCGATTTTATTCTGTTTTTTGTATTTGTTGTTATAGCGGCAACAGAAATACATCATCTGTGACAATTTCAACTGTCTAGCTATCACGGTTCATGAGATACAGCCTGGTGACTGACAGACAGACAGACAGACCGCGGGCGGAGTCTTAGTAATAGGGTCCCGTTTTTACCCTTTGGGTACGGAACCCTAAAAAACTAAAGTTACGAAGACATAAACTCGTAGTACTTGCTACGGATCTGAATTTGCAAAGCTCATTGCACGTTCATCAATTTCCTCCCGAAAGAAATAAAATCACGGAACTAACAAATGAGAACCTAGAGTATTGTGTACCTAACTATACATTTTCTACGTTGAATTATTTTAACGTAGAAATACATCGTAACTTTATATCGCCACATAATTATCACGACTGCACTAGAGCAACGTTCTATATTCAAAATATCTTTGGTCGAACCATGTCAAACCCGAAGTGATCATAGACTCTCGAAACTATCATAAGCTGCCTGGATTTAATATGAGCGCTACCTAGCACTACGTATATGTAGATGTGTGAAGGATACTCTATTAGAACTATATTGCGGACGAGTGCGCTCGACCTCAGCTGCTCGTGTCCCGCTAACACCGATCCAGATGACCCAAATGGAGCACCGACCCGTTTGCGGATCACTTCACTAACTAACTCTTGGAACAAAACGAAACAGACCCACCGACAGATTAATATATGGGCCGCTGCTCTCGGCACAAAAGCAATTGACAATTAAGAGCAGTTTGGGATCCTCCGATCTATGGTATATTGGCAACATAAATCCTCTTCGGCGTCACTCGAAATCGCGGTTTTTCGCGTCGCACCTGTGGCTGCAGTAAACATTTTTATAGCCCACAAAGTATGCCTCGCTTTGTTTTGAACGTTCTGCTTTGTCAAACACAACATTATAGTATTTATACATGGTTTTATATTTGGCACGCTTTGTTATGACACTGAACTTATTTATATTTGTGAATTCATTTCAGTTAGCTGTTATGAGGAGCTCGTGGCTAAATAATAACAGCCGCACGGGTCGATCTTCAAGATTAAGCAACGCTTGACGAGGTCAGTCCTTGGATGGGTGATAATTTCAACATACCGAGTTTCCTCCGTGCCTCGGAAAGCACGTTAAGCCGTTGGTCCCGGCTGCCATTTGAAGATCTTTGACAGTCGTTACGAGTAGTCAGAAGCTTGAGATCTGGCAACAGTCTAGCCAAGGGGTATCGTGTTACCCAGTTACTGTGTTGTGGAGGTCAGATAGGCAGTCGCTCCATGTAAAACACTGGTACTCAGCTGAATCCGGTTAGACTGGAAGTCGACCCCAACATAGTTGGGAAAAGGCTAGGCAGATACATTGATTGAATGAATTTCAGTTACATATTTAATAATATAGTTGTTATTACATAATTAAAACACAGGGTAGCGGTTAGCGTTTACAGGCAGACCGGTTGCTACATTTACTACATTAAAATTGTAAATGAAAAAAATGGCGGATTTTAGGCGCCATTTTGAGGGGGAACATTTTCCATCTAAACCTGTCTGTTTCAAAAATATATAAAACTTATGTTTAGATGTACAAAAATTCGAAAAAATAAATAACTAAAAGGTTGTAAATAAAAAAAGTTAGTTAAAAAAATCTAAAATCCCGACTGCTTAAAAAGCGAACTAAAAAGACGTAAACAAGGAGAAAATCAAGTTGTGCAGTCGGAGGATACATCTGGTTTTCCGACTGCACAACATGATTTACCCCTTGTTTACGTCTTTTTAGTTCGCTTTTTAAGCAGTCGGAATTTTAAATTTTTAAATTAACTTTTTTGTTAATTAGCATCTTTACCCAATGTGCAAATGGCAAAGTTAATGGACCATTTTAAAGTCCGGCTCTTTATTTGAAGAGAAACTCAACTGTGGGAAGTCCCATGAACCGATACTCCACATTAAAGTAACTGTGAAATTGTTAATAACGATCGACACGACTGTACTCACTAATTACTACCTGTAGGCACGAGGAAAATTAAACGAGAAATTCAATAAAGCTTCGTTCGTGCAAAAAACGGTCAGTTTTCCCGTTTTATTGTCATATACACGGTTTGTTCCGATACAGAGTTATGAAGGAGAACGGAATGTAGATAATTTACAGCGACAGTCGGAACAAAGGCATCTCTGGCACGCGACCTACATCCTGTGCCACTATTCGATATCAACTTCCTATGAAGTAACAACCTCCATACTGCCTTCCGGAAAATATTTCGATTTAGACTTAAGGTTGAACGACGGTCGACGGCACGAACTATTTTGTGCGCGGGGTTAAAATGCATGCTATCTTATCCACCAACACGTGCGAAAGAAATAGATGCTGTGATGAGCAGTAAGAAGCTAGTTCGCGTACGACTTAGCAATTTTGCAAATTTGTATCGAAATGCAAAAGAAGTATGTAAGGATCGTAGCAGGTGGCGTTCTGTAGTTTCTGCCTACCCCCATGGGAAAAAGGCGTGAGTTTATGTATGTATGTATCGGAATAGGACGAAAACGAGCACGCGAAATTTTATAATCAGACCTTTGGGAGTCTAGATATCATGGAAAAAAAACTAAATGTATATTTATAAAATAACATTATTTGCATTGTTGAATTAAAATCTATCCCTGTGTGGAGGCCGTTTTGCAATTTTCCTTCTTCTTATGGTTTTTATTTCCGCCCAAAGATGCGTTAAAATTAGTGTTGAAATATGGAACTTTCGACGCTCATAACTTTCAAATATATATATTTTTTACATTTTTGATTCCATACAGGATTAGACAATGATGAGACAAATTGATATCATTTTTAGGGTTCCGTACCCAAAGGGTAAAAACGGAACCCTATTACTGAGACTCCGCGGTCCGTCTGTCTGTCTGTCTGTCTGTCTGTCTGTCACCAGGCTGTATCTCATGAACCGTGATAGCTAGACAGTTGAAATTTTCACAGATGATGTATTCCTGTTGCCGCTATAACAACAAATACTAAAAACAGAATAAAATAAATATTTAAGTGGGGCTCCCATACAAAAAACGTGATTTTTTCGCCGTTTTTTTACGATAATGGTACGGAACCCTTCGTGCGCGAGTCCGACTCGCACTTGCACAGTTTTTTATTTTGAACGTACATCGTCAAACAGTGGAGTAATCTCTAGACTACGTTTGTATGGAAGAATTTTCGACTAGTGTAACCTTAAAAATGTTCGTCGCGTATTGAATCTAGACACGAAAATTCTATTTAATTATACCTACTAATATTACGTAAGTACTTACCTACTTACAAACCTACATACATATAAAAAATCAAACTATTTATGCAAACAATACAGCAACTAAGAATTGACTGCACAGTCTAACCGTAATGCCGTCAGTGGCAGTCTGAACAGTGCATTTCACTATTAGTCCGCCTCCGCAGCACATAATATCCTGCTAGGCACTGAGCAGCGGCACAGTTAGCCAGCGACAATGGAGAGACCTATTAGAGCCGTCCATGTGTGTTAACCAGTTTAGTTCTTGCTTGTTTTTTAACGTTGAATGGTCTGAAAAACAGAACGAGCGCCAATCGGGTCAGGTCGGCTCCAATAAAAGCTTGCCGAGAACCTGATGTTTATGCGACCGGCCCGTAATACAATTTGCGGTATCCTACCACTGCTATTTGGATATTATTACGTCAATACTGCATTGTAATTAACTTAATTAAGGAGGCTTCGTTGCACACACCTACTGAAATATTTCCTCTTACTGAAAATGTACGACGAATGTTTGTTTGGTAGTTAATTAACAAGCAAAACTAGAAATACCTACGCCACAATGTTACGTTATGAAGTTGTTCTTAGAACCTTTTAATAATACGGCCTTAAATAAAACAGAATAAAGACTGACTACGGGGGATGTTCGAAATAACTACACGTTTCAACTATTTTATTTTAATGCGAATAATTGCAAGAACCTATTAGCCCTAATTGCATGACAAGGAGCAGTTGTTTATCAAGTAATAGGCACGCTTAATAGGATTAATTTGGCTTCATAAATCAATACGAGATTGAATGCAGCAATTTTATAATGAGCGGATTATTGTGCGATTTTGTATTTATACAATACAATATAGTAAGTAGGTACTTAAGTAGCTTTTTTCCAGTACAGCATGTATTTTTAATACCTTTAGTTTACCTAAAGATTTTTGGTAAGAACGTAACCAGGTAAACATTTAAAATACTTTCACAAGCAAATTCTGGCGGTTCAAGTTCTTACGAGTATGTGTTTGATCTCACACCAACAAAGCAACATTCGCAAGCGGGTCTCTCGCTTCTCATTATCAAGGCTTGTTTTGTACGTTTTCGTGTTAGTTACAAACGACAGTTTTATTTTCATTATATTTGAGTTTGGCAGCGGTCGCACTGTGGCAGTGCAACGGTTGCATAAAGTGCACCGTTTATAAAATGTAACAATGAACAATATTCTCAGGCAGCCGTGAGCCTCTTAGCGAGACGGCAACCGAGGCGCTCCCCTACAATCTGATTGCGGCCCGTGTCAACAGTGCTGGAATAACTGATACCGTTTTACAAATCATTTCAAGACTCTTCAAGAAAAATTGAAACCAACCTTAAATATTTAGTTTTGTTCAATATTTTAGATCGTAGCGGGCAACTGCTCGCATTCAAGACAAGCATTTTGCCTTAATGGGATTTTAAAGACCCTGTGATGATTTTAATCTTAAATATTTGCTCAAAATGGAAACTTTATAGGTAAAATCCTTTTACAGATTATATCAGGACCTCGAAATGTAGTTGCAAGTCGGCGACTCTTTATCTGATTGTGGAGTGCCGCATGCCGTTACCGACTGAAAAACTTATTTGCCTTTGCTGAAGAACAAGTTTCTTATTCCACTGGTTCTCCGTTTCGATAAGGAGAAAATTAAATTTTCTTTAAACGATAAAAACGTCCGAATAGTTTATCAACACGTTTTCTTGAGTGAGGGCTGGACTGGGAACAAAGTTAATGTTAGTAGGCACCTACTTCTGCCGAGATTACATTTCTTTTGAAAATAAGCCTACTATACTGTTCGGTCATAAACTAGGTCATTTGTTTCAAAGGCGGCACGTAAACTGTGATAGTAAAAGTTTTTATGGCTCGATTACTGTGAAGACGGCTTGCTGCCGATAGTGGCCATGTTTACGGAGTCAGCATCGCTGTGGGTATTCGCTACCGCTTCATCAAGTTTGTAACTTTCGTTGTTACTCACTCAGATCTCGTTGGATTAATGACCACGTAATCAATCTGCTAATAAAAGAGAGACAGCTAGAAACGAGAGAGAATCAGATAGAGAAAGAGAGTAAATACCAGATGGGGTATCTGGTATTTACTCTCTTTCTCTTTCAGAAGGTGCATATTAGTGTATAGAAGACATCTCAGGTGAAGCAACTAAACCCCTAAAGTTACCTTTATACATCTCGTTAAAAAGTCCATTATTGACGGGTAAGCAAAGTTGTTTCAGGAGCGAAGGTAAACAGTGGCATTGTGTTGCTCGAAAAGCAGACATCAAAAGGCGTGTATCAAAGACGAGTGTTGCCACAGTGAGGGATGCGCGTCAGGGTGGCCCCCTTCAATATGTGAGGGCGCTGCCAGCTAGTACGAATTTTACATGTAAACTACTCTACGCGAGACAGAACGGCAAAGCTTGTTTTTGTAACAAACATGCTTCCAAATATATTACGTGAATATTATATTAGAACTCGGCACGCTTACCGCCTCTATTATTTGAAATGCAAAACGTGAAACATGAAAGCTACCCAGTTAACATAATAATTGTGGTTAAGATTCAGATGGTAATAAATTTTATTCCATTCAGTTTATTAGCTGCAAATGCATTAACGACGAAATCCAAAGACAAAGACAGGAACTTCTCGAACGACCTATTGCAAGAATCCTCAACTATAAGTTCTGTGGAACACAAGATGAGATGCGGAATGCTTGTAAGAAGTTTTGCGAACGATCGAGACCTTTTAACAGAATTAACACGGGAGTCTTCTCCGAATTAATGAAAGCAAGATGCGGAGGAAGTAACCACATAAATTAGCGCGAGTGAATATCAAGTGATAGATAACGTTTAGTGATTCGGCAATAGGGAGACTTCGGAACAAGAAGGTAAGGAACACGACGAATATATCTTCGGAACTGTTCCCGTATAAGACAATAAAAGTAATTTAATTAAAGTACAAGACTTTTCTTTTCCCAAGGCGCATTTTTACGAGTGTGTAGGAATTATTGGAGTTAAATAAGTCGTATTGAATAAATAAAAGGGCTTGAGAGCTCCGCTGGGGAAAAATATAGAAGTCGAGTAATTTACTGTGAATAATAAACGAAGAATTTCCCCTAAGTTGGCGGAAGGAGATGTCGAGTCGAGGGCCCTGTTAGACTTATGGGAATATAAAATATATCAATTAAAGACTTTATCTGCGAATGAAGTAGATATAAGAGGTTCCGAATTGTACAATTGAGGAAAACGCGCTCATAAAACGCGAGTTGAACGGATGCGTATGTGCGGCGCGACGTATGTAAGTTGTCGTAAGATGTGAGAACGACTGGAAACATTAACAAAAGCTTCCCGATATAGATCAAGTTTGTTTTCAAATCGCCAACGCAAAAGAAAGTTCGTTTCTCAGTGAAAGCGGACTGCAAATAAATCTTGTCTCGGGAAACAATGCATGCATTGTTCGCTGTAAATTGGTTCAAATAATTTACCTATACACAGTTTGAACTTTGCCACGATGGAGATAAAATTCATAAAATTACTTGTTCTATCTGTTGCACTATTGTGAAAAACTTTCCTTGTGTTTCCTGATACAATTTGTAACTGCGTTAATTTCGTAGTATCTTTAGTTGTAAGTAGACTTTTTTGAGTGTTTCTCTCTATCTACTCTTAGTTTTCGATGGCTTATATTAGATAGCTATGTTTTTTATATTTTCACGTTATTTCAATCATCCAAAAGTGTCAATAACAGGCTGACATCGTGTTTTGTTAATTGACTTTGTTGAATGAACTCAATTAATGAATCTATTATTCGATGTACAACATCATTACGCATGACGGGTATCAAAGACATGACAGAGAATAAATAAGTAAATAATTTTATTTTACGTTGGATTGAATAAAATTTTTGCATACGGATAAAAGCCATCAGCAAAAAAAATAATCAAAAAATCCGACTGCTTAAAAAGCAAACTAAAAAGACGTAAACAAGAAAAAGTCTTTTTAGTTCGCTTTTTAAGCAGTCGTATTTTTTGGTTCTTTTTTTGTTTAACACTTTTTAGTTAACATCGTTTTCGAATTAGGTATATGTAAAACATATAAGTGTTCAAAATTGTCTCTTAAAACTCTTGATTTTGAAACCCCACACGACGTGATCGAGAAAAATAATATTGGGCTTTCACAATATGGCGCCCAAAAGCCACCATTTTTCTTATTTTCAATTTTAATGTAGCCAGTGATACTCGCAGGGTTTAGACGAATCGGTTAACGTACGAATCATCAAAATCGGCCAACGCGTTTGGTCTCTGGAACGCTACATAGGAACAGACATACATACATTCATAGACTGATAAACACTTTACCCTCCTTCGGCAGTCGGGTAAAAAGATCTAGCTACAATACCTAATTCATATAACGAATGCATCGTCACAATAACAGCACTAACGTATCGTCAACATATTGATTGTACAATGCTTCGCTGCAGCATGACCCAGATATGTGACACGGGCGACCCACTGTGCACTGTGCAGTGTTAATGCTGTTACACGGATGCAGGGCGCCTAACGCTGTTTGTGTTTTACTAACTAATCCGGGCTTTGCGATAAACTAAACAAAGACTAAACAAAGCCTCTTCATAATTTTGTTTATATGAAACTAGCGGACGCCTCGCGGTTTCACCCGCGTAGTTCCCGTTCCCGTGAGAATACAGGGATAAAAAGTAGCCTATGTCACCCGGAGATAGGGTAGCTTCCCAACGGTGAAAGAATTTTTGAAAGCCGTCCAGCCGTTTCGGAGTCATTTATTTAGTGCACACAAAAGACACGAGTTCGTGGCTAAATAATAACAGCCGCACTGGTCGATCATCAAGCTTAAGCAAGGCTTGACAAGGTCGGTCGGTGGATGGGTGACCATTTCAACATACCCAGTTTCCTCCGTGCCTCGGAAAGCACGTGGTCCAGGCTGTCATTTGAAGATCTTTGACAGTCGTCACGAGTAGTCAGAAGCTTGAGAACTGACACCAGTCTTGCCAAGGGGTATCGTGTTACCCAGTTACTGGGTTGTGGAGGTCAGATAGGCAGTCGCTCTTTGTAAAACACTAGTACTCAGCTGAATCCGGTTAGGCTGGAAGCCGACCCCAACAACAATTGAGAAAAATGCTAGGCAGATGATGATGACAAAAAAGACACAGCACAACACACAAAATCTTAATTAAATTATTACAAATTACATGCTTGTTTAAAAACAAGGTGCCAACATAAAAATAAAAAAGGGAACCATACTTACAGAAATAAAAGTAAAAGTGACACCAGTAACATTAGATATGACAATCAAAATACAGTGCGGTGTGCGCCTAAAGGTTGCACCAAATGCTATGTAGCCATTTCGAGATGACTTCTACATTCTATGTGATTTTTGTTATTACTATTTTCATCATTTTGTAAGGGATTGAATAGTTCTGCGACATAAGTTCAGCATAGCGGTGTCTAATTAGTTTGTAATTAGCATACTGTTGAGCGTAACATCGAACGTAGCATCGGCCATCGAGTGCAGAACCGAACGAGGGATGAGTGTAGCATCAATCGTTGCATTGAACCATCGACCACATAGCCACTAGACGCCTAATGCTTGATCTAATACATCAAAACAATTCTGTCAACTAGCTGAGGTATGAGGAACGGGACGACTACGCTCTGATTGGTCCGTTCCCAAGTTCATACTACAGACTGTAACAACGCTTGCGGTTATTGCAAGCGTTGTTACAGACATTGAGGTAATAATGTACTACGCACGTTACAGTGAAGTGTTTACTTCGTTACTACTAACATTTATAACCATTCGCTAATTGGCGTACACAGCAATAACTACGCGATCGAACGTTGCTACGGTAACGAACAAATTTAAACATCCAAACATCCAAAATTAAGACGGTACCCTGACCAAAAAATCGGCATGAGATATGAGCGTTCCTATTGGTCTAGCGGCACTGGTGGCGCACGAATTACACTAGTGAATACGCCCAGATTTTAGAATAAAATCTTTATAAAATCGAATTATGGTCTTTAGAAAAAAATAATTCTACAAAAATGTTTGTTATTAAATTGTCTATCCATTAGTGTTAGTACAAAAAATAATCAATGAACACTTTACGAGGAGATGCATAATATCAATAATTATTTCACATTTTTATGTTTTTTTGAAAGTAGATTAGTGAAATATATACAACATTTAAACAAAAACTAAATCTACCATTTTAGAATCAATATTATGTAGAAATTTAATGTATTTTATTAATTGATATTTCTTTTTAAATAACGAATAGATAGCTCCTAAAAACAGCACAACAAACGGCTTGCGCTGCGTTTTGCTCGGGATACCGCCTCAAAACAGTTTCAGAAACTGAACTAAACCGGCAGAGAATCGTAAACTTTCTATGCGCATAAAGAGAACGTTTTGTATTGTTGGACAAACTCGTGGGCATCAAACCTGGCTATAAACGCGCGTGTCCCACTGTACCCTTTACGATGATTTTATTGGCTATATAAAACATGTGTTACTAATTTATTAGGTACGTTACGAAATACTAGGAGACAAGTCGTCAGTAGGTCATCGTTTTTGAAAGAAAAGACGAGTGTATTGTAACAGATAATTCAACAGGGAAAATTCAGAGGAAATCGGCAGCAGGCCATCACTAGATGAGTAGATGTGATAAGGATATTAAAGCTAGGAACAAATTATCGGACGCGGCTGACGGACGCGACTTACAGCCGCGGCTGATATATGTGCACAGTCGTATGGGATACGATGCGGCTGCCAGATCTCTATCAGACGTCCGAACGCCCAAGGTCACGTCCGCGACTTACGTCCGATAGTTTGCACAATTTAATGTACATTCATTACTCGTACCTAGATACTCTCTATAAGTCGCGGCTATCAGTCGCGTCCATAAGCCGCGTCCGATAATTTGTTTCCAGCTTTAATCTTTACCATAGTAATATAGTTTCAAGGCGATATCTACTGATGAAGAGTTTTATTGACTAGGCCAGTCCATCCTGGCTGCCGCACTTAGTTCTCTGTCACAAAAACTTAAGGGCCAACAACCGCTTTAGTGCCGTAAAACGGTAACTTTCTAAAGCATACTCCTTAATAACGGCTAGGTTAAATGGTTTAAAAAAAGTATCTCTTTTATCTGTTCTGTGGTTTTTTCGTATAACAAATGGTTTTGCGTAAAAAAAATATTAACAACACAATATTTTTTTGCTACTTTTGGACACTCCTTCAAAACGAATTAAATGATTAAAAATATTTGTACACAGAAAATTTGAAGAATTTCTTCATAACTGAAATAGAATATGTAGGTACCTAAATATAAGAATATTTTGCAAACAAAACTTTCCAAAAGGAGGTTCAATATTGATATTCTGGTTCCGAGTGGGCGCACGACCTATACTGCGTTAACATTGGGGAATACATACGCCTTAACGGAAAGTAAACTAAAAATTAAATCAACAGCCATCGAAATCTAACAAGCAAAATATAAAGAAAGCGAAAAATTAAGTTAAGTAAATAATCATCATGATTTATTGGTAGAATCTTCTGTCTATAACAAAGTAAGTAGTTTACTTAATTCAAAAGATACGATACTTTTGTAAGTCACACAGGTCGTTTTTGCCAGTTGTTTGCTTTCCTAATAAATCTAGGTAAAACAGAAACCTTTCCCTAAGTATAAAGTTGTACGTACCTGGAGACACTAGCAGTTAATGTTCCTATCCAATTTTCGTGGAAAGTGACCTGGAACAATAAAAAAAAAAATAAGCAAACATTACAAATTCAATCAGTTATAGTACATTACTGCAGCGGCCAGCAAAAGAGGCATTGATGGACAAACGTGTAAATGTGACCCGAGGCGAAGTCCATCAATGCCTAGTTGTGGCCAAGGCTTGTATTGTACTTTACTCAAATAATGCGCGGAAATTAAAACTAAATAGCACCTAGAACTCATTTTGTCAAACACAATTACTTTTCGAAATCATTGATGAACAACAAAACAAAATGCCCGCGTTAAAGATTTCATTTGTTTTTTTCAATAAACAGCTTTCTATCTGCAAGCCAGTTCGAAATTTAAATAAAACCTTTGATAAGGGACCTCCTTGGTTGCCATGGCTCGGAATAAATATCGTTCCGAAGATAAAAAAAAAAAAAAAAAAAAAAATATCGTTCCATTTTTTAAATTGCACGACAGAGTTTAGGTACTATGTAATTTATTTGGCGTGTAAACCACGACGAATATGGATTTTAATACAAATTGTACCGGCTGCTGCTCACATGTATTTGGACAGTACAGCAATTCCGATTTATCTCGAAGAGGGTTGTTAAAATAATGCTCAAATTAACAAATAAGTTTCAGAAAAAATATTTCTAGATTTACTGTAAAATAGTGGAGATTTGACAAACGACCTTTGTTTCTAACATACCTACTTATCCATAACACAGGTTTAAAGCTGCTATTCCATATTATGTCACATTCACAATAATCTATACTAATATTATAAAGCTGAAGAAATTGTTTGTTTGTTTGAACGCGCTAATCTCAGGAACTACTGGTTGGAATTAAAAAAAAAATTGTGTTGGATAGTCCATTTATCGATATCGACCATATATAGAAAGGTTATAGGCTATATAACATCACGCTACGACCAATAGGTGTGGAGCAACAAATGAAAAACGTTGCAAAAACGGGGTTTTTTTTCCTTTTTGAGAGCTTCCGTTGCGTGCGCTGCGTAAGCGGTTAAAGTTACGCAACATTCATGTATGTAGGGTAGGTAGGTAGCGAGTTGACGTGAGCGAAGCCGCGTGGGACAGCTAGTTGACCAATATAATAGAAAATAAGACATCGCATGTGTAAACGCTTTACAGTAACAATACACCATTTTTTTATTTGATTCAGTCTGATGTACAAAAATGTATTAATATAAATATACAAATTACACACAACGATCACAGAGGGAATTCACATGACCCAAATATACTTACAGAGATATTACTGTTCATGAATTTGTTATTATCTACGTCTGAATTGAACATAATGTACCTTGTGAATACCTGCGTACGTGGAAAATTTACTTATAGAGGTACCTAAAGAAGATAATTTTATTAAGATACTTCGTGTGTCCCAAAAACTTACATTTCGTGGTATTACGAGTATGTGCTTAGGAAATGCGATTATTTGAACAAAAAACCAGCCAAGTGCGAGTCGGACGCGCCCAGGAAGGGTTCCGTACCATTATCGAAAAAAACAGCAAGAAAATCACGTTTGCTGTATGGGAGCCCCACTTAAATATTTATTTTATTCTGTTTTTAGTATTGGTTGATATAGCGGCAATAGAAATGCATCATCTGTGTCTAGCTATCACGGTTCATGAGGTACATCCTGGTGACAGACAGACGGACAGTGGAGTCTTAGTAATAGGGTCCCGTTTTTACCCATTGGCTACGGAACCCTAAAAAGGACTACAAATAGTGACAACCTAAAATACAAGCTCACAGAAAAAAGTCCATATCTTCTAATTATAAGGTTCATAATAATTTAGAGGGGCTTTTAAAGTATTCTAGGTAAAATAAAACATTGGTTTTAGGAACTTAAAATTAAATAAGAACAGGCACAAGTCCTTGAACCTAAAGCTTTTTAATTTAGGCTTACTTTACTAAGGTTCGCTGGATTTAATTAGAAAAGTTTCACTATAAATCTCAGTTTTATATCTAAATGCTTTCATTTCTTCCTTTTGTCCATACCGTTATTTCGCATTATTTTAAGCGAAATCAAATAAAACTTTAAACTTTACAGGAGAAAAGCTTTTGAAAGTGTTCATAACTACACTCTTTGCGCTGTAGCATGGTGCGAGTGAGTTTCAATAACATTTTTACGCATAAACGTAAACGTACTTTTTTTAGTTTAACGTCATACCATAGTTATACCGTATACCATAGTTGCCTGTATGACGTTAAACTACAACAAGTAAAATTTCAAAATTTTAAAACCCCCGACACATTTATCTTGCAAAAACATCTCGATTCAAACAGTAAAACGCCCATAACTTTTGAACGGCTGAACCGATTTTATTCAAACAGTACCGATACTTTGTTTTGCCATAAAAAAAACAAACATGTATCTACCCTACCTTACACTACCTACCCTACCCTACACTACCCTACACTACCCTACCCTACCCTACACTACCTTCCCTACCCTATCCTACACTACCCTGCCCTACACTACCCTACACTACACTACCCTGCCCTACCCTACCCTACACAAAGCAAAAATAGGTTATACAATAGCAATAAAGCTCAATTGACTCTACGGTTGAGTTATGCGCTTACCAACACATTTTGCGATTCATTTTTATATTATAGATAGCTAAGAACACTCTCGACAAAATCACCTTTCAAACAAAAAAAAACTTAATCAAAATCGGTTCATCCGTTTAGGCGCTATGATGCCACAGACAGATACACAGATACACAGCAACACACGTGAAACTTATAACACCCCTCTTTTTTGGCGGGGGTTAAAAAATGCTTATACGTATATGCGTAAAAAATGTTACTGAAACTATCACCCGCACCATGCTACAGCGCAAAGAGGTTTTTGTAAATGATGATTTATTAAGAAACTCTTGTTCTATATTTACAGCGTTCTATTTGAGTACCTAAACTCTTTCATATCTAATTTAATATGCCTGCAATATTTGGAACGAATGGCAAAAATAAACAAGTGAAACAAAAGAAAAGATATTTCTATTGTGTTCGTTAAAGTCCGCTTAATCCGCAAGCGAAAAAATTAAATTTATACCATTCCCCCTCTAAAAAGCTTATTTTATTCACTGAAAACAGTGAATAAAAAGCATTTTAATCACTGTTTTGGTTTTTGAATTTGGAACACACCAATGTATTAGACGTCCATCTCAATGCTATGTAACCTCCTTGCGCAAAAAATACTCGATACACAAATTCCTTCTTCGATTTTAATTTTGAGTTTGTTATTTAGGATTTTAATAATAATTTTGATTTTAGTCTAAGATATTTATTGAGTACTTGTTTGGATTGTAATTCTTATATTAATTGCAAAGGTATTTAATTAATTATAATTATGTAACGTAACGGAGGTGGTCAGTGACCCCTGAAACACAGGTGCTGTTACCTAGCTCAGGGGTCAGGGTTTCACATTTTATGTAAATTTTGAAGGTAAAAACCATTCATTTATTTATTACTCGTAATATTCCTTGTGCTTTTCGCTTAAATCTTTCTTTTTCTCGAAGTAATGGTATAAAATATAGTATGCAACTCTTGAATAAAACGGATTTATATCGAGGACCATGAATCACTCGCGTCGCTCATGATTCTAACACTTGAATCACTCGCTATGCTCATGATTCAATCATCATGAATCACTCCCTACGGTCGTGATTCAGTCGTTAGAATCCTTCACTTGCTCTTGATTCATCTATGGCCCTCGCTTTAAATCCGTCTTTTATTCACTAGTTGCATAATATACTATTTTCTTTGATATTTTCCCTCTTTAACAGTCTGTCTAAACAAAGAAGCAAGTAGTCAAACATAGTCACCTAATTTTGTTTGTGCGTGGAATGAAAAACACCTTTTTCGTTGAACGTCGGATTTGCGCCAACGGGAGCGTTGATATCAACATAAACAAACAAGCTTAACTTTCGTATTCAGGCGTAAAAACTCGGCCAAAGGGTTCCGTGACAGGCCCATATTGAGTGTACAGAAACGAATTAGCATTTCACAGACACGCTACAAAATAACTTTCAGTCGACTTAATGAACGCGGAACATCGTCATTAAACGCTGAGGAGATGTAAACGCACCTTCAACGTGAACCTGCCTTAGCCTAAATTTAGCAATTAGAGGTGCACCTACACTCTGCTACTTGTAAACATATTGATTAAGTTGACGCTTCTGCAGAGTTTCGAGGATTAATGCAGTGCTTAGTCGGTCTATAAACTTAATTGAAGTGGATCTACGCTGTTAATTTTAGCAATTTATCTTAGGATTGAAAATGCTAAAGTAAACTTGGATTGTTTTAACAGAAATAGTAAAAACACAAAGATATATAAAAGCCTTAGGCTTAGGTTTTAATGTATCTTTTTTCTTTTTAACTTTTAAGTTAAAATGAATGTTTAAATTGCTGTTATCGTCTTGTTTTCTGTGGGTGTTTATAGTTAGTGTGGTAAAGTGGTAGATATAAACTTTTAACTACGGACTCAATTTACAAAGCCATATTAAATGAGAACATGGAGTGAAAAGCGAGTTTAGAACGCAGTTTAACTCAGCATAATTCAGGCCGTCAAGCCGCTGACTTCTACTTCATAAAAACTAATGGCGACCCATTTAGCGTTCCGCCCACGGATCACCGAGCACTTTCTCAGTTTCTATATTAATTGTTATACTTCACAATATACGTTTTTCACAATATAAGAGGAGCTCGTGGCTAAATAATAACAGCCGCACGGGTCGATCTTCAAGGTTAAGCAACGCTTGACGAGGTCGGTCCGTGGATGGGTGACCATTGCAACATACCGAGTTTCTTCCGTGCCTCGAAAAAACACGTTAAGCCGTTGGTCCCGGCTGTAATTTGAAGATCTTTGACAGTCGTTACGAGTAGTCAGAAGTTTGAGATCTGACACCAGTCTAGCCAAGAGTTACCGTGTTACCCAGTTATTGGGTTGTGGAGGTCAGATAGGCAGTCGCTTCATGTAAAACACTGGTACTCAGCTGAATCCGGTAAGACTGGAAGCCAACCCCAACATCACATCATCATCACATCACATCATCAGCCTATTAATGTTCCCACTGTACATACTGTCGTAATCCACCACGCGGGCCTAGTGCGGGTTGGTGGATGTCACATGTCTTCGATTTTTTTTTTGGTTCTAGGACATGCCGGTTTCCTCACGATGTTTTCCTTCACCGTTTTGAGAGCAGTGGTGAAGAAATAATTTACACAAAGTAAAGCGCCTGCCTGGGCTCGAACCCATGACCTACAACTTGTAAGTCGCGGCCGATACCACTGAGCCACCACTGCTTGCAACCCCAACATAGTTGGGAAAAGGCTAGGCAGATGATGATGACTTCACAATATAAGTTTTTGTACTTAAGTACTTACCTAACGTACGTACATTGACTTCGAAGTATTGCGACATCATAAATAAAGTGGTAACAAAACAATCTCTACGCCTTTTTTTTCACATCCGTTGCATTATGCGGTCATTATGAACGTCAAGTATCTACTAAGAAAACATTTCCCTTTTTAGTACCACGAAATGTTACAAGTGTTGCCATTAGAATATAAAAAACCGGCCAAGTGCGAGTCGGACTCGCCCACGAAGGGTTCCGTACTTGGTAAATTGCGGTTTACGATTTATGACGTATTAAAAAAAAACTACTTAGTAGATCTCGTTCAAACCAATTTTCGCTGGTAGTTTACATGGTAATGTACATCATATTTTTTTTTTAGTTTTATCATTCTCTTATTTTAGAAGTTACAGGGGGGGACACACACATTTTACCTCTTTGGCAGAGTCTCTCGCGCAAACTATTCAGTTTAGAAAAAATGATATTAGAAACCTCAATATCATTTTAGAAGACCTATCCATAGATACCCCACACGGTCTGATGAAAAAAAATATTTTTAGTTTTAGTTTCAAGTATGGGAACCCCCAAAATTTATTGTTTTATTTTTATTTTTGTGTGAAAATCTTAATGCGGTTTAAAGAATACATCTACTTACCAAGTTTCAACAGCATAGTTCTTATAGTTTCAGAATAAGTGGCTGTGATATACGGACGGACAGACAGACAGACAGACAGACAGACATGACGAATCTATAAGGGTTCCGTTTTTTGCCATTTGGCTACGGAACCCTAAAAAGTAAAGCTTTTATTGTAGACGAGATACGAAACAATAACAGTGTTGCAGAATAATGGTAAGAGCAGGTAGCGCGCTGGGGATACCTCCGTGTCGACAGCTAAGGATTTGAGGAGACGTGTGAAATTCCGCAGTGATGCTGTCGCCTAAAAATACTATAAATATTCCTTGTTATTTCTACGAACAACATTTTGAAGAGACGAAAATAAACAAACACTCTTACGACGTATATTTTTGCCTAAAATAGTACTGTATTTGCAATCGTGCCCCTGAATACTCATTGATTTTTTATTACGGTCATTGATTTTCTCAGCACGGAATTTCCTACTTTGGAACCCAAAGAATGTTGTGTAAATTATCGTCATAATATTTTACCCGGAATTTATCGGGATGATCTAATAGAAGTAGATACTTATGTACATATAAATAAAGTTGTGTGATAAAACGGGTACTATCAAAATGTTCCGACTCCGCGCCAGGATTGGCTTCCGGCTGGCGGAGTGCCAGCTTCCTACACCAAGTCATGCTACTGGTCTTCGAGCCAGTAAAACCATGGAATTTACAACGTACTCCGATAGTTATACCTGGCCCCTCAGAAAGTATTGCGAAAAAAAGTTTTTATATATGGGAGACTGGCCAGTTATAATGTTTTTCGAAAATATGATTATTTATAAGTAAAAATAAGTAAGTTCCAATTTCAAAATTTCCCGCCACATTTTTTGCGAGTTAATTCAAAGTATTGTGTCTCACTGAAATATGGATCTGCGCCGGGAACATTTTAGAGCTATGATTTTATACGATTTCAAGTGTCGCCTGAAACCGGATGAATCGTACGATAGACTTCAAATGGCATTCATGGATGAAGGCCCTTCCAAGGCAACCGTGTATCGTTGGTATAACGAATTCAAGCGCGGTCGACCAACTTTGGGGGATGACGAAAGAAGCGGTCGCCCTTTGACGGCTGTTACCGAAGAAAACGTGCTAGCAGTGAAAAATTTAATCCAAGACAATAGGCGAATTACATATCAGGAGATTCAACACATATTGAAGATTGGATCGGGAAGCGTTCACGAGATTCTACACAGCCATCTTCGCGTGAGGAGGATAGTATCACGCTGGGTGCCGCACAACCTCACCGATGCTCAGAAGCAGGCCCGGGTGGAATGGTGCCGTGATATGCTTAACAAATTTGAAGCAGGCTCGTCTCGGCGTGTTTACGACATCGTTACAGGTGATGAGTCCTGGATTTATCAATACGACCCAGAAACCAAGCGCCAGTCGACTGTTTGGGTGTTTCAAAATGAGCCAACGCCTACCAAAGTGAAGCGATCTAGAAGCGGGGGTAAGATTTTGATCGCTAGCTTTTTTAATTTGACTGGCCACTTGGTATCAATTCCCTTACGGGATCAAAGAAGCATTAATGCCGAATGGTATACTACCAAATGTTTGCCAGAAGTTTTCTCTGTTATAAGCAACAAGCGACCAAACACAGGGCTCCGCGGGCTACTGCTCCACCACGACAATGCACCTGCGCACACCGCACTCAAAACGAGGGACTTCCTGGACAGCACGCCAGTCAAACTCCTGGGTCACCCTCCTTACAGCCCTGATCTAGCACCGTGTGACTTCTTTTTATTCCCAAAAATAAAAAATCAGCTCAAAGGGATACAATTTTCGTCGCCGGAAGATGCGCTGGCTGCGTTCGAGCAGGCTGTAAACGAGGTGTCTGCGGCGGACTGGAAAAAGTGTTTTGAAAACTGGTTTAGGCGCATGAATCTTTGTATAGAGGCTGGTGGAAAGTACTTTGAAAAGATTTAATAAAAATATATGTACGTATAGAACATTTTTTTTTAGTTTCGCAAAACTTTCTGAGTGTCCCACGTAATAATATCATTTATTGCAATTATGTAAAACAAGTAAGTTGATTCTCCGTTCATTTTTAACCCCGCCGGAAAAAGAGGGGTGTTATAAGTTTCACGTTTGTTGCTGTGTATCTGTATATATGTGTATCTGTGTGTCTGTCAATGGCATCATAGCGCCTAAACGGATGTACCGATTTTAATTTAGTTTTTTGTGTTTGAAAGGTGATTTTGTCGAGAGTGTTCTTAGCTATGTTTATATAAAATTTGTTCAGCCGTTCAAAAATTATGGGCGTTTTACTGTTTGAATCGGGGTGTTTTCGCAGGATAAATGTGCCGGGAATTTTTGAAATTTTGAAATTTTACTTGTATGTGTACCTATGTTTAATATTCTAACCTCAAAAAAGAATTGCAGGTTCGTTTAGTAAACGTTCCCATTGTCAGCTAACAATCTAAACCCAAATATTTGATACCATCACGTAAAGAAAACAAACCAATTTACTCAATGCTTTTATAGAACTTGGTGAGTACTCTGTTTCAATTAAAATTAGTCTTATTTTGGCTTATTACTTTGGAGTGTCTGAAATTCTAAACTTTGACGTACCGAACTAGCTTTTATCGTAAGTGCCGGGGGCGGAAGCGAGGGGCGGAAAGGGGATGGAAGAAATATACATTGATATTTCCAGGGTCCTTTAGCGGCTATAGGGATCGCGGCTCGAGTCACTCGGGGCTTCGAGCCTCCTCGAAGCACCACTGAGGGGCAGATTGTAATCCTGCTTTGTCAGTCAACCGCGGAGACAGGAAGTGGTCGAGTACTGTTCACGGAGGCGGGGGCGCAGGCGGAAGTGACGAGGTCACACATTAATTGTTCTAGCAGGAATTATTGATGGCGGCCGAATTTATGCAGCACATCAATATGTAATTATCTACCTGATTCTGTTAATTACCACTAACTGCTACTGTTAGTTAATTACTACATAGTTCAAACGCATTTTAGTTGTATTTATTAGAGCTTAGTGTATTCCTGTTTCATTACCTAAATTTCTCAAAATTCATTTCCTATTTTCATAAACGGACAGTGTAGGTATTGTCAAACAGTTTTTTTTTTCTAATGCCTACCTAAAATTTTCGTACCCATCATAAATAACAAAATATTTTATTACAATAAAATTTAAATGAAAAATGTCGTAACAAACTCGAATAAAATAAATCATCAAAAGTTTCGAACGCTGGCCATTTTTGCGGAGGCGTATTGATAAAATATGAATAACGTTCAAATATAGAATCGTCACAGTAGCTGAATATGGGTAAAACTGTACAAATAGATAGCCAAATAGTAGTAGTATTCAATGTATACTTTGTGTTCAGAGTTAATATTTGTTGTAAGTTGTAAAGTTTGCTCTCCACGGCGATACTTGGGGCTTGGAACGGCAATGAGCCGAACGGACACGTCACTTTTTATTTGCCTCCGCACTAATGGAGCAAAATGAGCAAGTTGACATGCTGTACCAACCAATTAGATTAATCCTTAAACAAAGTAATATAGATGGACAATCTGTATTACGAAAGTTTTAATGGGAATTTCAGACTGATTGAGTTAACATGGCGCCGGAGCTTTTTCAGAGGCTTAGAAAAGCTTTTATGATTGTTTGTCCTGTACATATATTTTTTGTGGTGTACAATAAATCTACTTAAAAAAGAAAGTCGTGTTAGTTACACTATTTATAACTCAAGAACGGCTGAATCGATTTGGCTGAAAATTGGTCGGGAGCCAGCTTAGAACCAGGAGTCGGACATAGGATAGTAGGGTAGGTAGGGTAGGGTAGGGTAGATGCAGGCTTTAAGTTCCTTCATGACACACATTCTAGACACTTGAGATCATCTGAGAATTTGAAGCTTTTGATGCCTGCCCATTCCACTAAGTTTTACGACAAATCGTTTATAGTCCAGGCTGTGCGATTGTGGAATGAGTTGCCGTTGTCAGTTAGACAAGCCCAGTCACTGGTTTCTTTCAAAAACCTGGTTTAAAACCATTTCCTTTCACTGTAACGCTTTTCTATTTAGATCTTTAACCCTTTTTCTTTTTTGTTTCTCTCTCTTTCTATTAGTTTCATGTCATATTATGTATGTATGTTTGTATATAGGTTTATACATTTATTATAGTAATATAATCTTGTATATATTTATATTTTATTCTAATAGCAGTACACCGACTACCCCCTTTTTATTCTAAGTTTTCTTTTTTCAGTCCATCCAAAGGTTGTCTGGTAGAAATCGCTGTCAGCGATAAGACCGCCTTTGTACCCATTTATATATATTTTTTTTATAAATGTCTATAATTTTATGGTGTAAAATAAAGTATATTCTATTCTATGAATGTTTGGTGTTTTATGGCAAAACAAAGTTTGACGGATCAGCTAGTAAATAAATAAAAGCTCTCAGTGGTTATTGCTTTTGCTATCATGCAAATATTACTTGTAATGTTAATAAAACATCTCCCGAATAATATGCGATACTTATATGTGTTTAGTTGTAGATGTTAGTATGCATATAATTAACTTAAGACGGTACCCTGACCAAAAAATCGGCGTGAGATATGAGCATTCCTATTGGTCTAGCGGCACTGGTGGCGCATGAATTACAGTAGTGAATACGCCCAGATTTTAAAATAAAATCTTTATAAAATCGAATTTGGGTCATTTGAAAAAAAAAAAATTACAAAAATGTTCGTTATTAAATTGTCTATCCATTAGTGTTAGTACAAAAAATAATTAATGAACACTTTACGAGGAGATGCATAAAATCAATAATTATTTCTCATTTTTATGTTTTTTTGGAAGGAGATTAGTGAAATATATACAACATTTAAAAAAAAACTAAATCTACCATTTTAGAATCAATATTATGTAGAAATTTAATGTATTTTTATTAATTGATATTTCTTTTTAAATAACGAGTAGATAGCTCCTAAAAACAGCACAAAAAACGGCTTGCGCGGCGTTTTGCTCGGGGTACCGCCTTAAGGCCCACACTAACTACTAGGTAAGTAGTACTTAAAGTAAATAGCTCCACACACATAAAGTTATGTCTATTAAACGAACAAACCAACATAATTACCATTGACATTTTATTACAAGTGTAACATGCGTGGAAATATGCAAATAGCATGCCGAAGTTCTACAAACGAATGCCAATTGCCAAAAATAACAGCATTATTTAATAGTACATAAGTATCAACTTTTATGACGTGCTCTTTCACTTTCGAAAGTATTTACCTATGAATTGCTTTATTTTACAGTAATTTACTGATATTTATATGCTTATCTATGTCGTAAGTCCATTAATATGAATAAAATCCGCATAAATACATGTGTCCAATAAATGAAGGTAGTTTAGCATAAATTTCGATGTTGTTTGATATGTCATTGACCGCTTTATTGCACTTGTTTTCTGCGTTTTAAGCACAACGAAAGTGTTTTTTGTAACTCAGCGGTACTTTTAATCGTAAAATTAAAATGAATGGCGCACATTAATGTTATCTTATTGTTTTCAGTAGCCCTGAGGTTTTTAGATAGCTTAGCTAGGTATCTTCTGTGCTAACAATTAACAGCAATATGGCATATATTGCTGTTAATTGTAAAGGGTGTCTCAGAGTGTTATTCGTTTTTGATACTTTAAAAAAAGGTACTAGAATTACTTAAAACTTTTTTTTAAGTAATTCTAGTATCTTTATAATATTTACTAAAAATTTACTGTTGAATTAATGAGTTGTTTTCCAATTTTGTTTAATAAAAACAATGTTTAGTAAATGTGCATCCTCCACTTCCTGACACTCAATTTCCCTGTAACTAAAATCTTCAACCACACGCAAAAAAGTGAGGGACCGACTATTCCTTGACGAGATATGGCAGCCCAAATAGCCCAGATTAAACACTTTCTGATGTTCTCCTATGGGGCTACTTAAAAAGTAAAGTTTTTTTTTAAACAAGCAAAGACTCACAGAAGAAATAAATAATGAAAATCTTAGTTCCAGGCCAAATGAGTGTCAGGAAGTGGAGGGTGCGAATTTACATAATTTAGTTTTTTATAATTAAAATTGAAATACTGCTCATTAATTCAACAGTAAATAGCCGAGTTTTTACTAATTCGAGTACCTTTTTTTAAATAGCATATAAAGGGTGTCTCAGAAAAACATTCTGAGACACCCTTTATATGCTTTTACCTATACACTTCATTTTGTACAAAAGGTCGTTACCGATTATCAGGAAAATGCAACACGCACGAGTATAGATTTTACAGCTTCGGAGAGTCATAAAGGAAATCCTGAATTAGTATGTGATAATCTGAATGCATGGCGAATGACGTCACGGGCATCCGACAGGACGCAGCTGTCGCGGCCGCAGCCCTAGCCTGGGAAAGCGACGCCCTCGCGCGCTCTCACTGCGAATCGCCGCCGGTCGCGATGTCGCGTCGCGTCGCGTCTCCCCGCGGCTGACGATTCTCGCTCCGACATTGAATCATTCAACGTCAATTATTATGAACTTGACTCACTTTTATTTTCACTCTGATATCGCAATGACAATAAAATTGTGTAATTAAAGTTTATCATTGTGTGATATTGTTGTCACATTTTGTTGTTTCTGTCGAGTAATTTGTAATACCTACTAAACACGCTATTCCCAAGTGTCATATAAGAATTTGTTTCGTCCCAAAACGTTTCGTTACTTTTTTTTATTTTGTTGCAACACTGTGTCGGCTCGCTGTCATCGAATTGACAGCTTTTGGACTGAGTTGAGTTTGACAGATGACTCGTAAAAGCGTTTTTGAGATCGCGACACGGAAAATATGTCGGTCTTGGCCTGGTATTTTGAAAGGTACTTGTTACCTGCTGATCATTATCCGAAATTGTAATCGCGGTTCGCGGATGGTGTTGTGGGTCGGCTGTGCATTCGATTTTGTGTATATTTCGCGCGCAGCGAAGTGCCTTTGCCGTGAACGCGTGTTGAAGTCTGGCGAGTATATCACCGGATCGCGTTTGTGTCCATTCCAAATCCTTTATTTCATTATTATATATATGCTTTCCTCTCTCTATACCACGCACGGCACGGTATTGAACGAGGAACAGAAGACCACCAGGAGAACCAAGGGTAAGTGCAAAGTCTATGTACCACTGTCCACCTGTATTAGGAACCGTTCCCACTAAAGAACAAACCCCGTTTCGTGGGGATCCAGGAGTTGCAAGACTGCTATGGGCCCCGGTCTTCGGTCCTTGGTTGTGATCCGCAGGCCTGTATTTAACAGTATTTATTCATTTAGTATTGTAGGTAGATGAGATATAATATTAAAATACAGTAGTATCGAAACGTTCGGCCCTTGTTGTGCAAGATGTAAACCAAACGAAGCAGCCACAACGTTCGTCGGAGATCCTAATAATAATCTCATTTGTTTTCATCCGCTTAGACTGTAGCGAAACGAAGCAGGCAGATCCAGGTCAGGTAAACGAGTTCACGTGAAGTAAATAACATTTCCAGGAAAACAGAATTGCAGTGAGTCTCATTTGAAGACAAACATCATAGTAATTAAATCTATACTAATATTATTACTAATCTATATTAATATTAATATTATTATAATATTATTATCTCTGCCCATTTTTAAAACTATGGTGAAGAATCACTACCTCTCTCTTTAATAGTTGTTTTTCTTGATTTCTTAGTTTTGTTCCATACTTGTTACTGTATATATTTGTCTATATAGTATGTATATATATGTATTTATTTTCTATATAAATAGTACACCAAACTTACCTACACTACAGTACTGTCTTTCCTCTCATTTTTAAAATCCATCCAACGGCTGTCTTGAAAAGATCGCTTTTAGCGATAAGGCCGCCCATTGTGTCACCCAGTGTAATGTTTTTTTCGTCTATATTTTCTGTAACTTATATGGTGTACATAATAAAGAGCATTCTATTCTATTCTATTCTATAAAGCTGAAGAGTTTGTTTGTTTGTTTGTTTGAACTCGCTAATCTCAGGAACTACTGGTTGGAATTTAAAAATTATTTTTGTTTTGGATAGTCCATTTATCAAGGAAGGTTATAGGCTATATAACATCACGCTACGACCAATAGGAGCGGAGCATAAATGAAAAATATTGCAAAAACGGGCAAAAATGTTCCTTTTTGAGAGTTTCCGCTGCGTGCGCTACGTAAACGGTTTAAGTTACGCAACAATCATGTATTAGGTAGTTAGGGTAGGGTACCTTCCTAAGGTAGCCAGTTGAAGGGAGCGAAGCCGCGTGGAACAGCTAGTAATATATATACATGGGTTCATTTGCATTGGAAATTGCTATGATTGTATTTAATTGTTTACATAACAACTTTTACTTCCGACTTCAAGCTATTTTTGGAGATGTCGTAACATAAATAATTTTGGCCAATACTCGATTAGGGAATACGTAAAACGTAGTCAGTTATAGAACTGACCGATGAAAAGTTCAAAAATCACATCAAACGTGTCCTTATTATAAAAGCATATTATAAAATCAAGGACTACGTTGAAGATAAAAATATTTGGTTTTAGCTCCTTCTGCACATGCGGCTTCCCTGGTAACTCATAAACGGCACAAATATGTGGATGTCTCTAACTATTCTCAATCTAATTTTTCTTCATTTAATAAGACTTTTTACAATGGTTTTCAATTATCTTTATAGCCCTTTGCTAAGAATAGTTACAGCACTGATAACAACATTTGTGCCACATGTTAAATTTAGTCTTGTTATAATTTGTATAGATTATTTTACCGATTGGTTTGTAAATGTGAGAACATTGTAGGCCTTCTAGATTTCTAGATTGTTAACATTTTATCTCGTTTTACTTTTTTAATCTTTTGTTTATTTATTATATAATCATTTCTTGTTTTAGTTTCTTACGACTTATTATCGGGCCTGCGTTGTCCCCCCATCTAAGTACTGCTGTAACATGGAAATATTGTAAAACCAAACAATTTTTTAAAAGATTAACCATGGAGTTTCTTGCCGGTTCTTCTCCATAGGAATCGACCAACCCGAACCGTGCACATTGTCGACGTTTTATAAGTGCCCATGTAGGCCTATGTGAAATAAAAATTATTGATTTTGATTTTTGTAAATTATCATCATTGGCGCTAAAAGTTTAAAAGTGGCAAATTTTATGTAACTCCGGTTTTTTTGATCGACTGACTCTGGGTAATTATGGCCATACAGTCACTCGACGCCGTGGGCGAGCCTTGACTAGCACGAGCGATAAACGAGAACACTGTTAAGCCTTGCCTTGACCCTTTCACAATACAAGCACGCCTCCCTTCTAATGTAGTTTTGTCCCAACATTTCATTTCTAACTTTTGATCAGATGTGCATCAGTAAACTGAACTAAAGTTACATGTTAAGCTCTAAGTACTATATGTAGTTAAAGCACAAATGGAACAATATTTAGCCATTACAGTCATTACAACCATTATCGCAAAAAAATGGCAATAAAATCACGTTTGTTATAGGGGAGCCCCACTCAAATATTTTTTGTTTTTAGTATTTGTTGTTATAGCGGCAACAGAAATACATCGGCTGTGAAAATATCAACTCAAGCTATTACGGTTCATGAGATACAGCCTGGTGACAGACGGACAGACAGACGGACAGACAGACCGCGGAGTCTTAGTAATAGGGTCCCGTTTTTACCCTTTGGGTACGGAACCCTAAAAATCTGCTTGCTGAACTTCTCCCTTGCCAAATCATGAACTGTTTTGAACAAATTCAATGGAACCACCACCTACTTCTCGATATGTGTAATCTTAGATATTTTCAACAAATCTCAAAATCTGTTTGGATAATTATTTCAACACTTGCTTGCAATACATTAACGTTATGTTTATGATTCTATATATTTCCAGTCTCAGCGGAGTTTGCGCCATTTTCTGCTGCATATTACATGAATCGTACTAATGTTTGCATGTATGCTCGTTATAAAGCCCTTGGGTGTTTGAACTTGGGTTCCTCCGCAGTCGCACCGTTTCGCTGGCTGGTGGATGCCATGCTCTGTCATATTTACAGGTACTCCCGGGGACGAGGCATGAGATGTTTGATCTAATGACATTAAACAGATATTGTTTGAAGGCTGGATCATTGAAATAATAAACTGTAATTATCTGCATGGTCTCGGATACGAGTATTAATAGTAGATTATGCACCAATGGGGTAGAAGCAGTGTCTTACGTCACAAAATCACAGCAACAAACATCGTTCTTTGAAATCGCGCTTTTGTTCTTTTTTTGTGTTCTGCTTTTGGTGGCCAGTTCAATTATCGAACAAACCTCTTTACAATGACATATACCTAAGCATTTTTTTACTTCGAGTTTTCACACGATTTTGACGTTCCAAATTCAAAACACTTTACTCCCTTGGGAGTTTCATACAACTTTACCTCCCTTGGGAGGTAATGCTTTACTTTACATTGAGATTGCATAATTACAATTGGACATTGTCGAGCAGGTGGTGGAAAACATTATTTTTATCGTCACGAATTTTGCCTTGTAAATGTTGAATAAAACATAAATTCTATTTAAATAAAAGTATTTCCTGTAGGCTATATTAGGTAAAGCTACCAAATAAACATAAATCTGTATTAGAAGCACGATATTTCTCCCGAATGCATATTGGATTTTGTTTCCAAGCGATAAATTTTTGTGAATATAGAGAGGTGCCTTTAACTGTTCCATCAATACTGGTGACGTCAACTGTGTAAAGGGATGGGGTGAAACATGGAACAAAGCATTGTAAAGATCGTTACAGTAACTGCGCAGCATTCGCACACCGAAGAATTTCTGTTAACTTTTATCTCAATAATAACAAATTTCTAGAATGACGTACGTTGTATCGAATAAAAAAACTGTGGGTTCAATGTCCGCATTACCAATAAGCCTTATTGATTCTATCGATAACTTTCCTCGTATCGATTAATAAAAAGCTAGAATGAAGAAGTTGCAATACGATATAGTATCGTCGTCCGCAAGACGTATATCTGCCGTATCCGCTGGATAGCAGTAAGCCACTGTGAGCCGCTTTACGGCCAACAAGAAGCTTGTGGATTTCAATTCTCTTTGTCAAGTGGACTGAGACGTCGGGAATGCGTTTAGAGACAAGAGCACTTACGGCGACCGATATCCTCAACTACGCTCAAGTCAGCGTCCTGACTTAGTTTGCGGCAACTTTTCCCTCTTACATTCAGCAAATGTTTGCTCTTTATTTAGTAATTCTTAACAGAGCTGCGATTGAATATGAACAGTCATTTGTGAATAAGTGAAATTTAGAGAAAGCTTCCTATTACTAGAAATTGTAGAAACAAGATACCTAGTTAAAAATAGATTTTTATACGGTAGAGGTGCAGTTTTTTATTGCAGCGAGGTAATTGCTTCATGTTGCAGCATCGTAACAGATTTGTAACCGTACGAGTAGTAAGTACCTAGTCTGTTCCTGGTAGAGCACTGGTGCCGGGCCGCACTCCGCACTCCGCAGTCCGCCGCGGTCGGCGAAGGCGTGTGTAATGCTTCATTGTTTTTGCCGTAAGTGGCCTGAGATTACACAAATTGATGCCTGTGTGTTTGAAGTGAAAGGAAGTGTTCTGTTCTAGATAATGGGCTCGCTTGTTTTGTTTTTTAACAATGAATCGGTTTCTGATACCGCCTCGTATGTTATTGTTTTGTTCATACGACTTTTTGTTTGCAGCTGCGCGCTATCTACCTAAACAAAAAAAAAAAACCGACTGCTTGAAAAACAAACTAAAAAGAAGTAAACAAGAAGAAAATCATGCGGGATGGCTGACCAAAGTCTGGTGTATCCTCCGCCTGCGCAGCATGATTTGCTCCTTGTTTACGTCTTTGAAGTTCGCTTTTTAAGCAGTCGGGTTTTTGATTTAACTTTTTTATTTATATCTTTTTTGTTATTTTTTTTTCGAACTAACTAGGTACATTTGAATATATAAGTGATATATATTTTTGAAATCAACTCTTAAAACCCTTTATTTTGATAGCCCACACGATGGGACAGGTAGAAAAAAAAATTGGCCACCCACAAAATGGCGCCCAAAATCTGCCAATTTTCTATTTTCCAATTTTAATGTAGCCAGTGACACTCGCAGGGTTAAATCGAATCGATTGACGTAACACCATCAGAATCGGCCAACGCGTTTGGTCTCTAAAACGCCACATAGGAACAAACATACATACATACATAGACTGATAAACACATTACCCTCTTTCGGCAGTCAGGTAAAAATACTACTGTATTTAAATGTTCATATTGTGGGTGTCGCTTAAACTAAATGTACAATTATATTAAGTTAAGGTCACACAGAGACAACAGAGAGGTTCTAATGAATTCACTTAGCGTCTCCACGACAAGGTACCTAGACATGTATCAATATTACGAATAACTTTGTTGACTATTACTTCACCGGCTCTCTGCTTACCTTCAAGTTGATGCACTTGTATGAATGTCACGGTCTATGATGCCACGGTATTGGTATTTCAACAGGAATATTTTTGCGTTCTCAATTCAAATGTGCTGAGAATCCTTGAGGGATATTACACGCGTCATGTGGAACCAATCGCGTCCCAGCTGATATCATGCCAATCTACTTTGCCGGTGAGATGCGCTCGGGAGTGGCACGGCAAGCCGGCAGCCTACCGCTAACGTTGAGGTGGGTTCTATCGAAAATCACACCTTAGTCGCATTACCATCTGCACTCTTAGATCGGATCTGTTGTCGGATCAGTCTGGGAGCGGCGCTAGTATTTGGCTGCTCGTGGAGTGGTTGTAAAACGAGTCTAGCGCTTTTGTCGCGTCTAGACGGCGCGCGTCGGATCTCTATCGGCTGCCGTAAAATTATGTGACGTAGCCGGGCAACGTACCGCGCTAGGATATCCGGTTCAATTCGTTCTTTATTCGCTTATTTAATTTATGACAGTACTTTCTAAGTTCCCGACATTCGGCGAGCTTGAAGAAGGTGCAATATAAACTCATACTCGTGCAATGAAAACTCATAAACATTTTTGGGCGGTCTCTGTTGGGATGTATTGAATATTATTATTAACACGCTTTTTTAAGTTTACGGTGTAACTACTTATATATGCTACAAAATCTAAATTCAAAAAAATTAAACAAAAAGAGATTAAGCAGTTAGCTGTATTGTGGTTTTTGTATGAAACCCTCGACACGGACTTGAAAAGAAAGAAAGAAGAAAGAAAGAAAACTTGTTTATTTGGCACACACAGATACACACAATGTACAAATATATAGGAAAAAGAATTTAATAAAAACAATTACATACATAGTGTGCCCCGCGGGTGCGCCAAAATGGTCCAGTTCAGCAAAATGCCAGACAACTGGGAGTTGCCTAACGCTGGTTTTCAACTGAACCTTACGTTGAAGTGCACGGATGTGAATCAGTTTTGATTCTGAGGTTACAATACAGGTAAATAGATATGTGTTAGTGTTTTTATAAGATATATAGGTAAGTATAATAATTTGGTATTAACCATTATGTCATGAACAGCTGAGCGAAATAGATAGATTGCAAGTAACGTTTAATATTAAAAAGTTTCTTTTATACTCGGGTAGTTTGGGAAATATTGCGATCAGTATGTACGTCACATTAAAATTTTGTAAATTTTTGAGTCTGAACATCGATCAACAATACACTGTGAATCTCTAAACAATACACTTAGCGCTGTAAGCTTTATGTTAAGGCAAGGCGCGTAATGTGCCTAACAAGCATAGTTGAGGAGGCAGTTAGAACACGTCGCAGAATGTTGGGGTTTGGCGAGTGTTTGTGAGCCACGAGCCCCTCAGTGGACCATGGTTGGGACATTCTGTGAATGAGCCACGAACCTCTCAGTGGACCCCTTGCCGATCAGCCGCACACTTCAATTTCCTCGCGTCAGCGGACAGTCGGAATAGACCGTAACACCGCCAATTACGTGGAAGTTTTTCTCATGACTTCGGAAACGACGATTTGCATGTTATACGTAAAGCAAGTAATGTTTTAGTGCTTTCCATGCTTTCAGTTATTGCTTGATCGTTAAGACGGTACCCTGACCAAAAATCGGCATGAGATATGAGCATTCCTATTGGTCTAGCGGCACTGGCGGCGCATGAATTACAGTAGTGAATACGCCCAGATTTTAGAATAAAATCTTTATAAAATCGAATTTTGTTCTTTTGAAAAAAATAAATCTACAAAAATGTTCGTTATTAAATTGTCTATCCATTAGTGTTAGTACAAAAAATAATTAATGAACACTTTACGAGGAGATGTATAATATCAATAATTATTTCTCATTTTTATGTTTTTTTGTAAGGAGATTAGTGAAATATATACAACATTTAAAAAAAAACTAAATCTACCATTTTAGAATCAATATTATGTAGAATTTTATTGTATTTTTATTAATTGATATTTCCTTTTAAATAACGAGTAGATAGCTCCTAAAAACAGCACAAAAATGGCTTGCGCGGCGTTTTGCTCGGGGAACCGCCTTAAGTCTTTTCTCAACTAGATCATAACACAATGCTACTTTTACTAGTTTCTGCAGATATCTGCGTCTGCGCCGTATAAAACTGCATTAGCTCCATTGCAGATTATATCTCAAACGAGTGTGTATTTCAATCCATTATTATGTTTAAGACACATACGCAACTTGAAAAGGATTTTCACAATAGGTCGTTCGAGATAACCTGCACTAACTATATAGAGTAAATTCAACAATGAGCAACAAAGAAATCTAGATCAAATGGACAATGTGGTGTTTACGAAACTCGTTAGTAATTTGTGAGGTGTTAGCAACTTTTCTCTGTGGTGAGAGTCATGCTAAGTGGCGAAACTACTGGCTTCACAATGGAACAAACGTTCACTACTGGAACACGGGGCGAGCACTGCGCTCGCGCATATCTGTCGCGGGTCATCGCGCCGCAACCTTTCACTAGCGCCGCACAGGGCCTCGGGCCCGGCTGCTCGCACGAACTATACCTCAAGCTGTTCATAATGCCGATCTTCTCACGAACCAGTACGTGATCGGAACCAAATTTCTATTTCGAATTTTATTAATTTCTTTTCCAGCGAAATGCACCATCTGACGTCAAATTTCCAAACCAAAATAAACGTCTTCGTAAATAAAATATCTGAAGCAACATTACCGTAGCTAACTCGCCTTAATAGGATTATCTAAAACAAAAGACTCCTAGTTTCACGATGCGCCTGTCACTAAAGTAAACGACGTGCTTTGTCCGTGGCGACCATAGATTTAGTTTTTTTTTGCTGTACATACTATATCTATGGTGGCGACGACATGGATGAACCGCGACACCGACCACGTGACGAACGAAACTAATGATATACATAATTAAAATGACAATCACTTCACAGTAGAGAAGATTAACACAATATACAATAATTAAGTTAATTCAAAACATCAAAAATCCGACTGCTTAAAAAGCGAACTAAAAAGACGGACGAAAATCATACTGTGCAACCGGAGGATACATTATTCGCGAGCTGGCTGACCAAAGTCAGATGTATCTTCCGACTGCACAGATCTGGCGGAGGATACATAGATCTGGTTTTGGTCACCCAGCTCGCGAATATGTATCCTACGACTGCACAGCATGATTTTCTTCTTGTTTTACGTCTTTTTAGTTCGCTTTTTAGCAGCAGGGTTTTTTTTCAAAAAAAACCATGTCGTGTGGGACATGTTTTTTTTTCAAGGAATTCCTGCCTGTTTCGTGGGTGCGTTTACAAATATTTAAACACACATACACAAGACACACTGTTCCGGAACAACTATCTGTTATAGGCCATACAAATATTGGTTCCGTGCGGACATCGAGCCCGCAACACGCAGCGCAGCAGCCGATCGCTCAAGAATTTGGGACCAGGACCACCTCGGGCAAGTACCCAATAGCAAAAAGTAATATTTCAGTGGCAGTCGGATAAAAGCTAGTAAATCAGAATCACTCTCATTTCATGGTCACTGCATTTCTATCAAATGTTGAGGCAATAATTTCTGAATTTTCATTACAAGCAATATACTAGGCAGAAATATGTCGTGAAACAAAATGATACCGTCTTGGCATTTCATTTTGTTTATAATAGTTTTTGATTCGGTGAGTACCTACCTAATTTAAATTATTTATAACTAGCGGACGCCTCGCGGTTTCACCCGCGTATTTCCCGTTCCCTTGGGAATACAGGGATAAAAAGTAACCTATGTCACCCGGGCATAGTGTAGCTTCCCAAGGGTGAAATAATTTTTGAAATCAGTCCATTAGTTTTTAAATTTATTCGTTTCATACATAAATAAAAATCTTTCCTCTATCATCATCTGCCTAGCCTTTTCCCAATTGTTGTTGGAGTCGGCTTTCAGTCTTACCGGATTCAGCTGAGTACCAGTGTTTTACACGAAGCGACTGCCTATTTGATCTCCACAATCCAGTAACTGGGTAACACGGTACCCCTTGGCTAGACTGGTGTCAGATCTCAAGGTTCTGACTACCCGTAACGACTGTCAAAGATCTTCAAATGACAGCCGGGACCAACGGCTTAACGTGCTTTCCGAGGCACGGAGGAAATTCGGTATGTTGAAAATGGTCACCCATCCACGGACCGACCTCGTCAAGCGTTGCTTAACCTTGAAGATCGACCCGTGCGGCTGTTATTATTTAGCCACGAGCTCCTCAAAAAAATCTTTCCTCTTTATAATATTATTATTCACCCGTGTAGTTCCCGTTCCCGTGGGAATACAGGGATAAAAAGTAGCCTATGTCACCCGGAGATAGTGTAGCTTACCAACGGTGAAATAATTTTTAAAATCGGTTCAGTAGTTTCGGAGCCTATTCGGTACAAAAAAAAACTTTCCTCTTTATAATATTGGTATAGATAAAATAAACAAATAGGTAGATACTAGGTACCATGTTAATAATTTGTTTATTTTTTATTATTTAGGTATTTGGACATGCGGCTAAAACCAATAGTAAGACTGCATTTATTGTTACCAGTAAAATATCTTTGAGTAAATTTTACAATAAGTAGATAACAAATTCCTCTCTGTTTTAGATAAAACTCATGAGTACGTTCAAAGTAACGCAGAGAGAGGTAAGAAAGACGACCTAACAGAATTCCTCGAACATGCTTCGGTTCATTTTTTTAAAAATCTTATTATTATGTGTTTTATTTTAGGAGATGAGGATTCCAACTCCGGCACAGATAGCAATGATGCCAAATATAAAATGAAAAAGAATATGAACACAACAACAGATAACAATGACATCAACAACGACGGCGATGATAATACTCAAGGAAACGTTGATGAAGTAAAAGGGTCAGACAGTAAGAAAAACAAACAAATTATAAAACCGCCAACGTTAATTTTCGTCGAAATCATAAAATATAAATAATTTATTTTGTCGATTTTATTAATAATTTGTATATTTGACGATTTAAAGATTAACATATTTTTTAATTGCAATGATTCGTTTAATATCTACATCGTTTATGATGATCGTAATTTTGTTTAATTTTCAGATATAACAAGATCACTGCAAGCAGGTAGAAATGAATAAATAAACATCGTATGATTCATAACATAAAAAATAAAATTTAAAAAATACTTATATTTTTTCAAACAGGTGATACTTTTACTCCAATGGAGCTTTTGCCGGTCGCTAGATTATTTTTTGAAAAAGCAAAAGGTATGTAAATTAAATTAACTATATCTTATATTTGCAAAGTACTAAATTTGAGCCCATCACAACATCACTGACCATATTGATCTAAATCACAGGTACCTATTTAGCTATTGTATTTGAAAGGTTCCGAATGAAAAAACGGAATATCAATATAAAACACGTATATTAACGCGGAAAATAAACCTACAGTCACGTCGCGTCGCCACATACGTACTTTGTGCTACAGTTTTGGTATCTTCTGGGCAAAAACTTATTATATCAGATCTTTTTTAGGGTTCCGTACCCAAAGGGTAGGTTTCCTATCTTTTTTAGGGTTCCTACCCTTTGGGTACGGAACCCTAAAAAAGATGGGGGGACCTTAATAATAAGACTCCGCGGTCCGTCTGTCGGTTCGTCTGTCACCAGGCTGTATCTCATGAACCGTGAAAGTTAGACAGTTGAAATTTTCTTTCACAGATGATGTAGGTATTTCTGTTGCCGCTATAACAACAAACACTAAAAACAAAATAAAAAATATATTTAAGTAAGGCTAAAAAATCATGTTTGTTGAATGGGGCCCCCCTCCCATACAACAAACGTGATTTTCTTGTTGTGTTGTGCAATAATGGTACGGAACCCTTCACGCGCAAGTCCGATTCGCACTTGGCCGGTTTTTTTTATAATAGATACATATCTACAAGAAAATCTTTCATTCCCGAAACCGAAATTTACCTACCCTTAACTATATACGAAACTATTGAGCAATTTACTTTGAAAAAAGAGTTCTTTAATAATAGATAATAGGATATTAGAGGTCACAAATATTTTTAAAAACATGAGAAATAATATTGATTTGTTTGTAACCTTTTGCGGGCGAGTCCAACTCGCAATTGGATGGTTTTTTGAATGACACCGATGTGACTGCGAGCGAGTTATGCAATCGGAATTCTGAACTTTTTAATTACAATACACAATTTTGTATGTTTCTTTTTCAGCTACTCGAGAAGGTAAGAATTTAAGACAAGAACTTTTAGTAAAATAGCCCGCTACATTTTTAGGGTTCCGTACCCGAAGGGTCCAAACGGAGCCTGTTGCTGTCACTCATGTGTTTGTCGTTTTTTTTTCTTTATTTTGTGACAATCCCACCGCACTATTCCCAAACCACTGCAACTCCTGAAAGCCAGAATAATTTTTTAACGTCCCATTGACCTATGAACTTGAAATTTGTTTATTTAATTTTATTTTATTTATTAAGGAAAACAAACAATTACACACTATATATGGTTAACAAATAATTGTACAAGACTAAATTAGTGTGCAACTAACAACGTTATTCACATCTTATAAATTAACAACGTTTATCTTTACTAACATTTTTTGTTTGAAATTCCCTTATTTTTATATTACAACCAACTTGATTTTGCAGTTTAGTACGGAGCCCTAAACGTGCGCGAAGTCCGATACGCACTTGGCCGGTTTCTTAGTCCCTTTAACTGACATGTACCTTTTCTTTAATTTATCACATTTAGACAACCAAAGAGGAATTGTGAGTGCAGCTAAAAATCCTGAAGAAGTGGCGGCAAATATATTTAGAGCTTTCTGTACGTACCTACTTTCGTGCGTAAATTAATGCGTTTTCTTTTATTATAAAACACCACACCACAAAAATATATACACAGGACAAAAAAACATAAAAAGAAGTGTTCAATGGGCGGTCTTATCGCACAGGGCAATCTCTTACAGACAACCTTTGGATGGACTGTACGAGAGGAGAGGAATTTAGGGTTGTCAGTGTAATAATAATAATAATGTCAATAGTGTAATAATAATGTCCCATTGTTGAGGAAAAGCTTCTTCTCAAACAGAGATGGCATGCGCCTCAAGGTTGCCGATATCAAACGTATGACTTAAAACTTATATACTAAATAAATAAGTCCAGGTTTCCTCACGATGTTTCCTTCACCGATGTTTACGAGAAACTTAGAAAGTGAGTGACCGGATTTGAACCCACGACCTAAAGCACGAGAAGCGAGGACTATACACTGAGCCACCAACACTTATTTAAGACGGTACCCTGACCAAAAAATCGGCATGAGATATGAGCGTTCCTATTGGTCTAGCGGCACTGGTGGCGCATGAATTACAGTAGTGAATACGCCCAGATTTTAGAATAAAATCTTTCTAAAATCGAATTTTGGTCTTTTGAAAAAAATAATTCTACAAAAATGTTCGTTATTAAATTGTCTATCCATTAGTGTTAGTACAAAAAATAATCAATGAACACTTTACGAGGAGATGCATAATATCAATAATTATTTCTCATTTTTATGTTTTTTTGGAAGTAGATTAGTGAAATATATACAACATTTAAAAAAAAAACTAAATCTACCATTGTAGAATCAATATTATGTAGAAATTTAATGTATTTTTATTAATTGATATTTCTTTTTAAATAACGAGTAGATAGATCCTAAAAACAGCACAAAAAACGGCTTGCGCGGCGTTTTGCTCGGGGTACCGCCTTAAAGGATTAAAATGTGATTTTATTATTACTTATATTATTAGTTAAAATATCTAGCACAATAATGTAAAATTACTAATATGATTACAGTTACAACCGACAGAAGAATCGTAGAATTGACTGGTAAATAATTAATTTAGTTTCCAGATTCCAGTAGATACAGTTTATAAATTGTAATGTGTATTGAATTTATTTCAGCAATAGACCTCGGAGGGTTGGATGCGTTGTCAGCATTGGCTCACGAGAACGAAGGTAGCGTCAGACAGAATTTAAGCACTGTTTTTTTATTACGAACTGTTTTTCCATATTTATACTGTGATTTAAGCTTAAATTTTTAAAGCTCATTATATCAACTTAACTTAATTAGCAGAATAATTGATGAATTTCAGGCTAATTAAGTATCTTTTGCAAGAACAAAAGGATAGCGATATTTGCGCAATAATTGCTCTTCAATACAAAAGTTTTAGAGTTGTTGGCTTGTGTTTTTTTAAGGGGTTCCGTACCCAAAGTGTAAAAACGGGACCCTATTACTAAGACTCCGCGGTCCGTCTGTCTGTCTGTCTGTCTGTCTGTCACCAGGCTGTATCTCTAATTTCTAATTTTCACAGATGATGTATTACTGTTGCCACTATAACAACAAATACTAAAAACAGAATAAAATTAAAATTCAAGGGGGGCTCCCATACAACAAACGTGATTTTTGTGCCGTTTTTTGCGATAATGGTACGGAACCCTACGTGCGCGAGTCCGACTCGCACTTGGCCGGTTTTTTTTTTAATTTAAATAAGTGCATTTGACAAACAGTGAGCAAACGATTGTGTAGGACCTACCATACCTACACTGCAGCTAAATCCAACTTTTATGACATAAAGCGTTTGATCGCTATCATTTTGCTCTTGCAAAAATACGTAATAAGCATGCGGCACTTTGTACATACTCATATTGGACGTAAGATAACTACATTTCAACTTGAAAAAAACTTATTTATTACAGATGTTTCAACGCGTTCTTCCATTACAGAAAGACCGCTACATACTTTAAATTTAAATGGTAAAACAATAATTTCTGGCGTTCCTATTTGGTTTCTAAAATGTACTACAATGATTGACGCAACAATTTGTGCTATTAGGGCAAATAATACTAGCGGATGAAGAACCTCTAAGATGCCACTATAAGCGTAAGTAATTACTTTTTGTTTGTCCATACCTAAATTGTAACATTTTGTTGTGGTTCCTCTTTATACCTATGGTAACTGTTCGCCTGAAACCCCAGTTTTGGGCAAAGTTTTCTGATTCAAGGCTAATGTTTGATATCCAGCTCGTCGAGTTTCTATTGTTGATTTATGAACTTTATTTTATTTTCAGTGCTATTTAAAAAAATCAGTCCTTCAAAAGCCATTTTAAGAAAAAGGCCGTATAGTAAGTAAACAAAATAAGTCTTTCTTCTTCATTATTTTTAAGTATACTTTTAAATAGCCAAGGGTTGGCTAAGCCACTTCAAATCGTCCCACAATTGGGCAAATTCTATTGACCCATGGTAGAGTTTTCAGGCAATTTATAATAATAGAATTTTATTGTGAGTGTTAATATAATTTAATATAAAGGCGCACGGTTGGCGCAGTGGTTGAGCGATTGACTGCTGCGCTGCGTGTCGCGGGTTCGATTCCCGCACGGAACAAATATTTGTATGGCCTACAGATAGTTGTTCCGGCTCTGGGTGTTTGTGTATGTGAGTTAATATGTTTGTAAACGCACCCACGACACAGGAAGAAATTCCTAGTTAGGGGCAACGTTTAAAAAAAAAAAAAAATATAAAAAAAAATCTGTCCAAGCCCATTCTGCAATCAGCCGTAACAACCAGTCAACAGATATCCAACTAGTCTAGTGCTAGGTTCAGAATGTACTATGCACTAGACACACTACTATATTTTAAATTTCTATACTCCTGTACTATAGAGAATTCACTATTCAATCTGCCTAGCCTTTTCCCAACTATGTTGGGGTCGGCTTCCAGTCTTACCGGATTCAGCTGAGTGTTTTACATGGAGCGACTGCCTATCTGACCTCCACAACCCAGTAACTGGGTAACACGGTACCCCTTCTCAAGACTGGTGTCAGATCTCAGACTTCTGACTACCTGTAACGACTGTCAAAGATCTTCAAACCACAGCCGGGACCAACGGCTTAACGTGCTTTCCGAGGCACGGAGGAAACTCGTATGTTGAAATAACACCCATCCACGGACCGACCTCGTCAAGAGTTGCTTTACCTTGAAGATCGACCCATACGGCCGTTATTATTTAGCCACAAGCTCCTCCTAGAGTATTCACTATTAAAGGGTGTTTTTGAAAAGTCAGATAAGTTTTATCTTTTAAAAACTGTCAAATCGTTATTTATATTCCGCAGATAAAAGTTACCCCTAAAGCAACAACAAGTTAGACAGATATAGTTGTATTAAATATACATACATACTGTTGGAATATTGAACCCAGCTATGAATCGGTACACCATTCAACTTGTCTATGAGGCTGAGATTATGGTAAGGGTTTATGATTAAATCCATGCCTTATATCTGTCAATGTTGTCTCGATGACACTGACAGTACCAGACTCTCAAAACGGTTCCTTTGTCTATTGCAACGTCTGAACGAACGTCCATATTTGTTTGTAATACTCTCTCTGATTCTGAATAGCCCATGCATCATGTCTGCTTAGCTGTTTTTCTGTATCTTTAAATTTAATGCTAATCATATTGTGTAAATGTATTTTTCTTCACTGGACAATAATAACTATTGTACTACGTGATTGAGTTAGTTTTATTACGCTCGACACCTGCAACGTGCCAACCTAACCTGTCCATCCACTGCGTGGGACATTGCTAAAGCTAGGCCTCCACACCGTCTGGCTGGCTCTCTGCTCTACAGGTTATGGGCCCAGGCCCAGTATTGTGCTCTACTGATTACGGGCACAGTATTGCGGTGCAGGCGAAAACACGAACACGAAGAAGCGGATTTTATATCGTGTGCAATGTCACAGCAGCCGCAAGAAGCTACCGTTGGCGAGCACACGCCTCATGTGTCGTCAGCAGGTTTGTACACTTTTGATAAATTGGATGGAATTGGCTCGTATCACAACTGGAAGTTCCAGATGCGAATGGCGCTTATCATGGAAGGCTTATGGTCATGTATTGATGGTTCTGAGACTAGCAGCAGCATGGATCAAAAAGCTTTGGCTAGAATATGCTTGGCAGTAAAGCCGAATTGCATTCAGTATTTGCGCAATGCTACAAGCGCAAAGCAAGCTTGGCAAAAGCTGCAGGATGTGTTTGAGGATAAAGGACTTTATCGGAGGGTTGTGCTTTTAAGAAAACTTCATAGATCTGACTACCATGATTATAATTCAATGGGTGCTTACATCGAAGGTATAATGACCCTAGTACAACAACTTGCAGACATCGGAAGAGTCATCGATGATAAAGAAGTTGCAGAAATTTTACTTAGTGGTTTACCACAGGATTTTGATGTTTTGGTTTCTGGTCTGGAAACAGCAAACCTCTCTGAAACTCTCACGAGTGAAGCAGTGCGAGCTCGACTACTTCAAGAGGAGTTCCGGAAATCCACTAATAATGGCAAATCAAATGATGATGTGGTTTTATTTACAAAGAGGAAGCCACTTAAGTGCCATTACTGCCAGAAGCAAGGGCATATCAAATCAAAATGTTTCAAATTGAAGAATGATTTGAAGAAGCAAGGCAGTAGCGATCATAACTTAGCTGCGGGGTCTGCAGACACACTGTTGGTGTCAGTGTCACTCTTATCTGTTTATGGAAGCGTGGACTGGATTGTGGACTCCGGGTGTACTTCGCACATGTGCTGTGATATGGACCTTTTTAGAGACATTGACATGAATTTTAAGTCAAAAGTGACAGTTGCTAATGGAGAAGTGTTAAAATGTCAAGGTCTTGGTGCCGTCTCTTTGAATCTCAATAATAATAGTGATCTAAAGATTTTGCCAAAAGTAATGTTTGTTCCTAAATTGACTACTAATCTTATATCAGTTAGTCAACTGACTAAGTCAGGTTTTAGTGTAGTATTCAAACAAGATAATTGCAAAATAAGTGATCCTCAAGGCCAGCCTTTTGCTAATGCAACATGTTTCAGGGGTATTTATAAACTTGATTGTTTTTCTAGCCTAAATTGTATTACAGAATGTAATGTTGCTACCACAAGTGCTAACAAGCAAGCACAACAAATTTCTTTAGCAGCTACTTCTAGTGTGCCATTGGAAGTATGGCACAAGCGACTTGGGCATTTGAGTTTGCATGGTATGTATGGGATACGGAGCCTTGCAGATGATGTTGTTTTTGAAGATGACTGTCATGGTAAGTTGAAAAATTGTATCTCATGTATTAAGGGGAAGCTTACAGTGAAATCTTTCCCTAAGGGCCAAGCAAAAAGAGCTCATGATCTTTTAGAGTTAATACACTCAGATGTTTGTGGACCTATGTCAATTAATAGCTGGGGTGGTGCACGTTATTTAGTTACATTTACTGATGACTTCTCTAGAAAAAGTTTTGGTTATCTTATGTATCATAAGAATGAAGTCATGAAATGTTTTATACAATTTAAAAATTTAGTTGAGAAACAGGTGGGTAAAACAATCAAGCGTTTCAGAACAGATAATGGAGGGGAATATTGTAGTAAAATCTTTGAAAAGTTTCTGTCTAGCGAGGGCATTATTCATGAAACTAGTATTCCCTACAGTCCTCAGCAGAACGGCGTATCTGAACGCCTTAATAGAACCCTTATGGAAAAAGCCAGATGTATGCTCTCTGAGGCCTGTCTCGACAAGCGTTTTTGGGGAGAGGCTATTGCTACTGCAATATATCTAAAGAATCGAAGCCCCACGGCAGCTTTGTCCGGCGGTATTCCTGAACAGGTGTGGACGGGATCCAAAGTGACCCTAAGCCACTTGAGAGTATTTGGTTGTAAAGCTTTTTCATTGATTCCAGAACATAACCGTCACAAGCTTGATGCAAAGTCAAAGGAGTGTATTTTTGTGGGTTATTGTGAAATGTCCAAGGGTTATAGACTAGTAGATCCAACTGAACCAAAGAAAATAATTAAATCTAGAAATGTCCATTTTATTGAATTGACAGACTCTAATATAAAATCTAATATGATAAACTGTGATATTAATTGTAATAAGTTGGATTGTGACATAAATACTAATAATTCCAAAATGATAAATAATAATAATTTTAATATGAATAACAATGTTTGTGTTCCAATGTTGAACTGTAATAATAATAATAGTTCTAGTGAATTGATACCTCCTTCTGCAATTTCAGGTGGTGAAATGGAGAGTGAAAGTGTTGGGACTGAGGCCCCCAGCACAAACACATCTTCCAATGCTGATGGATCAGCATTACCATCTATATTCGTCGACTGCGACCAGGTGGAAGAAAATGAGCAGTCTTGGGCAGAGGAGAGCGACCCTATGGTAGAGTCTGAGGGCAACTCTATGCTGGATACTGAACGCAGACCTAGCAATAATGAGTTGCCAAGTCAACGTCCTGTACGGAGTACAAGGGGTATCCCACCTAAAAGGTATGGTGACTACGAATATGATTATTCTCTCTACTCTCATGGGCAGATTGCGTTTGACGAACCTTTGTCTTATGAGGATGCAATGGCCAGTCCTTTTCGCGTGAAGTGGCAGGCAGCCATGCAAGCCGAGTATGACTCTTTGTTACGCAATGGTGTCTGGATATTAGTCGAGAGACCACTGGATAAAAACGTAGTTAAATGTAAGTGGGTATATAAAATCAAGCAAGATACTTCCGGAAATTTTGACAAGTATAAGGCTCGCCTAGTGGCTCGTGGTTTTAGTCAAAAACCTGGTATTGATTTTAATGAGACTTTTTCACCAGTAGTCAGACACTCAACAATGCGTATATTGTTTAATTTGGCAAATGAGTTAGACATGGACATAGAGCACATAGATGTAACTACTGCTTTCCTTCATAGTGAACTAAAGGAGGAAATATTTATGGAACAACCTATGGGTTATAAAAATGATAGTAATAAGGTGTGTTTATTGCAGAAAAGCATCTATGGGTTAAAACAAGCAAGTAGGGTGTGGAATGATTCTGTAAATAAATTGCTACTTACTAATGGTTATTCTCAAACAAAATGTGAACCTTGTGTGTATGTTAATAAAAGAAACTCTAGCAATTTAACTATTTTAGCTGTATATGTCGATGATTTTTTTCTATTCACTAATGATAATGTAGAGAAAAAGCAATTATTGTCCAATCTAAGTAATAAATTTAATATTAAAAATTTAGGTTCAATTAAAAATTGTCTTGGAATAAACATTGTTAGAAATAGAGAAAAGGGTACTATATTGTTGAGTCAAAAAGATTATATTAAAAGACTGCTATGTCGTTTTGGAATGTCAGACTGCAAAGGTATTTCAACACCAATGCAATTAAATGAAAAATTTTATAAATGTGATAATAATGTATCTGATAATGATTATAATTTTAGAGAATTGATAGGTAGTTTGATGTACCTGAGTGTCTGTACTAGGCCAGATATAACATATGCATGTAATATTTTAAGTCAATTTAATAATTGTTATAAAAAGGCTCATTGGTTAGCAGGTAAAAGGATCCTACGCTATTTAGCTGAAACCATTGATTATGGTTTAGTTTTCATCAAGTGTAACAATTTAGATCTTATAGCTTATGCTGATGCTGATTGGGCGAATGATCCTATTGACCGAAAATCTTATACTGGTTTTGTAATTAAGTTAGGGTCTAATACTGTTAATTGGGAGAGCAGAAAGCAGCGCTGCGTCGCTATGTCAAGTACTGAAGCAGAGTACCTAGCCATTAGTGACGCCTGTAAAGACATTCTGTTTATCAAACAGTTTTGGTTTGAGATAATGAATAGGAATATTGTGTGTAAACTATTTAATGATAATCAGAGTGCCCAGAAGATCTTGAAATCTATTCAGTGTCATAAGAGGACAAAGCACATTGATATACGCTATCACTTTGTAAGAGATTTAATTTCTAAAAACTGTATTTCTGTTTCTTATATGCCTACTACAAAAATGATAGCTGACATTCTAACAAAAGCTTTGTCTTCCTGTAAACATAATGAGTTTAGGTTTCATTTAAATGTAAGAACTCCATGAAGTTGTATAACTGTAATGAGGGTTGGAGTTCCGTTGTATGGTGTAAGGGGAAGTGTTGGAATATTGAACCCAGCTATGAATCGGTACACCATTCAACTTGTCTATGAGGCTGAGATTATGGTAAGGGTTTATGATTAAATCCATGCCTTATATCTGTCAATGTTGTCTCGATGACACTGACAGTACCAGACTCTCAAAACGGTTCCTTTGTCTATTGCAACGTCTGAACGAACGTCCATATTTGTTTGTAATACTCTCTCTGATTCTGAATAGCCCATGCATCATGTCTGCTTAGCTGTTTTTCTGTATCTTTAAATTTAATGCTAATCATATTGTGTAAATGTATTTTTCTTCACTGGACAATAATAACTATTGTACTACGTGATTGAGTTAGTTTTATTACGCTCGACACCTGCAACGTGCCAACCTAACCTGTCCATCCACTGCGTGGGACATTGCTAAAGCTAGGCCTCCACACCGTCTGGCTGGCTCTCTGCTCTACACATACATACATACATAAACTCACGCCTTTTTCCCATGGGGGTAGGCAGAAACTACAGAACGCCACCTGCTACGATCCTTACATACTTCTTTTGCTTCACACCATAGAGCAACACGGACCACCGGCGTGCCGGAGGGGAGTAGCCATAGCGTTATTTCGCGATACAAAACTGTCTGTCATTTTTTGCGGGGGGAAATCTGCTCTACCCACACTTTAACAAATTCTCACACAAAAATAATCGTCTGTTACTACGAAACTCACACTTAAAAATTTAAAAACACACTAACAATTTTACATACACATGGATACATTCTGTGTCATGACAGTATAATGATATGACGCAACTACACTGACAAGTTGCTTACAGCCGTGGTTGTAACTAATGTCGATACGCATTATCGATAAATTCAAGAACTCGGTTCGGGATATACGGTTTAAAAAGTGATACAAAGTTAGAGTGTTATAAAGATTGACTTTATTTATTATGAACTACAATAATTATCATCTATCAAATAAACTTAATGTTAATTTTAAAAACCAGTGATAGTTGTATCTATCACTGGTTTTTAATAGATTAGTTTTGTATAAATATGACAAATACATTTTTGTGGGTCTGCTTTTTTCATTAAGAATGAAATTCTTGTAGCAGTAAATTTTTCCATTATTAATATTGCCAGTTCCAAATTATGATTTGTAAAATCATTTTTGTGTAAATGGTAACTAATAGAGGAAAACAAGTCTTTGCCAATAAACTTTTTATGGCATGTGTCACGATTTCATGTGTAGTACAAGATCGTGTAGGTTTATTGTCGTCACTTAAACGTCGTCTTATTTCTTTTTCACAAATCCGGCTATAAAAGAATTACCTATTTTGAAGTAAAAAATAACTGTCCTCTGCTTTTTTGGTGTATTAAACTTTTTTCATCAATCGGCCCAAGCAAACCTTTTATGCACGTATTGCATTTTTTTTTTTGATTTCGAGGAAATAACAAATCCAGCTATGTATTCTACAACTTTCTCGGCAAAAGGGGATAAAAAGTTAGAGCTTCAATCTCATCAATTAAATCTATACCAATACCAATATTATAAAGAGGAAAGATTTTTTTGTTTGTTTGTTTGTACCGAATAGGCTCCGAAACTACTGGACCGATTTCAAAAATTATTTCACCTATGGAAAGCTACATTATTCCCGAGTAACATAGGATATAATTTTGACGGGAGCGAAGCCGCGGGGGTCAGCTAGTCGTTAATAAAATTGGTAAAATTGACTTCTTCTCTTCTTGATGTGCAATTTAGTACCAATTTTTTTCCAATGGAAAAGAGTTTCGAGTTTGTGCCGCTTCCAGTTTGGTTAATTCTGTATTAACAAGTATTTCTTATTAAATTGCTTCAAACTGAGAGCTTGAGGGATTATCGCAACAACCATCATGACTTCTTACAATCTAAAAAAGAGTTTGATGTGATCTTGACTTATCCTGTGGAGTGGCATATATTTCAGGCCATTTTGTTGGTTTTGTATTATATCTTGGAAGATAGACTTGGTACTCTTAATACAGATCAAAATGCCCAAAAACTTGTGTATCGTGGTGAATAAATTTTTATTTTTTTCTAATACGGTAGTTTGCAATTTATTTGCAACTAAGCAGCAACCTAGTTCTGTGGTCATCGCTAAATTTGCTTTTCGCCTTCACACGTTAATGGTTTTATTTCCACTCCAGTTTCATGTACTAATTCAAAGGCTTTAGGTACAAGCTGAGCTTTTAACTTAGCACATGTGCCTTTAACAAAAAAATATCCGATTGGGACTTTCCATGGAGTATTAATGCCTACTAATAGAAATACTAGGACATATTCTGTTGTTTCATCTGTATTATTTGTTAATAAATCAAAACCATAATCAACGTACCCGAATCGTCTATCACCATTCGGACTATCATGTGGTTGTGTCTGTACATTAAAATAAAGCTTACAATAAATAAATCAGAAAACTCAATCTCAAAAATGTCTCTGTATGGATATAGACTCCTTTGCCTTGACCATTTTTATCGATAACTATCTACAAACAAACCGGTACCAACACTATCGCTCGGTGACAGACGACTACTCGGAAACAGACTCGGATCAGTTGCTCGACCGATCCGCATATTGCATGAGGGCGAGCGGCCTGTGTTGGTAAACAAATCCGAAACGTCACCGACCGATAATATTGTAATTTTTAAGTTTTATAGAAGTAAATAGTAATAATGTGATTAAAAATTGCTTACATATGAAAGATAACGCCATCTTATTGTAAATTTGTCGTGGCAGATCTCTTTTTGCAGCAAAAAACAGAACAATTCGGCATTTTTTTAGGACGTCGATTCATTCGCGCAACTAGATTTAGTCTACTGAGCAGTGCGGCTGCAACTAGTTTTATTGTACGCATAGGACCACGTGGACTTGTACTTTGACAGAGGGGAATGCCTGCGTATGGCTACTCCCCTCCGGTTCGCCGGTGGTCCGTGTTGCTCTATGCTTCACACACATAAATAAATTAACGTATAAAATATATTTTTCTAAATTTGAAAGGTGATTGTAATACAGTTTTCTTGGTTTATAGAACACATGACACCGTTTCCTAAAGTTTTAAAAATGGAAAAAAAAATGCGTCCCAATAGACATTTGGTTATAAACCATAAAGGTCGTAAATCGCGTAAAAATAATAATAACAACTCAAGCATGAACGAACATGAAGATAACAATGCAGTGAAAGAACAGTTGGAAATTGTGAAAAATAATGGAACAGAGCGAGAGAGAGAGGATCTAGGCAAGCAGAGAAAACAGAAAGGTATGGTATTTCAGTTGGTACCTTCATACCTTTTTGTTATTATTTGATGGTGAATTGATGATGAACCGTCTATTTTGTTACTCATGTCATTGTCCGGTTCCACTTTACTTTATGAAAAAGGTTTCTTTACACAACTCAATTTATTTTTTATTTTTAGTAATCATAAAGTGTCGACGATATAATGCGTTGAAATATCGTGTGACGTCACGCCGTTTGTACACTTTATACTGACACAGTGACGACAAGCCCCTGAACTTTGATCTTTATCTTTGTAAATTTTTAAGGTTCCGTACCCAAAGGGTAAAAATGGGACCCTATAACTAAAACTCCACTGTCCGTCCGATTATGTATTTCTGTTGCCGCTATAACAAAAAAATACTAAAAACAAAATAAAATAAATATTTAAGTGGGGAGCCCCACTTAAATATTTATTTTATTTTGTTTTTCCATACAACAAACGTGAATTTTTTACCGTTTGTTGCGATAATGGTATGAAAACCTTCGTGCGCGAGTCCGACTCGCACTTGGCCGGTTTTATTGATATGGTAAATCAAAAGATACGTGTCCAATATTATTTGATAAACTCACTGACGGTATAAATAGAATTACCATTTTTCTACTCAGGCAACTTCCCAATTGCGCTTTAGTCATAATCATCATAATCATTGCGAGCCTTGTTTTAATCACTGTTTAGTATGGGCATCCTCCATGTCTATGCGGATTATTAGACGATTCGCACGTATATCACATCACACATCACACATCACATCACACATCACAACACACATCACATCATCAGCCTTTTAATGTTCCCACTGCTGGGATACAGGCCTCCTCTCATAGTGGGAGTGGGCTATACTCCACCACGCGGGCCCAGTGCGGGTTGGTGGATGTCACATGTCTTCGAATTTTTGGTTCTAGGACATGCCGGTTTCCTCACGATGTTTTCCTTCACCGTTTTGAGAGCAGTGGTGATGAAATAAATTACACAAAGTATAGCGCCTGCACGTATATAACTCGCCCGAAATATGCGGATCGACCCTTTTTTATAATATTTTTTTTTCTGTAGCGATTGGCACGAAGTTAATCATTCACGCTCATGATTCCAGCCTAGCTTTCTCATGATTATAATTTCCTGGTATTTGTATATTGCTGAGACGGGTGAGACAACTGTACTTTTTATTTTTGTTCTACATACATACATAAACTCACGCCTTTTTCCCATGGGGGTAGGCAGAAACTACAGAACGCCACCTGCTACGATCCTTACATACATCTTTTGCTTCACACACATTCATACATCTAGTCATACACACATGCCGGTTATGGGTACTGCGCACTTGCCCTTTCTGAAGAACATCACCTATACCCCACCGACCTATTTTTGTTCTCTAAAATGAAATATGTGCCAATTGCCTACTACATAATTTTGGAGTAGTCGATTCGCACTCCATTAAATTATTTCGTGCGAATCGACACAGAAAAATAATATTATTAATAAGGGTCGATTCGTACATGTCGTTCGAGTTAAATTCGTGCGAATCGTCCGAAGGCGAAGGCCAACTTCAATAAATTTATAGTCTTTTCGGTGCTTATAAAAACTAACAGTAGTTTAGTTATGTTCTTTAATAATTTGACTAACTGATTTAATAGCGAGGAAACTTAAATCGAAGCGCAAAAGCAAACGACACAACAAAAAGGGGCGTAAAGGTAAGTAATAAATTGTATATTTGTATCCTATACATTGTATTCTATGAATATATTTTATACCCGTTTCTGAACCGAAAAACAACACAAAATTAACTAGCAATTATAGTCAAACGACAATTCAGATATGAGTTAACTTTGACACATAGTAGATTTTCGATCCAGAAACGATTGTCAAGTCGTCCAGCATTTAATTTAGGTGCGTCCTGATATACAAAAAAAAAACTATATAATAGAAAACTCTCTGGCTGGATAGCCGCTTGTCCGTTCATCTCCACGTAGGTATTTTCCGAACGGATGGCAGAATCACTTAATCATGATCCAGCCCTAGTTGTCCCCCAGCGACACCCTGAGCCGACGTTCGACTCCATAGGGTAGCCCTCAGCGTAGTCGCCTGGCTGCTGGAGTTTAGTCTCCCCAGGATAGCCCGGTTAAGCAGAGCCAATCACTCTGATTGAACTAAAAAAAGTCAATTAAAATAAAAGCTGGCTAGCCACATATAAGAATATCATTATTGATTGAAACTACTAAGATGTTAGCTCCCTTATACTGCCATGTACATTGTATTGTGTGATTGAGGTCTTCTAAAATTAAAAAAAAAAGTGTACTGACCGTTATAATTACTTTTCATTCAGTAGCTAGAAACAAGAAATCAAAGAAGAAGCGTAAATTAGGAAAGAAAAATAAAAGTGAGTAACTATCTTGATTAAACAACAACATTAATTTCTCAAACAACATGTATTAACGTATTTTTCCTACTCAGAGTCGAACTCTACGGAGAATTTGAAAGATCTAAGGAATATTAATATGGGTTAGTTCACAACTTTTTACTGTTAATGCGCAGATATCACTCGGTAGCTGATTTTATAATGAGAATCACGTCTAAACGGCTAGTCGTAATTTTTTGAAAAAATTATATGTTTCATGTTGTTCTTTTCCTAATAATTTCATCTATGACAATTTTGAGTTTTATTCGTATAACATAGTGCAATTAATTTGTAAGGGCAAAAAACCGACAATCGCACTAAAATCGACGGGCGTATTTTAATGACATTTTTAACATCTCTAAGACAATTTAACTATCAAAATTTGATCTGAGGCTTTTTTTAAAGTAATATGAAGGACAGTACAAAAAAAAACTGAATTTTGGTGTGAAACGAGTGTGCGTTTTGTTCCCTCAAGGTCATTTGCTATTGTCGCCGTCTTAAGTTTTAATTTGATGTCTTAACTGTGTCAGTGAAATAAATGAATTAAAAATATATTACAGATGCACACGTGCCTTTGACTACGACTATGAGGCCGGCCTGCAAGTGGCGTTACATCTGCCAAATCCCTGGAGACCTGGACACGTGCAAGCTCCACACGTCATGTATGGGTGAAGGCAACAACCAGCCTATGATAGATAGTAAGATTCCGTTCACCTTTTTTTAGGGTTCCGTACCCGAAGGGTCCAAACGGAGCCCTATTGCTGTCACTCACGTTTCTGTCTGTCTGTCCGTCGTCTGTCACACAATTTTGTTCCGAAGAATTTTTTAACTTCCCATTGACCTACGAACTTGAACTTTAGTGATAATTTTTATTATTACTTATAATTTACTAACAAATACCAATATATTGATAAATCAGTCTGACACGCACTTCGCCGGTTTTTTTTTAATTTTTCAGAAACCTTATAAAACCGTTTTGTTTCATCAAAAGCCGACCCGAAACACTTTTGAGTATATTTTTGACAATACTTTCTTTTAGTTTGGGATTTAGCAATATGCGCACAGTGTGGCTTCTAGTTATTGTTTTTCATTATGATAAATACAATGAACTCTTGAGAGGTTTCCAGTTATTAACACGTCTGTTTAAATTAACAAAAAGCCACACTTGCCATTAACTTCAGGAGGAATATAATTAGGTACATAAGGTCTATTAGGCACTCGCAAATTGTTGTGGGTAGTTTTTAATCGTTATTGTGTGCCTAAAAGTGGTAATTATGTTAAAAATACATTTTCTTATTGTGTCATTCTAGATAAGTACTAAGAATCATCGATTAAATCAATCAATCGACGACATTGATTTTGATAATATTAATTTTTGTACAGAATCTATTGTTGACACCAAAGAAAAAGACATAAAAGAAAGAGAAAAGAACGAGCTAGTTATGCACTTCCGGAAAGCGAGTAAGTTATCAGCAAAGCCAACTTGTTGTGGTTTATTTATGTAAGAACCAAATGTTCTACTTTCTAGCGCTATTCTCCTTTGTACGTAACAAATTAAAAAATATAATTCATAATCCTAATTAATTACTATGTTATCTTTACACTATAACAACGAGTATCGTTCAAAAGCATCAAGTTTAATTATTTTAAGTATTTTTTTTATTTTTTTTACGCCTTGTGGAGCCCTATGTCCAGCAGTGGACGTCTTTCGGCTGAAATGATGATGATGATGGTGATTTTTATGGCTGTCAAAGCCGACATTGTAAATTGTCAAGACTATAATTATAATGGATTGAGATTAATAACAAAACATAAGGATGTCTTAACAATTTATGATAAAATCCTAAGTTTACTTAGGTATAATAAGGTGTTGAATATACTATCAATATTTATGTTACCGATAATTAAATTTATTTGCATTTAACAGTGGGTATTATTTCCTTGGACGAGGATGTCGAAAAAATAAGTACGTTTTTCTCTTGTTTGGTTATATAAGTATTTAATATTTAAGAAAAATTGAATTGAATCCTATGTCGGTTTACAATTACTTTTCAGTTGAACAACATGTTTTAAAAGTGAAACCGCAATACCTGGGTAAACCTCTTTTTTTACTATTTTAATCACAGTATTTGAATTTATGCTTCTTTTCGTCTAAATATTTTAATGTACTTTACAAATTACCTAGTTATTAGAGTTTAATTTTAGTTTTAACTTAGTCGTTACTCAATAGAAAGCTGTGACCTCCTATAATTAAAAGAGTGCACTAATCATTACGTCATTCTTTTAAACATTGTATTTTCCTACGTTTTTTTTGAGATCCTAAATAGATAAATAAATATACTAATGTTAAAAGAGATGCAATACACGGATCTAATAAATTCTTTCAGCGCCGGATGTGAAGATAGAGACCCTCGACGAATATTTCAATAACATTATCCAGGCTCAATACACATGTGAGTTTTAATTAATTCATTGTAATCAAGCCACATACTCGGGTAGGTTACCTTCTGGGCGCTTGACATGTTTAATGTTTTTTTTTATAGTAAACTAAATTACCAATATAAGGTTAAACTTAATTTTACAGCGACGACACCACCACCAGACCCGGATAAACCTGTGACAGTAAGACAAGTTATTTCGTTTATTCACTTTAAGAACATATTTTTTAAATATTTCTTAAAAAAATATTTATTCATTAATAAAAAACATTTGAAAATATAAAGAAATCCCACTGGTATCAGAAGCACGGTCTAAGCTTTCGGCGGTCAGGGCACCAGAGAGAAGAACCTCCTAATAAATAACACGAGCCGTGTCCAGAAGTACCACTTTCTGAATCAAGAGTTTGTTCCAACCGCCCAACGAGGCCCTCCTAAGATGTTGGTCCAGGCTTGTGGCTATTAAGCCATTGGCTAACACGACTACCGCTACAATACAATTATCGCTGAATCCCGCATATTGACAACCTCGTGAGCCAAGTCAATATACTTATCATAAGTTATTTTATTATTTAGGATTTGCCAACCCGTGACTTGGTCTGGTTTCTGATACTTGAGCTGGCCTAGACACATATTCCTATTAGGTATAGGAATATGTGTCTAGGCCAGCTTTCGTAGGTACATACAGCTGCAGATAAACCTCACCCCTAGAAGTGTATAAAAAGCGACATCTATGGGCAGGAGGATATACTAAGACTTTCAACAATTTACATCTCTTGAAAATTTTCAAAACTGTTTACAAAAAACCATTAACTATAAAAAACTTAACTGTAGCAAACCTTTAACTAACATACTAACGGAGAGGGTAACGTTTATTTTCTATAACTTCTAATCTTGTTCTCATTCCATTTACCATATTATTAAAACAAATGGTTGCAAATATTATCCTGGCTTGACGATGAGCTTCGGTTAGTTATTTTTTTTGGCAGGTTTATAATTATAGATCCCAGTTGCATGTAAATGTCTTCGGACAGTGGTAAGCGAAATGCAATGTCTTATAGCACTAGATCGGATGGTTGTAAAAGAATTCGTGGTTTGGCTATTCACAATATCACGATGACGGCTGGATTGATTTGTGTAATCAATCGAACGTTGCCCTTGGCTGTTACACTTCACTTCACCAGTTTCTTGATACCGTCTCACCCATAAAAGAACTGTGTTTCTCTATAAAGAAGTAAATTAAAAAGTTACATTTCTAATGGCAAAAAATTAAAATATAAATTGATTATAGTTTGATTACACTTACGTCGACATTTAATTCACGAGCTCTTTAAACTTTGATTTAATTCTAAAAGGACGATTATTTTCACTTTTAAAAATTTACTCAATCGAGACATCATGTTATTGTAATTATAAGTCGTTATTCGAACAACACATGTTTTACTTAACAAAATTATAAGCCTAATACCCTCAATCTTTTTCATAATCGATTTTTTATAATATTTTATAAACGTCACGGCCGACATGATTATGTGATGGATGATTTATAAACATATCGATAAATTTCACCACTACTATAAGTGTCAGGGTGGCGCGATTTGATTATTTAGCATTCGATTTGGCGTTGGTAGTTAACCCTGCGGTGGTGTAGCAGCTTGTCTCGTGAGTTATAGGGTCCAGGTTCGAATCTTGCTTCGGCCTAACGTTTTTATAAAATTTTAAAATTCTGGTGCGAGTTTTTAGAATTCTATAAAAAAGTATAATGTTTGATAAATACATTTGGAAGTTTAAAATATCAATAGGCAGGACGCGATGGATAGCGCCGTCAGTTTTTTTTTTTCTACTTTGAATATTTTAGCCGTTTTATTGATATCACAGAGATGAGCCGCACGCGGCGCACATAAACATCGTAGTATATCCTCCTGTCCACAGATGTCGCTTATATAAATGTATCACATTTCTAGGTGAGGATTCTCTGCTGCTGTATGTACTAACCCAACATGATACATATTTTACGATTAACACCTTTGCACGCCTTTTTTCAAGGCAATACATCCGTTACAAGAGTCGGAAAATGAGGAATCCCAGGTATAGTATAATACTCGCATAATGTCCAAAAATAACGTAAATTATATGTAATTGTAATAAAAAAACGAGTACACCTTCAGAGATGTAAAAATTTCTTTTTGGAAAAATCTGTTATTTTCAAATTTAAAAGCAAACCGGACAAACGAAACAAAAATAAAAATAGCTAAGAAATAGTAGAATCTTTTTTTGAATAACTTTACGTCGTCAATTGTACCCACAGGAACAGAGAAAGAAACTGTCAATTGGTGAAACTGTCAAGGTAGTACGAAACGATTTATGAACCTTTAAATAATTATGAATAATTTCGCACAATAGACTAAAATCAACTAAAGTAATATTATTTTCTACCAATAAAATCAACTAACCTTTATAATATTTATTTTTTCATTCTTCAGTATTAGTACAAATATTATAGGTATTTCTTCATTATTAGTACAAATATTATAGGTATTAACTATAAGTCCAAGTTGCCTCACTATGTTTTCTTTCACCAATGTCAACGATAAACCTAGAAAACTTTATTACTGATTTATTTTATTTTTCAGGACAAGAACACAGCTTTTCCAAATGTAGGAGAAACACAAAAACTCCATTCACGTTCAGGATCCACCGCATCAATGAAGGCAGTAACTTCAAAATTGAATAAATAATGATGTAAATTCGTGTAAAACCTTTTTTAAAGCATCCTTAAACTACCTGCTCACTGGCATGGTGCTATTACGCATTAGTTAAGTACTAGCTTTGTACCCGGGGCTTCGTCCCCGTGGGCCACAATCGGAATCAATACTTCGAGAGATTACCCATTACAAACAAACATACAATTTTACTTCATTATAAGTTAGGTTAAGTTAGTTACTACAACAATTCTTATTCCCAAAAGTTTCAAAAAGTTTCAGTGATGCTGCATGCAGATTTTCTTGAATGTCACAACATTGTGGAAACAATATATATTTTTCTAGAACATATATTTTATAAAAAAAGGTATTTGTGTCGCTGTGTGAGGTCAATAAAGGCGAAGGTCACACGCGCCGACGTCCATGCTCACCACGGACCGGCGCGAGGCTCTGAAGTCGGGCAAGGCCAGCCTGCTCCAGATGTCCCGGAAATCGATGACATTGCTCACTACTTCCGTTCACACTGTTCAATAGCAATGCCATCACAACACTCTATGGAGCCTATGCTGTGTATTTTAAGATTTGTTGAGGCTGATGAAGCGGAGAGCGGTAGGGTCTTAAGTCAAGTCAAGATAATGATTTGTTCAGTTTATTATTGTTATTTGTATGAGATTACTGCAAAAAATCTCCTTCTGAAACCTACTAACTCTGTAATGTTTACAAATGACGTGAAAGTAAGCTTAGACTTATCTAATACGTATTTAGTATTCGCATAGTAATTTAGATATCTATTTAATTTCATACCGATACAAAACGAGTTCATTACAACAAACGAGAAAGCGATGGCAGTCTCTTTTGAATTTCAAATGAATAGACGTAATCCATATTTCAGTTGAGGAAGATTATTATACGAATCTCGAAGCAAATCCAACGTTCAGATGAAAACTGACGATAGCAGTGTTACGCAATGCTGTAGATAATTAGAAATACGAACATATTTGTACTAATGAACGAATCGATTATGAACTACTTGTCATTGAAATATCAAGTGACTGATATGGCATTTGTATAGCAATCAGTGAAAGTCCAACGCCCGAAGTAAGTTGTATTGTTATGCCGTGACCTTTTAACTCACAGGCTATGGTACCTATACAATACTATACATACAATAAAGGTACGTATAGGTGTTTTGTTGCACTTTCAAATGACGGTTGTGTTTTTTTTTTGGTATTCTTGCGCTTGACCACTATCTAACCTGATGGTAGGTAACGACGATGAAGCACGCTTGCCCAGAAGAAACATATTCACTCTTGACTTAAATACACCCATGTTGTAGCTATCAGGAAGACTACAGTCTCCAGCAGGGAATACCACTCCTTTGCTGCAACATAACAAAGTATTCCTAAAACCTTTGGTGCTTATGGGTGGGATGTTCACCATGTAACGATGACGCATCGTCGTACGTCTTGCAGTCCGATGAAAGAACAGGCTAGGAGGAATTAGTTCATTTAATGCCATCGCACACTCCCCGAAATATAACTGATAAAAATCCGACAGGCTAGCAACTCGGCGCCGGTGTTCAAGGCTTTGGAGCCTAGACTCGACCAGTATCTCATTGCTGATGAGCCTCTAGGCCTGTTTTTTACTTGGCAGATCCGTCCCAGAGATGAGAGGAGTACTCCATGCATGACCGAACTTGCGCTTGATACAAGTTGAGCAACTTTTCTGGCGTGAAGTATCGTCTCACCTTTGCAAGGATTCCCAACTTTTTGTTACCCGGTTGAGGTTAGGCCTCAATGAATGGACCAAAATTCGCGAAATCTATTATCTTAGAGAATCGCGCCGGCGAAGATTGTATATCGCTCTGATGGCCCGTTTTTGCAGAATAAAAATTGATTGAATGTCTGCAGCCCTTCCCCATAGTAATATACCGTAAGACATTATGCTATGAAAGTAACTAAAATAGACCAGCCTCGCGGTATCTACATCAGTAAATTGACGAATTTTTCTAACAGCATAAGCTGCCGAACTTAACCGCCCCGCAAGTGATGCTATATGAGGACCCCATTGTAACCTTGAGTCTAGCGTGATCCCCAGGAAAACTGTTTGTTTAACTAGTAAGTACCTACTGATCCGTAGGTGTCATTTAATTTTGTGAAATAAAATTGCTAAAAATATCGATAGATGCCGTATGGTGCATACCTCAAGTGCCTAATGTGGCATTAATTGGAAAAAATTGTTATTTTAATAAAGTCATTTTTGATTAATTTGTGTCACATTTCATATCAATAACCATCTCGGGAAAGTACCCTTTCACAAACAAAATTAGTCCACAATTGACGAAGAAATCGGTGAACATACATAAAAAAAAATCACATAGGTACAGTCGAACAATAGGACTCTTCCTTTTTGGTAACTCGGTTAAAAAGTAATATTTCATTGGCAGTCGAATAAAAGCTAGTAAATCAGAATCACTCTCATTTCATGGTCACTGCATTTCTATCAACTGTAGAGGCAATCATTTCTGAATTTTCATTACAACCAATTTATACTGAGAAGTAATATGTGGTGAAGCAATATGTTATCGTCTTGGCATTTAATTTTATTTATAATTGTTTTTGATTCGGTGAGTACCTACCTAATTTAAATTATTTATAATAAAAGAAACAAATAGGTAGATACTAGGTACCATGTTAATAATTTGTTTTTTTTTTAATTTATGTATAGGTATTTGGACATTCGGCTAAAACTAATAGTAAGACTGCATTTATTATTACCAGTAAAATACCTTTGAGTTAATTTTAAAATAAGTAGATAAAAAATACCTTTCTGTTTTAGATAAAATTCATAAGGACGTTCAAAGTAACTCAGAGAGAAGTAAGTTTTTTTTTTTTTTTAATGTAGATATACTGCACTACTACGGGGAAATAGTGCAGTTATGTGGGACTCTAACCCTCTAAAACTCTGCTGTGTGCTCCTTTGCCACTTATGGCGGGAAAACGGGCACGCGTTAGCACTCACCGCGAACCCGCCGCGGCTGTCTGTCACCGGACCCTTCTCGGGGGATCACCGGCGCACCAGAACACACTGTACGCCGTGACCACCCCAGGGACCAAACTAGCACATGGGCGCCAGACGACCCCGCGTATGACACTCTTGGTCCCCCTGTGACGGGTTAAGGTCAATGGCCCCGCCACCTACCATTTTCGGCCACAGGGGATAGGGAGAGCGGCTAAAGCAAAACCAACACTCCTCCTCCCCTGCGGCCCTAACGCGGCCGCCATCAGACGGTGGCGACCCCGTCAAGGTCACGGAAGGTAGGGAGAGCGGCGCGCCGCAATACAGGCACTCCTCTCCCGCCACGGCCTCCAACCCTCAGCCGCGACATCATATGGGACCTGGGATGCTCCATAAGATATCGCGGCAAGACATGGCTACTGAGCCCCCGCGCCTCGACAATGCGAAGAAAGACGACCTAACATAATTCGACCTAACATGACTCGGAACATTAAAAAAAAATGATTTATTTTATGCGTTTTATTTTAGGAGATGATTATTCCGGCTCCGGCATAGATAGCAATGATGCCAAATATTTAGTGAATAAGAATATGAACGACAATGACAACGATGAGGATTCCGGCTCCGGCGCAGATAACAACGACATCAACAACGACGACGGCAATGATAATAATAATAATCAAGGAAACGTGTACCTAAATGAAGTAAAAGTGTCATACAGTAAGAAAAACAAACAAATTATAAAACCGCCAACGCTAAATTTCGTCGAAATCATAAAATATAAATAATTTATTTTACAATGCATGTCCTCGAAAAGAGCGGTTTTCCAAGCAGCCAAACTGTGCGGAAAGTGTCACTTTTTTTCACTAGTGGTTTTTACTTTCCTGTATTTTTTTAATTTTTAACTCCAACGTCAGCCCGAGAGTTTTTATTATTTGAGAAAAGTTTTAAAAATTAGTTATGTACAGATTATCATTCATATAAAAGGTAAAATAAAAATAATACTTTATTTTAGGCGTTTTTAATTACTCTAGATTTAGATTTTGATCAATAAATTAATTTTAAATATTTATTAAATATGTTTGGCAGAACGTATATTTTGCTCGTGCCTTATTGCGTTACAATGTGACAGCTATTCGCACATGCGCAGTAGATATACCCGAGGAACTTTTAGTTTATCTGTGGATATGCTGAACGCGCTTGAATAAGCCCGCCATTTTATTAGTTTCATTTTATTAATTAATTTATTTCCTCGCACAATGCATAGTAAAATGTTGTATGATACACGTACGTAAGATGATTTCCGACTCGTGTCGATTTATCCACTCACTCGCTTCGCTCGCTCGTGAATAAAAATGCCGCTCATCGGAAATCACCTACCTTCCGCACTTGTAGCATAAATAACTATTGTCGATTTTATTAATCATTTGTGTATTTGACGATTTAAAGATTAACATTTTTTTTTTCATTGCAATGATTCGTTAAATATCTACATTGTTTATGATGATCGTGATTTTGTTTAATTTTCAGGTTCAACAAAGCCACTGCGAAAAGGTAGAAACAAAACGAATAAAAAAACATCGCATGATTCATAACATAAAAAATAACAGTAAATATATTTTATTTTTCAAACGGTAGGTGGAACTTTTACTCCAAGGGGGCTTTTACCGGCCGCTACATTATTGTTCAAAAAAGCAAAAGGTATGTAAATTAAATTAACTATATATCTGCAAAGTACTAAATTTGAGCCCACCACAACATCACTCACTGTATTGATCTAAATCACAGGTACCTAAGCTATATTATTTGAAAGGTTCCGAATGGCCGAATGAAAAAACGGAACCCTAATCTTTGTTTGTCAGTCAAACGCAGACCACATATTTATTTATTTATGTATTAACAAGGCACATCATCGACTCAATTACACATCAATATTAAAAAACAACATCTGGAAACGGTCCTGTGTAAGCAAGGCACTTACAGGCACACCATTTACAGCTTAAGGCGGTACCCTGACCAAAAAATCAGCATGAGATGTGAGCATTTCTATTGGCCTAGCGGCACTCATCATCACATCATCACATCAGCCTATTAATGTTCCCACTGCAGGGACACAGGCCTCCTCTCTGTGAGAGGGAATGGGCCGTAATCCACCACGCGGGCCCAGTGCGGGTTGGTAGATGTCACATGTCTTCGAATTTGTGGTTCTAGGACATGCCGGTTTCCTCACGATGTTTTCCTTCACCGTTTTGAGAGCAGTGGTGAAGAAATAATTTACACAAAGTAAAGCGCCTGCCTGGGCTCGAACCCACGACCTACAACTTGTAAGTCGCGGCCGATACCACTGGGCCACCACTGCTCTCCGCATAAATTACAGAAGTGAATACGCCCAGTTTTTAGAATAAAATCTTTATAAAATCGAATTTTAGTGTTTTGAAAAAAAAAAAACCACAAAAATGTTCGTTATTAGATTGTCTATCCATTAGTGTTAGTAATCCCAAAGACTTAAACGTCAATTATAATGGTCATAAGATTGAAAATGTTAAGGTAGCTAAATTTTTGGGAATATTAATTGACAATCAATTAACATGGAAATCTCAAGCTGAATATATTTGTAAAAAGTTAAGTACTTTCGCCTATATGTTATACAACCTATCTAAAAAAGTTAATACCAATACAGTCCTTGTTGCTTACCATGGCCTCGTTATTTCAACGTTGAGGTTTGGCATCATATTCTGGGGTAATAGTAGTGAAAGAGAAAACATTTTCAAGGCCCAAAAACGATGTGTTAGGTCAATTTTTAACTTACATGTTACGGACAGCTGTGTTCCTATTTTCAAATTACATAAATTACTAACCTTCCCATGTCTGTACATTCTAGAAATAGCCATTTTTGTAAAAAGCAACCCGCATCTGTTTCCATCGTTACGTGAGATACGAAAGAGGACAAATTGTATGAGATCTCAGTATCAAAATTTATTGCACACAGGTAGCTATAACACCACACTGTTAAAAAAAAGCGTTATGTGTATGGCGCCAAAGATATACAATAAGTTACCTGAAGTTATAAAAGAACAACCATTTAGAATATTCAAAAAGCGACTAACTGACTTATTGTTACAAAAATGTTACTATTCTATATCCGATTTTTTGAATGATGACTTGTGATAGTATATGGGAACATATTTTCGTTTTTTTCTACGCTGATAACCTGCTATGTATGTACCGGTGTCTACCCATAAATGTTTGCATGCCGAAAGGCAGGATGTACAAGGATTCTTGAACTTTTGTTAACATCTTATTGTAATACCTACATTCTATACAAATAAAAACTTCTTATTCTTATTCTTATTCTTATACAAAAAATAATTAATGAATACTTTACGAGGAGATGCATGCTATCAATAATTATTTCTCATTTTTATGGTTTTGTTGGAAGGAGATTAGTGAAACATATACCTCTTTAAAAAAAAAGTATACGATCATTTTAGAATTAATAATATGTAGAAATTTAATGTATTTTTATTAGTTGATATTTATTTTTAAATAACGAGTAGATAGCTCCTAAAAACAGCACGAAAACGGCTAGCGCGGCGTTTTTCTCGGGGTACCGCCTTAAGTCGCATGGACCTTACCTACATAATTTATATAGTAGTAGCACGCTTCGATCGACAATCCATCGGAACACTTTAAGTAATTATAACACGATATCTTGCAAAAAAAAATCCACTTCAAAGAGTAAAATGCGCATAACTTTTGAACGGCTGAACCAATTTCCATCAAACACAGCTTAGAACACTCTCGATCAAGTCACCATTCAAACAATAACTAAATCAAAATCGCTGCATCCGTTTAACTCGATCGATGGTTGAACTCGAGGCAAGGAAGACATTACATCGTCTTGCTGTTGCTGGACTATGGGATGCCTCTAAGCTAAAGACTAACCATACAAAATTCGATGGAAATGATGACCTGGATCGGGTAACAAGCATGATATCCGATAAAATGCAAACTATGTTTGTGTTTGAAAGGTCTTTCAAGGTCCAAATCCCAACTATAGAGGACTGGACGAAGGGACTCGATCCACCAGAACAAGATAGTCTGATGTGGTACACTGATGGATCCAAAATTGAATCAGGTACAGGAGCGGGAACATACGCAAAAGGTAACAAATGTAGCAAAAGCTTAGGGAAGATGCTACTGTATTCCAAGCAGAAACATATGGCATAATAACCTGTGCTTAAGAGAATATAGATAGAGGAACCAGAGGTAATCCATATATATTCTTAGTGACAGTCAGGCTGCAATCAGAGCCATGGCATTCTACAAAGTGGACTCCAGACTAAACAGTCTTAGGAAGCGTAACAGGGTAAGACTGATGTGGGTCCCTGGGCATAAATGAATCCATGGTAACGAAATGGCAGATGAACTGGCAAGAGAGGGCTCAGCAAATGATTTTGTGGGTCCAGAACCATGTGTAGGCATTTCGACGTTTCTCGTAAAAACACATTTAGGTAGTTTGCAGATCACAGACAACGAACACATTGGCTGTCTAATATCGGTCTTCAATACTCCAAGAAATTCCTGGGCTCCACGTTCAAAGCACGGGAATGCATTTGGAATAAGATCAGGGGGCAATTCCGCTACCTGCTTGGGGACTTTACAGGGCACTTCTGAACCAACGACATGCTCATGAAGATGGGTCTAACCGCGACACCCATGTGCAGGTTGTGTTGAGAACATAAAGAACGCATGGAGCACCTTCTGTGCACATGCGATGCAATGGCTGGTAAGCGAATGAGTCTCCTAGGGGTTTGATATACAAAATCAGAAGACCACAATAGATCCCAATGGATCGAAGTGTCCGAGTTATTTCTCGGCCCCTCCACAAGATAAGATAAGAACCTTTTGCGGGCGAGTCCAACTCGCTTTTGGATGGTTTTTTGAATGACGCCCATATGACTGCGAGCGAGTTATGCAATCGGAATTCTGCACTTTTAAAATAATTAACCCGATTTTGTATATTTCTTTTTCAGCTAATCCAGGTAAGAATTTGAGACTAGAACTCATAATAAAATTGTCCGCTACATTTTTAGGGTTCCGTACCCGAAGGGTCCAAAAGGAGCCCTATTGCTGTCACTCATATGTTTGTATTTCTTTTTTGTTGCGATCCCACGGCACTATTCCCAAACCACTGCAACTCCTGAAAGCCAGAATCAACAGTGGCGACCACCAGAAAAGCGCCGAGGCAATGAAGCTCTACGAAGTCCCGTAGAATGAATTTAACTGTCTTGGATCCCGCGAAATTAATCAGAAAAGAATAACGGAGGAGTAGGAAAATATACAAATTTCCACTTGCCTCCATATCAAGCAGGAGACAGAACAAACAAGGTCAATAGGCACAAAGGGTCGTTGTTGTCGTAATGGGTCCTAAATTTGTGTGCTGTTATATTTGATTCCAATAATAGGTATGTCAAAAATGCTTGAACGCACGGAAATTTGTTCTAGTTTCTACACGGTCCAAAGTAAACAACGCCTGATGCAGCCTGTACATTATCCAAATATTGCGTTAATTCTGCCAAAGAATCCCATATGATATGATGTGCAGATTGTACATAGTTGCAGTCAGATGTAGAACACTGACTTAAGGCTTTATAATAATGTACTTTTAAAGCTACCATGCCCTGTAACAAATTGTGCAACACAGTGATCCACGTGTCTGTCTGTCCGTCATCTTTCACACAGGTTTTACAGCTAAACGGTTGGAGCTATTATCTTCATCTTGTTGACCCAAAGCCATACAATTTGTCAAAAAAATTTTTGATCTACCCACCCAATCGAGTGTGGTATCTTTGTTTAGAGTTCGTTGATTAGATCAATACTGTATTTTTTGTTTTAAAATATTGGAAAACAAAGGAATGACCAGTCCAATTCAGCTTTTTTACAAAATTTTGTTCTGAATAATTTTATTAACTGCCTATTGACATGATTTTTTCTTTGAAATGCCCTCATTTTTATATTACAACCAACTTGATTTTGCGGTTTAGTACGGAACCCTAAATGTGTGCGAAGTCCGACACGCACTTGGCCGGTTTTGTAGTAACCTTTAACTAACATGTAACCTCTGATTAACTTATCACATGTAGAGAACCCAGGACAAATTGTGAGTGGAGCTAAATATCCTGAAGATGCGGCGGATAGAATATTTAGAGCTTTCTGTACGTACCTACTTTCGCACATAAATTAATGCGTTTTCTTTTAGTGTTGAAATGTAGACATATTATAAAACGACCTAATGCATGAGACAGCTGCTGAGGAACAGCTTCTTCTCAAACAGAGATAGCATGAGCCTTAATCACCGCGTTTGTTCAAGGTTGGCGATATCAAACGTATGACTTAAAACTTATATACTAAATAAACAAGTCCAGGTTTCCCGATGTTTCCTTCACCCATCGGTGTGTCTACGAGAAACTTAGAAAGTGAGTGACCGGATTTGAACCCACGACCCAGCACGAGAAGCGAGGACTATACACTGGGCCACCAACACTTATTTAAAGGATTAAAATGTGATTTTATTATTACATAAATTATTAGTTAAAATATCTAGAACAATAATGTAACATTACTAATATGATTACAGTTAAAACCGCCAGAAGAATCGTTGAATTGACTGGTAAATAATAAATTTAGTTTCCAGATTCCAGTAGGTAGGTATAGTTGATAAATTTTAATGTGTATTAAATTTATTTCAGAAAAAGACGTCGAAGGGTTAGAGCAGTTAAAAACCTTGGCTGGGACTGTCGCGGACGCAGGTAGTGTCAGACAGAATTTAAGCTTACATTTTTAAAGCTTATTATATCAACTTAACTAACTTAGCAGAATAATTGCTAAATTTAAATCACAACAGGCGCTAACGTGTGTGTTGTTGCCTCATTGAAGATTAATAGAGTCTGGCAAACGAAAGTAGAGACTGAAAAAGCGCGGCAAATTTAAAAAATCTCGGCATAGCAACCCCAAAACTAGTATGAAATACTTGGAATAACCTAATTTGATACTTTAGAATTATTTATTATTAATTCTAAAGTATCAATCGCTTTTTCAGTCTCTACTTTCGTTTGCCAGACATACATACACACACGTATATGCATTTTTTGTAGTTTAAGGTCATACAGGCAACTATGGTATATGGTATAACTATGGTATGATATTAAACTACAAAAAATGCGTATACGTATATGCGTAAAAATGTTAATGAAACTGTCACCCGCACCATGCTACAGCGCAAAGAGTGTAGTTATTTATCTATTTATGCTAAAATGCTAAGTTTACTTAGGTATATTAAGAACTAGTTGTTGAATATACTATCAATATTTATGTTACCGATAATTAAATTTATTTGCATTCAACACAGACGCCGAGCAATTGGATAACCAAGTCGACAACATAAGTACGTTTTCGTTTTAATCTGGTTTGGTTACATAAATATTTAATATTTAAGAGAAATAGCAATGAATCCTATGGCGGTTTACTATTTCTTTTCAGTTGAAGACCATGAGAAAATAGTGAGACCGGAATTCCGGGGTAAACCTCTTTTTTACTACTTTAATCAAAGTATTTGAATTTATGCTTCTTTTTGTCTATATATTTTAAAGTGCTTTTATTAATTACCTAGTTATTAGAGTTTAATTTTAGTTTCAACTTAGTCGTTACTCAATAGAATGCTGTGACCTAGAAGGAGTGCACTAATCATAACGTCATTCTGAGGTCCTAAATAGGTAAATAAATATGGTACTAATGTTAATAGAAATGCAATACACCGATTTAATAAATAATTTCAGGGCCGGATTTAACGGTAGAGACCCTCGACGAATACTTCAATAACATTATCCAGGCTCAATACACATGTGAGTTTTAATTAATTCATTGTAATCAAGCCACATACTCAGAACATTATCCAGGCTCAATACACATGTGAGTTTTAATTAATTCATTGTAATCAAGCCACATACTCAGAACATTATCCAGGCTCAATACACATGTGAGTTTTAATTAATTCATTGTAATCAAGCCACATACTCAGAACATTATCCAGGCTCAATACAGATGTGAGTTTTAATTCATTCATTATATTCAATGCACATACTCGGAACATTATGCAGGCTCAATACGCATGTGAGTTTTAATTCATTCATTATAATTAAGCCACATACTCAGAACATTATCCAGGCTCAATACACATGTGAGTTTTGATTTATTCATTATAATCAAGGCACATACTCGGAACATTATGCAGGCTCAATACGAATGTGAGTTTTAATTCATTCATTATAATCAAGCCACATACTTGGAACATTATATCGGCTCAATACGCATGTGAGTTTTAATTCATTCATTATAATCAAGCCACATGCTCAGAACATTATCCAGGCTCAATACGCATGTGAGTTTTAATTCATTCATTATAAACAAGCCACATACTCGGAACATTATCCAGGCTCAATACGCATGTGAGTTTTAATTCATTCATTATAATCAAGCCACATACTCGGCACATTATCCAGGCTCAATACGCATGTGTTTTAATTCATTCATTATAATCAAGCCACATGCTCAGAACATTATCCAGGCTCAATACGCATGTGAGTTTTAATTCATTCATTATAAACAAGCCAAATACTCGGAACATTATCCAGGCTCAATACGCATGTGAGTTTTAATTCATTCATTATAAACAAGCCACATGCTCAGAACATTATCCAGGCTCAATACGCATGTGTTTTAATTCATTCATTATAATCAAGCCACATGCTCAGAAAATTATCCAGGCTCAATACGCATGTGAGTTTTAATTCATTCATTATTATCAAGCAACATACTCGGGTAGGTACCTACACGTTGAATGTTTTTTTTATAGTAAACCAAATTACAAAAATAAGGATTAAACTTCATTTTACAGCGACGACACCACCACCAGACCCGGATAAACCTGTGACAGTAAGACAAGTTATTTCGTTTATTCACTTTAAGTACATACTTTTTAAATATTTCTTAAAAAAATACTTCTTCATTAATAAAAAAAACATTTGAAAATATAAAGAAATGCCACTGGTATCAGAAGCACGGTCTAAGCTGTCGGCGGTCAGGGCACCAGAGAGAAGAACCTCCTAATAAATAAGACGAGCCGTGTCCAGAAGTACCGGTTTCTGAATCAAGAGTTTGTTCCAACCGCCCAACGAGGCCCTCCTAAGATGTTGGTCGAGGCTTGTGGCTTTTAAGCCATTGGCTAACACGACTACCGCTACAATACAATTATCGCTGAATCCCGCATGTCGACTACCTCGTGAGCCAAGTCAATATACTTCATCATCATCATCATCATCATCATATCAGACGAAAGACGTCCACTGCTGGACATAGGCCTTCCCCAAGCGTCGCCACATTGACCGGTCCCGTGCGTCACGCATCCAGTGGATCCACACAATCTTCATCAGGTCATCGTTCCACCTAGTGGACCGACACAATATACTAACGATAAGTTATTTTATTATTAAGGATTTGCCAACCCGCAACTTGGCCTGGCTTCTGAAACTTGAGCTGGCCTAGACACAGATTCCTATGCCTATTCGTAGGTCCCAACCCAACTTGGTATATATTTTACGATTAAAACCTATGCACTTTTTCCAAGCCAATACATCCGTTACAAGAGTCAGAAAATGAAGAATCCCAGGTAAAGTATAATACTCGTATAATGCCCACAAATAACGTTATTACATTAGAGATTAGTGAAATATATACAACATTAAAAAAAACGAAACCTACCATTTTAGAATCAATATTATGTAGAAATTGAATGTATTTTTATTAATTGATATTTCTTTTTAAATAACGAGTAGATGGCTCCTAAATAAAAACAGCACGAAAAAAGGCTTGCGCGGCGTTTGCTCGGGGTACCGCCTTAATTCAATCACTTATTATTTTAAATGTTAACTATAAAACCATAAAAATGCAAATAAGCTCACTTCTTTATTACTTATCACTTATAAATACTTAAGTATAATATAAACACTACTGATATTTGAAAAAACAACAACACAGAAAATCACAAGTGATCGCAACGAATATACATTCTATGATTTAAAGCGATCTTTTTGAAAGAAAATCTGTTATTTTCAAATTTAAAGGCAAACAGGACAAACGAAACAAAAATAGCTAAGAAATAAAATATTTTCCGTTGTCTTTGTTTGAATAACTTTACGTCTTCAATTGTACCCACAGGAACGGAGAAGGAAAATTTTGAGGAGATCTCTGTCGGCAGAAGAGCTGCGCAGGTGGTGAAACTGTCAAGGAAGTAAGACTCGATTTATGAACCTAGATTACTTAATTACGAATAATTTCGCACAAAAGACTAAATCAACTAAAGTAATATTATTTTTTACGAATAAAATCAAGTAACCTTTTTATTAATATTGTTTTCAAACTTCATATATATAGCACAAATACTATATAAACTATAAGTCCAAGTTTCCTCACTATGTTCTCTTTCACCGATGTCAACGATAAACCTAGAAAACTTTATTACTGATTTATTTTGTTTTTCAGGACAAGAACACAGCTTTTTCAAATGTAGGAGAAACACAAAAATTCCATTCACGTTCAGGATCCACCGCATCAATGAAGGCAGTAACTTCAAAATTGAATAAATATTATATGATGTAAATTCGTGTCCCTTTTTTAAAGCATCCTTAAACTACCTGCTGACTGGCATGGTGCTATTACGCAGTAGTTAAGTACTAGCTTTGTACCTGGGGCTTCGTCCCCGTGGGCGACAATCAAAATCGGATCAACACTTCAAGAGATGTGTTCCAACAAACGAACATACAATTTTACTTCTTTATAAGTTAGGTAAGATACATTATTGTTCTTGCCGAGACACTACAACAAGAACTGTTCTTATTCCCAAAAATTTTAAAGATGCTGCATATTTTCTTGAATGTCACAACATTGTGGAAACAAAATATATTTTTCTAGAACATATCATTTATAAAAAAAAGGTATCTGTTTAGCTGTGTGAGGTCAATAAAGGCGAAGGTCACACGCGCCGACGTCCATGCTCACCACGGACCGGCGCGAGGCTCTGAAGTCGGGCAAGGCCAGCCTGCTCCAGATGTCCCGGAAATCGATGACATTGCTCACTACTTCCGTTCACACTGTTCAATAGCAATGCCATCACAACACTCTATTGAGCCTATGCTGTGTATCTTAAGCTTTTGTTGAAGCTGATGAAGGCCAGTGTTCAGCGGTAGGATCTTAAGTTAAGTCAAGTCAGTTGAGTCAAGACAAGACCACGTCTTAGAGCCGTAGCTTATCACTGGCAACACACACTGCTCATAGACTTTCGACTTGCCGTATTCGTCCACGGAGCTCCCTAGGCGTTTTTTTCGAGCTGAAACCTCTCAGGGTTTTGGATCTGGATCTGTGCTGGACGGAGCGTAGACTTCATCAGTCGAGACCTTTCAAGCTTGATATTAATGTTCAATTTGCCTCTTACCATGCGGTGATCGCTCCCGGTTTTCACCGAATTGATCACGGAGACATCATTGAACATTTGCTTCTTGGTTGACATGATGAAGTTGATCTCGTTTTAATTGCACCATCAGGGCTCTGCCAGGTCCACTTCCTGAGCTCACGCTTTCTGAAGAAGGAGTTCATCATATAGAGGCCCTTCTTCTTCATTAAACTGGTCAGTGGGTGACCCCGGTGGTTCCGACTTCTAACGCCAAATTGCCCCACTTGCAGCTCATTCTCCTCTCGTATGCCTAGTTTCGCGTTGAAGTCCCTCATGACAACGGTGACGTGAATTTTGAAACCATGCATGGCTCTAGAGATATCCTCATACATGGTCCTCGTCGTCGGGATGTGCCGAGGTCGGGCCGTAGACTTGTATGACCTTCAGCGAATATCTTGAGGATATTCTGATTATAAAGGTACTGAGTATAAAGTAGGAATGATGATGATGACAACAAACGAGAAAGCGATGGCAGTATCTTTTGAATTTCAAATGAATAGACGTAATCCATATTTCTCAGCTGAGGAATATCTCAATCCGCGATGGATTATTAGACGAATCTCGAAGCAAATCCAACGGTCAGATGAATACGACGATAACAGTGTTACGCAATGCTGTAGATAATTAGAAATATAAACATATTTGTACTAATGAACGAATCGATTATGAACTACTTGTCATTTAAACCTCGTCTGATGTGGCATTTGTATAGCAATCAGTGAAAGTCCAACGCCCGAAGTAAGTTGTATTGTTATGCCGTGACCTTTTAACTCACAGGCTATGGTACCTATACAATACTATACATACAATATAGGTACGTGTAGGTATTTTGTTGCACTTAGTGGTGCACCTCTTTCAAATGTCGGTTGATATTTTTTTTATTGTTGGTAGGCTCGCGCTTGATCACTATTTCACCTGATGGTAAGCGATGATGTGGTCGACGACGAAGCACCTTTGCCCAGAAGAAACCTGTTCACTCTTGACTCAAAGACACCCAGGTTGTAGCTATCAGGCAATACCTACTGACTCCAGCAGGGAATTCCACTCCTTTGCTGCAGCATAATAAAAGCATTTAGAGCGTATGGGTGGGATGTCCACCATATACCGATGACGCATTGTCGTACGTATTGTAGTTCGATGATGGAACGGGCTAGAAGGAATTAGTTAATGCAATTCCAACGCACACCTCCCGAAATGTAACCGAAAAAAACTGACAGGCTGGAAACTCGTCGCCGATGTTCAAGGCTCTGGAGCCTAGATTCGAGCTTCTTGGCCCGTTTTTCGATCGACTTAAGTGCATCCTGCTGGTACTTGGCAGATCCGTCCCAGAGATGAGAGCAGTACTCCATGCATGACCGAGCTTGCGCTTGATCTTAATGACAGGTCCTAAAGTTAATGTCACAAGGCCCTATTTATTAATGTTTATAAACATGCGCCATACGCTTCTAAGTCATGTAGATATAATAGAACTCTTATGAACAGAGAGCAGTTAAATTGAAACTACATATTTACATGTGTTGTAACACATGTAAATACCTACCTGTAGGTAGGTTCTTACTTAGACTAGCATCTTGTCTGGCATGCTATTATAACACTCCAAGATTACTGCAAATCATGCATATTAATCACAATTTTCAATCAAAATTGAAGTTTCGCAAAAGCTTGATTATGCAAATGTGCAGACTCTTGTCATCTGCAGTCTGCTGATGCAATCTTAAAGAGATTTGCAAATATTCGCAAAATGACAATGTGGATTTGCACCTAAAAGACTCGTGGCAGTAATTCTGAGCGCATCTAGGATCATACGTAACTATTTACTGTCGTAGTTTCAGTTCTACGATGCTGTTACCGAAACAACAAACACGTAGCAGATCCTAAATAAGCTTACAAGTTACAGTGAGGAGGTGGAACTACGTTGTGTGAATATTTGAAAGGCTGACATTTCAATTTGACTTTGTTACGCTCGGTTACCACCGGGTGCTGAAACAGTGAGCGAGTTTTGATCGATTCGAGCTTGCAAGTGACAGCATCGCTCTAAAACCTATTATTGGACTGCATACTGATGGCAATTTCTGACTAAATAGAAGTTGAATACTTTACACCACATTTTTAATTCTACCCGCGCCGGCTTCGTACGCTGTCAAATTTTAAACACAAACATTTATGATATATCGCACTTTCTGTAATTGAAACCGTATGAAAATCCGTTGCGTGGTTTCGAAGACATAAGCGGAAAAACAGCCAGAGAAAAACCACGTTCTTTTTACTAATAATAAGTTTATTTTCGTGACCAACCCTCCGTACTATTGTAAACAACAGTGGCGACTACCAGAAAAGCGCTGAGGCAACGAAGCTCGACGAAGTCCCAGATAATGAATTTAACTGTCTTGGATCCCGCAACGAAATTAATCAGAAAAGAATAAAGGAGGTGTAGGAAAAAAAACATAATTTCGACTTTCCTCCATATCAAGCAGGAGACAGAACAAACAAGGCCAATAGGCACCAAGGGTCGTTTACAACTGGGAGTTGCCTAGCACCACCATAGCGACTACAATCCAACCGCACTATTCCCAAACCACTGCAACTCCTGAAAGCCAGAATCAACAGTGGCGACCACCAGAAAAGCGCTAAGGCAATGAAGCTCGACGAAGTCCCGAAGAATGAATTTAACTGTCTTGGATCCCGCAACGAAATTAATCATCAGAAAATAATAACGGAGGAGTAGGAAAAATTATAAATTTCCACCATAGCGACTACGATTACTAATCTGTTAGGGATAGAGAAACGGTCTAGAGTTTCAACAACACACTTGGAACATGAATAACAAATAATGTGTACGTGCCTACCTGGACCTGTATTAAAAAAATAATCCCACCTAAACGTCCGCTCACACACAAATCGGCTGCCATTGTAAAAGTAAACGACGCACCCGTTTAATTACAGCTTTTATTCGCCTTTATATTATTTTTGTTTGCCATGTAGGTGATGTCGGCGCAATTATTTACACGCAAAATGGATGCAAAACAAAACACGTTTCTATAGGAGCATTTTTATGTCTACAATAAAATATTTTGCCGAGAATTGTTTTCAATTCATGAAAAATAAACCGGAGTGCCTGTTGTAGGTATAGATGCTTTTCTCTCACACGCTATGGAATCACACACGGGATGCTGGGATGCTGGGACACATTCCTAGATTTGCATACAAATAAGTCAAAGAAAATGTACGCGATCACCTAGCATTAGGATAATGAACCACAACCCAGAGTGTGTGGTCGTTTCGCCATCACTAAAAGTTCTTGGCGATTTACCTACCTACTTCACCAGCCAGCTAAGAAGGTTAGAAGAACTACACATACCAAGAAATTTAACTCTTCCACTATGCATTAAGTGAATACTCAGCTGAATCCGGTAAGACTGGAAGCCGACCCCAACAACAATTGGGAAAAGGCTAGGCAGATGATGATGACTATGCAATAGGTAGATAAGTTAAGTACGATAAATTCGCAATTAACTGTTGTCTGCCCCACAAGCTTTCATGTTCCACGTTGTTAACATGTTGTTTAATCCGAATGAATTTCAAAAATTATCTATTTTAATAGGTGTGCGGTACGACAGGTGAGCACACCCAATTACATTTCGATCAGGCAGCGCCGGCGGCGGCGCGTGCGGTCGTCCTAACCGGATTATTGGCCGGCGCGGCGGCGGGCCGGGGGCCGTAGCCGGCCCTGCGCCGGGGCCGACGACCTGCCTGCCGCCACCTCGCATTATAATTCGATACAGATTCATCAACAACTTAACAACATTCTCCTAGTCTCGCTGAGTTAGATTACGTGAAGACCTTTGACCGCGCAACTTTCAATCAAGTAGCTAGAGCAATTTGTTTAGTAAGGCTGTAAAGTTGATCTCGGGGCTCCAGTCAATGTGACATATCGGTGACAGTGATTGTTGAAATGCCAAAATTTTTGAGCCTGCTCTACACTACTCGCGAAGTTGCCTCGACGAAGTGCTCGTCGAAGTTGATCAAAGTCCGAAGTATGTGACTACACACTCGTGCAACCTCGCGAAGAGCTCAGTCGCCCGGCGCCCGCACGATAGGCATCATGGATAGCGTTCAAGTGGCAGCTGCCGTTGCAATATGTACTCGCGTATTTTAACTACGTGCGTATTTATCATGCAACGAAAATGTGTTGACGTCTCAATGCGAAATGAAGTGAGCCGAGTAGTGTAGTAAGACGCTTCGTGTTCGCAACTTCGGGTCACTTCGAGTCCTTTGACTCGGGCGCAAAAACCGACAACGACTGCAAGTCGCCCGATGCGAGCCGAGGTTGCACGAAGCGAAGCGAAGTGCCCTTCTACACTATCGTATTCGCCCAACTTCGACCAACTTTGCGAGTAGTGTAGAGCAGGCATTGGGATGGACCACGTGACATTCAAATCTATACATTTTGGATTTATCGACAATCGCTACCGTTATTAGTATGTCGCTGTGTCTCTGTACATGTACTCAACAAAGTAAGCACAACCACACCAACCAAGTTTATTTTCAAATGGCTGTTCCAGACACAAAGAATACATTCCCGCGGCAGTATTGGCAATCACTAGTTAACCGCACTATATATGAGCCACAAAGAAAAGCGGACAGAATAAGCTCCCGGTGTCGCAGTTTACACAAACGAAACAAAAAATATTCAGCCAGCATGCATCGAGGCGGAAACTGATACTACGTAGACAAACATTGAAATGTTCTTCATATTAATGCGACCAAATGAAAAATAAACTAAAATATTTATTGCCGAAACGACATGAATTGACTGAATGTAAATGAAAAGCAGCAGTTTTAAATAATTTACCAAAATGTTATTTGATTCAGTAAAAATATTATTTTTGGCCTTCGTAAAGTTTCAAATAATAGGGTTGTGTATCGATTGGTCGCTAAGCAACTTCAAAGGATTCCAATGACCCAAATATGTCAGTATATCAAAAAGGTCGTAATCTGATTACATCGTTGATTCCCGGTTCGTTTTCTTTCGTATTCACAAAAGGTCTATTCAACTTTAATTCTTTTATGGCTTCTCTAACCTAATTAAATGACGGGAACTTCATTAGCAACTAATAAAGTGGTGTCTTTAGATTAGTTTATGATAAAATATAAATCAAACAAGCAAAATAACTAAAAAAATAAACTCTTCATTATTTAAATGTTTAAGCAAAACACGGGAATGAAGAATTAGGTTACAAAATTAACAGGAAATCTCTTTTTAAACAACTAACCAAAAAGGACGAGATTCTATGTTCGACTTATGTAAGTATTTTTTTTTAATGTATTTTTCCCGATATTGAAATTTATTTTTTGTTTGAAGAATATGTTTCGAAATTGGTTCCATTTTAATTTAGTGAAGATCTGATGAAGAACTTCCAAACAAAAAACTACAAATAAAAAACAATATTTTATTTTTCATTTGTAGTTTTTTATTTGGAAGTCGGTAATATTTTTTTGCAAAAAAGTTTTTTCGGTTTTGCTTCAGCAAAAACGGTTGTTTTAAACAAAAACATCAAAAAAAACTGTATCAATACACGAAAACCCAATTGATTGTTACACGCGATCCTCGTTTTGTAATATCTCATGCATCGAACAAAAGTATCGATACAAAAGCAAACAGAAAGAGTTTGCCCTACTAAAAAAAAGTTATACGACCTTAATTAAAAACTGAATCAGATAAAGCGCAAACTTTATTCAGCTGAACGCGGCAATTCCATTCGTCCATTATGAATCCATCTGACTATTTACTTAACCTGTTTCAGAGAGCGAGACAAAACCCGCACTCGGCCACATTCATACTGCACCGACTACCGACTCACAAAGGAAATAAATGACTGTCGCTGCGGGCAATAAAATTGACCTATCACATTGCGCCATCTTCCTTTTTATCTTACGACTTATAAAAGGCTTTCTCTTTTTAAATTATTATTTGCACTTACTCTTAAAAGCGTGTTTCAATTACCTCCCTTGAAAGCATGTGAGGCAATCGCTTGGAAGCCGCATAAAGGGACGCACCTTAGCGAAGTTACGCCACTTCTAAAATATTCAAATCTCGGGGGCGACTTTCCCCGCGCTCCAGTAAAATGCAAAACAAGGAAAGTTTCTCCCTAAATCAGCGGAGTCAGCAGAACGGCTCCCGAGCCCCGGCTCGCGTACGCGACGAACACCCGGACAACAAACAAACTTTCATTTAGCTACAGCGGTCGCGGTACTCAAATTTCTGCTAAAAGATGCTTTATTTCAGCACAACAATTTAAAAATTGTCGTCTCGTTTAATTAGTGTGTCGAAACACTTTCTTGAGACTACCTTTTCATTTTAATTTCTCATGAAATCCAAAATAAACGACACATCATGATGAGAATTTTATTATAAATATTAGAAATGCATTCATGAATTATTTATTGTACACAATGCACATATAATCTCTACTACTACACATATGCTGTAGAATAAAATTGTTTATGAAGAATTTCACAGACTGTCATTGAATGCGATTCCATTGTTATGAAACGGATGTTTGTGTTAGCTATCAATATCGGGATAGTTATCCGAGCCGGGATATTTTCATTGAATTTTGTTTACGGATATAGAGTGAAGTGCGGACACAAAGCGGCAATAACAAAACAGCGCTGCGCAACTCTCAGCAAAAAAGCCAAACATTGTTCACCTATTAACTTCGAGCAGTTTTTCAATAAAATATAGTCTGTAGCGGGCATCGGACGCGGTAGAGAATGCTAACAATGGAGCAAAACAAACGAGATGGGCGGCTATTATCTCACAATAACCTAGTTCTGCATGGTGAGCGGGAAAAGCGAAACGAGGCTAAATTGCCAGCGAGTTGTTTTATAAATGGTCCAAACTTGAGAAAAAAGCAGCAAACGCTGCCGCTTAGTTAGGTACTGTTGTTCGTAGAGTAGAGCGCGCCCACGCCGCCGACGAGTTAGCGATTCCGGAATCAATATGCAGTATTGATAGCATTCTGTTGTTTGCTTACCTTTAGCTGAATGTTCAGAGGTGGGAACGACGTAGATCTGAAACAAAGCAACAAACATGTTACACTAGTTGTTTTAAGTACCGATGATTAAAATGGAGTACCTCCACTAGCTATAATGAAGAGTGACAGTATACAGGATACTCATCCATTCATCATAATAATGTTAAACATCAATTGACAGCCCTAATTTAGAACAAGGGTCCAACTAAGTACATAGACACTTTTTGAGAATGACACAGAAACATAGATAAGTTACAAGGAGGTTGTAAAGACAATAGAACATGTTGCGTATGAGGACGAAGTCCATCAAGGAAGTAATCCGAATAAACGACATATTTATCGGTACAATTGTTTATGAATTTTCATGCGATCTTTTGTTACGTTGTACTGCGCAGTAGGAACTGAGTCTATGCTCTAGGCGCTGGTCCCTGGGGCATCTGATTATAATATTAGCATTAGGGAAGTAGAGGCTAAGACATCCGGCGAGCACTGGGGTCGCAAGGGATCGCAGCACGTAGCTAGGTACTCTCGTCCCCAATAGGCACTCCATCCGTCTTCACTTTCCCTCCTAGTCAAGTGCTCGGAATAATAAAACTGTGTGCAATTCTTTAGCCTCTCGACACTGTCCCGAGCAGGTCCATTGTGCTGCGTCACTCACTCCATGTTCAAGAGCTTCGGGAGCTTTAATTGTTCCATTATTACCCTTTCAACTTTTGTGCCCAACTTTGAGGTGTTATATTTTCTCTGACATCAAAATGTTTGTAATGAGCTTTATTCATAGTGCTGTGAAATTAATAAAGATGTTTGAATCAAATGTTATTCTGCGTGTTTCAGTCGTTGGGTTAAAGTAGTTCAGTAAAGGAAAACTTGTTCCGGACCCTACAGGAAAACACGCAAGATTTATTTAGTTTGATTAACTTTGAGGGAAGACTTAGTTGTTGGACACGCCCATTGATTTAAACCGTATTGTCGTCTCTCTGTATATATGGAGCTGTCGTATAAATAAAATTTCGAGCCCATTAGGTTGGGCTGATGTGCGATGGCCGATCACCGAGCGGAATTACTGAAAGCCTGCGAGTAACATCGGACCCATCAATATCTGTCAACAGTCACCGAGTAGCCAAATAAAAATGTGCGATCGACCTCAGCCGATACGGCATGACGCGCAGGATCCGGTTTCATCTCATATTACATGAGATGACCTAATTCGCTGAAAATATTTCCCGTGCCATATAGGGGAGATGAATGCTATTGGCCGATAATCTTGTTACCTATACATATTCGTATTTTTAGCCGACTGCCGAAGGAGGGTGATGTGTTTATCAGTCTATGTATGTACCTATGTTTGTTCTTATGTGGCGTTACAGAGACCAACGCGTTGGCCGATTTTTTCACAGGAAATACTAAAATTTTAAAATAAAAAATGGCAGATTTTGGGCGCCGTTTTGTGGTGGCACAATTTTTTTTTTTTTTTCAAACCCATCGTGTGGGGTATCAAAATAAAGGGTATTAAGAGTTGATTTCAAAAATATAAAACACGTATACGTTCAAATGTAATTCGAAAAAAAAGTCAATAAAAAAAAAACAAAAAACCCGACTGCTTTAAAAGCGAACTATAAAGACGTAAACAAGAAGAAAATCATGCTGTTCAGTCGAAGGATGGGTTTTGGTCAGCCAGCTCGCGAATATGTATCCTCCGACTGCACAGCATGATTTTCTACTTGTTTACGTCTTTTTAGTTCGCTTTTTAAGCAGTCGGGTTCTTTGTTTTTTTTTTTTTATATCACTCAAGGAATATTATGCTGGGCGTTATCAGAGTTAATTTAATAAAGCTAGTGACTACAACTGTGTCAAGGATAATAAGTAGAATATTTCCTTTAAAAGCTTGGATTGAATAAGCCGAGCTTTGTTGAAGCTCGGCTGCCGCTTTGCTACCTAGGTAATACGCTGTAATGCCGGCAGCCTTTTAATAAACGAACATTTCTTAAGCAAAACCGTTTCCTAAAGACGCCTTGTATTCGTAAATAGTTACTGTATTAACCGTCGCGGAAAGTTGCTCGCAAATATCAAAGAGCGGAAAATGCCTGCTGCTCTAATAAATTTGAAACATTAAAAATGTATAAATCGGTAATTAGACGAGCTGGCATGCGGCCAGCGATCACCGGACAGCTGCAATTATACCGCGGTAGTAGTGCTGCACATGGCCACTACAATCTGAGTTGGTTCACTTTCATGCACATCGCAGGCGCACGCTCCCATTATGAAAACATTAAATGGCTCAGAGTAGGGCCGCTATCTTGTACAGCTGTACTTATGATGATACATGAGGATAATGGACAGACCGTAAAATTATTATTGTAATGGAAAATACTTAATGCGTACGTAGGTAGTGGTTGTTCAGTCTTAATGTATTTAGCAACCCACCAGACTACCTTTGAAAACCTATGTTAACCTTTAGAAATTATGTCAGCAAAATCTATACTTAATATTATAAAACTGAAGTGTTTGTTTGTTTGTTTGAACGCGCTAATCTCAGGAACTACTGGTTGGGATTGAAAAAATATGTTTGTATTGGATACCTCATTTATCGAGGAAGGTTATAGGCTATATAACAACATGCTACAACCAATAGGAGCGGAGCATAAAAGAAAAATGTAGCAAAAACGGGCAAAAATATTCCTTTTTGAGAGCTTCCGTTGCGTGCGCTGCGTAAATGGTTTAAGTTACGCAACAATCATGTATGTAGGGTAGGTAGGGTAGATGGGCAGGTAGGTAGCCAGTTGACTGGAGCGAAGCCGCGGTGGACAGTTTCAAATAAAGGTCCTCCTACACAAATGGTAGAATAATGTTAATCTTTACAAATAAAATGTAAATTTTGGATGAAATATTATTAAAGTTAGTTACTCTAGGTCGCCGACTCGGGTTCGACCGTTCTTTATTTTCAGGAAAACATATCAAAAAAATTCATAGTGCACCAGTATCTACATTAATAAAGGGTTTTATGACGTAACGTGCGTTAAAAAAATTAAGGCAACAGGCACTTGGAGGTAAGGGCCGGTCAATGACCCCACACGGTAGGTACCGTTAATTACTTTCGCAGGGAAGAATGTAGCACGCAATTATTCATTTAAGTACAACAAACAAACATTATCAATCAATCATAAATAAATTATTAATAAAAATCTCGATATTGCTTAGAGATTGTTCAGCAAATACCTCTTTATTCCAATTTTCAATTAAATTTTCTATTAATAGAGTATTTGAATAAATAATCTGCTAAACAGCACAGATTTGTGTTAAGGATTTTTCTTATTATATATAAGTACCGTAGTGCTAAGTTTCTTTCAAATGGTAGTAAATTCTTAGCATTTGACAAAATTGTCCGTTATTCATTAATTAGAGGTATAATAAGTAGCGTAGCAAGTCTTTACAAAAATACTAGGTGTAGCTGCTTATGTGTGATGAATTATTTCACACTTGTTACATTTAAGTAAGGACATTCCAAAGATTTTAGGCCAAAGAAATACCTACATAAGCTGAAAATCAAACTATAGCGAAGGTACGATGACATCACCTCGCATAAAAGAGAAAACGAACGCCTTTAAAGTGCTGTAGTTTATCACTGGATTGTAAACAAAAGCCATGTATTCATCGAGGCTCCTACCAGCTCGTCACGTGGCGCGGACGTGGCATCCACAGGTCCTGATTGTACTCATCATAAAAACCCGTCACGTCTACCCCTCCCCCCTCTCACTGCAAGGAGAAAGCCTCCCCCGGCCGCGAAAACTCGCCCCCGGGTTAGAGACGCGTCTCGACAGATCTGTACCTAACCACAGGTAATACTAACTGTATATAATTGATGAACTGAACCGTCTGACTATCCGTTAGAACACTTTAAACTCGTTTTGATTGTTCTACTTAACATAATTTTATATTCTTAAGCATAAATACATTATCAACTAGGCACATTGTGGTGTATAATTTCTCGCAATAGATTTTATCAGAAAGTAGCGATATAATTTTACTGCAGGAGGCGATGAATGCAGAGAGCTAATTGTATGGAAAGATCATAGCGAGCAGGTTGAGTATATTTTTTGTTTCGATAAGGCGAGCAGAGCCGCGGGCAATGCTAGTACAAAATTCTTAGAGGTTTGTAGCACACTGTCTAGCTAAGCGAATATAGCACGCGACGGAAATAAAACTGTATGTAGATGCACTTTCACGCTCCATACTACGCGGCTACGAGACTGACAGTAGCTGTCAAACGGCGGCGGCGTAGCAGCCTCATACTTAAGACGGTACACTGACCAAAAAATCGGCATGAGATTTGAGCATTCCTATTGGTCTAGCGGCACTGGTGGCGCATGAATTACAGTAGTGAATAGGCCCAGATTTTAGAATAAAATCTTTATAAAATCGAATTTTGGTCTTTTGAAAAATATTTTACTATAAAAATGTTCATTATTAAATTGTCTATCGATTAGTGTTAGTACAAAAAATAATTAATGAACACTTTACGAGAAGATGCATAATATCAATAATTATTTCTCATTTTTATGTTTTTTTGGAAGGAGATTAGTGAAATATATACAACATTTAAAAAAAAACTTAATCTACCATTTTGGAATCAATATTATGTAGAAATTTAATGTATTTTTATTAATTGATATTTCTTTTTAAATAACGAGTAGATAGCTCCTAAAAACAGCACAAAAACGGCTTGTGCGGCGTTTTGCTCGGGGTACCGCCTTAATATTATTTTTTGGTATAAGTGAAATTGTTCCAAGTTATCGACGTCGTAATACCCACATTGTGCTTGTTTTATCCAATTTGATACCTGCCCACATACGCAGATAATCCTGACGCGGAATACTCTTGTTTTAAGGGTTCCGTAGCCAAATGGCAAAAAACGAAACCCTTATAGATTCGTCATGTCTGTCTGTCTGTCCGTCCGTATGTCACAGCCAGTTTTTTCCGAAACTATAAGAACTATGGGTACACACCTACGGACGTGGGTGACTCGGCCCCCAAAAGTAGCTGTATTCTGTGAACCGCATTAAGATTTTCACACAAAAATAGAAAAAAATGCAATAAATGTTGGGGGTTCCCATACTTGAAACTGATACTAGAAAAATATTTTTTCATCAAACATACATACGTGTGGGGTATCTATGGGTAGGTCTTCAAAAATGGTATTGAGGTTTCTAATATCATTTTTTTCTAAACTGAATAGTTTGCGCGCGAGGCACTTCCAAAGTGGTAAAATGTGTGTCCTCCCCCCTGTAACTTCTAAATTATGAGAATGATAAAACTAAAAATTATATGATGTATATTCCATGTAAAGTCTAGTAAGTAGTTTTTTTAATACGTCATAAATCGTAAACCGCAATTTACCAAGTACGGATCCCTTCGTGCGCGAGTCCGACTCGCACTTGGCCGGTTTTTATTTCGTGGTGTGATCACCTATCAATGCGGATATTACAATTAGATACAGAGTACAGCCACGGCACAGCACTTAATTCGTTATCGTTCTTTATTATGTATATTTTTAGCGATAATGTTAATTTGGTGTAAAATATTATCTTAACATCAACATAAAATAGCTGAGACGACACATAAGGTCACTAAAATAGAATAACAAGCTTTTGTTTTAAATATCGCTCCGCTGACATCTCTTTTGTGTAGCTTAGCACTGCAGGCATAATACGATATGATATGGCGAACATTTTACAACTTTACGTACGAACGGGAGTACAGTCCGACCAACATAACTGTGCAATTATGAGTGGCACTGTTCGTCACCATTTCACCAAAAAATAAACAAAAACCGATCTTATGTCCCATTCAAAATGTAAGTTCCAAAAACGTCCGTTTCACAGATAAGTTGGTCAGGCTGTAACGCGACGTTTTCGCACCTTCCTCGACTTAACGCAGTTGACAAGCGTACTAAATGTGAGCGTGGAGAAGGTCGTGTACAGATAAAGGAATATGAGATCATTTTAGCATATTTCCGTACTAACGTACCTACAAGTAGCAATGACATAAAAAAACAGATATTACAAAATTACCACAGATAAAAAACATATTCAGCTCAGCCTCAAATCGTTTTCAGAGGCCTAAATTACTCGTCTTTTGAACAAATAATTGTTTGGTACTTCATTCTATTATTGAGAGTCAAAACCCTTATTATACTAACCGCGTGTTCATCACTAAAACTACTTAACTATGCCTAACTTTGTTAAAATTTAACTAATAGCGTCATTACTATTGTTAAGTCATACGAACGAGTAAAAACAAAAGTAGATGGTGTGGAAATAAGTTACTCCAAGAATGAATGTACACTTACGCAGATAAAACGGGCCCGTGCGCCGGTGGATCCGACATTGTTGCCGCAGTCCCGACATCTAACCCTTAAATGTATGACGCCCAAAGAGCCCGTCGTATTATATGGCCGGCAACTTTGCGAAACAGCCGGGACAAATCGGGCACAATTTATTGTTTTGATTTTCTCGGAAAAGACTTTTGCGATGTATTATGTACCTTTTTATTTAATATACCTTTGGGTGGGTAAGGATAAAGCTGTCTATGATATATTGTTTTGAACGCATACGCTACAATGATAAAGTGAATGTACAGTGTACGCGCTAAAACAATCACTAGAGGTTTCATTAAAACAGAAGGTTCTTAAGGCGGTACCCCGTGCTGATTTTAGGAGCTATCTGCTCGTTATTTAAAAAGAAATATCAAGTAATAAAAATACATTAAATTTCTACATAGTATTGATTCTAAAATGTTAGATTTCGTATTTTTTTAATGTTATTTATATTTCACTAATGTCCTGCCAAAAAAAACATAAAAATGAGAAATAATGATTGATAGCATGCATCTCCTCGTAAAGTGTTCATTAATTATTTTTTGTACTAACACTAATGGATAGAAAATTTAATAACGAACATTTTTGTAGTATTTTTTTTTTCAAAAGACCGATTTTATAAAGATTTTATTCTAAAATCTGAGCGTATTCACTACTGTAATTCATGCGCCACCAGTGCCGCTAGACCAATTGGAATGCTCATATCTCATGCCGATTTTTTGGTCAGGGTACCGTCTTAATATGCAAAATCATGATTCGCTTGAGTCGACACCGTCGGATAAACCAGACAAAATCATTTACAAGTAGAAGTAAGTGAGCTGAACAATAAAACAACACAGACAGACAACAGATCAAGGCCTAAATAATTGCAACCAAATCCAATCGTCTCTATTACATTTGTATTTTCTGAATACAGCCATTACAGTCTATTGTTACAGGACAATGACCGCTAGCATTAGCACATGTTACATTAGGTTTTTGCATACGAAGAGTGAACGATGTGTGTAATTTTATTTTAATAAAAATGTGCGCGAGACTTGTAACAAATGGGAGCCGCGTGCAGTAAATACTACATGTTCAGAAGGCTCATGTAAATGCAGAGCTTTACTTTTAATATTACTAAAGCATATTTCACATGCAACACTGATTTTAATAATTTAATTTAAAAATTATGCGTTGTTACAAATAAAACGCAATAGTCCTTGAGACAATATTGGGAAAACTGAATTGGTCGTTTTATGAGCAATAGAGGTTGTACTTGAGCCTAAAGTGGAAAAAAGATCTCGCATTTCTCTTATCATCTCGGATAAAAAATAATGTCAAAAATCCACAATTTTATCTTGTAGAGCTACTCACATAGAAGTAATAACTAAGTTGCAAGTGACTTGGACTTTTAAAATTTGGGCTCCTGAGCCGAACGTTAATGACCTGAGCCGCCATTTTGAAGGGCTGTTTTAAGGAAAACCCCCTGTTCGCCCTCACTGGGGAAGTAATGCATTTTCCTTTATCACGGTGCGGACAGTTTGCGCACTTCTCGAGGGGGACCAGCTTTTACGATTATTGTGCTCACATCGTTACAACATGAGATCTGCAATAAAAAAAAAAACACTGGATTCGATCTCGCACGTTGTAAAAGGCAGTCGCTGTCGCTCTATTTAAGGCGGTACCCCGAGCAAAACCCCGCGCAAGTCGTTTTTTGTGCTGTTTTAAGGAGCTATCTACTCGTTATTTAAAAAGAAATATCAATTAATAAAAATACATTAAATTTCTACATAATATTGATTCTAAAATGGTAGAATTAGTTTTTTTTTAAATGTTGTATATATTTCACTAATCTACTTCCAAAAAAAACATAAAAATGAGAAATAATTATTGATATTATGGATCTCCTCGTAAAGTGTTCATTAATTATTTTTTGTACTAACACTAATGGATAGACAATTTAATAACGAACATTTTTGTAGATTTTTTTTTTTCAAAAGACCATAATTCGATTTTATAAAGATTTTATTCTAAAATCTGGGCGTATTCACTACTGTAATTCATGCGCCACCAGTGCCGCTAGACCAATAGGAATGCTCATATCTCATGCCGATTTTTTGGTCAGGGTACCGTCTTAAAACTATATATTTTGGATTTAGTTCGATTTTAGGAAATCAATATAAAGCTTACTTACAATAAAGTGAACTTCAAGGTGAATCACAAGGAAGTTATAAATAAGGAACCCAAAATGGATAATATTACGGTAAGATTATCCGGTTTGGTCATTTAAGTTTTTGCTTTGGTTGAACGAACTTTCGGTCAGCCTATATTTCAACACTTTTAAAGCAAAAGAGTTTTTAAAAGGGTTAGGTTTGGTTACAATGTAAACAGTGTTACAACACGCGTCACAAGCGCGGCATTTCAAAGCGCTGTGTTGCAAGCATCAGGCGAGATCTAAAAATGTCAAATTCGTGTGGATATTTTGCCTTGGGAAGTGACGGCTGGCGGGCTGGCTTCTACAGCGACGCGGCATCGGCACGGGGGCCATTCGGCAGTGCAGCCAGGGGTGACAATCTTAATAGTGGCAAACGAGTAATTGTTCTAATATAAGTGTATAAAATTAGGTTGGACACCAAAAGTATTGCCACTCCATACATTTAAATGACATTTTAATTTGTCGTCATTATATCGTACGTTAACTAGACAACCAGCACAGAGATGGCAGTATTCATGATGTACAATTTGAAATAAGTACCAGCAAGTAATCTTAATTTTCATTCTCATTAGCAACGTCTGAATAGCCTAATCGTACAGAGTCAGACTGACAAACAAAAGAATTCTGGTTCGATTCTCGCGAACCGTGGCACTTTTTGTTCCCTAAAATTTATTAAAACAAGTATGTTGGCAATAGTTTCAAAACCTGCATCCAGAGGGCGACACTTTCCGTTTCTCAATTTTGTAGCGGAGATAGACCTCTATTTCATATATAAAAAAGTACTCTGTGAGTGCAGCGCGCACCGGAACACAGCCGGCCACGCCGAGCGTGAAATAATGCACCACATGTTGAATAACATCGTTAATTAATAGCATCGGGCGAAAGCGCAAGTGTTTACAGCCGTCAAACTTGACTTATTAGAACATAAATTACGAATAGGGATAATGTAATGTAGCAGCGCAAAATTATCGTTGTTATGCGCTGTTGCGGGGGGAGTTCACTTCCTAACTGCGTAGTTTCACGAGGGCTTGTAAAGTTTCATAGCAGATAGTTACCATAAAAAAACAAAGATTTATATTATTTTGGCTTGCGCAAATATGATCACGTTTCTGAATTTCGTAATAAGCTCAAATGGCTTCTTATTCGCCTTCGCCGGAATGCCCACATACTCTCTTTGCTTTATAATGTGCTCTTTAATCCTTTTACTCCTTTTTATCTTAAAGAACGTTTTCAGTTCCTCTGTGACACTCATTCTAAGTCCTTGAGATCATCGGAGAATTTAAAATTGAGTGTACGTATGCATTCCACTTCCTTCTTTGACAAATCATTTACGATTCAAGCAGTTCGATTGTGGAATGTATTACCTATAGAAATAAGACGCGCTCAAACACTGCCAACATTTAAGAAAATGGTAAAGGAGCATTACCTTTCACTATAATTTTATTTTATTTTTTTCCTTTCTCGGTCATATATTCAATATTTATTAGTATATTAGATATGTTGTATAGTATTTACGTATTTTATGTTATTATGTATAAGTAAGTTATATTGTACACTGACAGCCCTCAATTCTTCACCTATCGTTCAGTCCATCCAAAGGTTGTCTGTAAGAGATTGCCCTGTGCGATAAGACCGCCCATTGTACACTTTGTTAGAAAATATTTGTTCTGTATGTATTTTTTTTTTTTTGTGGTGTACAATAAAGAATATAATAATAATAATAATGTTTTGTAAATCTATTAATTAAAATTTAAAAATTTAAAATTATCTATTAAAATGTAAACAACGAACAACATGCTTATCTCACCTATATCGATAACTTTTTACTTTTCTGAATTCCCACCTGAGTTCATTGCCCCGTCAAATTTATCTTTAAAGTTATAACTGTCGGTCCCGGCGTGTCAACCGCGTCGCAGTCGGACAACAAACATGGACTTATTATAGTTCACACTTGTCCATGTTTAGAACATCGACGACTAAAAGATAAAACAACTCAACGTTTCCTGGGAATATTTTTGGAGAAGTTGTATTTATTTCTGTAACTTCTTCGAGACACTATCACCGCGTAACCCAAATAGGTATGTGTATTCAGAAACGATCATATTTAAATCTTGCATCAGTACAATATTAAGACAACAAAAAAAAAATTGCAGAAAAATACTACCGTCTTCCAAACAAAAAACTACAAAGTGAAAAATAACTGTATTTTTGGAAGTCGGTGTCTTTCTTTTTCCCATTTTGTTTTGTTTTTTTCACTTTGTAGTTTTTTATTTGGAAGTCGTTAGTATAATTTTGCAAATTTTTATTACTTTTTCCCCTTGTTTGTTGTACCCACCTAAAATAGGCAAGTTGTTTAGTAAGGAACCTATAACGCCAGAATAGATTACCCGATTAACGTGAAACTTGAACATAACCGGGTAAATGAGAGATTTGCGTACCCCTTAGAGCGTACTGGCGTGATGTTATGTTATGAAATGGTATAAACAATAAACAGACATGCGATTGCAGCAATCTCGAATGATTTGCCTTTATTTATTGAAGAGTTCTGCTGTATATCTCCGAAGTTCTTCATCAGATCTTCACCAAATTAAAATGGGATTAATTTCGAAACATACTCTTTCAAACAAAGTGTAAAATCGGTCCACTATTAACGGAGATATCGCTGAAAATACATTTAAAAAAACACACAAAGTCGAACATAGTGCTTCCTCCTTTTTGGTAAGTCGGTTAAAAATTATATAAATGATAAATGAATGATAAATGATTATCATCGTTAAAGCAATAGATCAATAAAGTCAAATATAAGTCGGCGCAGCAATGCTGCACTGTAAGCACAATATAGGACATTCGTGCGGGAGAAAGTGCGCCAGTTGCGCGCGCGCAGCCCGTCCGTCGGCGTGGTGGCGGCGTGAGAGCCGGGACGTGCTAGCATTGCAACTCGGCCACTCACCCACCGCGCGACTCACGGCGTTTCCCCAGTGTGCAGCGTGCAGGCCTCGCTTATCAAAGTGTCTATCAATCACATATCAAGCGCGACGGGAATAAAAACCTTGTATTCTAAATTGAATATGTATTAGCTGCAAATTTTCCAGACCCTCTTACTTTTCCTCGTTTGGCTTTGGACTGAGCTAACTTTGTAAAACATAACGATAAAAAATAATAGATTGAGGAATGAGGTAATAAGACAACGTTGTGGTTTAAAAGAAGATGTAGTGACTAAAATTGAAAAGAGTATGTTAAGATGGTTTGGAAATGTTGAGAGGATGAATGAAAGGCGACTAACGAAAGGTATTTACAAGGCAGACGCGAATGAAAACGCCGGGAGGGGACGTCCTAGAAAGACATACATAGACCTTATAGGTGATGTTCTTCAGAAAGGCCAAGTGCGCAGTACCCATAACCGGCGTGTGAGTATGACTAGATGTATGAAAGCAACAGAAGTATGTAAGGATCGCAGCAGGTGGCGTTCTGTAGTTTCTGCCTACCCCCATGGGAATAAGGCGTGAGTTTATGTATGTATGTGTAACATAACGATATTTATATATTTTTGTTATCATGATCTATCATGCTGAGCAGCTATATTACACAAGTTTAACAGTTCCAACTATGAAATGGGCAATAAAACAGCACTAGTATTCAATTGAAGTACAAACATAAAAGGTACTATAGAGACGAGGATCCTTTTCAAATATTAAATCTGGGAACATAACTCGCGGTGTCGCATTACTGCGCGAGTTCGGCGGATATGAATGCGAGGTCACGACTGGCCGCCTGCTCGAGCTCAGGGTTTCACTAGAAAGCCTCCGATGACACCAGACACCGCGGCCGGTACAACTTGAGGCTGTAAATCTCGACGAAGTGGAAAGTAAACGCTTTCCAACATGCACTACTTCAGCAAATAGATGTCATTGTGCTCTCTGAACGCGGACAAAAGCAGTGGTATTATTATTATTTTCTTTATTGCACACCAAAAAAAATATATACAGGACAAAAAACATAAAAACAAGTGTACAATGGGCGGTCTTATCGCACAGGGCAATCTCTTACAGACAACCTTTGGATGGACTGAACAAGAGAAGAGGAATTTAGTGTTGTTAGTGTACAATATAGTGTATATCTTAAACAATAATACTTAGACATAATAACATATTATACATAAATACAATAATATACTAATAAATAACAAAAATATCACAGAGAAAGGAGAAGACTAATTATAATGAAAGGAAATGCTCCTTCACCATTTTTTTGAATGTTGGTAAGGATTGAGCTCGCCTCACTTCAATAGGCAATGCATTCCACAAACGCGCTGCTTGAACTGTAAAAGATTTGTCGAAGAAGGATGTGGAATGCTTAATAATTATATACCACGATAATTCACAGACCATTTTGGAATTATAGTAGATACCACAATTCCGGTTTGCTCGTCATAATAACCGTTCGTTTCTCAGCATGTTTGACAACTCAAAGCATAAAAGAAACATGGAATATAAATAGAATAGTAGAAACATCCGGCGGAGGAGACCATAAACAATTGAAGACCCTTCCTTGCAACGGTATAATTACTGAGTGATTTTTTTCATTTTGTGTCTCGAACAACTACTAGCAGGAATGAAGTACCGACTTGCAGATTTATAAAAAATCTCACGGGAAGGCAAGAGATGGAGTCGAGCGCTGGACTGAAGTTATTTTCAACCCCTGCCGGAAAAAGAGGGGTGTTATAAGTTTCACGTGTGTTGCTGTGTATCTGTGTGTCTGTCTGTGGCATCATAGCGCTTAAACGGATGAACCGATTTTGATTTATTTTCTTTTGTTTGAAAGGTGATTTTTTCGAGAGTGTTCTTAGCTATGTTCGAATAAAATCGGTTCAGCCGTTCATAAGTTATGGGCGTTTTACTGTTTGAATCGGGGTGTTTCCGCAGGATAAATGAGTCGGGGGTTTTTAAATTTTGAAATTTTACTTGTACTATTGAACAATCAGTGGAGAACATGAGATAACTACCTAGACTATGATAGAAGTTCATTAGAGCATTTTGTAGTTTTCAGTTGCATTTAACAAAGAAGATTCTTTTCTTACGGTAGTAATTAGACGACGACTAACGCCAACGACCTTGAGGGAACAAAACGCGCACTCGTTTCACACCCGCGCGACCCGAAATTTAGTAGTTTTTTGTACTTTCCTTATTATTCTTTGACTTTAAAAAAAAAAGCTGCAGATCAAAATGTAGATAATTAAATTGTCTTTGATATGGTGTCAATTTCATTAAAATATGCCCAGCAGGTTTGGTGTGATTGTCGTGTTTTTGTCCGTTTTAGACATAACTTTACAAATTAATTACACTATGTTATACGAATAAAACTCCAAATTTGCTCAAATGAAATTATTAGGAACATGGTCTAATATAACATATATTTTTTCCAATAAATTACGACCAGCCGTTTAGACGTGATTCTCATTTTAAAATCAGCTACTCGAGGGAATCGGCGCCTTTCACTTATCGTAGTTAAAAACGATCGATTTAAAAGCTTAAAAAAGTTAAATAAAAAAAACCCGACTGCTTCACAAGCGAACTAAAAAGACGTAAACAAGGAGAAAATCATGCTGTGCAGTCGGAGGATACATATTCGCGGGCTGGCTGACCAAAATCTGGTGTATCCTTCCCCATTTCATTCCTTCTTCATTACTTTTTAGTTAGTTTTTTTTCGAATTACGTACATTTAAACATATAAGTAATATATATTTTTGAAATCACCTCTTTAAACCCTTTATTTTGATACCCCACACGATGGGTTTGGAAGAAAAAAAAAAATTGGGCCCCCACAATATGGCGCCCAAAAGCCGCTATTTTTCTACTATCCAATTTTAATGTGCCAGTGACACTCGTAGGGTTAAGACGCATCGATTGACGACGAATCATCAAAATCGGCCAACGCGAACATACATACATACATAGACTGATAAACACATTACCCTCCTTCAGCAGTCGGGTAAAAAGTGATCATGAGGCTAATTATCCCCTACGAGGCTGCGATCGTTCGTTATCATTGAACGTATGGGGGATTCATGGTCAGCAGTGAACGTTTACGGACCGTTTTTTAAATCCACTCGCCTTCCTGCTTCCCATTTATTTTTTATGTCGTCATTTATTACGTTCGTTCGTTAATTCATTATTCATTAATTACCCAGAAACGTTTTCATTTGATTGAAGTTTAACCTGACGATAGCATTGACTTTCCTATTCAATATTCATAACATGACATGTTTGCACGCTTAATTAATCATTTAATTGCTATCTATTCGTATTACTTTCATTTTAATCGTTGTTTTATCTAGTATGAAACTGCCTGTTATAAAATTTACATAATATGTATGGTGTTGTTTGTTGTTATAGCCGTGTGCCAAATTACGCGAGTCGGGCATCGAACTGCCGCTGCGCAAGCGGCGGTGCGCGGTGCGGACGTGACCTCCGCTCGATATGCACAACGGGACCCTTATTATTCAGCCCGTGAACCCTTGCCCTTATGTGTAAGATATGCAATTTCATTCTAATCAAAATAAGTTAGCTTGTGAGTATTTTATTTATACACATTGATGAGGTAGGTGATACTGGTAAGACAATCTATAGATACTATATTAATATTTAATATAATAATATAAAGAGGAAAGATTTGTATTTTTGTATGTTTGTATGTACCGAATAAACTTAAAAACTACAAGACCGATTTCAAAAATTCTTTCACTGTTGGGAAGCTACACTATCCCCGGGTGACATACGCAATTTTTTATCCCTGTATGTATTCCCACGGGAACGGGAACTACGCGGGTGAAACCGCAAGGCGCCCGATAGTGTAAAATAAAATAGTTATCGATATACGACGAAACCTATTTAAATTTAAAATACAAATATGCAACTGTGCTTTACTCTATAAATACTAAAAAATACATTAAATTTGAGGAGGACAGTTTTTTAATTGTTATCTTGATTTTAAGAACTTGTTCGACTTTTGACTTTTGTTTTAGGCGATATTCCAGAAAGATCTCGACTGCTGCAAAATCGGCTGGAAAAAAATCGACAAGTTTTTGCAAACAGTTTTCCGCAAGCACTATATATTCATCTACTCTAACTAGACATACTAGCTAACTAGCTAATATAATGAGCACATAATAAACTAACCACTACAAAGCTATCAATCCGTCGTCACGATATTGTCACGGATTAGAAATCGCAAGATATATCACAAGATAATTGTATACTATCCGCTATGTGCATCGTTGAGAATAGTTTGGACTATATTATATTGCATGTCAAAAACTCATATTTTTAACCCCCGCCGGAAAAAGAGGGGTGTTATAAGTTTCACGTGTGTTGCTGTGTATCTGTGTATTTTATTCAATTATAGCTAAGAACACTCTCGACAAAATCACCTTTCAAACAAAAAAAAAAAATCAAAATCGGTTTATCCGTTTAGGCGCTATGATGCCACAGACAGACACACAGATACACAGATACACAGACACACAGATACACAGACACACAGATACACAGCAACACACGTGAAACTTATAACACCCCTCTTTTTCCGGCGGGGGTTAAAAAACATGGCGGACTTGTAACAGTATTACTGTCGACAGTGACTTTCAACGAGGATTATTCCTTTCAGCTTACACAACACCGAAGCCGATCATACGCGTTACGATCCGCGGTCGTCAATAAAACCACAGATAATACTATGAACTATGAAACAATAACTAAAGCTGGAAACAAATTATCGGACGCGGCTGACGGACTGACAGCCGCGACTTATAGAGTAACTAGGTAATGAATGTACATTGCATTGTGCAAACTATCGGACGTAAGTCGCGGACGTGACCTTGGGCGTTCGGACGTCTGATAGAGATCTGGCAGCCGCGTCCCATACGACTGTGCACACATATCAGCCGCGGCTGTAAGTCGCGTCCGTCAGCCGCGTCCGTCACTGGGCTTATCCCAGTTGTATATGACCCTTTGTGCCTATTGGCCTTGTTTGTTCTGTCTCCTGCTTGATATGGAGGGAAGTGGAAATTTACATTTTTCCCTACTCCTCCGTTATTCTTTTCTGATTTATTTCGTTGCGGGATCCAAGACAGTTAAATTCATTCTCCGGGACTTCGTCCACCTTCATTGCCTCGGCGCTTTTCTGGTGGTCGCCACTGTTGATTCTGGCTTTCAGGAGTTGCAGTGGTTTGGGAATAGTGCGGTGGGATTGTCCCAAAAAAAAGAAAAAAAGCCGCGTCCGTCAGCCGCGTCCGATAATTTGTTTCCAGCTTAATGGTTACTGATACGATGCACACAGCGCAACACTGGGAACTTTTCAATCAGTTTTGATGACTAGATTGTTGCAACTTGATTGTGGTCCACACATCATGCGACTCGAGCGGGTCGTGTCAGCACTGCTCTCCGTCAATTGTTAAATGGGGCGAATTTGTAACGGTAGGATTATCTCAGACGAACAGGCTTGAAAGCGAGTTTCACCTTGAGTTCACATTTGTTAAGGTGAGCGCGGTTTAATCTGGGAACGTGCTGCTTACTGCTGTTACAACAACAGATTTTGGTTTGAATTTGAATTCCGAGCGACTTGGAGAATAATGTTCTTTGTGTGTTACTTTAAAACTACAATAATTGAACAAATCTAGGGCTCCGTTAGGCGAGAAATAATACTGCTTGTGTACTACTAGTACTTATTAAGCGTTTATTCCATGAAAATGATTCACACCAAAAAAAATATTTCTTAAGCTACCTTTACTAACGGCGGTAACGAAACCATAGCGAGATCTAACTCGACGCCAACGCCATCTATCGAGCACGCAGGTCAACTTTGGACACTTAATGAAGTAATATTAGATCTCGCCGTGGCTTCGCCACATACAAACTTGAACATACCGCCCACCAAGGACATAATGCAGAATGTCCTTCAAACCGCCCACCATGGCACAGTCTTAAAGTAAATAACAATAATCAATAGAAAATCTTATTTTGCTAGAGTAATTAATAATTAACAGAAACCTTATTTTGCTATGGTAATTAATAATTAACAGAAACCTTATTTTGCTAGGGTAATTAATAATAGAAAATCTTATTTTGCTAGGGGCAATATCGATAATTTTGATGTAGGTCTTTTAATTAGGGAATTTTTGGTACGGATGGTCACCACCCGGGTAATTTTATCCGGACCAGGGTGTTTGTGCTCTACCTTGCCCAACAACCACTTGCCAGGAGGTAAATCGTCCTCCTTCACTAAAACTACATCGCCTAGTGATGGTTCCGGGTTCTGGTATTCCCATTTATTCCTTTGCAGAAATTGATGTAGGTAATCCTGCGACCATCTGCGCCAAAAGTCCTGCATCATTCGCTGGTGGAGTTGCCATCGCCGTAGAGTATGGATATTCGACGTTTCATAATTGGAGTCTGGTACTACGACGAGTGGTTCCCCAACCAGGAAATGACCAGGAGTCAATACAAAAAGCTCATTTTGATCTTCTACGTGTGACATTGGCCTTGAATTTAGGCACGCCTCAATTTGACTTAACACTGTGGCCATCTCCTCATAAGTCAACGTAGAGTTCCCTATGACTCGCTTAAGATGAAACTTCATGGACTTTATGCCTGCCTCCCAAAGTCCCCCAAAATTGGGCGCGCGAGGAGGAATAAAGTTCCAATGAGTCCCGTTGTTCGCGAGATATTCTGCCAGTTCCGGTTTGAAGTTTGATTTTTCTTCATTGAACAAGCACAATAACTCGCGAGCCGCTCCTACGAAATTTGTGCCGTTGTCACTATACAACTCAGCACATCTGCCTCGTCTTGCAACAAACCTTCTAAAAGCAGCCAAGAAACCTTGAGTGCTTAACTCGCTGACCGCTTCGAGGTGCACCGCTCTTGTCGACATGCACACGAATAAGGCAACATAACCCTTATAAGATTTATTGCCCCTACCCTTTGACACTCTTATATTGATAGGCCCTGCGTAATCTACGCCACTCATGAAAAAGGGCTTGTTTGGGGTCACACGTGAAAAAGGTACTTGTCCCATGAGCTGAGACGTCGCCTTAGTAGAGTACCTAATACAAGTGACACAGCCTCTGTAACACTTTTTAACCAAAGCCTTGACCCCTACAATCCAGTACCTTGACCGCAAGTACGTGATCATAAGTTGCGGACCACCGTGAAAAGTTTTTTGATGCGCTTCGGCAATCAAAAGACCTGTTAGAAATGATTCCTTTGGTATAAGGATCGGATGTTTCTCATTAAAGGTTAAAGAAGACATTTCCAATCTGCCGCCAACTCTTATTATACCGGTTGAATCTAAAAACACGTTTAAGGATCTTAGCTTCTTCTTTTTCTTATCTAAACTTCCCTTTCTTTTCAGTTCTTCCAACTCTTCCGAAAATCCTTCTTCCTGACATCTCCTAACGCAAACTTCTATGGCATCCTCAATTTCTTGTCTGGATAAGACTTTAGTGTCGCACCTGATATTTACCTTTCCTCTAACATTCAACCATCGTCGACAGTAAGCGATCACCCTAACAAGTCTGGAGAACGAGGAAAATCTTTGCCAAAAAGTAACGTCAACGACAGCCGTTTGTACTCTAACTTCTTCGAGGTTAGTCACGAGATGCTTAGGCCCTTTAAAACTAATCAATTCCTGTCTTAAAAAGTCGGGACCTTCAAACCATATGGAAGTTGTTGAAAGCTCTGCAGGAGATATACCTCGCGATGCACAATCCGCTGGATTTTTCTTAGTTGGTACATGAGACCAGTGCTGGGTGTCCAGAGTTAACAAAATTTCTGAGACCCGATTTGCCACGAAGGTTTTCCAGCGGCTCGGATGATTATTTAACCAGGCCAGAACTACCTCACTGTCAGTGAAAGCATGCAACTGATCTTTGGCTATTCCCATAACTTCAGCTACTTCAACAATGAGCTTAGCCAACAGGACAGCCCCACAAAGTTCGAGCCTGGGTATCGACACTTGCTTTATCGGCGCGACCTTCGTTTTAGACGTCAATAAAGAGACGTGGATTTTCCCCTGGTCATCCACTACTCTGAGGTATACGACGGCAGCGTATGCCACCTTTGAGGCATCCGAAAACCCGTATAATTCGCGTTTATTCTTATTACACGTGTGTAACCACCGTGGGATTTTTATCTCAACCAAAGCAGCCAAGTTTCGACGGTAAGTAAGCCATTCACTTAATAAATTATTTGGAACTTCTTGATCCCACCCTATTCCAGCTAGCCATAGTTTTTGTATTAATATTTTCGCTACAATAATGCTTGGCGCTAACCATCCGAGTGGGTCAAATAATCGTGAAATGTCCGAAATAATTTTTCTTTTTGTTGCAGGTTCAACTAGCGGCGTGAGAACGACGGAGTACTGAAAGAAGTCACCACTTGGATTCCAGGTAAGTCCCAAAATCTTGGTTATGTCATCAACCTTAATACTTAAGCCCTCATCCTTGCCACCTCTTTCATTCCAGATCTTATCCAATAATTCTCGGCAATTGCTTCTCCATTTCTGCAATTGAAAACCTCCTTTGGCTAGCACCGTACTTAACTCTGAGTAAATATGGAAAGCACCTTCCATATCTTCAGCTCCTGTCATCACATCGTCCATATAAAAATCGTCCAAGATGATTTTTTCAATACCAGGCCTATCCAAGCACTCGTCATAGGCCAGCTGTTGCAACGCCCTTACCGCCATATATGGTGCTGATGCAGTACCGAAAGTAACGGTAATCAGTTCATACTCCTGGAGCTCCATATGCGGACTGTCTCTCCAAAGTATTCTTTGGAATGGCGTATCTTCCCTATTTACTAATACTTGCCGATACATTTTTATTATGTCCGCTACCAAACCTATCTTATGCGATCTCCAGCGCAAAATGGTATGACGGAGTTCAGATTGCAACGTCGGGCCAACCATTAATTCATCGTTAAGTGCCTTGCCCTTGGTTCCCTTACAGGAAGCATCAAAGACGACTCGGACTTTCGTCGTGTCCTTATCCTCCCTGACAACTGCGTGGTGAGGTAAATAAATTGCTGCTTTATTACCCTTATCTTTATCGGCAACCTTAACCATGTGATTTAAATCTAAATATTCTTGCATGACCTTTGTGTAATCTGCCTTTAATTTTGGGTTTTTTCCTAACCTTATCTCTAAACCTTTTAATCTTTTTTCAGCAATGCTCTTGGACTCACCAAGCCTACTGACCGGGTCAGCGTCACGTAGCGGTAACTTCACAATATACCTGCCTTCCTTATTTCTCATAGTGGACGCGGTAAATAATTTCTCGCATTTAATTTCATCCTCTGTGAGCATTCGTTTTGTTTCAGATGTTTCAGCCTCCAGTTCCCAGAACTTTTTCAGCATGCTGTCAGCATCAAAACTTGAATGCATTACATGGATGTGAGAATGTATATTGGATGAATTATCTATCTCACAGACGCCCGATATAATCCACCCAAACGCAGTTTCCTGCGCCAAGAGAGAACCACCCAGATTTCTTTGAATGCCTTCTTGAATGATTTGGCTGTATACCTCAGCACCTAATAAGATATCGATCTTATTAGGCCTGTGATATTCCGGATCAGCCAAATCATCAACTGTCAGATTTACCCATTCTACCCTGGTTACTTTAGTAACTGGGAGAAGGGACGTAACTGACTTCAAGATATAAGCATCAACCTTAACCTGAAACTGGGGCTCTACTCTCGACCTTATATTAATTTTGACCGTGGACTTTGAAGTCACACTTTTGTCACCACCTACACCTACTATAGTGTGTTTGGCCGCAATCTTTTTTAATCCTAAATACTGAGCCATAGCTTCTGTAATAAAGGACCCTTGCGACCCCTGGTCTAATAATGCCCTAACCGGAAGATAAGTCCCGTCTTTCGACTCAGCTTGCACCACAGCTGTAGTTAATAGAACCGTTTTACCACAGTTCCCTGTCGAAAGACAAGACACAAGTGGCTTCCTAGACCCCTCCGCTTGCGCGGAAACCTTATTGCTGTCAGATGCAGCATTTTCCTCAACCGACTTTTTACTTGTCGACGAAGCTCCCTCGTGAACCGTCTCATTTTCTGCGCTAACCGAACCAGAATCACCACTAGGGTGCAATAATGAATGATGGCGGCGTTTACACACCCGGCATCGGACCATGTTTTTGCAAAATTTGGCAGAATGGTTGCTGTTCAAACACACAAAACATAATCTTTTCTCCATTGCAATATCACGTCGTTTGTCGTTAGACTCTTTAGTGAATTTTTTGCAAGCAGTTATCTTATGATCTGCAGCACAATACGCACACGACGCAATTTTGTTCTCTTTCACAATGTGAAAAGATTTGGTACTCTTGCTCTCTACTTTGTTAGATCTCGTATCAAGATTTTCCAATCCTCTAAAACGCCCAATCAAAAAATCAGAAAATTGCCCAAACGTTGGAAAGTCGTCAGACGTATCTGAGGACACTTTTAGTTCCCATGCTTTTCGGGTATCTTTATCTAATTTCGCGCTCATAAGATGGATAATTAAAATATCCCAAGATGAAATATCTACACCTAGATTTTTTATCGACTCTAAACAATCTGATGTGGTATTAATTAACTTTTTAATTTCAGAGGCAGATTCAGACACCAAACCTTTTTGATTTAGCAGCCGATTCAAAATGCCATTAGCCAAAAACCGCTTATTGTTGTACATACTATCCAATTTTTCCCAAGCAACTTGATAGCTATCAGATGTCACTTTAATGTTTCGCAATAACTGTTCTGCTTCACCAGTTAAATGCCCCCTGAGATAGTAGAACCTTTGAGCATCGTCCAGAGACTTGTTTTCATGCACAAGCCCTAAAAACAAATCTCTGAACGTCTGCCACTCTGTGTATTGCCCGGAAAACGTTGGTATTTTAATTTCTGGCAACTTGAAACGTCTAGCTAAACCTTCACATTGACTATTAGAACTTGAATTTAAGTCTGTCTCTGGTGTTTTTAAATTATACAACATTTCTTTTAAATCAGTCTTAAATTGTACATACAATTCTTCTACCTCATCATAGACACTATTTCTATGATAAGCCGAACTATTTAAATCACTTCGCTTAACTTGACTAATAATTTTAGTATGAGTGCTTGTAAATACGTGGGACACTCAGAAAGTTTTGCGAAACTAAAAAAAATTGTTCTATACGTACATATATTTTTATTAAATCTTTTCAAAGTACTTTCCACCAGCCTCTATACAAAGATTCATGCGCCTAAACCAGTTTTCAAAACACTTTTTCCAGTCCGCCGCAGACACCTCGTTTACAGCCTGCTCGAACGCAGCCAGCGCATCTTCCGGCGACGAAAATTGTATCCCTTTGAGCTGATTTTTTATTTTTGGGAATAAAAAGAAGTCACACGGTGCTAGATCAGGGCTGTAAGGAGGGTGACCCAGGAGTTTGACTGGCGTGCTGTCCAGGAAGTCCCTCGTTTTGAGTGCGGTGTGCGCAGGTGCATTGTCGTGGTGGAGCAGTAGCCCGCGGAGCCCTGTGTTTGGTCGCTTGTTGCTTATAACAGAGAAAACTTCTGGCAAACATTTGGTAGTATACCATTCGGCATTAATGCTTCTTTGATCCCGTAAGGGAATTGATACCAAGTGGCCAGTCAAATTAAAAAAGCTAGCGATCAAAATCTTACCCCCGCTTCTAGATCGCTTCACTTTGGTAGGCGTTGGCTCATTTTGAAACACCCAAACAGTCGACTGGCGCTTGGTTTCTGGGTCGTATTGATAAATCCAGGACTCATCACCTGTAACGATGTCGTAAACACGCCGAGACGAGCCTGCTTCAAATTTGTTAAGCATATCACGGCACCATTCCACCCGGGCCTGCTTCTGAGCATCGGTGAGGTTGTGCGGCACCCAGCGTGATACTATCCTCCTCACGCGAAGATGGCTGTGTAGAATCTCGTGAACGCTTCCCGATCCAATCTTCAATATGTGTTGAATCTCCTGATATGTAATTCGCCTATTGTCTTGGATGAAATTTTTCACTGCTAGCACGTTTTCTTCGGTAACAGCCGTCAAAGGGCGACCGCTTCTTTCGTCATCCCCCAAAGTTGGTCGACCGCGCTTGAATTCGTTATACCAACGATACACGGTTGCCTTGGAAGGGCCTTCATCCATGAATGCCATTTGAAGTCTATCGTACGATTCATCCGGTTTCAGGCGACACTTGAAATCGTATAAAATCATAGCTCTAAAATGTTCCCGGCGCAGATCCATATTTCAGTGAGACACAATACTTTGAATTAACTCGCAAAAAATGTGGAGGGAAATTTTGAAATTGGAACTTACTTATTTTTACTGATAAATAATCATATTTTCGAAAAACATTATAACTGGCCAGTCTCCCATATATAAAAACTTTTTTTCGCAATACTTTCTGAGGGGCCTGGTAAACTCCACTGTTGTTCTAAGTTATCTAGCCTAGTTTCAATATATGGAATAGTTAAACGTTCTTTAGGAGACTTTTTAAAATTAGTCTTAACTTTCAGCATTTTTTCTTTAATATCCTCCTGTAAATCGTTGAACGCTTCCATTTTAAATTATTTACCAAAACTCTGTTATTGACTTAAAAACACAAACATAAACCGTCTCAAAATATCACGATAAAATGTAAACAAAGCCAAACCGAGAAATGACCAAAGTCTATTTGCCTGTACTTTCAACAAATGTATACAAAGTTAAAACACAAATTGGGCAAAATTTTACAAGTCTTTTTGCAAGTTATTCTGGTAAAAATCGGGCATGGATTCCCCGTCTCACCCAACTATTGCTTAAAACTATTACAAGTCCAAACTAACTAAATTCTTCTAAGTTAAATCTCAACACTATCTTGACTTGAAAGATTCTTGAATTTTTCTAAGTTCCACTAGTCTTTACTTTAAGGTTCAAATTTGCATGTACTTCTCAAATCTTTAAATTTATTTCTTCTAGTAAATAAGAGCGAAAATGTACTCACAATTAATCACTGCACTCACTGTCACTGATTTTCTTCGACGTCACACGCCTGCTACAAGTGGCGCCCTCTGGCGCACCGCAACCTGCCTTTCACCTCCTCCCGAGTTCACCGCTCCTCCGGATGTAGCCACCCGGTTCCTCCACTGCCTTGGCGCCTTTCCAGCCGCCTTGCTGTAGGGATGATCTGGCCAGCGATCCACTGCCAGTAGCGACGAAACGGGTGGTAATCACTACCACCACTGGTGATTACCAAAACACGCCCAGCCAACTCCGTCTCGAAGGACCATGAACAAATCTAGGGCTCCGTTAGGCGAGAAATAATACTGCTTGTGTACTACTAGTACTTATTAAGCGTTTATTCCATGAAAATGATTCACACCAAAAAAAATATTTCTTAAGCTACCTTTACTAACGGCGGTGACGAAACCATAGCGAGATCTAACTCGACGCCAACGCCATCTATCGAGCACGCAGGTCAACTTTGGACACTTAATGAAGTAATATTAGATCTCGCCGTGGTTTCGCCACATACAAACTTGAACAATAATATATTATAATGTTGCTGCAAAGAGAATAACTGTTATACCAGGGGGGTGACCACAAGCTCTTAGAGTAAGGTTATTTTGAGATCGAGTAAGGGACAGATATATCTGACTTGTATACATCTGTCACTTACTCGATCTCAAAATAACCTTACTCTAAGAGCTTGTGGTTACCCCCCTGATCTTATACAAAGGTATGAGGTAGATTGAAAATCGAATTGAAACTAATTGAAAGACAGACACACAAGATAGGTTACTTCTAGGCAAGCGTGCTCCACCGTCGACCAAATTATCGCTTACCATCAGGCGAAATAGTGGTCAAACACGAGCCTATGGTTAAAATAAAAAAAATACGTCGGAGGATACATATGCGTGAGCTGGCTGACCAAAACCAGATGTATCCTCCGACTGCACAGCATGATTTTCTTCTTGTTTACGTCTTTTTAGTTTGCTTTTTAAGCAGTTGGGTTTTTTGTATTTTTTTTATTTATTTTTATTTACAACTTTTTAGTTGTTTTTTTTTAGAATTAGGTACACTTAAACATATAAGTAGTATATATTTTTGTAATCACCTCTTAAAACCCTTCATTTTGATACCCCCCACGAAGAGTTTGAAAGAAAAAAAAAATTGGCGCCCCCACAATATGGCGCCCAAAATCCGCCATTTTTCTATTATCCAATTTTAATGTAGCCTATGACACTCGCAGGGTTAAGACGCATCGATTGACGTATGAATCATCAAAATCGGCCAACGCGTTTGTTCTCTGGAACGCCATATAGGAACAAAAATACATACATACATACATAGACTCATCAACACATTACCCTCCTTCGGCAGTCGGGTAAAAAAGTATTTCGATTTTTTATCAAAAGACTTGCGTAGCGCTCGTAGCACTGTTCGTAGCGCGTATTACTTGAAGTTACCCGGGAACTAACTTGAGTTGGCAGCTTACAAACATTGCAATCAACAAACAATTTTGTAATCCCTTCGGTATTTTAAACCGTAATTTCAAAACGTATAATAAATGACAATAATCTTTCATCATAAATTAATATTTGTGTTAAATCGCACTGACACAATATGATCATATCCCTGCGGACCCGAATATTGGGAACTGCCCTATTATCTGTAGTAGCACAAATATGTAAATGAGCACCCTTGAGCAGATACCTCTTCCAAACAAATTGGCTTTTAAAGCTGCTGAGATACTCGAAAAGGGATTATCCCTTGAGTGTGCACTTAAACTTAAACCCTTACGACGTCCATATTGTTTAAAAACGTCCTCAATTTAAACCTAATATTATTTTAGTATAACTAACTAACAAACCACATGCAGTTGTAGAGTAGCTAGTGGAAAAACTCAAGACGATGAGGTCATTGCAGCATTAGGTACCTACTCGTATTTTATGCTTGCTAAAATAACATTGTAACAAACAACACTGAAATTAAAATACCATATTTTACAAGCAAATTGTTGAAGTATTTGCTACTTTTTACCCGACTGCCGAAGGAGAGTAATGTGATTTTCAGTCTATGTATGTTTGTTCCTATGTGGCGTTCTAGAGACCAATCGTGTAGGCCGATTTGATGAGTCTTACGTCAATCGATTCGTCTTAACCTTACGAGTGTCACTGGCTGCATTCAAATTGGAAAATAGAAAAATGGCGGAATTTCGGCGACATATTGTGGGTGCTACATTTTTTTTCCATACCCATCATGATGAGTATCAAAATAAAGGGTTTTAAGAGGTGATTTCAAAAATATGTATATAATAATTTTAAGTTTAAATGTAACCAATTCGAAAAAAAAAAGTTAACTAAAAAGTTATAAAAAAGCAGTTATTTCAAAAAACCCGACTGCTTAAGGAGCGAACTAAAAAGATAACAAGAAGAAAATCATGCTGTGCAGCAGTCTGAGGATACATCTGATTTTGGTCAGCCAGCTCACGAATATGTATCCTCCGACTGCACAGCATGATTTTCTTCTTATTTTTGTTGACGTCTTTTAAGTTGGCTTCTGAAGCAGTCGGGTTTTTTTGATTTTTAGAATTAACTTTTTTTTCTAGACGTAATTTAGTGCAGCTTAAAGCAAAAATTGTAAGAATGCAGCCAATATATTTCTTTACTAATACCTTTACAGTGATATCTATATTACCTTTATATTGATCGAAGACTAATCAATCTGCCTAGCCTTTTCCCAACTACATTGGGATCGGCTTCCAGTCTTACCGGATTCAGCTAAGTACCAGTGTTTTACATGGAGCAACTGCCTATCTGACCTCCACAACCCAGTAACTGGGTAACACGGCACCTCTTGGCAAGACTGGTGTCTGATCTCAGGCTTCTGACTACCCGTAACGACTGTCAAAGATCTTCAAATGACAGCCGGGACCAACGGCTTAACGTGCTTTCCGAGGCACGGAGGAAACTCGGAATTTTGAAATGGTCACCCATCCACGGACCAACCTCGATCGACCCGTGCGGCTGTTATTATTTAGCCACGAGCTCCTCAGTGTTCGAAGACTAAACTGCCGTTAAATTAGGTGTTACCAGCGTATTTTATGTCAGTCACATCGAATTAAGCAGGCGATGACAACATAATGCGTCTGGCTACCGACGAGTATTAATGAACGTTTTTGGTTCGTTAAAATATTCTAGCTTGTTAGTTATACGGCACGGATTTTACATTAGGCTCTCGAACAAGTAAAAAAACCAAATACGGGTATTTTTTATTCCCACGCCCCGTTTAGGTGTTTCGTTTGACGGTTTGTAAATGTATTATGTATTATAATTCACAGGTAGGCGTCGAGTTAAGGTCTTCAACTATTACCTATAAATATACTTTAGATTGCCATGACCGAAGCTGACCTAATCAAATATCAAAGTTGAAAAGTGCGTTATACCTACCTTACGGTTCCGCGAATTTGAGTAGGATCTCTAGGCACCTTACCTATTTTGATTATTCTTATTTCAGTGAAAAGTAGACCTATTGATAATACTAAAAGGTTTCCATTTATGTCGGAGGTTTCAGGTACGTATTAAGAAAAATGTGTAGAAGGAAATGAGGCTCTCGGGTCGGGTCCGGGTTAATCATTGTTGGCCGCGTGACGTGCTCCATCACCCCGGGATCAGCGGCAATTTGTCAATCACCACGTGAATGCCCTTCACTAAAGCTTTCAATAAGCGAGCCCAATCCCGGCCTAGCTGACGACGCTATTATCAATATTCAATAAAATGTCTGACAGCAATTTTATTAGTCATTTCCAGTAGATAGATACTGCGTCACGGAAGGGGAAATGCTTAACAATAGAGCTAAACACTCGATTTATAACCCTACTCCATATAATGACCCATTCCTGCTACAAGTCCAGATTGAAAGATTAGAAAGTTAAATAAATTTAGTAAACATTATTGATCTGTATAAAGACACACAGTGTAAAGAAATTACGTCTATTTATTATCTAACTCAAAACCATAATATTCATAACAGCTGCTTCCTAGATTATGATGGTTATGAAACCGCAAAAACTTTAACTAATGTTCATGCGACACGACAGTCTTTGCAAAGTAAAGTAATTTTATAATTTCGTAATAAATTCCGCACATCAGTTTAGAGAAACGACATTATTTAATCATTAATAATGCTCAAGCACGTCATTAAGAATGTCACGCTTGATTGGGTTACAATTTTACGATAGTTGCTGTGTATATGTCGCAGGGATATGATGAAAACAGGGAATTGATCAAATCTCTAAGCGATTTGATCAAATCACGGAGGATGTTAAAATAATAACACGTTTTTATCATTTCCCTAAACAAATCTGGTGATTTGACAAATCCCAATAAAGAAATCTAGTGATTTGAACAAATCTCAAAATTGGTTCAGTGAAATGACAAAAATAACTTTTCTGTAGTAATTTAAAGGTTTATTTTGTACTTTGCTTTCCGAGGTAATCGGCTGCGTTATGTTATATGGTCAAAGAATCAGTCCAAGAGCGAGCGAAGCGAGCTCGGGAACTTAGGGCACCCCGACACGGACAGGTTAGGTTCGAACGAGATGACGGGAGCTGAAGTGAGCGAGCAAAGCGAGCGAACGCAGCTCCCGTCATCTCGTTCGTGTTAGGTTACTTTTGACCCTGCAGACAGAAATAGGAGCCCCGCGCAGCGGGGCTACGTCGACTTTGTTACATGTTTTATTATCTTTTCACTGAATCAATTTAGGGGTTTGTTCAAATCACTAGATTTTTTTTGTGAGATTTGTCAAATCACCAGATTTGCTTAGGGAAATGATAAAAACGTGTTGTAATTTTAACATCCTCCGTGATTTGATGAAATCGCTTAGAGATTTGATCAATTCCCTGTTTTCATCATATCACGACGACATATATAGCATGATATCATTGACCACTGCGAGACCTTGTCATACCTTTTACGAACTGCAATTCAAATGTCATTTGTAATATCGAATGTGGTAACTGTCAATAAACGCAGTACTACGCAGATAAAAATCGTGTTTCATCCATCGTTTGTGTTTACTTTTGTCAGAACATCATGCAACACGAAACAATGCTCTTTGCTAACAGTGATATGGATCGATTAAATTCTTTTGTCAAGGTATAATTCAATTAAATTATTTATACGTATATTTATATATTTAAACGCTCATTCAAATTACATCACTATATGTGTGCACAAAGGAACTATTATATGTAAATAGTCGCTTATTCCTTCAATTCCAATTTGCTAGATGAAGATATCGCATGTCGATGTCGCCAAATCGATATTAATTAAAAGCGCTCAAACAATGCTGTCATTATTCGCTTCGACAGAGCCGCCACGAGTCCGATTGTCTCCGCAGTCCGCGCCACAGGCTCGCTTACCACCACCTCCACCGCTGTAGACCTGTATATCTTATTTCCTTGTGGCTTTCATCAATTATTTGTTTGATATTCCCCTTTCCCAAGAGGCATTCTGTATTGAACTGCCCCCAGTCGGTAAAGTAATTCGATTTAAATGTTATAGTAGCTACCAACTTACTTTACGTCAACACGTCACGTTCATTATAATTAATCGGCGATAATTAGTTTCTTAGTAGTAGAAGATATGTAATGATAAGTCACAATAATCAAGCGCACGACAGGGCTTGAATGCATGCGTTCACTCACAGTCCCGTTAGTTCAAAGACCCAAATAACAATGATCATAGCAGAGGTACGTGAAACTTTTTAATTTAATCGATTACACACAGACTCGATCGTTATGCGCTACACGTAACAAATGCAAGAAAAACTTAATGTGTGCAGTTCGCTGCTTATTCTTTCTCGCGTGACAGTAATGGCGGAAAGTTAATTCGCTTGAAATGTTTCTCACGGTGTTCACGAGCGAGTCCAGGCATTACTGTGATAGACATAATCGCAGGGCCATGAGTAACTTGTATGAAATGCTACAGAGAGATTAAGTGGTTTATTACCACACCTGTGGTTACGGTAAATACCGGTAACTGCACAACGGGAAAGAGCTGATGAGGATAGTGATATCATTTTGTTTTATAAATTCTGTCATGGTTATATTGTTAATTCTAACCGATATTGAACAGGATAAAGCAATTCCAAAAATATCAACGTTGATAAAATTACCTGCTTTGTCTTAAGGTCTGGTATGTAACTAGTTTTCTAGTGAGAGCTAGGTAGCTTAGTACCCTTATGCCTAATTAAATCACGGTAGAGGCTGCGACACCTACTCGCTGTGAGTCACGAACATCTGGCGTTATGCAAGACACAACATCGGCATAACAAAAGCAACCAACTTCAAGCTACTAACGACACTTGGCTCTTTATGGTTACTTATAGTTACTTCCAAATGTTCATTGACTCGGACCAAAGAGACGAGAAAAATACTGAAATATTTTTTAAAACACCAAAATGTCACGACGTAAATAGCCTGTAGCATTTTATTACAGAACACGATATTTTCGGCGATAAATTCTGAACTTTAGACCATCGTGGTGAACCACATTTAAATAGAGGAACATGAAAATGCCAAGCCTTAATAGAATACAAATAGCTGCAGTGTGTTCTATTTGTGGGCATTGTTTTGATCCATAAATACGGCATTCATAGAACGGCGATGGCGCGGCAAGAGCAAAGCGACTAACCAAAGCGAGCGTGTTCGTCGCGATTGGCAACGAGCGTGAAATGTGGGGCGACGCAGCTGAGCCGCTCACCAGATCGATACTTGATACGCACACCGCGCTCTGAATGCCGTCGTGACCGGCTTCGATGATTTATCCACGAGAAGCCAATTTTCTAAAAATAAAGGACACTGCATCGACCACTCGAGACTTCGAGAGCACGAGAACAACCGGTACACTAAAGTACCAATCTGTAGTTCCTATAAATGGTGATGACCGGGTGTGCCAACAACCTCTTGAATGATTTCATCTGTGATTCCTTGATGACTCATATTAAGCGCTCCAAGACTTTATTCTAGTTATTTCTCATTTGTATTATTAATATTTGTAAGTTTCTTTACATGCCTGGCAAAGTTCTAGCGATAGTCTCTAACAGTGACCTAGAAAAATACCGTGAGTCACTTAGCAAACTAGTAAAAACACACGTAACGATAGAATAAACAAGTAAAGTGTTTAAAGTAAGTCCAAGTTCGAGGTCAGCTACTTTATCATTGTTAGCTAGGCGCCTGACTGTGACGTGATCTGGATTCCCGGCGATTTTTACGTCGTCGGCCGCAGCACGACGCACATACAAACAAGCCGATCAAACAATGTCCCCAGCTGCACTTTCACTTGTTTGTTTTGAACTTGAATCGTATCAGCAGTGTCTAAAAAGTTCTAATAACCATTAATACAGGAAGTAGAGTTTCCGAAACCACGTTTAAATCGCATGTCTAACTAGCATTTTCTCTCAAAAAAATAACCAAGAACTAACAAAAAAGAGAGAATATTTCAACGTTCGTCGCGTAATACCCGTGATTTGAAACAATCATATTTTTTACAGAGAATTTCGCCGCAATCAACACCAGTCACGCGAAGACACACAAACATTCTAGATTGGTTAATCCAAACATTTTTATAATGAAAGATAAAAAAGATAAGGTTGAAGTCATAAGACGAGATGATTCAATTAGAACGGGTCGTAAAGTGGCATTTGATGAGGGAACAGAGCGGTCACTTAGTGAGATTTTGTCTGATGAGCCGTGACAGCCTGCGACCATTAACCATAATAAATAGTTGCAGCGAGGAGCCGCTCCACTCCGTTATCCGTCACGCTTCGAACCACGATCCGAACGGCAATAAATCAGTTTCGGTTTTTACTCCACGAGAACATTATATCCGTTTCTCATGTTACAAATATCTTCGCATTGTACGTGTCATCTCAACTATTTTATTATCGTCGTTCATTTCCTCGATTGTGTTGGCATTACGTTATTAATTACCCTTTATTATTGCGTTTATCTATGGATTACGTGTAGGCTTTATATTTGTATTTGGAATCATATTTTCATCAGTGTTTTCAACAATACAATCGACAAATTTAAGATTTTTAGGGTTCCTTAACTCGAAAGGAAAAAACGGAACCCTTATAGGATCACTTTGTTGTCCGTCCGCCTGTCTATCTGTCAATACCCTTTTTCTCAGGAACGCGTGGAGGTATCAAGCTGAAATATTAAATACTCAGGTCTAATGTGAAACCTGTGAAAAATTAAACTTCTGAGCTAACACAATCAAAAGATATACAGCCGTTTATGCCGCAAATTGCCGCAAATTTTCGACACTCGCAAGGGAATCAAAACCTACCTGGTACTTCCCGTGAACTCAGAATCTTGAAATTTGGCACGAAGGAACATCTTAAAGCACAGATAAAGGAATAATTACGAAAACCGTAAATTTTTAGTTACATCATATAATAAAAATATTTTTAATAATATTGAACTTACTACCCCTTTCCTCATGAACGCGTAGAGGTATTAAATTGAAATTCATATCAAATACTCAGGTCCTTTAAGCTGAGGTTTGTACGGAACCCTCGGTGCGCGAATCCGACTCGCACTTGGCCGGTTTTTTATCGACTGTAACAGTAGCATCACTTGAATAATGTTAGCTAGTGACGATTACATCACTAGCTATGCTCATCTCGCATAAACCATCACACAGCATCGCGGTAAGTTGATTCATGTTATGAGTTATGAATGTTATGATGCATGCGCTTTGTGGTTAATTTGGTTGAATTATGAAGGCGTGTGCTCGACCTTGAGCGGGGCTCGCTTCGCTGCACCCGCCAGTTCCGGTCTCTCTGTCTCGGTCTAAATACATCACCACACATGTGCTAAGTCAACATTACTCAATTATTAAATGATCTTCAAATACGTGTTTAAATGAAGCCTCCACTTTATTGGTAATTACATTACCTACTTACTCACGGAAGCTCAGTTCAAGAGCGGGATCATAAAATGATGTCATTTATATTTTCCATTTCATTGAATGACGCGCGACGTTCATTATATGATGGCATTAATGTTTAATCTAGCTTAATTGAAGCCATACCCCCTTAAATGAATCTTTACTCCACTTCTAGGAACCCAAAACCTAAAGAAGATAGAATTTCAGCAAAACTTTTCCCCTAATTAAAATCCAAACTACTACAGCAGCAGTAACTCCACGCGAATGGAAATTAAACTATCATGGAAACTTAATGCCGTCGTCCATCATCAACATCATCATATCAGCCTAAAGACGTCCACTGCTGGACATAGGCCTCCCCCAAGCGTCGCTACATTGATCGTCTCGCAACCAGCGGATCCCCGCTACCTTCACCAGGTCAACGGTCCCCCTGGTGGGAGGCCTTCCAACGCGACGTCTTCCGGTTCGCGGTCGCCATTCCAGAACCTTTCTGCCCCATCGGCCATCCGTTCTGCGAGCAATGTGCTGTGCCCACTGCCACTTAAGTTTGACAATTCTCGGGCTATATCGGTAGCCCTGGTTCTCTTACGGATCTAATGCCGTCGTCCATCGATGAATAAATTCTTATTAGTCTTGACTGTTACTGCTACATCTCCCAAAAAAGCTTCAGCACGAACGGAACGGCGGAAGCACAAAGCGACTTCCTTATCGTATTGTGCTTTGCCTTAAATAAGTTTCTTTTTTCATTTTCGTGCGGATAAACCAGGAAAAAGTTATTTTGGTTCAGTTCATCCCATTATGCATAAAGAAACGGCACAACCATTTCTGTTCCGAGGCAGCGGAACATTTTGGCGGCGTCCTTTTAGTAATGTTATTTTCATGAGAAGGCTTTTATAAAAATATTTGTGTGGTAATGCGAAATATCGGATGTGCCGCAGTCATGCATTAATGAGACTAACCAGTCCGACCTCGACCCGCCTGCGTCCCCCCTCCCCCCCACTACCAGTCTACAGCCGCCGGCCGCTGTCAAACCTGCGCTAAGAGAATGAATTCGCGTGAAAACTAATTAAACTTTGACCTCCTCACTTTAGTATTATCTCGAACCAACACCTTGATATTGAATAAACAGCTATTAATAACTCATCACATTATTAGCTATTCTGAGTGCAGATAAGTATAAAAGTTGCCAAGGTGAGGAAAAAAGTTGCCTTTATGGAGGACTTACCAAAAGGGAGGCTGCGAACCATAAATAATGAGATGTAGGCGACGGAGGGTCATCTTTTTATCTCGGTATTTTACGACGCCGAATGCGTCACAAACACCCGTTCAACTTCACACATACTCCATATGAAACATCGGGTCATACATAGCTAGATATAACACAGAATTCAATTTTCCGTCATCCAAAAGACACTCAACCTCTTTGTAAATATTAATTAAGGCTCCTAACTAAATCTCGTATCTGAAATTCGCATTTTTACTTATAATTGGCATGAATAATAGATTGAGCAAAGATTGCGCGCAAAATGATATCATTAAAACGTCATCATAGAGCAAATATGGCACAATGAAGATTGAAAGATTAAATTGCAGACTGCGGTATATAATGAGTGTATAACTTTTAGAATTGTCGACTGATTGATCATTACGTTTGTATTCTTACTCGTGGTAAGTCTATACGAGCACTCTCAAGGAGCGAGCACGCTCACGTAGGCAGAGGGGCACCGGTGCGTGGCACTCTGTCCCTCGGGAGAAGTAATGTGGGACGCAGCTAGTCTTTACATTCAACACGCATTAGAGGGACGAACCGCACAACGTGACAGAGACACCGCCGCTCATTAACGTGCTCACTAATTGCAATAATCTCATACACTGACCTTTTAATATACTATACATTAATCTCTTTTGTAACATTAGCAAAACTGCGCAGTAGGTACCTACTCCTGTGTGATGGCGTCACCCGTGCCTACAACAGCTACAACTGATGCCATCGTTGAACTGAGAGCTGAGTCACAGTACAGCGCAGTGTGCCGCATGGCAGCTCACTTGATTTACCATCAGTTTGTTTACAAACACCAAACTGCGGTCAGCCGCTCTGTTGATTACTTTATCAATGACCATTTCGAAACTCAGAATTAGCTATCGGCACTCGCCCACATCACTACTTCAATCTTGTTCCTAATGAATTGTTTATCCACTTTGTTTAATGGACTGATCATGGATGAGATAAGATCTCTTAATCCCACATTGTTATCAGGTGAGAGGAACGTGCCGCCTACCTTAGTAAAAGCGGCAATCTAATTTTCTCTGTAGAAGCAGCTCATGTAAAATTTCGCAAGAACTTTTACATACGAACACGTTATAACGTAGCTGTTACGCTATGTAATTTATTCTAATTTCCCGTGGGTAGGGCTAATGACATCTTTAGAAGCTATTTCAGTTTCTAACACAATATCTTGAGGCAGTTCAACTTCAATTTCTTTTAAAGTATTAATTTGTTTTCGATTGATTTATTATGTTACTTGAGTAAAATTTTGAGCGTAATTTGTTTAATAATTTAGAAGGGAATTGCTGCTATTGCGAGGCGCGCCGCGGCTGAGCCGGCGACTGGAATTAATACCCACGCTACGCTACGATACTAATTCTTATTGGAGAGGTAAAATGAGTTGACTCGTTATTTCGACATCTAAATATAGCTCCTTAAATAGGGCATGACAAAGTCATCTTCAGAGAGAGGAAACAGGTAGAAGTGAATCGTTGAATTATTTCCCATCAGGAGCGAAGGAGGAAATGAAACAGGGAAATGAACTGAGGTGCCAAGTTATATATTTTTTCTATTTAGAATTTTTGAATCAAAAGACAGATCGATAAAATTAGATATGGTTATTGAGGACGGATAAGAAAGCGGCCTACATCCGTGTTATAAATGATCAGGGTAATACTGAAGATATTTGTCTAAAATTAATAGCTAAACAAAAGTGTTTTCTATGTCTCATTTCAAGTTCTTCGAAATAATAGATCAAAGATAAGGAAACAGTGTCAAAGCTAAACGCTCTCCAATGTAACCTTTCTTGCATGTGAAATATCTCGAGAGTGGAAAATCTTTGAAAGCTTTCAGGAAAATTCAGTTAAGATAAAGAGATCATTCTGTTAGTTTACAGATAAACATTATTGATCCTATCGTTAGGTACCTCTTGTGAAACTCGCTTATTAACCTGAAACCTCATCAAGTAATTTTTCGTTAAATATGCTGCTAAATCCCAAACCTTCTAGACACCGTAGACCAAAAATATCAGACATTGATGCTTAAAAAGTGACGTTAAAATCCTATTTTACTGCAGTAAACTGCGAAACCTGTTGAAGTAGTGTACTGAACACAAAATAAGTAGCAAGCCTGGACATATAATAGAGGAGTGAAGGCGTGTTCTGTCCGCCAGACGACCTCATCCCGCCGCCATTGTATCACGACTGGCGCTCATCAAATATGCACTCCATCGCCTGAAAGAACGAATAGTGCGACTACCCTCCGGCTGCCATCATATACTTTTATAATATCAGCCTGTGTTTGTCCTGTCCACTAACACTGGTTAACATGGATCCTTTAATTGACACAATGAGGGGGTAGGTATTCTTTGTTGCTTTTCCCGGTTCCTATATTGATTAACGGGATTGTTTTGAGCATTTGCAATTACCGTTTTGCCAATCAGTAATAATGAGGGCGTTACTTGCGGATTTTATTATGAATTGGAATAAAATTATCAATCTAAGTGTCTTCTATAGGTACTATCGGCTAAAGCTTAGATTTGGCTGATAGTACATAATCGTATGTGTGTTAGTTGATTTTAGAATTTTTAACCAGTAACGGTCAGTTTGAGGAATTTGGCAAAAAACAGGTTTAAGAAATTTATTCGTTTCTATCAGAGGCTTATTTAGGTATCTCGAGATCATCTTCGATATTATCAATACATTTTGCACAGTCGTAGCAAAATTTTATATTAACTAACGGGCCGTAACGGTTCTCAAGTTTATGCTTTCTCACATAATTTCATAAAACCGGTTTTCATTGTGTAATTACTGTTCCTGAACCGGTCAGGAGCGGTGCAGAAGGGGTTCATGGCTACCAAACCTGTTCGGATATTTTGATGGCAAGATTTATGGGAACCGCTATGGGATAAGGTGTATCATGCATTCATGGTTTGTGTTATAAAAATCAATAGTCACAATGAAAGTTATATCGAAATGTTTTTATTTGAAACAGCAACACAGGTACGTCAGGTATTGTTTACTAAAGAATTCTAGGAAATGGAGTGCGGAATGAAAAAGTACTTTTATACACTAAATATAAAATATTTCTAGGTAACAGATTTTGGACTACTGTTGGTTGGTCATCAACCTCAAAAAGTATAGGTACCTGTAATTGCCTCAGTCTTCACGGAAGCCAGAAATTTACACAAGTAAAATTTCACAATTTAAAAAACCCCCGACACATTTATCTTGCGAAAACACCCCGATTCAAACAGTAAAATGCCCATAACTTTTGAACGGCTGAACCGATTTTATTGAAACATAGCTAAGAACACTCTCGACCAAATTACCTTTCAAACACAAAAAAAATAATCGAAATCGGTTCAGCCGTTTAGGCGCTATGATGCCACAGACAGACATACAGATACACAGCAACACACGTGAAACTTATAACACCCCTCTTTTTCCGGCGGGGGTTAAAAATACAAAAAAACGAGTCAGATATTGGCATTTTATATCTGGTATAAAATAGCTATTAACCCCATGTCTGCTTATAGGATATTTAGACACTAATTTAACTTAAAGCATTTAAGCCTTTTTGGTTTTACGGCCATCATCCATTTTCGTAGTTACGAGCTCTTACATCCCACGCCGTAGAAAACCATTTCGCCACCGCCGAGTGGGAAGAAAGGTAATCTTCTGTTCACTTCTGTAGCTATCTAAATTAAAACGCTTTCACTAATTGATCAGCAATACAGACGCTCGCAATAAAACGCTTGTTTACTTTCTTAAAATTTATTTGAGATGCTGTCGTCTTGAGCACCTAGAATTGAAACGTTTGTTATGATAGCTATTGTTTGAGAACGTAAAACAACTCACTACGAACTGAAAATACCTATGTAAAACTTAAACTATCTACTACATACAATATTTCAGTAGAAAAGAAACAAAAACTTAACATAAATAAAGACGGGACTCAGAAAAGCCAACTTACCCATACTATGTTTTCATCCGGGAAATGCTGCGCGTACCTATCAGTAATAAGACGGCGAGCAGTCACCACAGTGCATATTCCCAAAGTAAACAAAGATTACGTAAACGCAATCCCACGCACGCACGTCTCCAGATCGATTTTCAAACTTTCGAATACGCCCACTTTGATTTTAAGAAAGACTAAGTTAGACCCGTTCCGACAGCTCCACAACACTACATCCACAACACTATCTAACCAAAGTCTTTGTGCCCTTGAAATCGTACAGGTTATGTTATCGATAAAGCACAACACGCGCACTGACAGTTGGAGAGAACAATCACAGCTCTAGTTCAAGCCAGGTTCTGGGGGTTCAGAGAGGAATAGTCTGAGTGGAGTTGATTGAGTCTCTTTAATGAAAAGTCTGTTGCTGGCGTATCACGAAAGATGCGAAGTCCGCAAGGTTGACGAGCCTGTCGTCGAGGGCTCGGGTACGGAGCGGCACTCGTGGCCGAGGTCGGGCGCCGACTGAGCCGCTCGGGCGCCGCGGCTCGTTGCGAGGACGAAGCCCCGCGCTCCGCGACCGCCTGTCGCCTGCCGACAGTGCGCGCGCCTCTCCCACAAACAGCCTACCATAACATCCCAAATTATTTATTTTGATACAGCATACGACTTACACCATTCATTAGTCTATTCCATGTGTGCTTACAATGTAACAAGATTCTGCTGTGACTTTCCCTAGCGCAAAGCGACTCTTCAAACAGATTTCAGGAAACGTTTTAGGGACTTTGTTGACACATCTGTTGGTGTGAATTGTAATCAATTGTACACGTTATTCCATATTACTTATCTCTTAACGTACACAATACTTTTGAACATTGGAAGAATGAATGAAAAAAATTTTTTTTCATTTCCTATCTTCAACCATTAAAGCGTTCCCTTTACTAGGAAAATATGCAATGTTGAGTCGATTGATCAACATCCTGAAGCAAATCAAATTTGGAAACATTTCTGAGAAACATGTACGCATGCCTCTCGAGGGAAAATTAGAGTTACAAGCCAAACTCAAATGATCTTTGTTCTGCATGAAGTTTTAATAACCAAATAAATGAAAATAAGAAGAGACAGAGAGAAGTAACAGTTTCAGAATACATTAAAATTAAATACATCTTGTATTAAAGTACATGTAGGGTAAGTACGTTATACGTACTCCAAAAGGTTCACCACATCACCACTGTACCTTCGCAAATATTCTGTATATGAATAACTTATTCCATATTCTTATAATATGGTTACAATAAGCCTATCGGCACCACGCACTCCTTGCATAATAATAGATGATAAATATCATTTGTTGGAATTCCTCGATACATGGCGCCTGGCGGAGGGTGGCTTGCTCGCAGCCTCGGGCCCCTGGCGGGGGCAGGTGATTGAGTCTTTATCGCAGTCGACGGGACCCGGGGGTGCAACCTGCGTCCATGTCACTCTCACTTCCCCAGCCATTTATCATAAACAGAGTTTTCGAGAGCCCACTCAAGTGCCATAAGAGTAAAAGAAACAGGGGAAAGTCAAATTGTTAGATCTATACAATGATTTGATAAATTTATGACAGCCTTAAAGTACCTAAGAGTTTGGTATAAATGCGGAACAAAATGGACAAATAATAAAATCAGCAGCAGTACCAGCACGGTATATCGAAAACAATGGAATATTTGAAACAAAAATATGTATAACTCTTTCTTTCGACTCCCATAAAATTTCACGTTAGTGTTTTGTGTTTGTTGTACCGGAGCCAAATGGTCGGTGCTTAATGGCAGGTAAGGTAAGGTAAGAGGGAGGTGGGCAGGTAAGCGACGTCGGGCCGCGGCCGCAGGGTAGCCCACAGCCCGCGGCTTCCGAGAACCGCAGCGGCCACGCCGAGACACGCACCGGCCACGCCACGCCGTCGCACCGCATCCTAACCAGCAAATAATAAGCGTCACCTAGCTAACTCCGTCCATCTGGCTTATTGAACACGCGACGGGACTTGCAATTATATGGCATGCGTATACAACATTGAATTGCATTTAAGAAGAAATAACTTTTACTTTACACCAGAGAATACATCTCGAACAGCACAAACATGTTGTTAAAAATAAAACTAATGCACGTCTGCTTTCTAAATCGATGCCAAGGCTAGAAATCTAGTACACACGTATGGAGAGTAATTGAAATAAACATTGATCGCCTGCTGTTTGAAAATAAAGATGCTGGCTATTATAATAATTCAACACTAATGTCTGTTCCTAGCAACATCAGGCTTGTGTAACGTTATGTCTATCTGGTATTTTTCGGCGAAATAGCGATTTCTATTTCCAGTTACTTACCTATTGTAGTTAAATAGGAGCTCGTGGCTAAATAATAACAGCCTCACTGGTCGATCATCAAGGTTAAGCAACGCTTGACGAGGTTGGTCCGTGGATGGGTGACCATTTTCAACATACCGAGTTTTCTCCGTGCCTCGGAAAGCACGTTAAGCCGTTGGTCCCGGCTGTCATTTGAAGATCTTAGACAGTCGTTACGGGTAGTCAGAAGCTTGAGATCTGATACCAGTCTTGCCAAGGGGTATCGTGTTCCCCAGTAACTGGGGTTGTGGAGGTCAGATAGGCAGTCGCTCCATGTAAAACATTGGTACTCAGCTGAATCCGGTTAGACTGGAAGCCGACACCAACATAGTTGGGCAAAGGCTAGGCAGATTGATTTTACCTATTGTAGTTTAAATCTGAAAATTTGTAATATCGTTTCGAGTTTCCCCTTTTTCCTGTAATTAATCTTTCGACCTGTATTATAACCGTCACAAAATCTCAGAGAATGCAGGGGTATGTCCAAAAGCCATTTTGTATAAATCCATAAATATTATCCACGTGTCAGTACCTAACAAAAGTATATTTTCATGAAATATTTCCCTTGCCCTTTCGGGATATGCAATAGGTTGCGAATAAAAGGGCTGCTCCCTCAATCATCTCATCCCCGTATGTAGATAAATTTAAAATTGAGCTCTTCTTCACAATCACTGATGCAAATGTAATACTTTTCTACAGGAGCACTACAGTACTTACCGATGAAGTACATCAGTATGATACTACAAAGGTAAATGTAGACAAAGGGGTGCATGCTTAATTTAAAACTAGATTTTTGCAGTAGTTAAGGTTAAACTAGTCGAAAATTCTTCCATACAAACGTAGTCTGGCGATTGCTCCACTGTTTGACGATGTACGTTCAAAATAAAAAATGTTAACGATTTGTCTCATCATTATCTAGCCCTGTATGGAAACAGAAAAGTAAAAATATACACTATTTGAAAGTTATGAGCGCCGAAAGTTCCATATTTCAACACTAATTTTAACGCATCTTTGGGCGGACATAACTACCATAAGAAGAAGGAAAATTGAAATACGGCCTCCATACAGGTATAGATTAGTAATTCAACAATGCAAATAATTTTATTTTGAAAATATACATTTAGTAGTTTTTCCATGATATCTAGACTCCCAAAGGTCTGTACATAAAATTTCTCAGGCTCGTTTTCGTCCTACATCATCATCCATTTCGCTACAAATTTGCAAAAGTGCTAATTCGTACGAGAACTAGCTTCTTACTGCTCATCATAGCATCAATCTCTTTCGCACGTGTTGTCGGATGAGACAGCATGCATTTTAACCCCGCGCACAAAATAGTTCGTGCCGTTGACTAGGGGAACCTTTAATACGAGGTTATATTAGGGACTTCAAAGTCTGGTTTCGGTAATCGCAGTCACGACTGGCCAAAATATATCAATAAACACTTCTCCTTCACAGGTACAACACAGGTACGTAGGTACAGCTCCAAAGCTAACGGCACAGCTCATCTGGTGGTCATTTCCTGTTCAGACGGCGCACTGTGTATCTCTAAATATATACCGAATGTCGCAGATCGATAGTATGGGCTTCACTATGGGCTTTGCATGCTTACCACAGTACGACGTTACGCCACAAAAAAAATGTTCGCAAAGGCTGAAAGGAATTATTATAATAATCTTATTGAAGAGAAATGGGTGAGAGAATACGCGCCTCGTATTTGTAAACATTGCAATGCAGATAAAACGCAGACTGTTTACATTCGCTCAACAGGAATAAGTTGTTCTAAACTGTTGTTGCATTGTGAGCGTACGGCTCTCATTCATCTTAAACCTTTTCAGATGCACGGTTTAATTCTCGCAGACGAATGCAATGCGGCCGCCCGCTCACCGTACGCCGCGCTGGGACACATAAAAACGTTCATTTGCATTGGTGCTCCCGCAGAGCCGGTATTTATCCAGTGTTACAATACCGCATAATAAGAGAACACCGTGGGCTTTGACGTCTGGCGCAAACCCTTTTAAAAATCTGTTGAAAAATTGCGCGGGCACTCGCGGGAGTACCGCTAATTAGCCGATTATGTACGTTACACCTGAAGTACGTCTGAATGCGAACATGCAATATTTTCACACTCATAGCTAAGTTGCCTACATAACAGTCTGCATATAATATGTAGGTATAATGTTTGATGCCGGAGCCAGCAATTAAATGGACGGTAAATTACTGCCGGCTACAATTAGGACATGACACGCTACTAATATTATGTTGTATGAATATAAATATAAGTTAGGATATAGAGATTAGTTAGTGTTTGTAGTAATTTATGGTGACTATGACTTTTCATTCTAAAACTACGTAGGTACTAAATCTTTTCTTATTAGAAAGCTTTTTTCAATGTGTCTGTATTTTGTAGTGACAACTTATCTTTTGATTATGAAATACTTGAAGATGTCTTTCAATTTATGTTTCACTATGAATTTTCGTTACGTTTTACCTGAAAAGTCTTCAGTATTTCTGTAGTTCCAGAGAACGTGTGTACGCTGAATTTTTCCGCATTCCGTGCCGCCATGAGTGAAACATTTTATTGTAGCTAGAGTAATATGTCCACTGCGTCTAGGCGATCGCCGTTACTTGCAGACATTAGGTGGCCACCCCATGGTCCCCATAGCTCCCATAACAAACAGTAATAACAACTTATCTTCATCGCCTGTTTCATTTCCGTGTCCAACTTATCGCCACATTTCAGGCGTAGTACCCTCTTTTTATTGTGGTTACCTACTTACATACGCGACGATAATTTTACTTACGTAGGTAGGTACAATGATAAATAAAAATTCAATTAAAAGTTAACAAAAATGGCACGGAGTGCATGTTGCAGGTAGGGATAAAAGAAATGGTTTCGCAATTAAAAACTGAGATTCTTATGTCTGCCCTGTCAATTTTTCTTTTTAAAATTTTCTACGTTAGAAGATATTGCAGCCAAAATGTGTACTTGCGAGTAGGGCATGCGGTTCGCCCTATTTTTAACCGACTTACCAAAAAGGAGGAGGTTCTATGTTCGACTTCTAGTATGTTTTTTTTTATGTATTTTCACCGATATCTCCGTCAATTGTGGACCGATTTTGAAAATTCTTTTTTTGTTTGATAGAGTATGTTTCGAAATTGGTCCCATTTTAATTTTGTAAAGATCTGATGAAGAACTTCGGAGATATACAACAGAACTCTTCAATAAATAACGACAAATCATTCGGGATTGCTGCAATCGCATGTCTGTTTATTGTCTATACCATTTCATAACATAACATCACGCCAGTACACTATAATGGGGTACGCAGATCTCTCATTTCACCGGTTCGTATTCTGGCGTTATAGGTACCTTACTAAACAACTTGCCTATTTTAGGAAAGAACAACTAAAAAGAGAAAAATAAAAAACTTTTTTGCAAAAAAATACTACCGACTTCCAAATAAAAAACTACAAAGTGAAAAATAACTTTATTTTTGGAAGTCGGTGTCCATATCGCAAAAAAATGGGAATAAAGAAAGACACCGACTTCCAAAAATAAAGTTATTTTTCACTTTGTAGTTTTTTATTTGGAAGTTGGTAGTATTTTTTTGCAAAAAAGTTTTTTTTATAATATTCGAATATCACATGCCTAAGTATTCGAGGTTTTTAAGTTTTTCGAATATTAATAAAAAAAAATAAGTAAACGGATGTAGCCTTAAAATTCATGATAGATAAGTTTCTTGGTAGAAATTATCGCTTACTTTCCTAAATTCGAATTCGAATATTTTAATGGTAGTAGTTTATTATGATAGATATAAATTCCTTTCGATTTTTGTCAAGGTTGTTCATATACTGTACGGGACGGACGTGATCGTCCAAGACCGACAGGCAATCAGGAGGTTGTAAGGCTCCTGCTTGAACGCGTTGACGCCCCTTGCACCTATTGTTCAGTTGTCATCTGGTAACTATGGACCTTGGAGACACTTGAAGGCTGCCAAGTAGGTTGAGGTGAAAAACGTGATGTCCAGGTTAAATAAAACTATTTGTTCATGGCCAGAAGCGATGTTCCTTCATGGTCCTCGATGCGCAATGATGCGTGGAAATACTTTAAGTGAAATAATGGCTACGAAATGTTCACGCGCCTGCGCACTATTAAAGAAGCGAACTCGACTGCGACGAGGACCACAACATTCCGACCGCAAAAACTTTTATTTTCAAAATAATATACGCTAAGACTCGTAGCTTGAAACTGACAGGAACTACCCTTCCACTGGACCGATTCTGGTGAAATTTGTACTTTTGGATAGGTCTCGAGGAGACCTTCCCTCCGGTCTTTGATCCAGGTCCCTAGCCCCTATCATCAGGGAGTTCTCGTAAGGAGAACGTCGAAGAAAGGGAATTCCCGCCAGTTTGAAGCTTTACAATCGAGTTTCTCCTAAAACTAGACATGTTAGCTCTAGGGTACCAGCGAGGGACTTGGAGCCCTCCTACTGGGCCGTTGACACACATAAGTGTTACAGTTATATTCAAAACATTCAGGCGTACAGCCGCGAAATGGTGCGAGAAGTTAGCTTATGCCCCTGATCTTGGCACATAAACTCGATTCCTACTCAGACCGCTTGGTGGATTTTCAAGTTACATTCACACCCGGGTAGCCCTCGTGATGGGCTATTCCAAGGTAGAAGTCCGGTAGCTACATGTCCAACCCCCGATGAGTTATCGTTTGTTACAAGTTTGTTTACATAGCAAATCCATGTAACCTCGCACCATATCAGGTCGCTTAACTCCTCAACCACCCGAGCTAAGCTCCTTCCGGAAGTGTGGTTGGGTAGCTGGAAAACTAGGCTGTCTGACGGCGGTACCCTGATGGGTGTACCACCAGCCTTTCCGCAGCTTAAGGTGCCGGGAAGCGGCCGAATACTAAATTTTACGTCGTCTCACATCTCTAATGTGTCTGTGTGCGTTACATACCCCTATATACTAGCTCCGTGTCATGACTGAGTGTAGGCGCCTGCCTGAGGGTCCACGAAGGTAATGCTTCAGACAGCATATCTATAGCTGACCAGGCACCAAATGTCCCTGGACGCAGTGACACATCGGCAGCCGCATAGAAACGTCCATGCCGGCACACACAGACACATCCTCTCAAGTAAGTGACGCCCATGTACTAGAATTACATAGGTGCTGTCTATTTATAGGGCCTAGACAAAATTCTAGGTCACCTAGAAGCGCTAAAACGGCTTGTAACGAATTTTCCAAACACTTACTTGAGTAAAATGTATGTGCATTTCCCTTTTTAGAGTAAAAATGCATTAAGACTGGCCATGTACTGCTATTATGTATAATTTCTCAGTCATGGCATCCAGCCATCCTATCTAGAACACCTAGATGGTGTTTCCTAACAAAACAATTATATGTAAGGAAGCAATCTGATTGGTTGGTGAATAGAATACCTATAGCACCACCTGATACCCTGCTCAAAACGGGGGGTCTAAAATAAGTAAACAAAATATTTTTATTTCCTTAAACCTATACATTTATCATATAACTAAGGTACCTTATGTATAATTCTAACACATAAGCGCTATATTCACACTATAAACTATGTAAAAGCCCCCAAAACATGAGTTTAAAGTTATCAAAATTCTACAAAAACTGGTTTTAGTATAAATATAAGGTGCCGCCCTCTTACAGGTCATTGTGAACTAAACGCTCGTTGAGGACGGTTGTTTTTTACGGAGTTAAATACTTGTTTCTTTCCGTAATAACACAATCAGTATGCATATTAAAGCTTCTAATTTATTGTTATTAGACTATATAATTCTATTACCTACTGATAGACACATAAAATATAATTTTAGTGTCTCAAAAACATGAGCAAAAATTAGTTACGAGCTTTACTATAAAAGGTTTTTTCACCTACCGACATCGCTTAGTATGCGATGGCGCTCTGGGGTGAGCAGACGTGTGTCTGTCAATACTATTTATATTTTACATATGACAACCTATCTAAAGGTGACGTATCGTCGCGAACATCTCTCCCGCCGTGCAGTGTCGCGTCGACTCGATGCTACGTTGGCGCGGCGCTGCATCAGCATTGTGAGCGGCGCACGTCGGCAGCGCTCGTGACCTCGACGCTCTGCGACACGTCGCTCAGCTCTCGCCGCTGGAACTCTGCTGCACTCATTTTGGCAAAGGAATGAGCTTCTTCACCGGACGCTTTAGAGTGCCGCCAGTGGTGCGCACCTCAGCGGTCCGGACTTCTCCATCAGGGCCAGGGTATATGGCCTCGATGCGGCCTCGCGGCCACGTGTTGCGAGGCAGCTGCCCGTCCGCGATAAGGACGGGGTCGCCCACCAGCAGGCCAGGCCCGCGGCTATGGGGCTCCCGCCGGTTTTGGAGCTCCGGCAGGTATTCTCGCACCCACCGGCGCCAGAACATGTCGGCCAGGATTTGTGACCGACGCCACATCTTTTTGTGGTCGATGTCTTGCTCGGTGAACACGCCGGGGTTTGGGAGTCTAGCCGACCCACCAAGTAGGAAGTGGTTCGGCGTGATAGACTCGTCGTCATCGCCGTCGACTGATACATGTGTCAGCGGGCGGCTATTTACCGTGTACTCTGCCTCACAAATCAGTGTGGACAACACCTCTTCGTGTGGGTGCTTCTCTGTGAGTACGGTATACAATGCGTTTTTTACGCAGCGAACTAGACGCTCCCATGCACCTCCCATAAAGGGCGCTGATGGGGTGATGAAGCGCCAAGTGATGCCTCGGCGACTGGCCTCCTCTCGGAAGGCCTCTCGTAGCTCTCGATCGGCACCGTGCATGTTGGTGCCGTTGTCTGAGTGGATCTCAGTTGGACATCCTCTGCGGGCGGCGAAACGGCGCAGCGCTAATATTGCGCTGTCTGCGCTGAGGCTGGCGGCGATCTCGAGGTGGACAGCTCTTGTGGTGAGGCATGTAAACAGTGCTACATATCTCTTGTGATGCTGGCGACCCACGGTGACAGATAGCGGGCCGAAGTAGTCTAGCCCGGTGTACGTGAACGGCCTTTGGTGATGAGCCAGGCGCGTTCGTGGGTGGTCGCCGGTCGCTGGCACAGGTGCTTGTGCCTTACGAATACGGCACTGAAGACATTGTGCCAGTACTTTCTTGGTGGTGGGACGCATCCTTACGACCCAATAATGCTGCCGTACCTCATTTATTGTGAGTTCAGTCCCACTATGTAGTAAGCTGCGGTGTGTCCAGTCTATATAGAGCTGGGTTATATGATGGTCGCCATGTAATATTGGCGGTCGCCTTACATCTTCTGTGACCTCGTCAGTGGCGGCTATACGGCTTCTAATACGTAGTAGCGGTCATCTACTACTTCTATTTGCAGCGCGTGTAGCGGACTATTTTTGTCCACTATTTCATGTGCATGCAATCTAGCTATTTCTTGAGCGAACGATTGCTGCTGTGCAACTTGTACGAGTATTTTCTCGGCTTTTTGAAGAAAGCTCGCATCTATGTACTGCTTTCGGACTTCTGGCGCTATGTATGACGGCTTGGTTGCTGCAGTCGCTGTCTTCTTTTTCTTTCGCCAGTCCGTGTCCTCCTCAGCGTTTTTCCGGGTTCTTTTGTAGAACGTTTTCTCTGTCCTTTGTTTACAGAGATGTATAAAACGTAGGACGGTAGCAGTCGCACGTAATAGCCGCTCCCATCTCGAAAAGTTGACGGGATTAGGTATAGCTTCTATGAGCTTCGAAGTGTATGTATGTCTGTCTGTTATTTTCTCCAAAACAGATTTTTCTTTTTCTGTGACAGTGAGCGTTCTTTCCTCTCCTGTCTCTTCTGTGATTGGAGGTTTTTCTGATGGCCATGAAGAAGGGTCTTCATACAAAAAACTTGGGCCACAGAACCACTCGTGTTGTGAGTCAAACCTCGGCGGCACGTCACGAGTCGCTATATCGGCGATGTTCAACTTCGTGGATATCCATCGCCAATCCTCCACTTTGCTACCTTCTTCTATGGCAGCTATGCGATGAGCTACGAAGGCTTTATAGGTTCGTGCTCCTTTTTTTATCCACGACAAGACTGTTTTGCTGTCTGTCCAATACGTGACCGACGATGGATTGTTGTCGTGTTCACGTTTCACAGCTGCAGCCAGACGGGTTCCCATCACCGCTGCCTGCAGCTCGAGGCGCGGTATCGATTGTAGCTTTAATGGAGCTACTCTCGCCTTGGCCATGACTAGGCTCACCTTCTGTGTGCCTACTGCTGTGGTGGCTCGCCAATACACAGCTGCTGCGTATGCCAACTCGCTTGCGTCGGTAAATACATGTATTTGTATTTCTGTGGCATCACTATAACCAGGATAACATCTTGGTATGCTGATGCCCTTGAGCTGCCGCAGGTTTTCGATCCAACTTCTCCACTGAGATGCCAGGTCAGCGTCTAATAGCTGGTCCCAATCGACGCCTCGCCTCCAAGCTTCTTGCAATATATGTTTAGCTCGAATCGTAACAGGCGAGGCTAGTCCTAGGGGGTCGTATAACGACATAACAATTTTGAGAGCCTCTCTTTTTGTAGGGGCCTCCTTTTCTAAAATTCCTGGCGGCAGTCTCGCAAGCGTTAGGTTGAAACCTAGCGTATCTTCACTAGGTCTCCAAATCAGGCCGAGTATTTTCTCTGCGCCTACTGTATCTCCGATGTTCACAACCTCAGTGCAGGTTTGTGACGGATCGATATTTTCTATCAGGCGCTTACTGTTTGATACCCATTTTGTTAGGTCAAACTTCGCCTGTTGGTGTATTTTCTTCACCATTGTCGCGACTTCTGTCGCTTCTTCGACTGTTTTATAGCTGTCCAGATAATCGTCCATATAATGGCTCTCTACTATAGCTTTCACTGCTACTGGATGCTGTTCGATGTGCTTTCTTGCGTTCCAATTTTTCGCAAAGATAGCGGTGCACGGCGAGCTTGCCGCGCCGAAAATGATGGACGTCATACGATATTCTTCTGGGGCTCCATCTCTTCTGTTGCCTCTCCATAGGTAGCGAAGTGAGTCTCGGTCTTCACTTCGTACTTTTACTTGCATGAACATCTCGGCTATGTCTCCGGAGATGGCCACGCAGTGTCTACGAAATCTCATCATGACGCCGGGCAGCGACTGCAGCAAGTCTGGTCCAGTTAGCAGGAAGTCGTTGAGTGACTTTCCTCTCGATTTTGCGGCGGCATCATGTACTATTCGAATTTTCTCTGGCTTCATGGGGTTGAAGACATCGAAATGAGGCAGGTACCAGGTTTTTCCTGGCGTGCTTGACTTGGGAGCCTTCTCAGCATATCCCTTTTCTATCAGGGAGTCCATCTGATGTGTGTATTTCACACGAAGAGCGGGGTTTTTATCCAGCTTCTTCTCTATGGAGACTAGCCTTTTGAGTGCTGTCTCGTAACTATCGGGCATCTCTATTTTCTCGTCCCGCCATAACATAGCGGTTTCTATGTGCCCATTTCCTAACTGTCTTGTGTGACGGTTCAGTATATCTTCTGCCCTCTTCTGGGGGTCAGAAGCTGGTTGTCGTGGATTGATAGCCAACGACTCGATAGCGAAGAATTCACGGAGCTGCTCGTTCAGTTCCGCATCTTGCCTTGCGTCAACGGACTGACACCCGTTGACATAGTGCACCTGCTGGCCCAGTGTTCTGGTGTGCGCGCCGTGCAATGTCCAGCCCATCATGGTTTTCGACGCGATGGGTTGGCTTCTAGGTCCTCTGCGGACTTCAGTGGCCAACAAAAAATGCCAGTTGTCTTGGCCGACGAGTATCTTTGGCACTCCAGCAGGATACGTAAGCTGCGACGTCAAGTCTCGAAGGTGCCTACAGCGGGCTACGTCTTCTTGACTGACTGCCTGTGGTGACAGGTTGAGCTTCGAAATGGTGCGCGCCTTGAAGGGCACCCTATCTCTCATACGACTTGTGAGAGTGACGGTTATACGTCTCGATAAGGGAGTGTCGATCATGGTGTTTCCAATAGCACCGATCTTCAGAGGGTCGATTGGGCCCACTGCTCCCACTCGCTGAGCGATTGCTTCGTCGATCAGCGAAACGGTGGATCCGTCGTCAAGGAGTGCGTATGTGTCTGCCTCTCCCGCCGGTCCTATTACCCGGACCGGTATCATCTTCAGGAAAGCTTGACTCGATTCAGTTCGCGAACTGGCCACCGTCTCCTGAGACTCCTTCTTCTCTTCTGGAACAGCAGGCTTCCTTGTCCTGTCTGTTTGAGGCTTCTTACCCCTATGAAGAAGTCGATGGTGCGTGGCTGTACACCCCTTATGATCACACTGCTTCTTGTTGCAAGTGTGTCCAGCACGACGTTGTCTTAGGCAGCGATAGCACAAGTTGTAATTCTTGGCTAGCTCCCATCTTTTGTCACTTGCTGCATCTCTGAACCTTTGGCAGTCAGACGCGTAGTGACCACTTTTGTCGCAAATTCGACATTTGTTTACCGGCTTGTCGGTAGCTGTATGCGTCCGTTGTATGACGCGTTTTCCCGCTAGAGAATCCGTTTCCTTGATGTTCTCAGGCGGGGCGAATGCACTGCAGAAGTGAGCTTGCTCGGTTATGAAGTCGCTGAAGAGTGACAGATCCGGCAGCGACTGGTACTTTTCCGTGTACGTTCTGTACCATTGTACACGCAGAGAATTGGGTAGCTTCTCAGTTAGCTGGCGCACCAGCTCGGCATTGAGCAGATAGTGCCCCTTCTTGAGAGCTCGCAGAGTGACAACTCCGCTTCTGACTCGACTTGCAAAGGTGCAGATGTCCTTGGGCGACTCGCTGCATTTTGGTAGCCCTCTAAGTCGGTCTGTTTCGGCCTGAGCTATTGAGTCAGGACGTCCAAACTGTAGTTCCAATTCTCTCATGATCTCATCCGGCTTTGCGTTCCCGATGAGCTCTGAGCTCACTGTCTCCAGTGCGCGACCACGCAAGCTCCTTCTGAGTCTTGCCGTGTTTTCTATGTCGCTGAAGTAGGCATGAGTTGCCTCGTAAATGGCTCGAAAAGATAGCCATTCTGTATGAGCTCCACCGAAATTCGGCAGAGTCATGATAACCTGCGACGCCGATCGGTTAGGCGTCCATGGTTCGATTTTTCTGTCGGCTAGCGACGCTATAGCGGATGTCAGCTCCGTTAGAAAAGGACGGAGTGACTCTTTCGCTTCTATTTGCCTTGGCGGCTCCACGTTGGACGGCTCTGTCCTAGGTGGTTCGATGTTAGACTTCACTTGTGGATGTTCTATATGGTCGATATGTTTCCGGGAGTCCGCTATAGCGTCGACGGCCGCAGCCGGGGTCCAATCGTCATTGTCCCCTTTGGCGACGTCATTCTCCCTCAACGGTGTGGGCTCTGGCGCCTCTTCGAGCCACGAACGGACATACTCTTCATTAGAATTTCTGTCATCCATATATTCATCCTCAGAAGCTTCTTCTTCTGCTTTTTGAAGTGCTAACTTAGCGAGTTCCAACTTTATTTTCAATAAGTCTTCACGAGCTCTTGAAATTTTCTTACGTGACCGGGTCGACTTGCTAGTTGACGGCGGTCCAGTATGTTCGATACGGGCGTCACCCCGGGTAGCCATTACTTCTCCTTGAACAAAGGTCTTATCCCGGATCCTTTGTTTTCTACCAGAAGGCTTCAGTGTTTTTTCTGAAGAATCTTCTGATTTCGATGCCTTCCTGCGTGTGCTTGGTTCCTGTGGTTCCTCCTCCTCATGTGTGGGCGTGTTGTCACCTATCTGTGACGTTGGTGGGCTTCTGACTGGTATGGACTTTTCTGTCCCTTCAGTAGTGGACGGTGAGCGTGGGGGCAGCTGATGTTGTACGCCCGCACCTGGACGCTCAATGGGGACTGTCCATGATTCAGGCCTCTTGTCCTGGGATCTGGTAGTCGGCATCCTGATTGGTTCAAAGTTTCAGTTTGAATACGCCAAGTACAAGTCCAATCTTCAACTTGTCTTCAAAACGTTGGCTCGAAACGGCTGAGTCCAATTCTAGACTTCTTCAATATGTCAGTTTGAATCGGCTGAGTCCAACTCTAGACTTCAACACGAACTGGTTGACATCTATTTTCGAGCTTCAAAACGGCTATGTCCAAACTTAATTTTTTCTTGAAAACTGCTAAGTGGTAACTCTGGGTTAAGTCCGATTTCAGTCGTCGGCTTGAAGAGGGTTCGCTTCCTTTTTCAAACTTCGAAAAGTATCTCCAAACTCCGGGTTAGTTTAAACTCCGGGTTATATCCGACCCTCTTAACTCCAGGTTATTCTTCAAACTATAAGTCGCTAGTCAGTCTTCAAAACTATAAGTTCCAAATCAGCTTCAAACTTCAATGTTGATACGTAAACAAGTTCACTATAAGACTTTCAACACAAAATGGGTAAGCACATGAGCATATGTTTTCACTGTACTTACTGTTGTCTAAGTGTCAACTTGTCCAGCAGCCTCCAAGGATGAGCAGCCGGTCTGGTACCAATCACTGAACTGTTGGTCCGACTCTTGACGTTAGTAGTCACTTCAGACTCCAGATATCCAGGTTTGAAACTCCAGACTTCGATCGAGAGCTTCTATCTCGATAACGACTATTTGTTTTTAAACAAATTCTAAGTCAAAAATAAGCCTTCAGCTATAACGCTTCAGGAAATTTCAGCAACTATTTTTTCGTTCTATTTTATAGAACAAGTCGCCCACACGACTATTCAATATGCTTCTGTGTGTAAGCCTCTTCTTGGATAACGCTTCAGCGATAATCCTTCAGCCGTAACCCTTCAGGAATTCTATGAACGTCGTATGTTCGTTCTATCTCCTAAACGAGCTCCCAACACGCTGTTTGAAAACTCCGATTATGAGTTTCCTAGCGATAACTCTTCAGGCTATGCTATATTCCTTCAGGATACAGTTTCTGTGTAATCTTCGATTACTGTGAATTCTCAGTAAGCAGGTTACACAACAGAAACAGCTCAAAAAACCGTCTTTTCGCGACGGTAATCACACGGGAACGGTTAACTTCTCAGGAAGCCGGTAGAACCACAGGAATAGCTCAGGAATGGCTGCTGTGTCCCAGCAAAATGGTTGTCTTCCAGGTAGTCCACGCGTGGGCCTAATCCACTCGTGCACTCTTCACGACTGTAGTCGCTCTGGAAGTTTCTACTATGAGACGATAGTACGTTGCGCCTTTTGACGACGCTAATCACCCAGTAATACGGTTGCTAACCAGTAACTGGGTTATCTCACCCAGGAAACGGGTTTCTATCGTCCCAGAGTGTACGCTATGTTTTTGACTGTTAAAGAAACATGATCTTAACCCTGGCACTTGTAAGGTTTACGAGATGGAACGTCAGTATTCTTATTTCCCTGGAACTTTTCTCACGAACGCAACGCTTAGTACCCCAGTTGGCACATTTGTGTGGTGTGTAATCTTACCAGATTTATATTGAGGGTACCTTGAGATATTTGAGCATCAGTTTTCTTTGTTCTCACGAATGTTCACAGGCGTGAGCGTCAGTTTTCTTTGTTCTCAGGTACTAGTTTTCACAGGAACGATACGTTTTGACATTACCCAAGAAACAGGAATGTAACCTCAATATATAAGGTCACTTTACATCAGGCTTGTTTGTTCTCAAGGCAGCGTTCGTGTCCCCAGGGCATCAGGTTTCTTTTTTCACAGGAATGGGACATCAGTTTTCTTTGTTCTCGGGAACAAGGCTCTTCCTTGGCCTATATTTTCACAGCGTCCGGGACATCAGTTTTCCTTGTTCTCGGGAACAAGGCTCTTCGTTGGCCTATATCTTCACAGCGTCCGCTGGTCTGGTATGTTTCCCAGAAAATTCGGCTCGACAGGACCAGCAAATGGTCCGTAGGTTACCAATATACGGCTCGACAGGACCAGCAAATGGTCCGTAGGTTACCAATATACGGCTCGACAGGACCAGCAAATGGTCCGTAGGTTACCAATATCCGGCTCGAAGGACCAGCAAATGTACGGGACGGACGTGATCGTCCAAGACCGACAGGCAATCAGGAGGTTGTAAGGCTCCTGCTTGAACGCGTTGACGCCCCTTGCACCTATTGTTCAGTTGTCATCTGGTAACTATGGACCTTGGAGACACTTGAAGGCTGCCAAGTAGGTTGAGGTGAAAAACGTGATGTCCAGGTTAAATAAAACTATTTGTTCATGGCCAGAAGCGATGTTCCTTCATGGTCCTCGATGCGCAATGATGCGTGGAAATACTTTAAGTGAAATAATGGCTACGAAATGTTCACGCGCCTGCGCACTATTAAAGAAGCGAACTCGACTGCGACGAGGACCACAACATTCCGACCGCAAAAACTTTTATTTTCAAAATAATATACGCTAAGACTCGTAGCTTGAAACTGACAGGAACTACCCTTCCACTGGACCGATTCTGGTGAAACTTGTACTTTTGGATAGGTCTCGAGGAGACCTTCCCTCCGGTCTTTGATCCAGGTCCCTAGCCCCTATCATCAGGGAGTTCTCGTAAGGAGAACGTCGAAGAAAGGGAATTCCCGCCAGTTTGTAGCTTTACAATCGAGTTTCTCCTAAAACTAGACATGTTAGCTCTAGGGTACCAGCAAGGGACTTGGAGCCCTCCTACTGGGCCGTTGACACACATAAGTGTTACAGTTATATTCAAAACATTCAGGCGTACAGCCGCGAAATGGTGCGAGAAGTTAGCTTATGCCCCTGATCTTGGCACATAAACTCGATTCCTACTCAGACCGCTGGGTGGATTTTCAAGTTACATTCACACCCGGGTAGCCCTCGTGATGGGCTATTCCAAGGTAGAAGTCCGGTAGCTACATGTCCAACCCCCGATGAGTTATCGTTTGTTACAAGTTTGTTTACATAGCAAATCCATGTAACCTCGCACCATATCAGGTCGCTTAACTCCTCAACCACCCGAGCTAAGCTCCTTCCGGAAGTGTGGTTGGATAGCTGGAAAACTAGGCTGTCTGTCGTCTCACATCTCTAATGTGTCTGTGTGCGTTACATACCCCTATATACTAGATCCGTGTCATGACTGAGTGTAGGCGCCTGCCTGAGGGTCCACGAAGGTAATGCTTCAGACAGCATATCTATAGCTGACCAGGCACCAAATGTCCCTGGACGCAGTGACACATCGGCAGCCGCATAGAAACGTCCATGCCGGCACACACAGACACATCCTCTCAAGTAAGTGACGCCCATGTACTAGAATTACATAGGTGCTGTCTATTTATAGGGCCTAGACAAAATTCTAGGTCACCTAGAAGCGCTAAAACGGCTTGTAACGAATTTTCCAAACACTTACTTGAGTAAAATGTATGTGCATTTCCCTTTTTAGAGTAAAAATGCATTAAGACTGGCCATGTACTGCTATTATGTATAATTTCTCAGTCATGGCATCCAGCCATCCTATCTAGAACACCTAGATGGTGTTTCCTAACAAAACAATTATATGTAAGGAAGCAATCTGATTGGTTGGTGAATAGAATACCTATAGCACCACCTGATACCCTGCTCAAAACGGGGGGTCTAAAATAAGTAAACAAAATATTTTTATTTCCTTAAACCTATACATTTATCATATAACTAAGGTACCTTATGTATAATTCTAACACATAAGCGCTATATTCACACTATAAACTATGTAAAAGCCCCCAAAACATGAGTTTAAAGTTATCAAAATTCTACAAAAACTGGTTTTAGTATAAATATAAGGTGCCGCCCTCTTACAGGTCATTGTGAACTAAACGCTCGTTGAGGACGGTTGTTTTTTACGGAGTTAAATACTTGTTTCTTTCCGTAATAACACAATCAGTATGCATATTAAAGCTTCTAATTTATTGTTATTAGACTATATAATTCTATTACCTACTGATAGACACATAAAATATAATTTTAGTGTCTCAAAAACATGAGCAAAAATTAGTTACGAGCTTTACTATAAAAGGTTTTTTCACCTACCGACATCGCTTAGTATGCGATGGCGCTCTGGGGTGAGCAGACGTGTGTCTGTCAATACTATTTATATTTTACATATGACAACCTATCTAAAGGTGACGTATCGTCGCGAACATATACAATAACAAATTTTTACCTAATGTTCAGTTTAAACTCTGTTACTGTGTAAGTGTAGACTCTGTTAACTGTTTCATCTTCCAATAAAGTTACCTAAAAAACAGAAGAAGATTATTATTTATTAAAACAATTGCAAATTATTCGAAAAAGTCTTTTAACTCGAATAATTCGAATAGTGTCACGCAAGGTATTCATAAAACTCGAATACCAAAATCGGGCGAATATTGCATGCCCTACTTGCAAGTAAACAAGTAAGTAGTCCCGTTTTTACAAAATCTAGGAAAAAGAAACAAAAAAAAACTAAGCATTACTCAAAAATAGCCCATACTTACTGAACTCGACCAAATCGGATAAAATAAGAGGAATAGCCTTTTACTACAGCCCGCGAACGTTACGTGACATCATTGTCGGCTCCTATCTCCCTATATCGTTGTAGTCTGTGGTCGGGGAGATCGCCTCAAGTGGCGCCCGTGATTTAGAGGCCATTTTTCATGTGAATTGCACGTGGGCCAACCCAGGCCAACCTGAGCGCGCTGCCGCTGCCCTCTCGCACACCGCAATCAATTCAACTGTTTTTATTGCGCGCCCCGACCAATATATAGAAAACTAGAATTCGTTGAGGTTTCTCTTTTATAGACACGTGATTGGGTTCGACGCTACTTCGTTTTATATGCGGTGGTCTGGATCTGGACTATGTAATACAGTAAAAAAAATCACTTTTATATTTTTGCGTTTGCCATCATAAACACTTTTCAAAATTCAATACATACATACGTACGTTACGTACGAAAGCACGTTTCACAAAATAAAAAGCGCTGCACATTTTTATTAAAATATCTCAAAGGTGAAAGTCCCACATCAAAGGACTCGGGTAATATTATGTTGTATTATTAAAAAAACTAATGCTTTAGCTACAATATTACAAAAAGAGGAAACAAACATGGTTTACGCAGATCTACTTTAATGTTCGATGCCCAAAATTCTGAAAAGGGTTCCGTCTGAATAATGAACAACTTTGAAAGGGAATTGTGGAAAAAAATGCAGACGAATTTCATTTTGGCAAGGCAAATGAAAAAATTGCGCCTGTTTCTGGAACGGGCCGCGCCGGGACGGGCCGGGATGGTTCCGTAATGGCGGACCTAAATGCCAATTATATCAATTAAATACGATTGCGGTTAGCGTGGACCGTTTTTGACGGTTTTTTGTGGTTTTATATATTTTAGTGTCCATTTATAGACACAAAAAGGTTTTCGGTCAGTAAGGCAATTCGGGAGGAAAACAACAAGCGGAACGCTAATGGCTGAAAGCTGAAAAGGTAAAATATAAAAATTAAATAGATTAGAGCCAGACAATAGCTTTAAAATAGCTTCATGTTATATCAGCTCGTGGTCGTAAACGTCCTCTAATGAACCGTGAATGTCATCATAAACCTGGATAATTAATGTCCACGGGGGATTATGTCATAATCAGCAAGTTTGGCAGGTAGTCTGGTGCTAGCAGTTACTGCTAGCTCAATAGTATTAACCACAGGAGGTTATGAGGCGATTATTCTTGTACGCAAGGCACCACGGAAATAGATGGTCTGTGTCAAAATATTGGTTATGTGAAACGAAATTACTTAAGCTGGCATGAAATCTATACTTTATATATTATAAAGCTGAAGAGTTTGTTTGAACGCGCTAATCTCAGGAACTACGGTTGGAATTGAATAATTCTTTTTGTGTTGGATAGTCCATTTATCGAGGTAGGTTATAGGTTATATAACATCACGCTACGACCAATAGGAGCGGAGCATAAATGAACAATGTTGCAAAAACGGGGAAAAAAAACCTTTTTGAGAGCTTCCGTTGCGAGCGCTGCGTAAACGGTTTAAGACGGTACCCTGACCAAAAAATCGGCATGCTATATGAGCATTCCTATTGGTCTAGCGGCACTGGTCGCGCATGAATTACAGTAGTGGATACGCCCAGATTTTAGAATAAAATCATTATAAAATCGAATTTTGGTCTTTTGAAAAAAAAATACTACCAAAATGTTCTTTATTAAATTGTCTATCCATTAGTGTTAGTACAAAAAATAATTAATGAACACTTTACGAGGAGATGCATGCTATCAATAATTATTTCTCATTTTTGTGTTTTTTTTGAAAGCAGATTAGTGAAATTTATACAACACAAAAAAAAAAACTACCATTTTAGAATCAATATTATGTAGAAATTTAATGTATTTTTATTAATTGATATTTCTTTTTGAATAACGAGTAGATAGCTCCTAAAAACAGCACGAAAAACGGCTTGCGCGGCGTTTTGCTCGGGGTACCGCGTTAAGTTACGCAACGATCATGTATGTAGGATAGATGGGTAGGTAGGAAGCCAGTTGACGGGCGCGAAGCCGCGTGGGACAGCTAGTAAATAATAAATCTAGGCATTTAGGACAATTAAAATTGTGGGAAAATTACCTTTTTGAAACAATTGAAGAGAAATTATGGAACACTTTTGCTGGTCAAGATTGTTCAAAAACGCTTACAATTACATAATGACTGCTTATTATTTACAAAACTCCAAAAAAAAAATTGATAAATTAAATATCTGAAAATAGTAGAATGGCGTAATTATGCCGTTTCCTTGATGGTTTCAATGAAAAGAACTTAAGTTGGCTAAATGGTGGGCGACATTGTGAAGGGTGACTAAAGTATTTAATTACGGAGAGATTCTCGACTGAGCCCTGTTTGTTTCGTACAGGCTTAGCTGTTGGCGGTAAGTAGGTTAGTAGGATCCATTATTTATTAGCAGAGTACCAGTTAGGTACTATTTTGTGTACCTTACTTCCTGTATGTACTAACAAGATAAGCTTCAAATAAAAAAACCGGCCAAGTGCGAGTCGGACCCGCGCACGAAGGGTTCCGTACTTGGTAAATTGCGCTTTACGATTTATGACGTATTAAAAAAAAACTACTAACTAGATCTCGTTCAAACCAATTTTCGGTGGTAGTTTACATGGTAATGTACATCATATATTTGTTTTAGTTTTATCATTCTCTTATTTTAGAAGTTACAGGGGGGACACACACACATATTACCACTTTGGAAGTGTCTCTCGCGCAAACTATTCAGTTTAGAAAAAAAATATATTAGAAACCTCAATATCATTTTTGAAGACCTATCCATAGATACCCCACACGTATGGGTTTGATGGGAAAAAAAAAAAGTTTCAGTTTCAAGTATGGGGCCCCCAAAATTTATTGTTCTTTTTCTATTTTTGAGTGAAAATCTTAATGCGGTTCACAGAATACATCTACTTACCAAGTTTCAACAGCGTAGTTCTTATAGTTTCGGAAAAAAGTGGCTGTGACATACGGACGGACAGACAGACAGACGGCAAAAACATTTCCCACACAACGTTTGTTGTATGGGAGCCCCACTTAAACATTTATTTTATTCTGTTTTTAGTATTTGATGTTAGCGGCAACAGAAATACATCATCTGTGAAATTTAAACTGTCTTGCTATCTCGGTTCATGTGATACAGCCTGGTGACAGACAGACAGACAGACGGTCTGCGGAGTCTTAATAATAGGATCGCGTTTTGAACCTTTGGGTACGGAACCCTAAAACATGTGCAGATATCTAAGCAGATTGTTATAAGATTATTTATTTCCTAGTTTTTACCAGCGGCTTTGCCCGCGTTAAAAGTACATTATTATTATTATTATTATATACTTTATTGTACACCACAAAACATACAGAAAAAACATTTACAAAAACAAGTGTACAATGGGCGGTCTTATCGCACAGGGCAATCTCTTACAGACAACCTTTACATTGTACCAAGATGAAAAGTAGCCTATGTGCTATTCCAAACTATAATCTATCTCTGTGCCCAATTTCATCCAGATCCATTGAGCTGTTTTAGCGTGATTGAGTAATAAACATACACACATCCATCCACACTTTCGCATTTATATTATTAGTAAGATAAGATGTACTAGCTTCTGCCAGCGGCGTCGCTCGCTTTTGAGTAAAAAATTATACTAGGAGAACATAGTCCCGGGACAAAAGGTATCCTAGTTTCTAATCCAGAAGATGGCCTACTCGTGTGCTGAGTTTCATTTAAATCCGTTCACCCGGAAATACGTGAAAAGGAAGGTAATAAGAAATTAATCAAGCAAGCAGACAGACAGAGTTAATTTCGTATTCACAATTTTACACGGAAAAAATAATAATGGCTTGCGAACTTGGTTATAACCGAACACGTTTTGTAACTTTAAATTAAAGCAATCTCTGGTTATTATAAAATAAAATTTTAAAAAAATACAGGCGAATTGATAATCTCCTCCTTTTTGGGAAGTCGGTTAATAATAGAAAATTAATTAGCAAATACTAACACTCTGTTTTTAACCCCCGCCGGAAAAATTAGCAAATACTAACACTCTGTTTTTAACCCCCGCCGGAAAAATTAGCAAATACTAACACTCTGTTATTAACCCCCGCCGGAAAAATTAGCAAATACTAACACTCTGTTATTAACCCCCGCCGGAAAAATTAGCAAATACTAACACTCTGTGTTTAACCCCCGCCGAAAAAATTAGCAAATACTAACACTCTGTTTCACGTGTGTTGCTGTGTAACAATGTGTGACAGTGTATCAGACAGACACACAGATACACAGACAGACAAAAAAAACTAAATCGAAATAGGTTCATCCGAACCTATTTCGATTTAGTTTTTTTTGTTTGAGAGGTGATTTTGTCGTGAGTGTTCTTAGCTATGTTTGAATAAAATCGGTTCAGCCGTTCCAAAGTTATGGGCGTTTGACTGTTTGAATCGGGGTGTTTTCGCAAGACAAATGTGTCGGGGGTTTTTTAAATTTGGAAATTTTACTTGTGTTGCTAGTAACACGAAGTTCGCGCAAGTCACTTTTATTTTTATGTATAAATTTAACTAAGTTATTATATTGATAAGTTTGCAATATTTCAGACACAGGCATTTGAATAACCATAACTTCTAACTTTAACCTTTTAGAGGTAAAAACAAATATTCTAAATATCACATAACGAATATCGTGAGCTTACGAAGTTACGGCACACTTTAGCCTGTGTTTAAAAGCGACCGCAAACTGAAGCTACACGCTACAAGATACACGCTACAAGGTACACGCTACACGTTACACGCTACACGGTACACGCTGAACCAAGTTACACTAAACTGATTTTCATCATTACCGTGCCGCGATACACCATCGTGGTCTCCCACACTCCCAAATAAAATTATTACTGCAGACGCTGTTTAAAAATATTAAATACAAGGGATTAAAGCTTAGAAAACAATTTGAAACCCAAATGAATTAGTCAGGATTTACTTCTCCCTCAAAACCCTTCTGAATTTCAAATCAGATATTAAGCTTATCATTAGATAAGGTAGAAGACTGTATTTTTGATGTTTTTTTAATTGTGTATCTGTGCAATATATTTATATATTGACCTTTCAGCTATATAAATAAGTTATAGCATTTACCATAAGCTTTTGAAATTTAATATGCAATTGTCATACTCTACTTTAACTTGAAAAAATACAAATTATGTTGTGAATCGCGTAAAATTACAGGAATTGTAAATAAACAAACAGCATTGGATAGCAAATGCTAGTTTCTTTGACTGCTGTCGAGAATCTCAGCCGCTCGTTACGCACTGAATACCACGTAATTGAGTCGTCCTTCATCCCGTCTTCTTTGGGAAATTACACCCTTTGCTTGACCGCAACTGAATATATCACAAAGCGGAGCATCTCCTAGCAACCACAAATAAAAAGCCTCTAAAAGTATTTCAAGATTCCACCCGTCACTCTTAAAATTCGCATGTCCCATGACCACTATGTGTTTATTTATTTATTTATGTACACACAAAACACTTAACAGAGAAAATAAATAATACAGTTAGAAGAGCACAAAGGTACTGCTTATTTCAATAGAAATTTCTTCCAGCAGACCTGCGACAGGAAAGTTGGATGATAGACAAAGACACAGTGTGTATAAGGAAATAAGGAAACTTAAAATAGACTAACAACTATATAACTTAACTAATTGTATATAAATAACACATTAACCTTAACTTAATATATAGAAGATAAAAATACATACATAATAATATATAATAATTACAATATGGTGGAGAGGTAATGATCTTTGACTTGTTTCTTGAATATGTGAACATTTTGTGAATCACGAATTTTAGGTGTTATTCAAGTTCCGTATGAAGGTAAGAATGAAAAAAAACTTTTTTGCAAAAAAATACTATTTATTGACTTCCAAATAATAAACTACAAAGTGAAAAATAGCTTTATTTTTGGAAGTCGGTGTCATTCTTTTTTCCCATTTTTTGCGATATGGACACCGACTTCCAAAAATAAAGTTATTTTTCACTTTGAAGTTTTTTATTTGGAAACCTGTATTTTTTGAAAAAAAGTTTTTTATTTTTCCATTTTTAGTTGTACCAAAATAGGCAAGTCTAAACATACTCTTTCAAACAAAGAAAAAATTTTCAAAATCGGTCTACAATAGTTGACGGACATATCGGTGAACAAACATAAAAAACAAACATTTATAAAGTCGAACATAGAACCTCCTTTTTGGTAAGTCGGTTAAAAATGATGAACTTTTGTTAGGTAGATACTATTTCCCACAATAACAAAACTAAAACACAGCCTTCTCGATAATGCAGACTTAGAAATACAACAAAATGCGACACTACGGAGCTTAGTACTAAGCTGCACTCACACGCCACTTCACAAAAGCGATAATGCCACGTGGTATTAAGATTTATTTCCTCTTAAAAGCGCTTTAAAGCACTAGCCAAGGTATGAGCTTCATAATTTTAGATTTCCTCGTATAAAACTACTTTAAGGGTAGTAAATAAAAATGAGCAGACAAGATTACACATGAAATTGCAAAAGCAGAACAATAGTCACATATTCAGCAAGACGACGACGTGGCACAATTCATGAGACGCGCGCCCGCCAGCCCAGCCGTATAGTGTCCGAAAAGAAAAATGAGGGGCGGGGGACCCGGAATAGTGCGCGAGGGCGACGACCCCGGGCGGGACCGCGGGGCTGCGGGTCCGTGCAGCCTTCAGCGCCTTCAGCATTCTTACATTATTTAGCGCGATCTATGATAACTAATGTTATATTTTGCCTATAATAATCACCATGAGGGAGTTGAAATTGCTAAAAGAGGGCACGTGTACGGAGGGTCTTCTAAACGACAGAGCCCGGCGACACTTTATTTTTACCCGACTGCCGAAGGAGGGTAATGTGTTTATCAGTTTATGTATGTATGTTTGTTCCTGTGGGGGCTGACGCGACAAAATGTATAGTCGACAACTGGATACATTGTGTGCGGGAGCGCAGTCCCTAACGAACAGCGGTAGTAATAACATGTATATAGGCTACAACTTAAATGTGTCGGTTTTGAGTGAGGACAATAAACTACCGTGTAACTTCTATTCCGTGACTTTCAATTACTTTCCCTACCCAAGGCACACACTACACAAACAGGGACTCAACATTGGTGACCCCGACGTGATACAACGTGAACAACTGCCAACGTTTCGAGCATTTACATGTGGATATAGTAGGACCACTGCCTACAACACGACACGGTAACAGGTATTGTGTTACAATTATAGACCGTTGTACACACTGGCCGGAAGCGATACCAGTTGAAAATATAACTGCAGAAACAATAGCGAAAGCCGTATACGAAAACTGGATATGCAGGTTTGGTTGTCCAAGTAGATTGACCAGCGATCAAGGTAGACAGTTTGAGAGTCAACTTTTTGCTAATCTGTTAAAATTACTAGGAGTCCAGAGGATCCGAACCACACCATACCATCCCCAAAGTAACGGAAAGATAGAGAGATGGCATCGTTCTTTAAAGGTAGCTTTGTCAAGTAGGTTATCGGACAACATGTCATGGGACGACGAGTTACCCACCGTTTTGTTCGGTTTGCGAGCAGCCAGTCGATGTGACACAGGCCTTAGCGCAGCCGAGTTAGTTCTAGGTCAGACATTGCGCTTACCCGGCGAATTTTACAGTGAGGTAAGTCCAAGGTACAACGGTGATGATTATACTTACGTAGAGAGATTGCGAGAAACTATAAACAATCTCCGTCCCAAGTCACGAAGCACAAGCGATTCGCGGAAACTGTTCATTCACAAAGATCTAAGCAGTTGCACTCATGTATTCATTAGAAACGATGCAGTTAAGAAACCCTTAATACCAACGTATGATGGCCCTTTCAGCGTCATAAGTCGGGATAACAAGGTTTTCAGGGTACAACTCCCCAGAAGACAAGTAAATATTTCAATAGAGAGGTTAAAACCAGCCTATATGTTAGAGCAGTCAGAACAAATTAAACTGGCTGAGGATAATAAAACCTGTGAAAAACAAGACATTAGCAGTAGGGATAGCATAGGTAGTAAGTTTGTTACTTATACCACACGTAGCGGCAGAGCGATTAAGCCACCCGTGCGTTTTTCTAAAACCTAGTTTTAAGAAAATTCAAACGTTGGACATCATTCTAACTCATTTTGTGTTTCGATTAGCATATGCCTATTTTCGCGAACATGGGCAAGGAACAGTCTAAAAACGCTGAAGTAATTATCGCTCAGAATGGAGCAGGCAACCAGGCCCAAGCCGAGTTAGAGAGGAAATTAGAATATTATAGTTTAATAACCATAGTCATGGTAGTTATGATATGTGCAGTTTGTTTATTTATTTCCTGCCGGTTTTGGGGAAGAAAAATGCAAGGAAAAATGATCGAGCAAGTAGTGTCAAGTATGGAAGAAGGGCGCGGAACTCAGCTAGCTAAAACAGCAGCTCAGTCAGACGCTCAACCTGTTACGGTGCATTATTGAGTACCAAAATCCAGTGAGTTACTTATGATTTTCGTGATAGTGTCCAACGTGTGAATTTAAATTAAGATATATTAAGAGTAAGATAATGTCTGTCTCATATTATAGTTGTATAGCCCCAAAAGAGAGGCAATTGTAAGTAATTAAGTAAAACAATGTTTCGTTATTAGACATTTATTTTTAGATTCTGTTTCACAACACTTTGTTATTGTATGTCGAATACATAGGTAATAAAGCGATCAAGTGACGAGCGAGCAATGTGCTGACGCCTTGTTTGTTCCTTACTTGAGCGTTCTGGCGACGATAAAGACATTGTTTAAATTATAAGAAATGATGTATCAAAAATGATGAAACTTTGATGTTCAGATAGATATTTTTTTTTGTAATTTTTTTTTTTTTTTTTTTTTTCGTAAAAGGGGGGAATATTGTGGGGGCTGACGCGACAAAATGTATAGTCGACAACTGGATACATTGTGTGCGGGAGCGCAGTCCCTAACGAACAGCGGTAGTAATAACATGTATATAGGCTACAACTTAAATGTGTCGGTTTTGAGTGAGGACAATAAACTACCGTGTAACTTCTATTCCGTGACTTTCAATTACTTTCCCTACCCAAGGCACACACTACACAAACAGGGACTCAACATTCCCATATGGCGTTCTAGAGACCAAACGCGTTGGCCGATTTTGATGGTTCTTACGTCAATCGATTTGTTTTAACCCTGCGAGTGTCACTGGCTACATTAAAATTAGAAAATAAAAAAAATGGCGGGTTTTGGGCGTCATATTGCGGGGGCCCAATTGTTTTTTTCATCCAAACCCATCGTGTGGGGTATCAAAATAAAGAGGTGATTTCAAAAATATATAACACTTATATGTTTAAATGTACCTAATTCGAAAAAAAAAGAACAAAAAAAAAGTTATAAACAAAAAAGTTAAATCAAAAAGCCCGACTGCTTGAAAAGCGAACTAAAAAGACGTAAACAAGAAGAAAATCATGCTGTGCAGGCGGAGGATACACCAGATTTTGGTCAGCCAGCCCGCGAATATGTATCCTCCGACTGCACAGCATGATTTTCTTCTTGTTTACGTCTTTTTAGTTCGCTTTTCAAGCAGTCGGGTTTTTTGATATTTTGATTTAACTTTTTTCAAACTCTCCGGAAATAAAGGCGCTTACTTGGATATGAGAGAACCATAAATCGGTCCCAGAAGACTTCTTGCCGGCTACTATCTTTTATTCAGATGGACAGGCGCCGCCGCACCTATGACAAATGATGAGCTGCTGTTGGAAAGAAAGGCCACGAGAACGAGGTTGTAATGTATCAGCAGTGACTAATGTTACTTGTTTGTTACTTCGAGAAAGTTTTTACTTTGATGCTCACTGTAATTGTATTGTATTCAGGTAATAGAATACGCCGTAGTCTTAACTCTGACTAAGACTAAACGTAACAAATGCTTTATTAGCGCAATTAATTCTGGTTAGTTTCAGTTAATTCAATGCCCTATCTCGTTACCTAATTAATGATATTTAGTTTGATGAAGACTATGTACAAATGAAGCTACTTTGAAATGATTGAATGGCGTCTAAGCTATCTAGCTTTATTTATCACACAACTATACAACTATCTATACTATATCTATACTTATATATTATATATAAATAGAAGTAGAAGCCACAGCAGAATTCAGCCAAGATATTAACATGCAATTTGGTCTGGATAAATGTAAAACACTTCACATCATACGAGGCAAAATACGACCCGGCAGCTATGTAGTAAATAACACAGACACCATAACAGCAATGGAAGCGACTGAATTATACAAATATTTAGGGTATACACAACTAAAAGGATTAGATCATGTTAGAATTAAAGGTACACTTACGACAGAGTTTAAGAAGAGACTTAACGCTCTTTGTAAAACTCAACTTTCGGGTAAACATCTCATCAAGGCCCTAAATACATTTGCGATCCCCATATTAACGTACTCGTTCGGTGTTATTAAATGGACAAAAACAGATACAGAACAATTAGAGCGAACCACACGCACCACACTTACAAAACATAACAACTTACACCCTAAATCTGCAATAGAAAGACTCACGATCAAAAGACAAAACGGAGGGAGAGGCCTAATAGATATCCAGCATTTGTGGAGAAAACAAATCTGTAGACTTAAAACATTTTTTCACTCAAAATCACGTACCAGCAATATTCATAAAACTATAGCCCTAAATGATTCCAACTACACTCCACTTAACTTAATGGAACAGTCAGATCCACTAGATAGCACCAACATTAATCCACAGACACAAAAAATGGAAGACTGGAAGAAAAAAGTACTTCATGGCCGACATCCTCACGACTTGGAACAATCCCATATAAATAAAGTCATGTCATGTCGTCAAACAAATGGCTTAAGATAGGTAATTTGTTCCCTGAAACTGAAGGATTTATAATTGCCATACAAGACCAAATAATTAACACAAAAAATTACCGAAAATATATTATCAAGGATCCTTCAGTTACAAACGATAAATGTCGTAGATGCCACTTACAGCCAGAAACGATCCAGCACATAACTGGGGCGTGCACAACTCTCACTCAGACAGACTACACACACAGACACAATCAGGTGGCAAACGTAATTCATCAAAAATTAGCCGTTAAATACACACTTATACAGGACGCAAACACCCCTTATTATAATTATACACCACAAACCATATTAGAAAATGACACACATAAACTTTACTATGACCGCGCCATTCTCACTGACAGGACAATTCATTACAATAGACCGGATATCACTCTGCAGGATAAAATAAATAAAGTTACCTACCTAATAGATATCGCTGTTCCCAACACACATAACATACAGAAAACAATAACTGAAAAAAACAGTAAATATGCAGACTTGAAGGATGAGGTAACTAGAATATGGCGTCAAGAAAAAGTTTATGTTGTGCCTATAGTCCTCTCCACAACAGGCGTTATCCCAAATCATCTTCTTCACAGTTTAAAATTGCTAAGTCTACAAGAAACCCTCTATATTACTTTACAAAAAGCTGCCATCTTAAATACATGTCGTATAGTTAGAAAGTTCTTGCAAATAGAAGAAAACGAAGTAGGACCACATCAAAACACACCCTCCGCATAACACACCACACGCTGCATTTACTTGGTTTCGGCCCGTAAATGCAGCTTAAACCAGCCTAAGAGCTGAGTAGTTAAAAAACTTTACAAATAATAATAATAAAATATTATAAAGCTGAAGAGTTTGTTTGTTTGTTTGAACGCGCTAATCTCAGGAACTACTGGTTGGAATTGAAAAATTATTTTTATGTTGGATAGTCTATTTATCGAGGAAGGTTATAGGCTATATAACATTACGCTACAACCAATAGGCGCGGAGCATAAATGAAAAATGTTGCAAAAACGGGCAAATATCCTTTTTGAGAGCTTCCGTTGCGTGCGCTGCGTAAACGGTTTAAGTTACGCAAATATCATGTATGATAGAAATGTTCATCTTTAAAAGTTATAAAAAAAGTCCGCCACAGCATATGTCTATCTTTTAAGATTGACTCATTGTCACCTTTTATTATGGTAATCAAATTTGTTCATTTGCAAAGGAGATTTATTAACATCTATTTCTATAGGTAGTGTAGGTAGTGTAAGTAGTGTAGGTAGGGTAGGTAGTGTAGGTAGGGTAGATAGGGTAGGTAGATAGATAGCAAGTTGACGGGAGCGAAGCTGCGGGGGTCAGCTAGTAAAATATATAAGCGTTTTAAACCAATTAATAGACACATTATTAGGTAATTAAGTACTGTTGAACGCGTCGTCAATTAATTGAACAGCGTGATCGTAATCACGAGCAACTAAACACGTAATAATTATTATAATAGTGATGGGAAAGCTGTAAACGATGTACAAAATGGTGACTTTAAACAACCAACATTGACAGTTAAAATAATTAATATAAAATTGCAAAAGTTTTGTAAAATGGCCGACAAACTATGCCTAAAGCAGTTTGGCAAATTTTGATTGATTATGTAGGTATATACGTGTAAGTAATTCGTTACAATAAAAAATAAACCAACCAATATTTAAGGAACACCACCATCTGGTAGATTTTACGTTTTTTTTGGAAGTATTGTATTTTTCTTAAAATTAAATGAACGGATCATGGATCATTTTTATGGTTCTGTACCCATAGGGTAAAAACGGGACCCTATTACTAAGACTCCGCGGTCCGTCTGTCTGTCTGTCTGTCACCAGGCTGTATCTCATGAACCGTGATAGTTAGACAGTAGAAATTTTCACAGATGATGTATTTCTGTTGCCGCTACAACAATAAATACTAAAAACAGAATAAAATAAATATTTAAGTGTGGCTCCCAAACATACGTCATCTTTTTGCCGTTTTTTTTTATAATGGTACAGAACCCTTCGTGCGCGAGTCGGAATCGCACTTGGTTGGTTTTGAATAAATAATTTTAAATAGAATCTCCTGTGTGCTTATTCCGAGTTTTTTAACGTACTCGCTCGTGATAACGTAAACAATCTCTTAAGACGACGACCAACGCCAACGACCTTGAGGGAACAAAACGCGCCCTCGTTTCACACCCGCGCGACCCAAAATTAAGTAGTTTTTTGTACTTTCCTTATTATTCTATGACTTTAAAAAAAACCTTCAGATCAAAATGTAGATAATTTCATTGTCTTTGATATGGTGTCGATTTAATTAAAATACGCCCAGCGGTTTTGGTGCGATTGTCGTGTTTTTGTCCGTTTTAGATATAACTTTACAAATTAATTACACTATGTTATACGAATAAAACTCAAAATTTGCTCAGATGAAATTATTAAGAAAGTGGTCTAATAAAACATATATTTTTGCCAATAAATTACTTCAAGCCGTTTAGACGTGATTCTCATTTTAAAATCAGCTACTCAAGGGAATCGGTGCCTTAAGTAAAAATGTATACAAAAAAGAGGTTTCTCCTTACCGTCACCAGACGGCGCTTATCCAGTTTCAATACAAATTGACGTTTACGTTAACGAGTAAAGTTTGAGGAAAAACTCGCACTAAGGCCTCTCAACACATTACTGAAAAAGATATTATCTGTGCAGTAATCAGTGACTGTTCACTGCCTGCTCTGTGTAGTAACAAACTAACAAGTTAATTCAAAGCACGCACACAAATTGATTCGGGGCTATAATCACAACAGACTTTGTGTCAGTTTGTATCTCTGAGTAATTGTGTCAAACGTTTGAGTTTGTTGACATGAAGGAGCTCATCTCGAAGCGAAAATGTTATTTCTCAAATTTATTTTCTTATTCACATGTAATAAATTCGCTTTGTTCGACTGAAACATAATCAAGAGAACCACAATTTTTTTCTTTGAAAGAAAAGCAATGTTCAAAAGTAATTTATAAGGAATGTTTTAGACCTTATTAAAATTATAATTAATAATAAAAAATACAAAATAATACTACCGACTTTTTTTTTTTTTTTTTTTATAACCTATAGGCTCGCGCTTGACCACAATCTCACCTGATGGTAAGCGATGATGTGGTCGACGGTGAAACACGCTTGCCTAGAAATAACCTATTCACTCTTGACTTAAAGACCCCTAGTTTGTAGCTATCGGGAAACACAGACTCCGGCAGGGAATTCCACTCCTTAGCTGTACGCGTAATAAAAGTGTTCCCAAAACATTTTGTGCGTATGGGTGGGATGTCTACCATGTATCGATGGCGCATCGCCGTACGTCTGGTAGTCCGATGATGGAACGGGCTAGGTGGAATTATATCGTGCAATTCCATCGCACACTCCCCGAAATGTAACCGATAAAAAACCGATAGGCTGGCAACTCGGCGACGATGTTCAAGACTCTGGAGCTTTGACTTGACCAGCGCCTCATCGCCGATGAGCCTCTTGGCTCGCTTTTCGATCGACTCTAGTGCGTCAAGCTGGTATTTGGCTGATCCGTCCCAGAGATGAGAACAGTACTCCATGCATGATCGAATTTGCTCTTGATACAAGTTGAAGAGCTGTTCTGGCGTGAAGTACCGGGATCTGGCTGGGAAAGCTGGGGATCCTTGCAAAGGTGAGAACCTTTGCAAGGATCCCCAGCTTTTTGGCAGCCAGCTGAGCCTTTGCCTCAATGTAAGGGCCAAAATTGAGAGTAGATGTCAACGTAACGCCAAGAAGCTCAAGATGGTCAGTTATTGGCACGGTCGCATCTCGGAAAGTTGGATCTGGGTAAAATTGGCTCTTTTTAGCGGAAAAAAGACACGCCTGGGTTTAAGCGGCATTAAACCTGACCAGATTGGCATCGCCCCATTCGGAGACTGCCTGCAAGGACAGGTTCAAGCGCTCCACCATGGCCTCCCGGAGAGACCGGATCTGAGGCCCGGTAGCACGAGCGTTGGACAAGTATCTCTCAGCAACAGTGCTGTCGTCTGCATACCCAAAGGTGCCGGGTTTAAGCAGATCGTTAATATGCAGCAAGAATAAAGTTGCTGAGAGTACCGACCCCTGAGGGACCCCGGCATTGATATCCAATTGGTCCGACGAGCAGCCATCGATAACCACTCGAATGGACCGATCTCTCAGGAAGTCTGCAATCCAATCACACAGACCACCGGGCAAACCGAATGAAGGAAGCTTACCAATAAGGCTTTCGTGCCAGACCCTATCAAAAGCCTTCGAGATGTCGAGGGAGACGGCAAGCGCTTCCCCGTGCCTCTCGATGGCCTCACTCCAGATGTGAATGGCATACGCTAGAAGATCCCCAGTAGACCGATACCGACTTCCAAATAAGAAAACTAAAAAGTGAAAAATAAGTTTACTTTTGGACGTCGGTGTCTTTGGTGAGTATCATTTTTTTGCATTAAGGACACCGACTTCCAAAAATAAAGTTAATTTTCACTTTGTAGTTTTCTTATTTGAAAAAGTTTTATTTTTATTTTTCTCTTTTTAGTTGTACCTAGAAGTTTAGAAAGATATCTATAATGCCAGAATAGATAACCCGAATATCATGAAACTGAAAATAACCGGTGAAATGAGAGTGTACCAAGGTGAACTAAACACATCTGCATACCCGTTTAGAGCGTACTGGCGTGATGTCATGTTATAAAATGGTATAAACAATAAACAGACATGCGATTGCAGCAATTCCCAGAGATTTTCCGTTATTTATTGAAGAGTTCTGCTGATCTCCGAAGTTCTTCACCAGATCTTCACCAAATTAAAATGGGACCAATTTCGGCACATACTCTTTCAAACAAAGAAAGAAATGTCGAACAAAGAACCTCCTCCTTTTTGGTCCAATCTTACCAACTATTGTACCAAATCCACATGACAATTACGGAGTACATAATACTTTTTTAACATTGCTGATTTGCTGCCCTGACATAATGAGTGCTATGTGCTATTTATAAACAGAGGTATGGTGCCTTCCTAATAAATCATCTTCTGGCATCAAGCTTTAAGGCACAAACCCCCTCACTTGCACTCACTCGTAAACACTAGCGAATCTTGTAAATTGTAGGAAATACGACGGCAGGCTTATAACATAAAAACAGCAATCAGCAATCACCGCGCGATCAAACGCTTTATGGCATAAAAGTCGGAAATAGTTACAGTGTAGTTATGGTAGATTCTACACAATTCTTTGCTAATCGCTCGTTGTTTTTCAAATGCACTTCTAAAAAAAACCGCCAAAAAATCTAAAACATCTGTATTGAAGAGCAATTATTGTGCAAAAAACGCTATAATTTTGCTCTTGCAAGATACGTTATAAGCCTGCGGGTTAGACGTTACTCAGTTATAGTATTATCTACCCTATGTACAATCACTATATTCATAGTTTTATTTGACATGTGTCACAGTGCACACGTCGGGAACGGGAGGGGAATGCCGTAAACTTTATCATTGGCAAGCAAATAAACCGGTAATAAATTGATAGACATGTTCGCGATCGACCGCCGACACGACGTGTGTGCCCCTCACGGCAGGCTCACGGCGCTGACAACGGGATTAGGTTTGTTTTTTCACATAAATGTCATTCAATTACAGTCTATTTGCTTTGAATAAATATTACTAGTAATATTGTAGTCAATAGGTATCCTAGGCTAGCCATAGATAATATAATACTAGCATACAGATGCCTCATCCCATACAATGAAACCGTGCCGACGTAACTAGAATTTTTCATCTGATTATGTCGATTATTTTTTTGTAAATCGATCGCGTTCGGTTCCGTTCCAAAGCGATAGATAGATCACCATCTAATAATGAATCGATGTCGATAGATAAATCAAATAATCAGAAAAAATATTTTTTCAAAAAAATATTCAGTTCCGCACCTTTGCTGCCACTTCGGCAGTTTCAAAGCGGACGGTAAAAACATTATTCAAAAAATCAAAAAACCCGACTGCTTAAAAAGCGAACTAAAAAGACGTAAACAAGAAAAAAAACATGCTGTGCAGTCGGAGGATACATCTGGTTTTGGTCAGCCAGCTCGCGATGACGACCCCACACGACGGGATTGAAAGAAAAAAATAATTGGGCCCCCACAATATGGCGCCCAAAAGCTGCCATTTTTATATTATTCAATTTTAATGTAGCCAGTGACACTCGCAGGGTTAAGACGAATTGATTGACGTACGAATCATCAAAATCGGCCAAAGCGTTTGCTCTCCGTAACGCCATATATGAACAAACATACATACATATATACATACATACATACATATACATACATACATACATATACATACTGATAAACACATTATCCTCCTTCGGCAGTCGGGTACAAAGTACATGGATATCGCCCAAACAATTTTTACTGCATTTAGATACTTTGATTTTTATGATCAATTTTAGCCGCATATTTTACCCAGCACCTAACATACGAAAATAAGTTGGGAAAGTTGCATAATGTAACATTGTCTCATATACACGAATCTTACGTTGATATCCGCGCGCCCATCACGCGAGCTGTATGCGAATCACGCGCGAATTTTCCATATATAAAGTCAACATTTTTCATCAGAAGACGTTCAGTCAACGCCTTGTCTCCCCTCCTGTAGCTCGCATCAACGCTTTCCAATTACATTTAGCAAGAAAATTTCAAACTAATTGAATCATACATTTTCTGCCTTCGAGATATTTTTAATAATATTTTAATCTGCCGTCACCGCAGCTGAATCAAATGTTTATAAGCAGATATAGTAAATATTTCACATATTGCAAAAATATTTTTTAGTGAGTACTAGGGAATAATTATTAAATTATGTAGGACTAGCGGACGCCTCGCGGTTTCACCAGCGAAGTTCCCGTTCCCGTGGGAATACAGGGATAATACGAGGGCGGCACTGAAAATTTCGGGAATCAAGGAAGTGACACAACATTACTCGTACTATTTAAAAATGTATTTATTGCTTTTCGAAGTATTCTCCGCGAAATTTGACACATTTTTCTATGCGATGGAACCAATCATTGAAGCAACCATTCCATTCGGAAGTTGGGGTCTCCAAAATGGCCGTTTTGTAGGCATGGAGCATCTTCAGGTGTTGAAAATCTCTGACCACCCAATTTATTCTTTATTTTAGGGCAAGTATAGAAATCACTAGGGCTTAGGTCGGGGCTGTACGGCGGATGGTCTAATAATTCTATGTTTTCTTGCTCTAAAAACTCTTTTGATCTGTGCGCGGTGTGAGAACTCGCATTGTTGTGATTGAGGATGATGCGGCGGTTGCAGTTCTCTTTACGGAGTTCAGAAACGACCTGTGGCAAACAAATGCTAGCATACCATTCTGCATTAACCGTTCTTTGTCCCTCAAGAGGAATAGTCGCAACATGGCCGGTTTTGGAGACAAACGTGGCCACCATTTTTTTTGCAACACTCCGTGAACGAACAATTTATGTTGGCTTTAACTCATTTTCGAACACCCAAACTCGTGACTGGTTTTTTGTTTCGGGTTCGTACGCGTATATTCAGAATTCATCACCTGATACGATGTTGTATACAGCATTTGAGGATCCTTCGTGGAATCTTTCGAGAGTTCTGACGCACCAAGTAACGCGAGCCGCTTTTTGCTCTTCACAGAGCGACTGCGGTATCCATCGGGAAAACAACTTTTTGACACCTAATTGTTCATGCAAGATTATTTGTATTTGATCATGCCAATGTCTAAAGTTGCCTGAATTTCGCGGTATGTCACATGTCGATCTTCCTAAATCAGCTTACGCACAGCATCAACGTTTTCTTGGGTGACTGCAGTTTTTGGACGACCTTGACGGGGATCATCACTGAGCTTGACACGTCCACGTTGAAATTCAGCAAACCAGCGATAAATTGTGGTTTTGGATGGGGCTTCATCACCAAATGCAGAAATCATCCGGTCAACACACTGTTTTTGTGTTAAACCACTTGGAAAGTCATAATAAATCATCGCTCTTGAATTTTCTCGGGTCAATTCCATTTTCTCAACGACTAAACAAGTTTGAACAAACAAGTTTAAAATCATTTTTTAAATAAATAAATGGTATTCGATTTTTAAAACCAAGGAGTTTTCAATTAAAAAGATTTTAATATGACAGAAACAGTGGAAATATTCCATTCCCGATACTTTTAGTGCAGCCTATGTAAGAAGCCTATGTCACCGGGGATAGTGTAGCTTCCCAACGGTGAACTTTTGAAATCGGTTCATTCGTTTTTAAGTTTATTCGTTACATACAAATCTTTCCTCTTTATTATAACAATAACAATTATTAGTATAGATGTAGAAAGATGTTAATATGTATACCTAATTTGAAATTTCGAAAACAACCGGTTTAACTAAATCTTCGTATTAATTCGACAGAACCTACCTTTTACCGTTCCTGTAGACAGACATAATCTCCGCTCTAGGATAATATCCCTTCGGAAATCTTTTGATACCTAAGTATTAGGCAGAAATCCCTCGAGCCTTCGTTACCTCGAAATACGCAAAGAGAAATAGCGAGTACGTAAACAATGTCAATATTTTATTACCATACTGCCGTTCCTAAGTTAACAGGAAATTGACACCAGCAAACATCAAGATAGAGAAAAGAAAATCGGCACATTGCGTGGCATTGTCGTTCCTAATATAAATATTTCTTTATTATTTAGAGCTGAAATCTTCTCGATCGTTGACACTGAAACACGAACATTTTTGCCAGTGAACCCAACAGTGCACGCGAATACATAGTATCGTACCCTGATACTACTAAAGCCCACTTAAAATATGAAAATATATTTTTAAATAAATATGAAGCGTCCAATAAATAAATAACTTACCTTGGGGATGATAAATATTAATTACGTAATAAATAAATATATTAATACCTAAGTAAATAAAATAAATGTTTATCTTTAAATATAAAAGCGAAAGGCGACTCACTCACTCATCACGAAATATCGAAAACCGCTTGACGTATAAAGATGAAATTTGGCAGGGAGGTTCCTCAAGTGACGTAAGTGCGCACTAAGAAAGGATTTTTTGAAATTCCACTCGGATAGGGGTAAAACGGGGGTTGAAAGTTTGTATGAAATGCCTACAGTTTGTAAATTGGACACGTGCAATTTTACATTTACGCTATTGATTTATAAAAAAATATGTATTTATTGGTTTTTGGAAATTCCACTCCTAAAGGGGTAAAACGGGGGTTGAAAATTTGTTTGAAATGCCTACAGTTTGTAAATTGGACATGTGCAGTTTTACATTTATGCTCTTGATTGATAAAAAGAATTCATTTACCAGGCCCCTCAGAAAGTATTGCGAAAAAAAGTTTTTATATATGGGAGACTGGCCAGTTATAATGTTTTTCGAAAATATGATTATTTATAAGTAAAAATAAGTAAGTTCCAATTTCAAAATTTCCCTCCACATTTTTTGCGAGTTAATTCAAAGTATTGTGTCTCACTGAAATATGGATCTGCGCCGGGAACATTTTAGAGCTATGATTTTATACGATTTCAAGTGTCGCCTGAAACCGGATGAATCGTACGATAGACTTCAAATGGCATTCATGGATGAAGGCCCTTCCAAGGCAACCGTGTATCGTTGGTATAACGAATTCAAGCGCGGTCGACCAACTTTGGGGGATGACGAAAGAAGCGGTCGCCCTTTGACGGCTGTTACCGAAGAAAACGTGCTAGCAGTGAAAAATTTAATCCAAGACAATAGGCGAATTACATATCAGGAGATTCAACACATATTGAAGATTGGATCGGGAAGCGTTCACGAGATTCTACACAGCCATCTTCGCGTGAGGAGGATAGTATCACGCTGGGTGCCGCACAACCTCACCGATGCTCAGAAGCAGGCCCGGGTGGAATGGTGCCGTGATATGCTTAACAAATTTGAAGCAGGCTCGTCTCGGCGTGTTTACGACATCGTTACAGGTGATGAGTCCTGGATTTATCAATACGACCCAGAAACCAAGCGCCAGTCGACTGTTTGGGTGTTTCAAAATGAGCCAACGCCTACCAAAGTGAAGCGATCTAGAAGCGGGGGTAAGATTTTGATCGCTAGCTTTTTTAATTTGACTGGCCACTTGGTATCAATTCCCTTACGGGATCAAAGAAGCATTAATGCCGAATGGTATACTACCAAATGTTTGCCAGAAGTTTTCTCTGTTATAAGCAACAAGCGACCAAACACAGGGCTCCGCGGGCTACTGCTCCACCACGACAATGCACCTGCGCACACCGCACTCAAAACGAGGGACTTCCTGGACAGCACGCCAGTCAAACTCCTGGGTCACCCTCCTTACAGCCCTGATCTAGCACCGTGTGACTTCTTTTTATTCCCAAAAATAAAAAATCAGCTCAAAGGGATACAATTTTCGTCGCCGGAAGATGCGCTGGCTGCGTTCGAGCAGGCTGTAAACGAGGTGTCTGCGGCGGACTGGAAAAAGTGTTTTGAAAACTGGTTTAGGCGCATGAATCTTTGTATAGAGGCTGGTGGAAAGTACTTTGAAAAGATTTAATAAAAATATATGTACGTATAGAACAATTTTTTTTAGTTTCGCAAAACTTTCTGAGTGTCCCACGTATTTATTGGTTTTTGGAAATGCCGCCCGTAATCAGTAAAAAGGTGGATTAAAGTTTGTATGAAATTTCTACAGTTCGTAAGTTGGACACGTGAAATTTTTGATTAACGTTGTTGGTTGATAAGAAGAATTCATGTATTTATTTGCTTTTGGAAATTCCACCCCTAAAGGGGTAAAAAAACGGGTTGAAAGTTTGTATGAAATTTTTATAGTTTGTAAATTGGAAACATGAAATTTTAGATTTACGCTCTTGGTTGCTAAAAAGAAACCATGTATTTATTGGTTTTTGAAAATTCTACCCCTAATGGGATAAAATAGGGGTTGAAACATTATGTGAAATTTCTTCTGTTTGGAAGGTAAAACATCTGAAATTGTTAGTTTACGCTCTTAGTTAATAAAAAACATTGAGCACTTTTTTTTGGAAATTCTGTCCCAAATTACTTAACCATTCATAAAATGTATCTCTCTCCTACTTGATCTATGCTGTGCCTGACATTTTCCATAATTGTGACTAATATAATTATTTCCCTACCAACTGTACAAATTATTGTACGCAATAAAGAATTGAGAATTGATATAATATGTCTATAAGTACTAACAAGCTTTACACAGGTTTTATTTCACGAATATAAAACAACGTGAGGCCCCACACGGTGCCAATAGAACATTCGAATATAAAAGCGTAGTTATGACCTAGTTCAATGTATAAAAGTTGCTGCGTAAACTTCCTTTCCGTACTTTTCATACGCTTCCCGGTTTTTATGCGAGTCTTCAATATGAATGTATATGAAATTGAAATACAGCAAAGTTGAAACCAGCACGTTGCACGCACGCAGCGTATAAAATTAATTTAATGTTGGATTTTTTCTCAACAAATCTACATAGCTTAACAAAAATTATTTAACCAAGTAAATGAAACAAAGAAGTTTAAAATTATACATTGAAAGGAATTAAATTAAACAATCTCAACTTCCAAAAGTCGCTTAATTACACTGTTCGAACTCAATTGACGTCTGACCTAAATCTGCATCTGAATGAGAACCCGGCTCAAGTCTTCCGACAAGTTTAGCACAATCGCAGCTCAATCTTAATAATTCCAATCTCGCAGTTTGAATGTAAAGAGGTGCACTGTAAGGATTAGAGTGGTGATTTCACAAAGTTTCCGCATTTGGCACACGGACCCGACGATACTAGACCCTCTGCGAACTGATCGGATCTTTAGCACTGCAGCGCCAAAAGCAATCAGCTCGTATTGTTCGCAGGTCCTCTTCTACAGTACATTTGATGAAATCAAAATTCGATTACAGATAATTTTCATTAAGGTTACACTAGTCGAAAATTCTTCCATACAAACGTAGTCTAGAGATTACTCCACTGTTTGACGAAGTACGTCCAAAATAAAAAAAAATATATCAATATGTCTCATCATTATCTAGACCTGTATGGAAAAAAATTGGAAAAAAAATCAAGATATGACCGTCGAAAGTTCCATATTTTAACTTTCAACACTAATTTTAACGCATTTTTGGCGGAAATAAATACCATAAGAAGAAGGAAAATTGAAAAACGGCCTCCATACAGGGATAGATTAGTAATTCAACAATGCAAACAATGTTATTTTATATATACATTTAGTTGTTTTTTCATGATATCTAGACTTCCAAAGGTCTGTTTATAAAATTTCGCGCGCTCGTTTTCGTCCTAAATCATCATCCATTTCGATACAAATTTGGAAAAGTGCTAATTCGTACGCGAACTAGCTTCTTACTGCTCATCACAGCATCTATTTCTTTCGCACGTGTTGTCGGATGAGATAGCATGCATTTTAACCCCGCGCACAAAATAGTTCGTGCCGTTATAAATAGGCTGACCAAACAATTTCGATATCGCATCCTGTGCCAAGATAAACGCCCAAAACGTTATAAATGTTGATCGATTTATTTTTAAAACTACAAAAATATTTTCACGGCGTCTTTCCGCAATCAATAGAAAACTCCCTCGGTCGAGATGACACAATCTTGAATAGGCAATAATGCATTCCGATCCCTGATCTATCTCATCCGACTCATAAAACTTTCGAAGTGGAGAGGACGACGCGGATTTACCAAGTTTTGCTAAGAATAGAACGCCGCTCTAGTTTCATCATACGTTACTGATCAGTCCTACTCTACTCAACCGAGCAGAACGGCCAACTGCGGAAACAAATAACGTGTTTTTATGACGCCTCACCTATAAATATTATACACTAGCTAGAATCTTATTTGATTTTATGGGACCATATAAATGTCTATTGGAAAAGGGAATCTAAAAAGTGATGGTCTTGCAAGTTTTTTTTGTACTTTTGATACTTTACCCGTCCTTCTCAAAGGCTCTAAAAGCTTGATGTGTTTATTCAAAATATGAAATGCAAAATGTCTTGTTACTGCAGCCACTTCGCAAAATATTTGAACCGGATTCCAGATTCTATTAAGACTGCCGCTCTGAATTCATTTCACATGATATAATTTAAACAATAGTGAGAGTTTCCACGGCTTTTTAATTCAATGAAAGAAATCCTGCGCTCATTCAGTCTACGTCCATCTCGTTAACCTTATTACCGAGTGTGGGTCCTGTATGCAGCCCTGCGGCGTAATACAGTCCTTATTGCACACATCCATGACCAGTGAGAGTGACCTACAAAAAAATATGAAGTTTCATTGCGAGTTGAAAGAAATGGAGCCGTACTTTTTTCTAAAAACTGAAATGCAAAAAATATTGAAGAGCCTAAAACATTGAGAGGGAATGCGGCAGATATAGAATAGGTGCATCTCAAAGGCACTTACAAAATTTTATTCATATGTTCAAAACCATAGACAATCATAACTATAGACAAACATAGCTAAAACCAATGTACCTGTAAAGCTAAAACAAAACCAACACATTCCATTATGAAAATGAAGCACAATCGGCTCAAACGGGTTTTAACGTTTATCGAAGCATCAATCAATCCGTTGAAATCAGAAGCTAGCGATGGAACGGTACTTGCTATAATTGTATCTAATTATTCTGAAGAGGCAATTATGTCCAAGGTTATACGCGACCTCGTTCCACTGGATGCTGCACAATCATATTTTGTATTTGCTATTGTTCCTCTGGGATTACTTTATAAATTGGATCCGTATGTTGTTGGGCGTGATGTTAGCTTTAACTATTTAGTAACTTGAAGTTATATTTTGTGCTGTGGGTATCATTTACTTGTATTTTATGTTTAACTATGGCTGTAGCTTGTTCTCTCTTAAGACATTTTTAGGGTTCCGTGGCCAAATGGCAAAAAACGGAACCCTTATTATGTCTGTCTGTTAGCCGGCCGTATGTCACAGCCACTTTTTTCCGAAACTATAAGAACTATGCTATTGAAACTTGATAAGTAGAAGTTTATTCTGTGAACCGCATTAAAATTTTCACACAAAAATAGAAAAAATACAATAAAGGAGAATGCTCATCGATGTATGGAATCCCGTACCAAGCTGCATCAAAATCAAACTTTGTTTTTTATAGACTACATTGACCATGTTAACTCCTACAAAACTTCTTTTTGAAAACAAAACCCGGGTTTCGGAGTTATTTCATAAAATCGAAAATAACCTAAAAACTAGGTATATTTTGTTCGACACTATCAACGTATTTTATTATAGACACGTTATACATGAACGTTATACTTATTTATTAAACAAAAGAAACCATTACTGGTTAGTCGATTCATCAAAAATCGATTCTATTGCATTCTACATCTTTATGACCGGCTGCTGTGAACGGCCAATTAACCATAGATAAAATAATAAATCGTATATTTTTTTTACAGTGGTCTTGACACTTTCAAAAATCAAGGTTACGTAAACCATATCATGTGATACGGAACGTCATTTATAGAGAGTAAAACCATATCCATACTTTTAAACTCAAAATTAAATTCCCTATTCAAAAATCAAATCCGTGACGCGTAATGTCGTAAAAAATTATGAAACTAATTACTATAAAATTATGGTCTTGATGCGTGAGACTTGTTGGTACCACTTTTGGTCATTCTCCTTTTGGGGGTTCCCCATACTTAGACCTTTTTTCATCAAACCCATACGTGTGGGGTATCTATGGATAGGTCTTTAAAAATGATATTGAGGTTTCTAGTATATTTTTTTTCTAAATTGAATAGTTTGCGCGAGAGACACTTCCAAAGTGGTAAAATGTGTTTCCCCCCCTCGGTAACTTCTAAAATAAGAGAATGATAAAACTAAAAAATAGATTTTGTAAATTACGCTGTAAACATCCACCGAACGAGATCTAGTAAGTAGTTTTTTTTAATACGTCATAAATCGTAAACCGCAATTTACCAAGTACGTTCGTGCACGAGTCCGACTCGCACTTGGCCGGTTTTATTTTCAACTCCTATTACAACTCTATTATTTTAAATTAGGTTGCATTCTTGTAATGCGGTGTTTTTAATAAATCACTCGCCGTCGTTATTATATTTTACATTGTATTCATAATTCAGACTTTACAAAAACCTTAAATCTTTTCAACTTCTTATCTTGCAGAAATAACAATGAAATTGTCATCGATCTTGTCTTTCCTTTCAAAGTAGAACCGTTAATATATGCTTCTATAGATAGAAAGGCACAATATATTTAATGCCGTATAAAATAAGTCAATGAGTGAGGGTCTCCGATAATATTCTACCCCTCTCTCCCTTTGTGTACGTAATGAAAATGGAGATTTATAGGGGGAGGTGTAAATTTCACACCTGCTTTCGATGTAGCGAAAACCATCGATGAAAAATTATGTGCAATATTGTAATTGTTTGAAACATTTTATAAAGCTTTGGGAATTGTTCAATATTATATCTACCAAAGTTAAAAATATACGCTAACCGAAAATTTTAAGAACAGGCAATCCTAAAATAATTAATTATCATCTACTTAACCTTATGTAATTAAACAAATATTAATTAAACGCAGAAACAAAGAAATGTTTTAATTTATTCTTTACACCTTACATTCTTTACGATTTTGTTTGCAAACACCAATTAAAAAAGTTTAATTTCCTTTGTTCCGCCGATGGAAATACGACTCTCCATCGACGAAGGCACGGATATAAAGCTAAAGCTATAGTTCTGTTGTGTTATATGGAAATAAATAAAGATTTATACGAAAAGTAAGAACTAACGTTAATGGCTTGAAGCTATATCAACATAAAACTATTCAGTGGCATCCAACAATGAAAACATAAGCAATTTGCAATCCTCGTTTTCGCATGTTCCACCTACCAAATCCACTTATAGGAAAAAAACTGCCAACTCGAACTTTATGCTTACTATTCTGAAATGAGAAATCATAGAAAAGCAAAGTATTGAATGTGTCTAGATGATTCTATTTTTATAATTTTGTCGACATATTATCGGTGACGAGATTGCGCGTAGGTAATAGATATAGTTCGAGACACTATCATCCATATAGCTGGTATAAGCCTGCATGTGACTGTTCGTTAGGGCGCCGAGATCGATCACGACTACAGAGAGCAAAATTTCATCAACTGCCTCCGACACCGTTTGTGTAACTTTCAATTCAGCAAAAGAAAAAATGCTTCATCGACTAACGGCTAGAATTATTTCGAGGTACTTTTTTGAGCAAATTAGAGTTAAGAGAGCTTCAGAACCGCGCTGGAGGACGAGTGAGGTGATAATTTACTGGCGATCTCCATAGGATCATCCGGATTATCGGCTCCAATAAATCTCCAAGCATTTTTATTGTTTACGCCATAGCAAAATCATATTTTATTCGACGCTAAATACCCTTCATAAATATATCGGCAACATTTGCTCTGCCATTTACGACATCTGCTTTGGAATTATCGAATATTGATCAAATTTTCGCTCGCGATAAATTCAACCGTTTAACTCGATTCCGTATCGATTTTTCTACAAGCTAATAATAACATTGTGGTTGTATGAATGTTGGTTGGTGATTTGATCTGGTTATACCGAATAAATTTCAATAGATTAATGAAACAGGAACATCAAAGAGTGATCAGTCATCGTTAGACGCCGATCGGTAATGTCCGGAACTTGGCTCCGATTAGATTGTCTTCCGGACTTTCCAACTAACAAGTAGTTGTAGCAAACTGTCCGAACTCCGTCGCAACTGAATGGATGCTCTTGTATTAATATCCTGTTTAATAGCGACGCTCGACACAATTCCGAGGCTGAGAGCCCTCTCTACCTGAACGAGCGATATTTACATATTGAACAAGACTTATGAATCTTATGAATCAGAAGAACGGCATACAACTGGATGAAATCATATTTGTCTGACAGAATACAATCTGTGGAAGTAACGAATTATAATGACAAAACTAAAACGTTAGAATCATTCCAATCTTCGTTTATGTTTAATAGATATGGCGTGCCACAGAGCAGTATTTTGGGACCGCCAATGTTTTTGCTATACATAAACGATTTCCCAGAAATTATTAGTCATAAATGTGTACTGTTTGCCGACGATACTACAATCATAATCAAAGGACATGATAAAAGTTCGTACGAACAAGAAATAAATATTGCTCTTCAACGAACTATAGAGTGGCTAGAGACTAATAATTTAAAAGTTAATATCAATAAAACAAAATTTATGCAATTTCACACTTATCGATCAAAACCATTGGACCTAAATATATCTTATAAAGGGGATGCCCTGGTAGAAACTGACTCTGTTAAGTTTCTTGGAATAAATTTAGATAAATTTTGCTCGTGGAAAAATCATATAAATGACATTTGTGCAAAAATAAATAAATTCATATACCCTTTGAGGCGTATTAGCTGCGAGGTATCTAGAAGTGCCGCAATAACGGCTTTCCATGGCTATATAACCTCCACTCTAAGGTATGGTATTATCCTGTGGGGTCGTTGTGTGGAGATTGATCAAGCATTCGTAATGCAAAAAAAGTGTCTGAGAGCTATATTTGGGTTGAAGCAAATAGAGTCATGTCGTCCATTCTTTAGGAAATATAAAATACTAACTCTTCCGTGTATTTATATATTAGAATCCTGTATATTTGTTTTCAAACTTAAGAGACTTTTTCAGCAGGCGACGAACTACTATGCCCCTCGATCTATGTATACTAATAAGTTATTTCAACCGAGGACAAATCTCACATTAACAAGTAATAACAGCTACATTATGTGCATAAAATTGTATAACAAAATACCTAATTCTATAAAAACGCTACCATTTTCTAGATTTAAAAATAATTTGACGAGGTTTCTAATTGAAAAATGCTTTTATAGTGTGCATGAGTTTCTGGATTATAAATTGTAAGTTTTTTTTTTTTGTAAATTGCACGGTGATTTTAATTAAGATTGTTATTATTTTGTCATTGGTTTTATTATTGTGTGGCGAATTTCGCCCATTAATGACATGATTGTTATTGACACTTATAATTGTTATCTTTGGTATTATTTTTTTATTTTTTATTATGATTGTTATTATTTTGTCATTGGTTTTTATTATTGTGTGGCGAATTTCGCCCATTAATGACATGATTATTATTGACACTTGTGATTATTATCTTTATTTTTTTTATTTTTTTATTATGATTGTTTTGTGTTTGCTTATTATTATTTTGTGGTGAATCTATCCCATTATTGACATTATTATTATTGACACATCTTTATATCTTTTTTTCATATTATATTGACATTTACTTAATTCAATAATACATTTTAATGGGCTTATCTGTTTAGTGAATGCATGATTGTGATCAATAACATTTTTTTTACTTAAATGTGTCACTCTATTTTATATTTGCACGCCGAAATTAAAGGCAGAATAAGAGAACAATTTTGTACATTTTACCAACCTCCTGTACCTTATTTATGCAATTTTTTTTTTTTTTCATTCATTTGTTAATAATATTTATGTACGCATTTATCGACAAATGAATTACGTGTTTTCTTAATGATTTCAGAAAAATATAAAATTAGCAGGTTCACAGTCCCATGAGCATATGGTCTGCTGTATTGTTTTAACTATTGTTTTCGCTAATGGGACTGTTAACATGTTTAAGAGCCAGTAAGTAACTACTGACGCCATAATAAGTATTCAGGGTTTCCATTGCTTGATATCATCTCAATGAGCCGGTTGGTGAAATGGTAAGTAATTAGTGATTTTAAAACAAATAGGTATTACGTACACCAACATCCAAATGAATAAAAATAAGTGCAGATTATCCGACCATAAATTAACCGAACATTCCAAAAAAAGAATATAAATCCTTCAGCAGTTATATACCTTAACCAAATCTCATATTTTATTAACAATTATTAACGCCAGCTTAATTAATTTATTGTTCATCTCGTTTTATGCGTTGAATGAAAACGATGCCGTTAAAAACAAATACAGCAGAGCGGCTTAATGATGTAATATTTTATGTGAGCTTAGCTTTTATTTCATGAACCCTTGCATTCGTTTCAGAGATAACAAGTCGGAGCCGGCGACGGCGGCGGCGACGTGCGCCATCGAGGCGCGCAAATATCCATCTCGGATGTAATTGAAAAGCTCGCTACAATAAAAGACTGAGGGTGACACGGCCCGATTTGGAACCGTACACACGAGCCTACCATGTCAAAAGCCCACGTTTCTTTTCAACAATTTGACTTAAATGTAAACCAGCTAACATTTTCTGCGATACAAGTTCGAGATTGCGTTAAGAAGTCCCATTTACTTAATTATTTTGTAGCAGTTACAAGTTTAATGGGACTGTTAACTTCTTTATTTGCTCAAGTACCATAAAATACTACCGTGTACAATTTCCTATAACTTTCTTTAAGTAAATGATGAATGTACTCATAAATTGTGCATTATGTAGACGCATTAATTTCAAATGATGCAGACTTACGACAATATTAGTAACAGCGTCCTTACCTATAAATATATCATACACAAGAGCATAACCTTTAACTAGATACCATTTTATTACAAAACTGAAATTATAAAAATTATATTAATCCCGCTGTCTACGAAACAAATTTCAATTTACTCGCTCACGAAAACAGTAACAGCAGAATTTATAGTTTGCTGACAACGCTGTCAGAAAATCCTACGCAATATGATAAAATGTTTTAATAGAAACAGATGAAATATTATACGAAATCCACTCCCGTCCCGCTGGATAATCGAAAGGTACGCAAAGCGGAAGAGAGGATCAGTCGCGGGCTCGCAGGTATGGTTATGGATTGAAAAAATGAACGCAACGTTTGATGAAAAACAGCTACACACATGTTTCGCGCGTCACTGGCTACGCGCGTAGCCTCGTAGCAACGTAGCAAGTAGCGAGTGCTGCGTGCTGCGACTACGCGGCCGGCCGCCCTCTAGTTATTTTTATTTACAAGCTTTTATTTAACTTGCAATGTAGTTAGTGCGAGTCAAATCTTGCAATTGTAGATATATTAATGCAGTTATCCTCCACCGATTCAGATGAAATTTTGCATACACGTTTAGTTTGAACGACAATGCATTGTTAGCTAAGTGACGTACGTTCTAAATCCAATATGGCGGACGGCTCAAGATGGTGGACTAGTAATTTTTTTTGCACTACCATGATATGGATGTCAAATGAAAGGGTTTGCTGAGAAGAATACGAAAAAAGCTTGTTTTATAAAAATAGTTTTTTAATGAATATTTTTTTTTTATAAAAATACCATCAATTTTGATCAAATAAAAAATCATGTGGATTTAACAATTTTACTAACGCCCACTTAGATTTTATATGTTACAACTTGGTGCCTTTGAAATAAGTTTATTACCAATTTATAAATTTTATCTAGATCATCATCAATCAATATCATCAATACAAATAATAAATCTGTAGAAAAATCGTTTTTGTACATAGAAAATATTTCCAAAAAAAATAGCCAGGGTTTTAAAGTAGAACCAACAGAACCCATTTCTAGCATTTTTGGATTTTTTTGTCTGTTTATTTGTGCACGCATCACGTAAAATGCACGAAACCAATGTAGATAACTTGTATACACAAAAATTGTGCGTAACTTGAAGTATCGCTAAGTTTTTGTTTCATTGCAATCGGTTTACTCTATCAAAAGTTAAATGAATTTAAAGTTTTCAAGAAGTAAAATATAGCAACATACGCAATTCAGATACTCGGAATATTGTACTCCATATTCGATAGATGGCGTTGTGCATTATGTTCACCGATATCTTCGTCAATTGTGGACCGATATTGTTTTTTTTTTTCGTTTGGATGTGTATTTTCCCAAATTGGGTTCATTTTAGTTTGATGAAGATCTGGTGTAGAACTTCGGAGATATACAATAGAACTCTTCAATAAATTACGGCAAATCTCTCGGGAATGCTGCAATCGCATGTCTGTTTATTGTTTATACCATTTCGTAACATAACATCACGCCATTATGCTCTAAAAGGGTACGCAGATGTGTACAGTTCACCTTAGTACACCCTCATTTCACCGGTTATGTTCAAGTTTCATGATATTCCAGTAATCTATTCTGGCATTATAGGTACCTTAGTAAAGAAGTCGCCTACTAGGTACAACTAAAAAGTGAAAATTAAAAAATCTTTCAAAATGTAGTGTTTTTACAAAGTAAAAAATAACTTTCATTTTAGAAGTAACGAAAAAAATTGGTACCTATCAAAGACACCGACCCAAAAATTAGTGGGTCATAATTAGTGAATTGGAATTTACGTCTAGCAACACAAGATCCAGTGGAACCGGATTTAGCCCAAAACTAATCCGTACATAGAGCTGATGGGTGCACAAGCGGATTAACTCGTGTTAACTAGGTTGCAAGCATGTAACAAAGCAACTAAATTTTAGACAATACAGAGGGAGGAAGCCAGCTTATCTGGCACTGGCAGCCTGAACTGGGGCGACCAAGTCGAGCACAAGCCATTGACGTCACGAGTCTGATTCGGTAACCTCTCTCTGAATAATTTTCATGTAAATATTTAGTAAAACAATCATTTTGTGACTCGGGTCTACATAATTCTTGGAATCGTGTTTGCTCTAATAATTTTCTTCGTTAGTCAATTAGTGAGTGGCTTTAACAAAGGCATTATCTATTAATTTGGGAATCTTATTCACGAATTTAGGGGTCAATTTGATAAATGCGATGAACAGTCTTGAAAGGCCTGAAGGTTCTCTGCTCAGTCATCTACAAGCTACCCTCACTCACTTAACATACGAATAGAAGTGCACCGTAATGCAATACGTTACAGCGATACGAGGCGAATGATCCCGAGCCGTCCGATCACGATGCGTAAATATTGGATTCGCGTTTGATCTGGAACAAATCAGTTGCTATCGGCCGTAAACGTCATCTTCACAATGATCAATCGTTGCTCTGACCTGCTTACAAATGTAACCAATATCCCTTCTTGTATGCGGATACATCCACCTAATACGACAAAAAACGCATTACTGAAATACACATTCGATATGGGTACTTGTAAGGTTTGTAGATAAGTATACTATTACAATATTAAGTTGAGCAAACTAGATGGTCGAGATGACCGAGGTATGTGTGAACAGTGCGGGCGAAGATGAATATTGGTTTCCGATTGGACCTTTTAAATATGTATTAAGATGTTTTTCGGACTGGGCTTACCATAGGATAAATTTGCAGACTAATATAATTATCTTAAAATAAAAGCAACCCTTAAAGCCATTTTAGTAGGTCGACAATGGAGCTCTATACCTAACTCAGTTTACAAATTACGAAAGGTCAATACTAATATTTCTTGTTGCGAACAAATTTTGAAATGGAGAACGAAAATGCTATTTTTCGGCGGAGCATCGAGCGGCTTTCGGCTCGACACTCCATTAGGGAAGTGTTCATTAAATTACGCGATTGCCAGTGAGCCAGCAGCGTCCAGTTTGTCGAGCAGATTGCACTGACGATGGCATTTCCTACAAAATCAGCAAAAACCTACTCCGAAAATTATCCCAGTTTTTGCTGAAGCTAATTGAAAATAAACGTTCAAAATAAGTACCGATTTAACGTTATAACTTTGTTTTTTACAGCTAATTAACCAAATAAAGTAGAAGCAATATTAATAAATATATCCCAATAGACTTGTTAGTGGCGACCTATTGAGCAAGACATCTGAATAATAATTTAAGATAATATTTCAACACGGTACCACTAATAATTGAGATCTCTATTTAACTATTGGTACATAATTAATGTGTTTCTATTAACTCGAAACATATATCGCTCTCACGAACATACAATCGATAATTCTTGCGTACGTGAGTCTTCGTCATTAAGTTCTCCAATGAAATAACGCAGAATATCGACATTTCATAGGAATCTGTATTTGCGATTCTACAACATAAAACAGAGGAGAAATTCAAATAGAAGAGACTGGTGTGAGGGTCTCTTAACTATTTAATTACCTGCATGAATAGGTATTAACTTTTAATTCTGCGTCATCAATCGTAAAAAACTTGAGGATCGAAGTTATGGCAGCATACTGCATCGAGTGGATACGTATCTCTCAGTAATCGGCACAAGCGACTTGTAGCAACAAATCAAAGCAGAATACTACTTTTATAACATTGCCTACGATTTACTAAATCTTCATCCTCTTTTAAGCGAAATGAATGCGCATTCAGAAGCTATGTAAACGAAGCGGACTAAAATAATCATCCATGTCAATACAGAATTTTTTATTGTTATTTATTGATGCCGACTTCGCTACTCTAAGAAATGTCCTACCAATATATGCTTCAGAATAATATGATATTTTTGCCATAATATGTTCTTATACTTACCGATAGATACATAGTAAATTCTTTGGTATGCGTATCAAGGGTGAAAATGATACAATAATGTACTGTAACTTGCTGGTCCAGGTCACCTGGCTTTAGGTGTATTTGGCAGGCTGCCAAGACTTCGAAGATCCTGATTTATAGCTCCCATGTTACGACTAGTTTAGACCAATTCACATGGAAATACTTGTATCCATAGTAGAGCTCAGACGCATAATTAAATTATGAAGTTAATATGGACATCGTAAATAAGATATATTATTTTTAATTTTGCAAATAGATGACCGATTTATTTATTTACTTTAATTTTAAAGGGTGGATATCAAATACATTGCCCAACTAAAGTTAAAAAGAATCTATTTAAAATCAAATTAAAACGTCCTTTGACCTGGTGAGGGCCGCAGGAGTCCTCTGGATGTAAGAAGCACAGGGCTGCTAGATGTGATGACGCTTGGAAGAGGCGAAATTTCAATGAGAGGAGGAAATTTTCCGGCAAAAACGATGACAATGATGATGAAATAGGTCAGATTTAAAATATACTGTTCTAGCTTCTGCCAGCGGCTGCGCTCGCGTGATAAGATTTTTGTTATCCCGATGGAACATTATTACGGCATAAAAGTAACCTTTGTGCTATTCCAGACTATAATCTATCACTGTGCCAAATTTCATGCCGATCCGTTTAGCCGTTCTGGCGTGATTGAGTAACAAACATACATCCATCCATCCAAACATTCGCATTTATAATATTAGTAAGAAGTAAGATAGAAACCGACTTATACTTCCGTGAATTATCTATATGAATATCTTAAATATTTGTCCCGTGTTTCCTCATCGACTTGATTCCTTCGCATATCGCTCTGTCTTCTGCTGAGTCGGGTAAAATAACTGTCACATATAATACGGATTACAGTCATACCCGCCCAGAATAATATAGTTGTCCAACACATAAACCTGTAATAATTAGGGTAGCTTGATAGGTGATCCATTTTATTAGTGCCAAGAATAAAACTAATGACGAAGAAGAAAAATAAAATATGATGTTGTCGACGTTGTCGTAAACAAACCCGCAGGCTTATTACTTATCTTTTGCAAGAGCAAAACGATAGCGATCAAACGCTTTATGTCATAAAAGTCTGAATTACCTGCAGTGTAGATATGGTAGGTCCGACACAATCGTTTGCTAATCGCTCGCTATTTGTCAAATGCACTTATTTAAAAAAAACCGCCAACAGATCTAAAACTTCTGTATTGAAAAGCAATTATTGCGCAAAAATCGCTATCGTTTTGCTCTTGCAAAAGATACTTATTATGCCTGCCGGTTAGGGGCAAAGGAATTATCCCACTTAATTTAATATAGCAGCAGAAAGACGTCCACTGATGGACATAAGCCTCCTCCAGGCGTCGACACATTGACCAATCCCGTGGACATCCTGCATCCAGCGGATTCCTGCAACCTTAACCAGGTCATCGGTCCACCTACTGGAAGGCCTTCCAACGCATCATCTTCCGGTTCGCGGTCGTCATTCCAGAACTTTCCGGCCCCATCGGCCATCCGTTCTACGAGCAATGTGTCCTGCACATAGCCACTTAAGTTACACAATTCTTCGGTGACTTTAACCTTTCTGATAAGGCCCGTTGCGAGCGACTACGTCTTGGTCCCATAGGTCACTGGCAACACACACTAGTCATAGACTTTTGTCTTTAGACACTGCGGTAAAAATGCCAAAAATGCCAATAATTAGATTGGATCTTATTAATTATTTCTGCTGACGGATCTTATTAATTATTTCTGCGGACGGAGAATTAGTAGGTTTTATAGATGAGGATTTTACTCTGTTTACAACATACCTAAATACTGACAAAATTAGACTTATTAATTGATTAATATGACGTAATTAAATTCATTGAAGATGAAAAAACCCATCTATATAGGTGCTGCATTAAACGAAGTTTAATATTGTCTGTTTAAAACAGACCATATCGCTCAACTTGCAAATATTCGGTTCAGGAAAATTTGCGATGGCACAAAAATAGGGCCATGAAAAAAACAGCGTCACCATTTTTCGTATAAACCTTGATTATCCTTCATGATGACACCGACAAGGTCCGCCGGTTACCAAGCTATTTGCGTTGGATCCATCTGCGTCAACACATTATCCCAAAATTTTACCCTTTACTTGAAATACATGACGTTTACCCTGGGAAGCTTTCACACGTTCATCAATTTGATTCAGAGGAATATTATTTTAAAATCGAATAAATTATGTAACGGTTCGACCGATATCGGCTAAATGTATTTCAATAGGTATATACTAAACTAGATGACCCCCGGGGCTTCGCTCTCGTCAACTGGCTACCCTGCCTACCCTACCCTACCTACCTACCTAATAATTTATATGTATCATCAATAGTTTACTCAGCGCACGCCAAAGAATTAATTTTACAGGCAACATTTTGCTGCTTTGAGTTACATTCTAGGATCTCTATTTTTTTTTTAAATATATTATAGTTTATGACACTCAGGAATAATGTAGCTTTCTACTGGTGAAAGAATTTTCAAAATCGGTTCAGTAGATCCAGAGATTACCCCCAACAACGTCACAGACTCACAAACTTTATCTCTTTATACTGTTACAAGATAGGGCAGCGCCATCTAGTGACGAGTAGAAGAACTAAATAGTAACTAGTGGCGCCATCTAGTATCGAATAGCGGAACTAATGTTCTCGAAAGTTCGTGTCGTGTAGAATTTTCCAGAATGTTCGAACCGAACATTCTGGAAGTTTCTAGTCGCTTCGAGAACGATGAGTTCAAAAGTCGATTGTTCTGGAAGATTCTCGAAGTACCTAGAACAGTATGGAACGTTCTAGAAATATCTGCCGGGCTATAAAAAGAGCGGTCGGGTTCGTCGTGGGTCAGTTTCGATTGAGAAGCGATACAGAGCGATCAAAGCGGAAAATAGTGCGAAGTAATAGAATTGTTTAAGAAGTGTTTTTGTAATAAACAGTGATTAATTGAAGTCTGCCGTTTAAATAATTTATCCCTGAACCCCAGCTCGTAACAAATTGGTGTCAGAAGTGCGGGATAAATTATGCCGGTTCTACCGAAGGAAGAAACGGAAGGGATGCGCACCAGGAGTCAGCGCCAGCAAGACGTAGACCAAAGGCGCATTGGAGACGCTCCTTCACCGTCATCAGGTGGACATGGAGATTCCGCGGCTGCAGCGGAACCAGCTCAATCGTCGGCGTCGCCTGACTTAGCCGCCCTTATGGCATTCATGCAAGAGCAGGCTCGCCGTCAGGAGGAGCAGGCTCGCCGTCAGGAGGAGCAAGCTCGCCGCATGGAGGAGCAGATGCAGCGCGACAAGGAGGAGCAGGCTCGCCGTCAGGAGGAGCAGGCTCGCCGTCAGGAGGAGCAAGCTCGCCGCATGGAGGAGCAGATGCAGCGTGACAGGGAAGAACAGGCTCGCCGTCAGGAGGAGCAGCTCTTGGTGATTAAGGATCTCCGCGGAGCCATTGGTAAGGAGATGAAAGAGGTAAAGGACCAGATCCAGCAACACGAGACCCCCATCGTCGAAATGGAGAAGTCAATACGTGGCCTCAAGTCTGGAGATGGGATCGTGGCAGCTGCGGTAGTGGCACCTTCGCCTCGTGGTTTTAAAGTACCACCTTTCGATGGCTCTTCGTCATGGTCCGCCTACAAGATTCAGTTTGAGGCCGTGATGAAATAGAATGGGTGGACTAACGAACAGGCTTTGACTGCTCTAACCTTGGGTCTTCGCGACCAGGCCTTGACTGTGTTAGAGGCGCTGGGACAAGACGTCACTTTCGAGAAGCTTCTGGAAGCATTAGAAGCTAGATACGGCGACGCGCACCTGGAACATGTGTTTCGGGCCCAGCTGAAAGACCGATCGCAACGAGTTGGTGAAACTCTTCAGCAGTGGGCTCTTGAAGTGGAGAAACTGGTCCGGAAGGCTTACCAGTCGTCACCTGTGCTAATCAACGGGAACCTCGTACAGGCCTTCACGGATGGGATCCGCGACCTGGAGGTTAGGGCTGCCGTAAGGCTAGGTCATTTCAAGGACCTCAAGGACGCTCTAGCCCACGCTTTGGAGGTGGAGGCAGTTCGACGGGGCGATCGAACTCACCGAATCAGGGAGGTTGCGACTTCACCCCGATGCTATGGCTGCGGAGAAAGAGGCCACATCCGATTGAGCTGCCCGAAGCGAAGGCCCCCCCACGTTGGTAGGCAGTCGCCAGTGGAAGGATCACCTGATGTCCCTGCTGGGCAACAGCAGCAGGGAAACGAGTAGATGCCAGGACTAAGGGGCGGGTGCTGGCTGGTGATGGAAGAGCCCCAAGGATCTCGATCTCACAATCCTGTGACGGGAACAGCCTGATCATCGAGGGCGAAATTAACAGAACACCATGCAAGCTGACATTGGATACTGGGGCTTCTCGGACTGTTGTCAGTGTCCAACTAGCAAGAAGGTTTCTTGGGAACTTCTTCGGGAACCATGAAGGTGTACATCTGAGAACAGCTACCGGTCAGCACATAACCGTCCGAGGTGAGAAGGTGGTGGAAATGAAGTTAGGGAATAAAGTTTACCGGCACAATGTTATCGTGGCTGACATAGTTGACGACTGCATTCTGGGTCTAGACTTCATGAGGAAACATCAGTGTGAGATTGACGTTTATCAAGGAGTGTTGAAGTGTGGCTCAGAAGAAGTCTTCATGGAAGGTGCATCATCGGGGAAGGTGTACTGCCTGGAAAAGGTTACTCTTCAACCAAGGTCAGAAACAATCGTACCAGTTTGTCTACCAAGAAATTCTGGTCGGGAAAACCGATGTGTACTTATAGAAGGTTTAGATAACGATGCTTCATGGAAAATTGCACGCACATTGGTGAGGGGTACTAGTGTTTCATCGGTACGTGCACTCAACACAAGTGACCAGGACCTGGTGCTCAAGAAAGGAACAATTTTAGGCACTTGTGAAGGAGTGGTTTGGATGCGTAGATGCCACGAACAACCTACCAACGCCAAAGTTCAAAGTACAAGATTCGATGTGTCATCGCTTTTGAAGGACTGCCAGAATAATCTGTCGGAAGAAGAAGAGAACAAGGTTAAGAAGATGTTGAACAGGTTCGCCGACATTTTCTCAACAAATGATGCCGACATAGGGAAGACCGCGTTAGTTCAACACAGAATAAATACAGGAAATGAGGTACCAATCCGCCAGCGACCAAGACGTGTGCCAGTGGCACGGGAACGTGAAGTTGACGACATGGTCAAGGGTATGGTGAAAGATGGCGTGATTGAACCTTCATCCAGCCCATGGTGTTCACCGGTAGTGCTGGTGAAGAAGAAGGACGGTAGCATGCGATTCTGTGTGGACTATCGCCGTCTAAACGACATTACGAAGAAGGACAGTTATCCGTTGCCGAGGATCGACGACACGCTGGATACGCTAACAGGAATGAAGTGGTTTTCCACCCTAGATCTGAAGAGTGGCTACTGGCAGGTCCAAATAGACCCTAGGGATAAAGAAAAGACAGCGTTCTCTACAGGCAAAGGATTGTGGCAATTCAATGTTATGCCATTTGGACTGTGTAATGCTCCTGCCACCTTTGAGAGATTGATGGAGCGGGTACTTACTGGGCTGATTGGTGACGCCTGCCTTGTTTACTTGGATGACATTATAATCGTGGGACGGACGTTTGAAGATCACCTCCGCAATTTGGAACGTGTGCTGTCAAAGATACGAGGAGCCAATCTAAAGCTAAGTCCAAAGAAGTGCGCGTTGTTCAGGCGGCAAGTGAACTTTTTAGGACATGTGGTTTCCGAAGAAGGTATTCAAACGGACCCGGATAAGCTCGTTGCCGTCAAGGATTGGCCAGTTCCGGAGAACAAAACGCAAGTCAGGGCATTTCTCGGTTTGTGCTCCTACTATCGGCGGTTTGTGAAGAGCTTTGCTGACATTGCCCGACCTCTTTATAAGCTAACTGAAGACAAGATACAGTTCTGCTGGAATGAGAGCTGTGACGTTGCATTTCAGAAGCTGAAGGAACATCTGTGCAATGCACCCATCCTAGGCTATCCTGACAATGAAAATGAATTCATAGTTGACACAGATGCCAGCAATACTGGAATTGGTGGGGTATTGTCTCAACGAAAAGGAGATCATGAGGTTGTAATTGCGTACTTCAGCAAAGCCTTATCCAAACCTGAGAGGAACTACTGTGTCACGCGAAGGGAGCTTCTAGCTGTAGTAAAAACATTGCAGCATTTCAATAAATATTTGTTGGGGCGGAAATTTCTCCTGCGAACGGACCACGCTGCTTTGAAATGGCTACTGCAATTTAAGAACCCGGAAGGACAGGTAGCAAGATGGATTGAGCTACTGCAAGAGTTTGATTTCGTAATTCAACATCGTAGCGGAACGTCGCACGGTAATGCTGATGCCCTCTCGCGAAGACCGTGTCCAGACCACTGTAAACATTGTGCGAGACAAGAAGCTAAGCAGGTAACGCTAGTGCGGGTTTTGAGGACGGATCTTAGCGAAGAGTGGAAGGCAACCTTGCAGAGCGCTCAACAAGAAGACAGAGACCTAAAACCGATCCTTGAATGGAAGAAATCAGGTGCTCCTAGGCCTCACTGGAGTGATGTCGCAGCAACCAGTTCCATCACCAAGAGTTATTGGGCACAGTGGGAAAGCTTGGTTATCCAGGATGGAGTTCTGTGCCGGAAATGGGAGAACGCTCGCGGTGACCAGTGTCATCTACAAATGGTCGTACCTAAAGTTAAGGTGCCGGAGATCCTAAAGCTCTACCACAATGGATGTTCAGGGGGTCACATGGGAGTTAAGAGGACTTTAATCAAGATCCGAGAACGATTTTACTGGATCCATTGCCGAGAGGACGTTGAGGAATGGTGCCGCAAATGCACAAGTTGTGCGGCTGTGAAAGGACCACAAACTCGTAGCAGAGGGGCACTAAAGGTTTACAATGTTGGTGCACCATGGGAACGTATAGCATTAGATGTTGCTGGGCCATTTCCGGAAAGCCAAAGCGGGAACAAGTACTTCTTGGTCGTCATGGACTACTTCACAAAATGGCCGGAAGTGTTTGCAATCCCCAATCAAGAAGCGGTTACGGTGGCTGATAAGTTAGTTCACGAAGTGTTTTGTCGGTTTGGGGTACCCTTGGAAATTCACAGTGATCAAGGCCGGAACTTCGAGTCAGAAGTGTTCAAGGAGACGTGTCGTGTGATGGGTGCTCACAAAACCAGAACTACTGCTTATCATCCGCAATCAGACGGGATGGTTGAACGATTCAACCAATCGCTGGAGAGGTATCTGGCAAAGGTTGTGGAAACCAGACAGAAGGATTGGGACAAACACATTAAACCATTTCTCATGGCATATCGGAGTGCTGTTCATGAAAGTACAGCAGTAACACCAGCTTTTGCTAATTTCGGAAGAGAACTTCGATTACCTGCAGATCTAATCACCGGTACCCCACCTGATTCTCCACGCAATGTAACAGATTATGCGAATGAACTACGGAATAGGATGAATAATGTATATGAGCACATCAGACAGACAGGTCAGCAGATGTCTGATAGGATGAAGACTCGCTACGATCGGAAGGCGAACAATAAGGGCTTCGATGAAGGATCTCTGGTATGGTTACATAACCCGGTACGCAGCAAAGGAAAATCGCCTAAATTGCAAGCCAAATGGGATGGACCATATCGCGTAGTTACCAAGATCAATGACGTCACCTACCGAATTCAAAAGGGACCACGAGGTGCATCGAAGGTCATTCATGTGGATCGGTTGGCCCGTTATCATGGGTCTAACAATGCTCGGGACGAGCATGTCTAAGAAGGAGGCAATGTTACAAGATAGGGCAGCGCCATCTAGTGACGAGTAGAAGAACTAAATAGTAACTAGTGGCGCCATCTAGTATCGAATAGCGGAACTAATGTTCTCGAAAGTTCGTGTCGTGTAGAATTTTCCAGAATGTTCGAACCGAACATTCTGGAAGTTTCTAGTCGCTTCGAGAACGATGAGTTCAAAAGTCGATTGTTCTGGAAGATTCTCGAAGTACCTAGAACAGTATGGAACGTTCTAGAAATATCTGCCGGGCTATAAAAAGAGCGGTCGGGTTCGTCGTGGGTCAGTTTCGATTGAGAAGCGATACAGAGCGATCAAAGCGGAAAATAGTGCGAAGTAATAGAATTGTTTAAGAAGTGTTTTTGTAATAAACAGTGATTAATTGAAGTCTGCCGTTTAAATAATTTATCCCTGAACCCCAGCTCGTAACAATACTATTAGTATAGATATATGCTGAAAGCTATTTAAGTAACTTCGAATTATAGATTCATCCATCAGGTTAAAAATGGATGTCTGCAAAAGCACGGAAGGCCGTTAATAGGCGATAGGACAGTCGCCAATGTCCACCTTAACTCCGGCTCCAATCCATTTATCCAATGAAAGTATCACGCCAAGATTGATGGGGTGGATACTCAGCAACGGCAAACAGAGTGCTCCAATTGATTATACACATACATCCTGCAAACACATAACCCAACAATATAGTGGGAATTATTCGTTGATGTCTGGATGAACAAGAATTACTAGTCTGTGATAATTTGATAAACTAAAAATCTACGTTCCTCCCAATGACAAGTCAAACAAAAATTTCCACCTAACATAATGATAAAAAACATACCAACAGCATATACCTAAATAGAACAAAGAGACTAGGATGAATGATTTTTTTATATTCGTTATAGAATTGGAACGAAATAAACTACATGAACATTTTTATATTCTTTTCATAGCTCAATTCAGTGAAAGCCTCTGGTGAAATCCGAGCGATGAATAAATGGTACTGTGCTCCTATGAATGTGTACCATTTTACAGAATTTAGACTGGATAAACTGACATGCTTGCGGGATCGGAATAACTTGATAACAGCTTACCTGGTATGCCCTATATACCTAGTACGATACCTGTTCCTAAAATTAATAGGATTTGGCGTGGATGTGCCTGTATTTATGTATGAGGAATGTACAGCTATTACACACCGTGCTTTCGTTTCCGTTCGTTTTATTTTGAGTTGTTAGAAAGCCGTGGAATTTTGAAATGAAAGGAATCAGCTTACGTGACGCGGGCGCAAAAGGGCACCCGTAGTCCCGTGCCGCTGCGAGCTGTAAAACGAGAAACAAATTCACAGGCAATCTCATGCCCCAATTAATATTTTGCTACTGCCGGAGCTGAACGGACTGGCGTTTATTTATTTGTTTAAATCATAACTATTTCACTAGTTAGGGCCTTCTCGCGCGAAAAACTCACTTACCAATTTTAATTGCGTTCACTAGAACGGAACGTCAGAAATATTTAACGTGGATATAATTAGATACGTATGATTAATTCTTATTGTTTGTTTTGAAACGTGTCTTTAAATCTTTGTCAGTAATGAAATATACGAAAGTTCAAATATATTGCGAAGTTAAAGACGGTTTGTTTGCTATATTATACGGCTACTGCGACAGAAACAGATCTGTAGTTTGTTATTTTATCAAATAAAACAGCAGAAACGAGGAAACTTCGTGATTTAACTTCCTGATAAATGATTCTTATTAACCTTCAGCGAGATCGCGAGGGTGACATTTATCTTTACGAAACTTTTAGTCAGTTTATATAAATGTATAAAACGAGGCAAATATTTTCTAACGGAGAATTAATTTGCAAAAATACGCAGAGAACGACGACAGTTTGATTAATAAACAAAATAATGTTTGGCTTGACTGGACTTTCCTTTGTAAAGTATTGATTTAAGCGCTACCCCGTTCTTTTTCTAGATACCTAAAAAAGGCGCTTTGAAACGAACGTTAACGTAACTACCCGTCATAAGAACTATTTAGGCCAGTCATTGAAAACATCGTAGATCGCAAAAAATTGCACTGTAGATACTGATTTTTTCGAAGAACCAAGAATTTTCAATTTTAGGCTAACAATATCTTAAAGGTGCATCTATAGTTAAAACAATTACAACAAATTGAGTGCAACCGAAGTTCTGTAGGTCCAATAGTTTAAAATTCTAGTTTTAGACGTCGCCCGAGCAGGATATCGGCTCAAATGCAGAGGATGGAAATGCTCCAGTACTGAAACGCTCTGCTCTCTGCAAAGTGACGCTTTTGTAAGATGCACAGTATAGAAGTTATAAGCCAAAAACAGAAAAATACCTGAAATCAGCCAGAAGCAGTACAATTACTTGCAACCTAATTAAATTTCGATGACTGGTGTAATTTCGCTTATGAGAGAATTATACTATGTAAATATTTACCAGTGCTATTAAATACATTTTCATTACATTCCAATACAAGTAAGTACGCAGCAAGTACATAGTGTATCTCGCCACAAACTTAGGCGTTTGCAAGGCCATTGCGTGTAAGCTTCAGTTAGTTAAATATCTCTACAGAGACCTGTAAATATCCATTACAAGTTTCACTAACTGGCTAAGAGACTACTAGTTAGCCAATAACGCGGCAGGCTTTATTTTACGTTGTTCGAGTATATCAAGACAACTTACCCACCTACGTTGTGTAAATTATTATAGGACTAAGGGCCGATTCTTTAATAGTCTAATAACTTATAACTGAGAAATAAAAATGGCCGTGACAGCTTTTGTCTCGAAAATATGTCAAAGGGCCATTTTTAATCCTTAGTTAAAAGTTATCAGACTAACCCGGTTAGGGACAAAGGAATTTTCATAGTTTATTTAATATATAAACCGCATAAAAAAGTGTAATATTATAATAATTAGATTCATCATTTCAGCCGAAAGACGTCCACTGCTGGATATAGGCCTCCCCCAAGCGTCGCCACATTGACATCCCGTGCTTCTCGCGTCCAGTGGATGCCCGCAACCTTATTATAACCAGGTCATCGGTCCACCTACTACTGGAACGCCTTCCAATGCATTGTCTTCCGGTTCGCGGTCACCATTCCAGAACTAACCAACTATAACTTAAATAACAGAGGACCCCAAGTTGTATGGAAAGTGGTGGTAGTGTTAATAATGATGATAAATGATATTAATTCTTTACACAATTGGATGTGAAAAATAATTTGAGGACCTTGTAGATTTGTATGATCCAAGTTAAACCGTTATTTAACTAACTATTGAAAAATCGGCCCTAAATAAAATATGTTATGGTAAGTGTAAGGGTGTTACCAGACCACGGCAATCGTTCGATTGTCGATTGATAATATCGTTCGATGAAAGTAGTGATCAGACGGACAGGCGACAGCGATCAACAGTTTCTACAGAGCAAAACCAGCCTACCGGGCTTCGATTGCGGAGACGCGGGGAGTAGCTCGTCGTGTACAGCGTGGCGTATCGCAGTGCGTCGCTTCTTCGAAAACGCCAAGGCTTCTCGTAAACACTCTCATACAATACTCTTCAACGCCATGTTTGAATTTAGATAGTGCGGCTGTGCGGTCCGCGCCAAACAACGCGACGCGCAACGACCCGCGTCTCACAGAAACTAGGCCTTATTTCTTCGATCGACGATCGATCGGTTGATGTAGTAACACCCTATGACCCTAAATATACCTATTTTATAAATTTATACTACACTAGTGTGCTGTGTGGTAATAATAATAATTGTGATGAGAAAACAAAATTATTATTTATTTATTTTTACCGAGAGGATTGGAAGGAAGAAGGGGAGGCCTTTGCCCTGCAGTGGAACAGAATAGGCTGAAAATAAAATAATATAATAATAAATAGTTAATTTTTTGTCCAGCAGTGGCTGAAATGATGATGATGATGATGATCATTTATTTATTCTTGATTTCATTACTTTCTTATTCAATCCTATGTTTGTTCGCATAAGTATAACTTATCATCTAATAACTTGATTTCACATGGTAATGAAAAGTCTACATTAGGTTTAAATAAGACGTCAATTTTGTAAAACAAAAGAAGAAATTGTGCTGAAAATACTGAAACGCTAGAAAAGTCTGTTTGCTTCAATTACCTCTACCCGTGAATGCAAGCGTTGCAAGATAACCGGTAACGGGGCCGGCTGAGCAGGAGGCTGGCAGGCAGGCTTATAACCGCGCAAGATGCGAGTGTCAGAGCAGCCGGGGCTGACAATTAGTGCACTGCGGCCCTCAGACGGCCCTCCGCCGACTTTCGCCGAGTTGAAACTAAACGCGACGGAATCACTCTTCACGGACTCGACACTCGCAAGACGCACGCCAGTTATAAATGTTGCAATTTTAATGTGGATGACAAGATTTAAAACTTTAGTTAAAAGCACACTTTGTAAACAAGCATATTGCAAATTAGATGATTATATTCAAGCTCAGAATGCTTGGAAACATGCTGGTCCTGCTACATAATCTTTAGTGTAGACAAAATAAAATTTGTTAATTTATGTACCTATTTATAGTAGTAGTAGTATTCCTTTCTTTTTTGTTTAAAAAATTGAATCACACACTGTTCTGTTCTTGTTGAATTAAGTATTTTACCTATTTTTGCAATATTTGTAAGTACGTGAGAACCATGTTCCTATTTATCAAATTAATGAATTTTCCAGTTAATGCTTTTAATACTATATACCTATACGTAGTATAGGATTTAGTGCTATTCTGGGTCCTGGGTGCATCATCCTCACATATATAAATCTATTAATATATGTACTTATGTAAATATTGTAAACCGCTAATTTATTAAAAAAAATAAGTATGGAGTTTCTTGTCAGTTCTTCTCTATAACAAGCTACTTTTCCGAATGGACGATGGAATCAATAATTATTTACTTATAAATTTTAATTGTTGACGTTCAAAAGTGCCGCAGGGCCTAGTTGAAATAAATATTTTTGACTTTAACTTTGAAAAAACTGTTATTACTTTGAAACTACTGCGCTAGCGCACATGCACACATGACGACTGACGTTTTTGTGTAAGCAGTGTTGCAAGACACTTGATCTACCTTGCTTTGTAGTCTCAGGCTACTGTACTGAATGTCCGCTAGATTTTACATATTCTAAATCACCTACAACTCTAATTCAAAAAAGTTTTTTATGTATTCTTCAAAATAATATCTAAAGTGTACGTGTACGTTGATAAATGTGTATTTCTCTTTTACAAATGCAGCTTTATCATCTATTTAATTAAACTAAGTATAAAGAACAAAAATTAAAGACCCCATCCCTTTTAGCTTCAATATAACAAAAAGAACGAAGTCGTTTGATCTGAACAATGTCTATTGTTAGCTACGAATGTTAATCAGAGACTTATTAACCGCATGGCCATGATTTTGAAGACGACAATAATTAAAAAAATACAGCAAATTAAATTTTGGAGAATAATATTTTTAGAAGAATAAAATACATAGCAGAAGTCACTACTTAAATAAATAAAGTAAACAGTCCATTGTTTCAAACTTAGCCGACCGATCAATAACAACATATTTGAGAGCTGTGCTGCTTTTAAAACCAAAATCAATTCTCTGTTATACCCAACAGCTATTTCTGTTTTGAATGAATATTTGATTTTAGAACAGGAGCCGGCAGTGGAGGCTGAGAAGTAAGAATCCAGAGTCTAAATCGAGCTACATCTGCTTCCTAATTGGACAGCAGCAATGTTAGCTTCGTTCAAACTAAGTAAAACCTATTTTTGTATTGCTCGTACTACGATCGTCTGACTTCGCGTAAGCAGCTGTTTGTCGTAATCTACTTTACCTTTGGTAGAGTATTGAGTCTACCTATTTTGAAGATAGGTCAAATCAAGGGTCAAAAGTGCAGGCTTACTCTCCTCCGAAATCTCAACTGGCTAGTTTTTGTAGAGGAAGTTAAACAAAACTGATTTAGTACCTATGTTGGATAGAAATTAAAGTAGATATAACCATGAAAATATTAATAAGATAAGATAAGATTAATAAAACCCGTACCACATTAATGCACAAAAGTGTGTTTCGGATAGCTCCTGAAATTTTCAATAAACTACCTAAACAAATAAGGGCAAGGATTATTGCATTGCCCTGCAGTATTCATTGCACATTTGCATTATTTAAAAAAGGGCCTTTTAGCTGATAAATGTTACTATAATTTGAATGACTACTTAAACGATAAATTTGCAAAACTCAAGAATTCACAGTGACATCAAATAACAGACTAAATAAGCATGTATCTTCAAATAATTTATATGTTATGTAATAATACTAGGAATGACATTGAAATAATTTGATCATTATTACTTGGCCCCGTGTGGTGACTGGGCCGTAGAATTACACCACCCCATCTCATCCCGTGGGTGTCGTAAAAGGCGACTAAGGGAATAAATGCCAGAGAACACTTCGGTTTCATTCTGTGCGGTGCGAACATCTCACCCCCAAGCTAAGGTCGCCGTGCCGAGAGCTGCATGGCTAGGGGAGAGCCTAAGTCGCGAGCGTGCCTGCTGTCTGGGACCGGGCGCCCCCAGGCACTATCCAGCCTTACCTCTACAAGCGGGGCTCTGTAGAGCGTGGATAGTTTCCCTTGCTATTCGTGGGAACAAAATGAGTCTAAATAATCTACTCGGAGACGGCGGTGATGCTCGCCACACACCACGTCAATTGTTCTCATGGGGCGAAAAGCGAGCTGCGGAGTGTCGCTTAGCTACGCTGAATGTGCAAGGAGGGATGATAGATAAGATGGATGAAGTATGTGAAATAGTGAAGGACAAAAGGATAGATGTGTTATGTGTGAATGAGACATAAAGAAAGGAAGTGGATATGTCTAAACACGGGTCCCTGACCGCTATCTGGTCCGGTGTTCAAGAGACACAGAGGGCCTGTCAGGGTGTGGGGGTTATCCTCTCAGAGCGGATGATGAGGTGTGTCAAAGATTACGCTTGTGTGAGCCCTAGGATTCTTTGGGTGAGAATTAAGGTGGGCCTACACCCTATTTTTATTTTGTGCGTGTATGCACCGGACCGGACCGGGCGCCCGCAGGCACTATCCAGCCTTACCTCTACAAGCGGGGCTCTGTAGAGCGTGGATAGTTTCCCTTGCTATTCGTGGGAACAAAATGAGTCTAAATAATCTACTCGGAGACGGCGGTGATGCTCGCCGCACACCACGTCAATTGTTCTCATGGGGCGAAAAGCGAGCTGCGGAGTGTCGCTTAGCTACGCTGAATGTGCAGGGAGGGATGATAGATAAGATGGATGAAGTATGTGAAATAGTGAAGGACAAAAGGATAGATGTGTTATGTGTGAATGAGACAAAAAGAAAGGAAGTGGATATGTCTAAACACGGGTCCCTGACCGCTATCTGGTCCGGTGTTCAAGAGACACAGAGGGCCTGTCAGGGTGTGGGGGTTATCCTCTCAGAGCGGATGATGAGGTGTGTCAAAGATTACGCTTGTGTGAGCCCCTAGGATTCTTTGGGTGAGAATTAAGGTGGGCCTACACCCTATTTTTATTTTGTGCGTGTATGCACCCGATATGGGATGCTCACTTTCTGAGAGAGAAGAATTCTGGGGAAGTCTAGGAGATATAGTGAATGAATGTAGGTCTAACGAGAAGATTGTTATGCTCGGCGACTTTAACAGTTGGGTTGGTGTGAAGAGGAATGGTTTCGAAAGAGTATTAGGGGCATTCGGGGACAATAGAGTGAATGAGAATGGGAGGAATTTACTAGAAGTATGTGTAGAGAAGGGCTTGTGTGTAATGAACACTATGTTTGATCATAGAAAGATCCATAGGTATACGTGGGAAAGGCAAGACAGTAGAAGTATGATTGATTTTGTTATTGTAGATGTAAGATTGAAGAGCAAAGTTGCAGATACAAGAGCCTATCGGGGTGCTAATGTGGGGACTGATCACTATCTGGTTATTTGTCGGGTGGCTGGTCTGTTCAAGCATTGGCGTCATCGAGTTCAAGTTCCTGTGACCGCGTTAGAAAGAATAAAAGTAGAAAGATTAATAGAACTAAAAGTAAAGGAGGAATATAAGAGGCAAGTAAAACAGAAGACGGATAAGATATTTGATGATATGAATGATCTCAGTTTAGAGGATGTGTGGGAAATAGTGAAAAGTAGTATGGTAAACGTAGCCGCAAATTTATGTGGTATAGCGAAGAGGAAACGTGGTAGTAGAACGATCATTCGTTCTACTACCACGTTTCCTCTCACATAAACTTGGGTAGATGATGAAGTAAAAGAGGTGGTGAAGAAGAAGGAAGAGGCTTGGCTTAATGTGTTAGCCTGTATGGCACAAAATAGAATGAATGAGGCAACAAACGTAACGGATGATCAGGCAAGAGTGAAAGTAACGTACAAGCAAATGAAAGCGAAAGTCAAAGAGGTGGTAAAAATGAAGAAGGATGAAAAGGAAGAAAAATATAACAGGAAGTTCTTCGATAACTTCAGAGCCAATGTTAAGCTGTTCTGGGAACAGGTAAGATTGGCTCGCGGAGTGACGAAAACATCGAGCATGAATGGAATAAGAGCAGAAGATGGGTGCTTACTGAGTGAAGAATGTAAGGTCTTGGAACGCTGGAAGGGATATTTTGAAAGTTTGTTTAGTTGTCAGGATAGTGTGCAAGGAGTGGGTAACTGGGCAGAGGCCAGTTATCAAGACCCAAACTCGGACGAAGAGCAAAAGAATGAAATAGGAATGGATGAGATTATAAAAGCACTGAGTGGGATGAAGATTGGTAAAGCTGCAGGGTATGACCGAGTATCTGTTGAAATGCTGAAGGGCGGTGACGGGGTGGTAGCAAGCCTGTTGTGCCGGATCTTTAATATGTGTTGGAGATATTGCCGCGTGCCGGATGACTGGTGCAAGGCTGTAATCGTACCACTATATAAGGGAAAAGGCTCATGGCAGGAGTGTGAAAACTACCGCGGCATTAGTCTTTTGAGTGTTGTCGGCAAATTATATGCGAAAGTTTTAATAAATAGAGTGGTAAAAGTGACGGATGAACAATTATGGGACGTGCAAGCAGGATTTAGAGAGGGAATGGGCTGTGTGGATCAGATCTTCTCCTTGAGAAGCTTAGCTGAAAAACATCTCGCAAAGCACAAAAAAGTCTACTGTGCTTTCGTGGACTTGGAAAAGGCCTATGACAGTGTGTGGAGGGATGAACTGTGGTCGACGCTATCCGGGTACGGTGTGGACTGGCACTTGGTACGGGCAATGAAATCTCTATATAGGGATTCCAGTGCTTGTGTTAGGATTAATGGGGCGTATTCGAACTGGTTTACCATCTCAAGGGGTGTTAGACAGGGCTGTGTTGCGTCACCGTGGCTGTTCAACTTGTACATGGATAGTTGTCTGATAGGTTTGAAAGAGCATGAGTGCGGATTGAGGATGAATGAGTTGCCTGTCAAATGCCTTCTCTATGCAGATGATCAAGTTCTACTTGCATCGTCAGCAGAACAGTTGCAAGTGATAAATGATAAATGATTTTATTTCTGTAAGTTGGTTTGTACAAACACTTTTACATGTCGATCATATTTTTTAAAACTAGATGAGGTCGGCGTTTCCTATCTGACTACTCTGAGAAGAAAGGCCGAAACAAACTCAGAGGTCACAGTCTCTTTTGAAGTCTTGACAAAAACTTGGTTATCTCATGTGAAGACCATGTAGACATATGTCTGAAATGGTCTTTTGAGGAAAGAACCAGCCAGATTGAGTGGACCTGTCCAGTCAGTGCACGCATTTGTCAATAATCGAGCAGCTCAACTCAGAATTTACGGAGCTCAACGATTCGACGAACAATACCAAAGAAAGGACATTCGGGTAGGCCGCATAAACTACTCAAACTGCCAGACCATGAGTAAAAACTAACTAAGTTATAATAAAAAACAAAAATCCACATAATCTTCACATTCACAATAATAAAAATAAAATAATATAATACTTTAAAAAGTAAATATTCTTGTCATTGCAAGAAAACAAAAAAAAATAACAAAATTAAAAACAAAAACAAAATTCACGGTGCAAAATATAAAAAATCAAAATTAATTGGAGCAGCTCAATCCCAAGCCTTTTTTTCCTCAACGTAATCTTTAATAGTATAAAACGCTTTCTGACACAACTTACGTTTAATGAATGATTTGAATTTATTAAGACTTAGATCATGTACGTGGCTTGGAAGCTTATTATAAAAGCGTACACATTGACATCTAAACGAGCCACCTATCTTCTTGAGCCTTGTTGTAGGTACTACAAATTTGTGTTTGTTCCTAGTATTTATGTTATGGATATCACTGTATTTTTTAAACAATTTTATATTTTTATGAGCATATTAAAGATTTTCATAAATATACTGAGAGGGCACAGTCATTACATTAATCTCCTTAAATTTCTCTCTGAGAGAGTGCCTCGGGCTTAATTTATATATTGATCGAACAGCTCTTTTCTGCAAAACAAAGATATTCTGGATGTCGGCGGCATTTCCCCACAACAGAATACCGTACGACATTACACTATGAAAATAGCTAAAGTATACTAAACGGGCAGTCTCTATGTCAGTTAAATTACGAATTTTTCTAACAGCATATGCTGCGGAGCTTAGCTTCTTTGACAATTTATCTATATGTGGGCCCCACTGAAGCTTAGCATCCAAAGTTAAGCCTAAAAATACTGTGCTATTCTCAGGATTCAATTCTTCGCCCTTTATCAACACATCAGTTTTCACCTGCCTAACGTGAGGTAGGGTAAACTTAATGCATTTGGTTTTTATTTCATTAAGGAGTAAATTGTTAACATTGAACCAGTGAACTACTTTTGAGATCGCGCTATTTACTTCGTCAGTAACCAGCTGCTGCCGTTTAAGTTTAAACAAAAGTGAAGTATCATCAATATAAATAGTTAGTAGTAGTAATATAAATAGTTTAAACAAAAGTGAAGTATCATCAATATAATCAAGACATGGTGACTGTGATGAATGAAGCTTTTAAGTTAAAAGGGATGAGTATAAATGTGAACAAGACTAAGGTAATGGTTTTTGAAAGAGAAGACGATGTATCGAAGTGTGAAGTGAAAATAAATGATTAGAGTGTGGAGCAAGTGAACGAGTTTGTATATCTGGGAAGTATGTTCACAAGGGATGGAAAGATTGAAGAGGATGTGGAAAGGAGAGTGAATGCAGGGAATAAAGTGAATGGTGCTATACATGCAGTTGTGACCAGCAAGGCGATGTCTCCGGAAGCTCGACTCGCCGTTCACAACAGCGTGCTGGTGCCTACACTTATGTATGGAAGTGAAGGTTGGGTATGGCTAAAAAGACATGAAAGTAGGATTAATGCAGTAGAAATGCGCTCCTTGCGGAGTATGTGTGGTGTAACTTTAAATGATAGATTGAGGAATGATGTAATAAGACAACGTTGTGGTTTAAAAGAAGATGTAGTGACTAAAATTGAAAAGAGTATGTTAAGATGGTTTGGCCATGTTGAGAGGATGAGTGAAAGGCGACTAACGAAAGGTATTTACAAGGCAGACGTGAATGGAAACGCCGGGAGGGGACGCCCTAGAAAGACATATATAGACCTTATAGGTGATGTTCTTCAGAAAGGCCAAGTGCGCAGTACCCATAACCGGCGTGTGTGTATGACTAGATGTATGAATGTGTGTGAAGCAAAAGAAGTATGTAAGGATCGTAGCAGGTGGCGTTCTGTAGTTTCTGCCTACCCCCATGGGAAAAAAGGCGTGAGTTTATGTATGTATGTATGTAAATAAATGATTATTGAATAATCTATATTAATATAATTTTAAGGAGGACATTACATTCATTTAATATTTAAAATATTTGATGTAACTCTATAAGTTTCAATGCCAATCTTGATTTTAGTAAACCATGATTGTACACATTTTGCATGCCTTACGGTCGAATCACTTGAAGCATAATCCATACTAATATTATAAATGTGAAAGTAACTCTGTCTGTCTGTCTGTCTGTTACCTTTTCACGCTTAAACCGCTGCACCGATTTAGATGAAAGTTGGTATGAAGATAGTTTGAGACCTGGGAAAGGACATAGGCTATATAGGTAGGGTAGGGTTTTTTTTTTAAATTAATACTAATCCCGCTAGCGACGTTAGCGCCTAATCTGTGCAAATTCTTTTATTCCATTCCTCTTTCATGCTTCTCGTACTTTCATTCTTCATACCATGGTTCTTCTTGCATACGTCATCTTGTATACAGTGGGTGGGACTCCCACTTTGTTTAAATACTTAAAAGGCAACTTTATTTATTTAGTGTGAGGTCAAAAGACAAAAGTGCTAAATATACAAGGTTTCAAATAAAAAAAAGTGCTGTTGATCACAGTAAAATATGCAAAAAGTGCTGCAGATCACAGATAAGGTAAAGAAGTGCTTATTATAGGGAAAATCACAATATAAATAAAGCCTTACACTTAGGGATGAGAAGCACAACCGTGCTTTTCACCATACAGACAATCTGTTTTCTTAGGTACTACCCCAGTGTACAGTTCGTCATTGCAGTTTTGTGCGTGCTATTCTATGCTTCTTACAAAATATTCTTATAATACTGGTGAAGCATAGTGCCGCTTCAGCTTCGGTTTCGTGCAATGACTGTGGAGGCCACATTAACACAGTACACTAGGAACTTTTCCCTGTGTTGCTTAGTCATGAGCCCATGCAGGCTCTCCTTCATCAGTCGCCTGTCCAGCTCACATTCGAGTTGGTAGCGTTCCCTGATAAATAACGGGCAATCTACAAGTATGTGCTGGACAGTCTCTGCCACGCCTGGATCGCAGACGCACGATGGGCTCTCCTTACACTTGAAGCAATTCAAGTATTCAGAGAACCCGCCGTGCCCCGTCAAAACCTGCGTGAGAACGCCTGTGGGCCGCACCTGTTTTACAATACGGAAAGCCGCTATGGCATCCGGAAGAAACATTTTCGTCTCAGAGGCCGTCTCGCCTGACACATATCTTCGGTTCCATTCATCAAGCGATTCCAAACGGATCTGTCGATTGATAAATGACACCGGCTTTTGGTCGTAGTCCGGCTTCCTCCGCAACGAAAATGCTGCCTTCTTTGCCAGCTCGTCCGCTCGCTCATTCCCCGGCAGGCCCGCGTGGGCCTTGATCCAGAACAAAGATACAGCTTTGCTCTGGCCCAGGGCTTGAGCCAGATTGGCGCGCGCGTGAACCGCCAGGGGATGGAGAGAGCCATGGCTTGCAAGCGTCTGCAATGCTGACATTGAGTCACTGTACAAACCATAGCTCGTCTCTTGCCGCGTGAGGATCACATCCGTCGCTTTGCAGATGGCCAGGAGTTCCGCCTGGTAGACTGTGCAGTACGCGGCTAAGCTAAGTTTGAGATTCCGGACTTCGCCTTCATCATCCCAAATGGATAATGCGGCTCCGACCTTCCCCTCAATCTTGCTGCCGTCGGTGAAGATTCGCACCGCCTGCACATTGTTGCTGTCTAGCAACTGTTGGTCTTCCAGGCACATGAACTCCAGGGGCATTTGTGTAGCTGGATGAGGAGCCTCTGCAAACCTTACCGCACTTTCGATCTCCCTATCTCCTGGCACAAACCGGGATGGCCCTCTCCTCGCTTCATACAGGGCGGCTGCCTCCTGTATGCGCAGATCTAGAGGTAGTATTCCGGACAGTACCAGTGCCGAGTTCAGGGAGACAGTACGGTAAGATTTACAGATCTTCTGGACGAATCCTCGTTGGACCGAGCCTAGCTTCTTTCGTATTCCCAGCTTCTTCGTAGCGGGAGCCTAGGCTGCGGCCGCATACGTTATTATGGGCTCAATCATAGCAGTGTAGATTGTGTGTGTATGGTAGGGTAGGGTAGGGTAGGGTATGGTAGTGTAGGGTAGAGTATTGTAGGGTAGTGTAGGGTCGGGTAGGTTAGGGTAGGGTAGGGTAGTGTAGGGTAGTGTAGGGTAGGGTAGTGTAGGGTCGGGTAGGCTAGGGTAGGGTAGGGTAGTGTAGGATAGGGTAGGGTAGGGTAGGGTAGTGTAGGGTAGGGTAGTGTAGGGTAGGGTAGGGTAGATAAATGTTTGGTCTTTTTATGGCAAAACAAAGTTTGCCGGGTCAGCTAGTATGTAAATATATTAACACCATTGTAACAGTGTTTTCTGCAAAAATAAATAATTTGATTTGATTTAAGATTTGCATTGATTATACCTATTAACCCTGAAATGTTGAAATACCTTTGCCTACTAACAAAGTAAAACAGCATTTTTTTTGAGCTTTCCTCTACCACAGATAATATAATACTAGCATACCTCTAACCTGCACAACAACAAAAATAAAACGAATTTAATAAAGAATGTTGTATCTGTTGTACATCGATTTAACTGAGGTATATATTTATTATTAATTGATTACTTGTTAATGATTATTGAGTAATTTTTTATTCTGTATCATTTTTTTTTTTTTCTAATTGATGTAAGTGCTGTGCACACCTTTATGTGGAGAGTTTGCTGTAGTTACTGAAATTGAGATTATTATTTTTGTCATTGTTTCTGTGAACAATCCGTTGGAGTGCCAAAATAAATAAATAGATGAAAGATAATTTGAGAACATAAAATATCCAAGGGCATTAGAAGATTAGGCTAGAGCGAACCTTCTTTTTTTTTATTTCTGTTGTCATTTGATTGAGGTACCTACTGACAGCATTTATTCGTAAATAGTGTACTTTCATCTTGGCCAGAGTTATAAGTATACCTACAAACAACCTACACTGAACACACTGATAGAATATATTATTGAAATGTGTAGGTTTACCCAACTTACTTAACCAACTTAGGGCCGATTTCACCAATAAAACTAATCGCGATTAGTTTAATTGTTGAAATCGGCCCTTAGTTAGTTTAAAAACTGGTCAAGTGCGAGTCGAACTCGCGCATAAAGGGTTCCGTAATATTATCGCAAAAAACGGCAAAAAATCACGTTTGTTGTAAGGGAGCCCCACCTAAATATTTATTTTATTTGTATTTGTAGTTTTAGCGGCAATAGTAATACATCATCAACAAATTTCAACAGTCTAGCTATTACGGATCATGAGATACAGCCTGGTGACAGACAGACCGACGGATCGTGGAGTCTTAGTAATAGGGTCCCGTTTTTACCCTTTGGGTACGGAACCCTAAAAACACACACACATGTGCTGTTTAAGTATTATTTTGTAGGTATTGTACGTATCTTCCTACTTATGGAATACCTACGCTTATTTTCTAAGTATATTTCCAGAGTGGATCAGAGATGCCATTTCTCGCTCGATCGCTCTCAATCATACCCATATCAAAACCTTGGCGCGGTTGCGAAGTAAAAAAATATATTTTTTGTTTATCAAAACTGATCTAAACTTTTTCATAAGGTACACACTTACGTTCTATAAATTAATCTTACTAATATTATAAAAGCGAAAGTTTGAAATGAATGGATGGATATATGTTTGTTACTAAATCACGCGAGAGCAGTGGTTGCCCAGTGGTGTCGGCCGTGACTTACAAGTTGTAGGTCGTGGGTTCGAGCCCAGGCAGGCGCTTTACTTTGAGTAAATTACTTCTTCACCACTGCTCTCAAAACGGTGAAGGAAAACATCGTGAGGAAAATGGCATGACCTAGAACCAAAAATTCGAAGACATGTGACATCCACAAACCCGCACTGGGCCCGCGTGGTGGATTACGGCCCATTCCCTCGCACAGAGAGGTGGCCTGTGTCCCAGCAGTGGGAACATTAATAGGCTGATGATTTGTGTGTGATGTGAAATCACGTTGGGACGGCTGAACGGATCTGGATGAAATTTGACACAGAGGTAGATTATAGTCTAGAATAGCACATAGGCTACTTTATATCCCAGTATAATGTTCCCTTGGGATGATAAAAGACTATTAACGCGGGCGAAGCCGCGGGCAGATGCTAGTAAATCAATAAAAAACAATAAGGTGCTTATGCTGTTCTCATCTTTCTTCAAAGCACCATGTAGAGATAGCGAGGTAACGGCTAAGTATAGGTATCTATCTATATATATATAAATCAATAGCTGTTCGTTAGTCTCGCTAAAACTCAAAAACGGCTGGACCGATTTGATTAATTCTTTTTTGTTATGTTCGCCAGAAAACAGGGCAGGTTAAAAAAAAATGGTATTTTGGATAGGGTAGGTAGGTTAGGTAGGTAGGTACGGTCTGGTAGGGTAGGTTATATAGGTAGGTAGGTAGGGTAGGGTAGGGTAGGTAGGGTAAGGTAGGATAGGGTAGGTAGGGTAAGGTAGGGTAGGGTAGGGTAGGTAGGGTAGCTAAAGCAGGTAGGGTAGGGTAGGGTAGCTAAAGCAGGTAGGGTAGGGTAGGGTAGGGTAGGTAGAGTTGGTAGGGTAGGTAGAATAAAAGTACAATGAATTCAAAAAATGAATGTTTGGTGTTTTGTTACTTTTATGGTAAAACAACCTTTGCCGGGTCAGCTAGTAGGTAGTAAAAATAACATCAAATTCAAAAGTTAATGATTTAAATTCTTATAGGGTTGATATTAAATCACAGTAACGCATCGCGTCTTCTCCAAAAAATAATCCATTCCGCGCGCAAAATTGCGGGGAATCAAATTTTGCGAAAAATCTCGTTACCTCGTCGTTTTGCTACATTATATACATACGTAGGGATAGAGATTTATACGCATATGATGTGGGAATGAAAGAGTCATTTTGTACCCTGCCTCGCGTAACCGAATGTAATCTCATTACTATTTATGTAAATGTGATGTGTAATTTTACAGAGCGTGGGATTGTGAGATGGTTATGTTCTCAATCACAGCCGAGACCTTACGTCAACGTAGTGTTTGGGTGTCTCATATAAGGAATCGTTTGATCTGTACTTTTTTGTACATTAAAAGCTTCTTGATGCAGCTCCAACTCTACTAAAATTTGTGAGTACGTGCCAAAATTAATTCAAATCGTTCCGCCGAGGAGAGCGGCAGGCGGCAGAGCACGACGCGCGACGGGTCGTCGGCGACAGCGGGCTGGCTGCATTAGCGGGCGTCACTCCCCCAGCAGACGTCGACGAGTTATACACAAAGTGTCTATGACGGTATACGGTACCTGTTTCAGATCTAATCAAAGCTGAAGGAACACGCCCCCATCGGGTGGCTTGATGAAGACGGCTTTCCGAACATGTAGGTAGACACAGATTCTCTAAGAAAACATTACCTATCTATAGCGGGATAGCTTACTTACCTAACAACCTTCTCGTACTTTGCCAGTTACAAGTCGTCAGGAATTAATTCCATAGAAAAAAAAAAAACTTTAGTACAAAAAAGTATAACCGACTTCCAAAAAAACACTATAAAGTGAAAAATAACTTCGATTTCGGAAGTCGGTGGTCCTGTTTTAGTTTCGTTGTTTTTTGAAACCGACTGTCGAAATTGAAGTTATTTTTCACTTTGTAGTGTTTTATTTTGGAAGTCGGTTGCATTTTTTTGTAAAAATCTTTTTTTTTTGTGGTGGTACCTAATAAGCAAGTTATAGTAAGGTACCTTATATGTTCAAAGTTATGCCAGAATAGATTACCCGAATAACATTAAACTTGAACATAACCGGTGAAATGAGAGTGTACCAGGGTGAAATGTACACAGCTGCGTACTCCTTTAGAGCGAACCGGCGTGATATTATTATGTTAAGAGATGGCGTAACGTAAACAATAAACAGAAATGCGATTGCAGCAATCCCGAGAGATTGCCCGTTATTTATTGAAGAGTTGTATACCTACCTCCGAAGTTCTTCATCAGATCTTCACCAAATAAGATGGGACTACATGAGAACCACCAGCTTATAAAAAAAAACCTCACAATAGTTCACCTAGTGAAAAGTATTGAGGTGACACATTAAAAAAAAAGCTACAAACAGTCGAAATGATAACCTCCTCCTTTTTCAAATCCGGTTAAAAACGTTCAATACTAATGCTGTATAGCCTGTAGGTAAACTGCAAAGTATGGTAGGCAGTTACGGTATCTATTGTCTTGAAAGGTATTTTTTGAGGTTTACCGTTTGTTACCTAAACTGTGTTATTCGACAAGACTCGAGTGTTGTTAGAAACTTCAGTGATCTGCAATAGGGACCCAGGTACCCTCATGAGCATCCTCCTTGAGCATCGCGTTTATATATATATATGTATTATACTTACACATACTTTGACCCACATTCAGTGTTTCATTCTATTTTGTTTGTTATTTATATATTCTTCTATTTTATTTTATTTTATAAGTCCTGTTTCCGTTAGTGTGTCCGTGGCATCAACAGTAGGCCGTATCAGAATATCAGCGCAGCGTTATTACTTTTTTTGGATATCGCTGCACATGCTGAGATAGGAGCCTTTTTGGTCTCGCACAGGGTTTTTATTTTATAATTGTTTAAGTGTATGCTTATTTTCTCGTGTCTCCTGTGCGGGTCACAAATAAATATTTTTCTTTCTTTTCTTTCTCATGAACGCATAGATATCCATCGCGATTCGAGCATAGGTATCTAAACATGATTGTATTCACTGCTTAATATCATAGTAGTGGAACTAACTCCTAACTAATCCTTAGACTAAACCTGTCACCGAATTGTTCTAGTATTCATGAAAGACAAGCTTACCAGCCGTCCTTTGAGTAGGTAGACCGTTAGGAATATTAGCCCCAGACGCAGTACGTTAGCGACAGGTAGCCTGTAGCCGTGCAACGTAGTAATCCTCGCTGCAATTGGATTAATTAACGTGACCCGTTTAACCCGACCAGATAAGCTAGGCTAACACCTATCACCAAATCACCGACGAACCTCTGGATATTGATTCAACGACTATTTCACCAATCAACGTCCGACCAAAACATTATGTTTCATTGGAATGGAATACTTGCTTCGTACTTAATTTAAGTACGTAATTATAAATGATTATTGTGATATTTTTTTAATTTTTTTTTTATTGTTGTTGTTTTGTTTGTTTCTTGATTTTGATTGTTGAATTTTTATTTAATCTATATCTAGGAACTCCGTTGCCAGAATTTAAAACTTTTTAACAAAAAATCAAACCGACTTCCAGAACAAAAAACTACAAAAAAAAAAAACTTTTCCGAAGTCGGTGTCTTTTGTAACCATTGTTTGCCGTTTTTCAACACCGACTTCGGAAAAGAAATTTATTTTTTGCTTTGTAGGTTTTTGTTCTGGGAGTCGGTTTGTTTTTTTTTTAAGTTTTTTTCTCTTTTTTTAGTTTTGGTAAGTACCTCCAATTAACAGGATTATCATTTAAAGCCAAAGAACATCTCATGGCGATTCCAATAAGCCCAAACACGACGAGGATACATTGTTTTATTTTAGAGTTCCAGTGCCTACATTCCGGCTTCATCATCAGATCAGTTCGATGGTGCCATTTTCATCAGTATCGTTTATTTATAAGTAATTGCTTCATTATAGTCGGTTAACTATTCGAGATATCTTATGCCCGTGACTTACTTAGCATTTAGGAGTTCCAGTGGCCATCTGTGGTCTTCTTCATCAGTTCCACTTCACCAAATGATACTTTCTAAGTGCAAGTGATTGCATTGTTGATGAAAATACCAAAATCGCTTTATGTTTGCCTATAATATTTGAGGAGTTTCCTCGATTTCTCTAGGATTTCATCATCAGAGCCTGTCCTGATGACTATGGGACCAACTAGCAAGTATATTCAATCAAAAGAAGAATTTTTGAAATCGGTCCTGGTGTCTTTGAGTAATCAGGGAACATACATAAAAAAAGATTGCGACGAATTGAGAACCTCCTCCTTTTTTTCAAGCCGGTTAATAAAAATGCAGGCTGACTTTAAGTTTTACTTTTAACTGTCTTGGATTGTCTTTGGTTATCCCATTTAATCTGAGGGATATCCATACTTAATCTTCTAAATAGATAAAAGGAGTTTTGACGGGAACGTGATGGCGTCTATGTTGCTTCTCTGTTTTATTTTCCTAAAATTGTGTTAAACTGAATATTAATAGTGTAAAAATGGTGGTGTTTTGTTCTAATAATATAAGTGAAGGTGCACGAGTGTGGGAAGGTGAAACACAGCGGTAGAACATGAGTTTGTTCATGTTGTCGACCAAACTCCGTGGAGGCTTCCAATAAAGTTACCGCCATTTTACTGGGGCCTAACTCAAGGCCTAACTATTATATATTAGTCTATGACTAGGACATTGGACTAAAGAAACTAGAACTTCTAAACTGAACACAGGCTAAATGCACAAAACGTGCGAAGCCAAAACAAAAAAAAAAAAAAATGTTAAAATCGAAAGGCCACTCACATCACGAAATATCGAAAATCGCTTGACGTATAAGATGAAATTTCGCAGAAAGGTTTCTCAAGTAGCGTTAGTGTGCACTACAGCACTAAGAAAGGATTTTTGGAAATTCCACACCTAAGGGGGTAAAAAAGGGGTTGAAAGTGTGTATGAAAAATCTAATTCCTTTGGCTAATATTATTGAAACTTGGCACAAATAGTAATCTAAGTAAATGATAAAGATTCTTATTATTAGTTTATCTAAACTACCCTCAAAAGACGATTTAAGTGGTGTAAAAGTTTTGTTGAAGAATCTTATTTCTTGGGTTGATATAACTACTTGACATAAATATCAACCTAGGTAGACAATGACCATTTCAGACATCAGTCTACATGGTCTTCACATGATCTAACCAAGATTTTTCAGGACTTTAAAAGAGACTGTGACCGAGTTTGTTTCGACCTTTCTTCTCAGAGTAGTCAGATAGGAAACGCCGGCCTCATCTAGTTTTAAAAAAAATATGTTAGACAAGTAAAAGTGTTTGTACAAACCAACTTACAGAAATAAAATCATTTATCAAGGGAAAAGCGTATTCATTCGTCGAATACCAATAATCTCCTCTGACCTACCGTTTTTATTCAAAAGACTCCAGTTTCCAATCAAACTTAGTTTTGCTATTAATATTAACAAACCTCGAGGGAAGCAGGGATGCATTTTGAGAAGCCGTGCTTCACCCACGGCCTGCCTAAGTAGCATGTTCGCGTATGTCATACGAAGGACATACAACATATTATGTAGTATCTATGTAGCAGCGTCCTAAAATGTTGTACCCATGATTAACGGCTTATTTAATAAATGTTAATTAACTGTAGGTATTTAACGGGTTCACAGTCCCATGAGCCATATGGTCTGCTGTATTGTTTTCGCTAATGGAACTGTGAACCTGTTAAGATTGAGTGGTGGTGGGTGGATCTTCAATTCGAGTTCTGACCAAAATCTGGTGTATCCTCCGCCTGCACAGCATGATTTTTTCCTTTTTTACGACTTTTTAGTTCGCTTTTGAAGCAGTCGGGTTTTTTGATTTAAGTTTTTTTATTTATAACTTTTTAGTTAGTTTTTTTTCGAATCAGATACATTTAAAAATATAAGTGTTATATATTTTTGAAATCACCTCTTAAAACCCTTTATTTTGATACACCACACATTGGGTTTGGAAGAAAAAAATTGGGCTCTCACAATATGGCATCCAAAATCCGCCATTTTTCTATTGTTGTTGTATGTGTGAATCATCAAAATCGGCCAACGCGTTTGGTCTCTGGAACGCCATATAGGAACAAACATACATACATACATACTTACATACATACATACATAGACTGATAAACACATTACCCTCCTTCGGCAGTCGAATAAAAACTACGAGGATAATAAAGTGAATGAAAAAGAAAGTGTTTCAAAAGTGTTTACAATAATAAAATCAAAGTGAGTGTTATAAGTGCTTCACTATAAAAATAATAATATCGAATGTATAAATATAATCATATATTATTCGTGTTTACATCTCATATCAAATAAGGACGATGCGCTGATTGAACTTTGGTGTTAATTGCGTGCGGTTGCGGTGTTTAAACATAATACATACTAAAGTGTAACAATGCATTACATGTACATTATTTTCCTCTATGCTATGGTGGTAAGGTATATAAACTTACTATTTTAAAACTATACAATAATTTAAAGAAGATTAGAGTTTACATAAAGATAGGGCCGTAAAGAAGGTCTGAAAATAAATTAAATGAGGTTGATGCAATAGACCAATACAATAACTTGGTTGATTGATTTTAAAGAAAAAGTTAAGAAAACATTTGTATAGTGCCCAAGATATGAAATTGAAATAATAGAAAATTGCTGTCGTCAATTTATAGATTTACGTGAGGATATTTTATTGGCTTAGTAGGCGTTTCGGCCGCTGAGTTTCGTCAGATCCGGTCGAAAGAGGAATATCATTATTATTAATATTTTTCAGTGGTGCTTCGGACTATGCTTTTTTTGAGCAAATTTTGTACAGTCAGAATGAAAAACCTTAGGAGGGGTTAATTATTTATGTAAAAGTCAGGCATTTTTTGAAAAAGATTTAGTTTAGTTATACCATTACAACAATCAACAGTAAACATTATAAATCACAATAGTCAGTCCCATATTTTTTTTTTTTTTATAACCTATAGGCTCGCGCTTGACCACAATCTCATATCTCAATTAAAAAGCGTACAAAATGGCACCTGAGGTATTCCACATACGGCACGTCTCGATATTATTCGCAGGTGCTATGGTGCACTTATGAGTGGAATAATTTATTATTTAAACATTTATTTCACATTTGGCATCTACGTATCAGTAGGTAGTAGGTACAAGTGTTGGGAGTTTTATTTTTGGCCGTCTTCCTCAAAAATTCGTTAAAAATCAGTTGAGAGTTTATTATCATTCATCATCATTTCAGCCGAAAGACGTCCACTGCTGGACATAGGCCTCCCCCAGGCGTCGCCACATTGACCGATCCCGTGCGTCTCGCATCCAGCGCCTTCCCGCAACCTTAACCAGGTCATCGGTCCACCTAGTGGGAGGCCTTCCAACGTATCGTCTTCCAGTTCGCGGTCGCCATTCCAGAACTTTTCGGCCCCATCGGCCATCCGTTCTGCGAGCAATGTGCCCTGCCCACTGCCACTTAAGTTTGGCAATTCTTCGGGCTATGTCGGTAACTTTGGTTCTCCTGCGGATATCATCATTTCTGACGTGATCACGCAAGGAAATTCCGAGCATAGCCCTCTCCATTGCCCTTTGGGTGACTTTAAGCTTTCTGATAAGGCCCATTGTGAGCGACCACGTCTCGGTCCCATAGGTGATCACTGGCAACACACACTGGTCATAGACTTTTGTCTTGAGACACTGCGGTAAATTGGACGAGAAGAAACCACGCAACTTCCCGAACGCCGCCCAGCCGAGTCGGATTCGACGGTTGACCTCTTTCTCGAAGTTGGACCTACCCAACTGGACCGTTTGTCCCAAGTAAACATAATCGTCTACAACTTCGAGTGTAGAGTCTCCGATCTTGATATGAGTGGGTGTTACATGGGCGTTAACCATGACCTTGGTTTTTTCCATGTTCATTTTAAGACCCACTCTTTCGGAAGCTCTACTAAGGTCATCGAGCATTTTACTGAGGCTCTCCATGGTCTCAGCCATGATCACTATGTCGTCGGCAAACCGAAGGTGAGTGATGTACTCGCCATTAACGTTGATGCCAAGCCCCTTCCAGTCCAGAACCTTGAAGACGTCCTCCAGCGCAGCAGTGAACAGTTTCGGAGAAATGACGTCTCCCTGTCTTACGCCGCGCTGGAGTAGGATTGGTTTCGAGGTTTGATCCTGAAGACGGACTGACATGGTGGCGTTTTTGTACAGACACTTCAACACCTCAATGTACCGGTAGTCGATCTGGCACCGTTGGAGAGACTGCAGTACAGCCCAAGTCTCGATCGAATCGAAGGCTTTCTCGTAGTCCACAAACGCTAAACAGAGAGGCAGGTTATACTCTTCGGTCTTCTGTATAACCTGCCGCAGCGTATGTATGTGGTCTACGGTGCTAAAGCCTTTTCGGAATCCGGCTTGTTCGGGAGGCTGGAAATCGTCAAACCTGCGCGCGAGACGATTCGTGATGACTCTTGAAAACAACTTGTAAACATGGCTAAGAAGCGAGATGGGCCTATAGTTCTTCAGCCGGGCATTGTCGCCCTTCTTGAAGAAGAGTACCACCACACCCCTGCACCATGCCTGTGGCGTTTTGCCCTCGAGTATGACGGAATCAAAAAGCTTCTGAAGGGCCTTGAGGACCGGTTTTCCACCCGCCTTCAGGAGTTCAGCCGTGATTCCGTCATCACCCGGCGCCTTGTTGTTTTTAAGCTGTTTCAGAGCCATCCTAATCTCGTACAGGCTGACGTCCGGGATATCTTCGGTATAGTGTCGGGTCAATCTAGCTCTTGGGTCGTTTGCTAGATTCGCAACGGGTTTACTGGTTGACGTGTACAAATGCCCATAGAAACTCTCGATCTCCCTCAGAAGCTCCGGTTTGGCGGATACAATCCTGCCATCATCGGTCTTCAGTTTCGTGAGCTGGCTCTGCCCAATAGCCAGATCCCTTGAAAAAACCTTGGAGCCTTTATTTCGCTCAATCGCGTCTTTAATACGCTCGGTATTAAAGCGGCGGAGGTCTCTTTTCAAGGATTTAGAGATCTGTCTACTGATCTGCCGGTATTTGCACGCCTCATCTGAAGACTGCAGGATCATCTCACGCCTCTCCTTCATAAGCTTGAGGGTATGATCAGAGAGCTTTTTGTTTCTATCTGTACGACGGGTCTTGAAAAACTTAGACCCGACCGTATGGACAGCTTCCACGAACCCGTCGCTGTATTCGTCCACGGAGCTCCCCAGGCACTCGAAACGATTCTGGAGTTCGAGCTGAAAGCTCTCGGGGTTTTGGACCTGAACCTGTGCTGGACGGAGCGTGGACTTCATCAGTCGAGACCTTTCAAGCTTAATATTAATGTTCAATGTGCCTCTGACCATGCGGTGATCGCTCCCGGTTTTTACCGAATTGATCACAGAGACATCATTGAACATTTGCTTCTTGGTTGACATCATGAAGTCGATCTTATTTTTTGTTGCACCATCGGGGCTCTGCCAGGTCCACTTCCTGTGTTCACGCTTTTTGAAGAAGGAGTTCATCATATAGAGGCCCTCCTTCTCCATAAAACTGGCCAGTAGGTGACCCCGGTGGTTCCGACGTCCAACTCCAAATTGCCCCACTTGCAGCTCATCCTCGTCTCGTTTGCCGAGAGTTTATTAGCATGATAAAAATATAACTGCCTCTTTTGCTTTTTTAGTTACATGTTGTACATTTATACCCAAACTACCAGGAGGTCAGAATCATGAAGAAGTTTTTGCGAGCTTAGAATCATAGGCGGTAGAGACTAACGGAGTGCCAGTAGATCAGAATTTAAAATTGCCCGGAACTCTTTTTACATCTCATGATTCCAGCCTCGGTAATACTTCCTCATTATTACAATCTCCTGGTAAATACTTAAGTTAGTTTTTACCGGTAATGTTTCCAGCCCCACAAATATTAAGACTTCTTCATGATTCTTGACTCCTGGTAGTTTGGGTATAAATTCTTATAATGTTCAATACAACAAATAGCAAAAGGGGAAGTTATATTTCATCATGCTATTAAACTCTCTACTGATTTTATGTTTCTGACGTTACTTTGCCACTAAATAAGGATTCGTCCGAAACACCACTCAAAAATATTAATAATAATGAAATTCCTGTTTCGACCGGATCGGAAGAAACTCAGCGGCCGAAACGCCTACTGAGCCATTTTATTGTTGCGTGAAAGTGATTTTATAGACGTCGTCAAAAATGAAATAATTTGATTTGAAAACTACCTTAACTCTTTTACCTATTATGACAAATGAGGATGCTAGTATAAAACAGCTATAGGTCTACCAGAATCTCATGGCATTTTTTTTTTTTTTTTAATTGTGATTTTCATATGGCAATGTCAATTGTCACCTGTCAAATGAAAGTACTTGATGTGTCAACCGCTGCTAATTTTTTTTGATATTATATTGAAATTTTGTTATTTTTGTGAAAATGTCGAAAAACCCACTTCGATCTCAAGCGAGACATATTTTTTTCAATGTGTATCATAAAATAAGGGAAGAAGAAGGCGTAAATCAAACTCAATCTTTGATTTTAATGAGCGTCGTAGAGTGGACCGGTAAGTTGGACTGACTTGTTTTGATACTTTTAGTTTAATTTATATTTTTCTTACTTAATTTTAATTTCTTTCCATTACTATTATATGGTAAATCGTAGGTCAGGGCACATCGAATGATGGCCGGAAGGAAATGGCAACAGCAATGTAACTGTTACTAATTCTTCGACAAGATATTGATTTTAACGGAGATTGAGAATCTTTGACGTAAGAAAAATATTAAGTAATAATATGCGCCCTGCAGTGGGACGTGTGTAGAGACGGGAGTTTTTGTCGAGTGAAGTTAAGTGGCTGTTAATATTATTTGCAAATTGATTCCTAGTGGCTATTGTGATATATTATTGGTGTAGTTTTGTGTCTCAACTGTCTACGCAACTGGACAATTTGTAAAATCATTGACAGAAGCGATCTCGGGATAGTGGAGCGGAGTATTTTATTGTAGTATTGACTGCCTCTGCAAAGCTTACTGGAAAGACTGACTTGCTGCCAAATACTCCAAAAACATTAGAATCTGTTACATCCGCATTCTAATGCATACTAAAGAATAAATATAAGATCCAAAACTCTTTCCAAAACGTGGCTAAAAGGTCCTAGCAACCAGGCCATACAACTTACATAAAATAAAGTATATATAGACTGATGATGATGAATGACTATAAGTAACATGAAACATTTTATTATTTTTTACAGACTTTATACATAAAGAGATTGGTTTTGAATATGTCAAATGAAAAAGAACCATTTTGATGGAGAGAGATGACATAAAATTACAAAGATTCAAGTTTTTGAAATGCCAGTGGATTTCATGGAATCATATTCTAGTTTTCTAGTTCTGAATGAGGTTTTAAGTTATTAGTATGATTTAAATGATATATAATAAATTAGTACATAAATTAATATTCAATTGATTTATTTTTCCTATGTTAAGAACCCGATGTATAACAACATTATTGATAAACATACCTATAATACTCACAGTAGATATTTGTGTCTCTGAATTGGTTGCAAGACCCCGCGCAGTAGCTATTTTTGTATCAATGTTGAAGGTGAAGATAGCATTGTATAACTGTCGCTTTCACTCGCTTACGTATGTCTCATCGTCCTATCTCGCTTACTCTATGCAGTATACTCGATGACAAACTGTTTCTTACGCAATGGTTGGCAGGACCAAGTTCAAAGACACAAAGATCCGCTGTGACTACTATAATATAGGTACCTCATGTTCATTAATACTAAAGACATAAATAAAAATTAAACAGTATCAAGATCGTTTAATCCAATTTCCCCAGTATTGCACACAACAAATTTTTATTTCCACATTTGCCATGAGATTCTGGTAGACCTATAATTGATAACATCGAATACTAAAACTCTCTACTGAAAGATAGCGATTGTAAACATGTTCAAAAGTAGACTTTCACAAGAAGCTATGATAAAGTTAAATCCAAAATAAATATAATATCTAATGTAACACCGCAGCCTAATTGTGTAAGTGAATTTGGCAACGGAAACAATCTGGTTCTTGCCCAAAAACACACACATACACAAAAAAGTTGAATAAAGATTCAACTTTTTTGTGTATGTGTGTGTTTTTGGGAAAGAACCAGATTGTTTCCTTTGCCGAATTCACTTACACAATTAGGCTCAGGTTTCTCAAAGCTAAATTAATGTGACAAATTGTTAAGCACGCGTTATTTGCGTCAAGGAATCGATCAATGCCGAACTAATACTTAAGAGCATTTCTTGAAAGAAGCATTCCATATTCCTACATGGAGTAGGATGGATTATCGTAGGCTAGTTATTTGTAGTAAGTCTATTTAATTATTGTAACCATTCCATGTCCTAACATCGGCTTGGAATGGACATTTGTCGGTTAGCTAGTTGTGACCATTCCATGTTCCAACCTCGACTTGGAATGTGCATTTGCATTTGCACGTTTCCCATTGACATCGATGTGGACGAATTTTTTGATGCACAATCAGGTCTTTTCCGTCTCCCTTTTGTATTTGTATATAGGTTTGTTTTTGTTTTTAGAATATTCAATTGTAAATCTATAATATAAAAATGAATCGCAAAATGTGTTGGTAAGCGCATAACTCAACAACGCCTGGACCAATTTGGCAACATGTGTTTTGATAATTTTACATTTGTTAAAAAAATATATTTGGAGTTCCTTAATAAATTTGTATTGAAAAATAATTGAATAGATGTAACAAAGTTAAATATTATTTGTTAAATTAACTTGTGTTAAATTGACTTTATTATTTGATATTTAATTTTCGTAAGAGAATTACAATGTCAAACAGTTGTTTTGGTTAAACACATACGGTATTAATTTAATTTGTTGTACATTTTGTGTATTAATTAAAACTTATTAACCGTTGCTTGCATTTTGAAATTATTAATGCCAATACATTTGCATGTAAAATTAGAGCGGAATTGAGATGGATCACATCAGCGGCCTCTTTGATAAGAAGATCTGATAGATCAGAGGCTTTGTTGGCTCGATGTAGTGTCCTCCCGGCTCATCAAGCCAAGGTAGATAAATATTATGCGGAATGTTCAGCGCTTTTGTCCACCGAGGACACTAAGTTTGCCGCTGCGGTTTAGGCAGACGTCACACAGTTTTACAGTTTCTCGGACGACATGGTCGAGGCAACTGGTAAACTGAGGGGTTTTGCACATGATGTTTCGAAGGTGGAGACAAGGTCTTCCACCCATCCTGCTTTGTTAGGACGGTTGCCTACCTTGGACTTGCCACACTTTGGTGGAGATTTAGGTTGTTGGATTGCCTACTTCGACCTGTTTAACAGTTTGGTAGATGCTTGGTCAGACTTGTCGCCTAGTCAAAAGCAGGCCTATTCGTTCTCCACTTTGAGAGGAGAGGCCCTAGGTCTAGTGAACCACTTAGCGGTTACGGATCAAAATTATCCTACTGCCCGGGAACTTTTGACTAAGCGCTACGCGAATGTGAGGCTTTTGGCGGACGCCCACGTCTCTCAGGTTTTGGCGTTACCTGAAAATGAGCAGCTGCGCGACGCATGCGTGGCTGCTAGAAGCCCGTACACACGATACCTGAGGATACGTCGATGTGATCCTGAAGAAGAACCCGCAATGTATGTGGTGTACCGCGTGGCGAATAAGGATCTGTAGCAGGCCATCAGTGATTCAAAGATTTTTGAAGGGTTTTAGGGCTGCCAACAACTTTTCAGGGAAGAGTTGTTGGCAACCCTTGACGGGAATCCGCACGGCGCGTATTTGTGGCAGCGCCGGCAAAGCCTGCCAAACCTGGAACATAAGACGGCGCAAGGTTATTGACACAGTTTGCCTCCCACACTAGAAGTCTACCCACCCTTCACGATACCTGTTCATAAATTGGCTGATTGATATTAAACACTATTTTGTCTTTAAACTGTTTATTTATTATTAATATGAAGATTACAAAATAAATACATCTTAACTATCTTGTGTGCAAGTCCGGAAGGGAAGAGAGTGTTGCCCGCATTCAAAAATATAAATGTATCATAGAGTATTACAACACGCCTCCTTACATTTGTATTTTACACACCTACTACTAACTATTTATTTGCATACATACTAACATGTACATTTAAGAAAGTATTCACATATTTATCTTTACCCTTAGGCACCTATTCTTTCTTCGTATACAATTAATATCAACTAGTAGCTTGCACACATGTATTATTATATACTAACAAAATATAAAAGTAAACTTAAAACTTTCTTCTTATTTATTTATCAACATAACTTTTCACAATCAAGTTTTACATAATTTTAACCTTTTATTCTAATTTCAGCTTTTCTCTAAACTTAAGAAATTTATTTTTTCCCAAAGATTTGGTAAGTATGTCTGCAACATTTGAATCTGAATCAATTTTTACAATTTCAATAACTTTATTTTTATAGTTTTCATGAACATAGTGATATTGTACTTCTATGTGCTTAGAATTTTTTGTAAAATTACCATATTTAGCTATAGCAAGGGCTCCAGAGTTATCTTCATGGATTACAATTGGTGTACAAATCTTAATAAACATATCACTTATTAAATTTTTTAAGAAATTTATCTCGGTTACAGCATCAGATAATGCAACATATTCTGCAAAGGTAGATGACTTAGTTACACAACTTTGTTTCCTAGATTTCCAATAAATTGGATTTCCAAATAGTTCAATAATAAAACCTGTAGTTGACTTTCTATCAGTGATATCTCCTGCCCAATCAGCATCTACATAACAATTTACAATATTATCAGTTTTAAGGCTTTGTCTGTAAGTTAATTTCAGATCTTTAGTTAAATACAAATACTTGAGAACTCTTAAGGCATATTTAAAATGTGTCTCATTATAGCAATTTTGGAATCTACTTAAATAGTTTACACTGTAAGATATGTCAGGTCTAGTACCATGACTGATATACAAGAGTGCACCTATCAAATTTCTATATTTAACATCCTCATTTATATTAGATTTATTTAGTTTTAAATTAAGTTCCATTGGTGTTTTATACAACTTAGAATTTTTAATATTATATTTTTCTGCTAAAGAATCTATGTAGTTTTTCTGGCACAATGTTAAGACATTAATAGAGTTATTATAATCATACTCAATATCTATACCAATATAGTTGTTTACTTTATTTAAATCCTTCATTTTAAATTTATTGTGCAGTTGTTTCTTAATATCATTAATTACTTTTACATCTCTACAACAAATTAGTAAATCGTCAACAAACACAAGTATATAAATTGTTACATTGTTTTCCCTTTTTATATAAAGACAATAATCATATTTACTTCTATAGAAACCTAGTTTCTTAATAAAATCATTGAAACATTCGTACCAAGCTCTTGGACTTTCTTTTAAACCGTACAACGCTTTATTCAATTTATAAACTTTATTTGGAACATCATTATAGCCTTGTGGCTGTTTAACATAAACTTCTGATACTACTTTACCATTTAAAAAGGCAGTTTCTACATCCATTTGATGAATATGGAAACTATACTGACAAGAATAAGATAATAACAGTTTTAATGTTTGCATTTTGGCAACAGGTGAGTATGTATCATCAATATTATCCTTTTGTTGAAAACCTCTTACCACTAAGCGAGCCTTAAAAATGTTACCTGGTTTTCTCTTGTACACCCACTTCACATCTAGAATCTCTTTGCGCTCTGGTCTACTCACTAGTTTCCATGTATTATTATTAACAAGACTAGTCATCTCACGGTCCATTGCTTCTTTCCATTGATTGGCCTCATCACATTGTATCGCCTCCTGAAATGTACCTGGAATCATGGCATCACAAAAATTTGCACAAATACAATAATATCCGAATTCATCATCAAATCTGACTGGACGTTTGGTTTGTCTCTTTGTTCTTTTTGGTTCCTTATCTTCATTGTCATTATCATACTCATCACAAGTTGGTTCAGTTATTTGAGTTTCTTCCGGTATGTTATTTTTAATTATGTCTTCTTCTTGTCTTTCTTCCTCTGAGTCTGTATCATCATTGTTGCCCATACACATAACATCCTCTTCTACAATATCAACATGTCTGGCAACTATTATTCTATTGTTTATTAATACTTTATAACCAACTTCAACATATCCAAGTAATATTCCTAATTCTGCCTTTTTATCCCATTTTGATCTTCTATTTACTTCTGGTATTCTGACATAAACTCTGCTTCCATATAATTTCAATTCTTTTAGTGATGGTTTCTTATTGAAAAATATCTCATAGGGTGTTTTTCTCACTATAGTATTTGCCAAACTCCTGTTTTTTAGATAAGCTGCTGCTTTAATCACTTCCGGCCAAAAGCATCTATTTACTTTTGCTTCTGCTAGTAAACATCTAGCCATATCCATTATAGTCCTGTTATATCTCTCTGCAGTTCCGTTCAACTCGTGTACATATGGTGGGCATGCCTTTATCATTATTCCTTTTTCTCTTGCAAAACTATACATCTTATTGTTCATATATTCTTTCCCATTGTCACATCTTAATTCTTTTATCATTTTTCCAGTTAAATTTTGAACTGCATTTACATATTCTATAAAGCAATCTGTGACTTGATCCTTTGCCTTAATACAATAAACTTTTGCCAATTTGCTATAATCATCTATGAAGGTCACAAAGTATTTTTCACCACCATATCCTGTTGTGTTATGTGGCCCATTGACATCTGTATGAACAATTTCTAATATGTCTTCAGCTCTTCTTCTATTATTATTAAAAGGTAAGTTATGCATTTTGTTCTCAATACATATAGCACACTTCATATACTCTGATTCTATTTCTTTAGGTATTCCTTCAAGCAACTGATTTTTACACATAATATCCAAATATTTAAAGTTGACATGTCCAAGAGTACGATGTAATTTTTCCTTCACTGACAATGTACTTTTACTTACATTTGCATGCATTTTACTATTTTCAATGTAACTAATCACTCTGTATAACCTCTCCTCTTTTTGTGCTATTGCCATTAATTTGCCATTTGGAGTGTAAATTTTTGCCCAATGTCCTTTTGATACAACCGTGTTACTATTATCTGTGATCCTTGCATAACTCAATAAATTTGCCTTCATTTCTTTTACATAAAACACATTTCTCACATTTACATATGATCTTGAACCATAAACAGGAAAATATAGTTTTATATCACCAACCTTTGTAGCTTCTAGCATTCTGCCATCACCAACTTTGACTTTAACTGGATTCTTCAAAATAACTGACCTTTCAAAATGCTCATCACTATTTATAATGTGGTCAGTGCATCCACTGTCCAATAACCATATAATTTCATTGTTACTTAACTTATTTTCACTCGAACTTGATGTAATGTTGCTTTGAATAACTGAGGTATGGAAATTACAGTGTTCATTCTGTGTATTTGATGCATTTTGATTAAAATTTCTTCCTCGACCACGATTATTGTATCCACGACCACGTAACTGGTGAGTTGAATGACTTTGTCCTCGTCCTCTATTATAATTTGTACGTCTATTTTGTTGTCCTCGATTGTACCAACAGTTACGTTTCATATGGCCTGGTTTCCCACAAATAAAACATAGATTTGAGTTTGGGGCTGACTTTGTTTCAGTCTTAAATGCATTTGACTTATCTACTGGAGCTTCTGAATTTTCTTGTGTTGTATTTTGTTTCTCTGCCAAATATTTTATTTTTATCTTGCTCATTAAGTATTCTACTGTTCTGTCTTCTTTTGGTAATACATCTATCAAGTCACCAATGTGACTATATTCATTTGGCAATGCTCTCAACATGTAATTTAATTTCTCACTTTCACTAATAGAAGCACCAGCCTGTTTTAATTCGTTTACTGATCTTTCAAATTCGTCGAAAAATAAATTCAGTTCCGCGTAGTTTTTTAATTTAATATTTTCAAGGTTGTTTCGGTAAACAATTTGTAGTGATGTCGACGCCTTCAAATACATCGAATCGAATTTGCAAATTATGTCATAAGCCGACTCACATTCCGCTATGTATTCCAGCTGTTTATTGGTTATCGCCCCATAAATATAATTAGTTGCTTGCACATCTTTTTCTAGCCAATTTTCCTTTAATTTGACATCAGCAGTACTGTCAATTTTTTTAGATATAACCTCGTTGCATTTTTTAAATTGCAAATATTTTATCAACCGCATTTTCCAATTTGCGTATTCCTTCCCGTCGAATACTGGTATCATAATTTGGTTATTTGCTTGCTGCATTTTTTGTTCTAATGTTCACTTGTCTTTGTACGTAACTTTTAATCTCTCTCAATCTTTTGTAATCTTTGTTGTATTTTTATAAACCACTTTCTGCTACCATGTTCATAAATTGGCTGATTGATATTAAACACTATTTTGTCTTTAAACTGTTTATTTATTATTAATATGAAGATTACAAAATAAATACATCTTAACTATCTTGTGTGCAAGTCCGGAAGGGAAGAGAGTGTTGCCCGCATTCAAAAATATAAATGTATCATAGAGTATTACAACAATACCAACACGGTTGGCGCAGTGGTTGAGCGATTGACTGCTGTGCTGCGTGTCGCGGGTTCGATTCCCGCACGGAACAAATATTTGTATGACCTACAAATAGTTGTTCCGGCTCTGAGTGTTGTGTATATGAGTTTATATGTTTGTAAACGCACCCACGATACAGGAATAAATTCCTAGTGTGGGGCAAAGTTTTTAAAAAAATAAATAAAAAAATGACACATAACCTTAAAAAATTAAAATGGTTATAACTTTTACGTCCTAAGTTCTAAAAATCTTAGCATTAAACAGGGATTATCTATCATATTAACTACCAATTAAAACAAAAAAAATCTCAAAACACGAAATTTTATTAGCGGTACGAAACGCCCATACAAGGCTGCCGTTCGCCATTCCGAAATTATTATGTAGGACAAACGAGCATATCAGTCCTCTGATTTTTTTAATTTGCAACTGGTTGTTAATTTTTATCTGTATTCGTTTCCTCAATTTTGACAGTTCGCAGCTGGTGCTGTTGGATTGTTTCTATTATGGATTTTTGAGACCTAAAAGCGTAGATAATACTTAAATTATAGCAATAAACAAGTAGTATAATCTAAATTTACTACATTTGTAATAGTTTGTAAAATATTTGGTCTACTTGGTACAATGTTTAAGGTAAATACGTTGTTTTTACTTTCGGTCTATACGCAGAAAATGCGTATTGTATACAACATTTTTGTCCAATCCGTATGAAATACAAAACAATTAAACAGGCATCTGCTATTTTTAATAGCTTGTGAATCTTATTTTGAAGAAATAATTTGATGAAATAACATGTTGTCAATTTTCAACATGGCTCACTCCGGTCATTTGGTATGGTAGGTACTTTTATGTATAATCGTGATACGGTAATGTACGTGACAGACGACACCAATCAATTTTTATTGGAATCTAATAAGAAACTAATAATTGGTGTGCTCTGCAACTTGTTACATAAGCCATTTTCATTGTTAGGGCGAATAGGCGTAAGTGCCAACCAAAAAATCTTGTTTACATGTATGTTGTTCCATTGTAAAGCAACATTCAGCCGAATAATGTTTGTTTTATTTTCAGATCTACTACACCCAATTCTATTTAATGATCACAAAAACATAAAGGTAATCAATAACAATGTAACCTACCCTCCACAAGTGTACATGCTTACTTTTATTATTTAACAATATATTTTAGAAACATAACAATAGATATCAGTTTGTGATAAACAAGTGGCTTAACATTGATTGATGCACTTATCACATAGGTAAGCTTCAGTATATAAAATTCTTGTATAAATAGGACACCACATCTTTATTTATAACAATATGTACAAGTAAGGAAATGACGATGTTAAAATTACTCTTTTCTAAGATTGAGTTTTTAATTGATATCACTTTTCTATTTTTAGTCTCATATTAAAGTTTGTTTATAAAACTGTTTATAATAAATGCAAACTTAGCTATTTATGTAGTATTATCAAGATTGTTTCAATGGATTATTTGATTTCAAATTATGCATATTTTTCTTGAAGCACAGGGCAATGGACCCAGTTATAGAAAATGAATGGCTTGGTTGCAAGAATGAACCAATTGATGAAATGCCGAATGTGGGCAACATTGCTCGAAGTTGGCAGTGGAGAGAGCGAGGCATCAACCCACCCAACTACCCCAACAGCAAGACAGTTCTTGAGAACATGGCTGAGGACATCCTTGTTCAGAAATCACTTAAAATAAGAGTATGACTAATTTATTAACTTAAAAACTTTCGCATTTCATAATTGAAAACAATATAATTATCACGGGAAATTTAACGCGATGATTTCGATTGTTTATCCGTGTTGCAACAACCGTGGTCCCGGGTAGACTACCCGGGACCACGGTCGTTGCAACACGGCCGAAACGTCGGGCGAAATAGGTAAACAAACAATCTAAATCATCGCGTTAAATTTCCCGTGATAATTATATTTATGACTAATTTCCTTTTAAAATTCCTATATATTTAAGTAATATGTTCCGTTATTTTCTTATTCAACAGTATTAGATTTTCTAAGAGTTTCTTTGCTGATAATAAATATGTCATGAAAATTTTCAGAGTTGTGATTTGCCAGGGTATCCAAGATCTACATTTTTAATGGTGTTTAGTCCTGATGGGTAAGTTTAAAAGCATTTCTTTTTCATATTTTTTAAGTTTTTTTTTTTATTAGCAATGGAAGTAAGCATAGTCACTGGAATACTAATTATTACATTAATTAATAAATCATACAATGGAATTCACTAGACAACATTAAGAGGTTACTCAACACAATAACCCTCCCTTTTGTTTTGTTGTAGTCGGGTCAAAACTAGCTTCAAGACGGAAAAATAATTTTTTGTAGCTTAAAAACTTGGTTAGTTAAATCTGACTTGAAAGTTTTTGCTCTATAGTTTTCTGACAGCGAAATATTTAAATTAACCGCTTGTATGCCGGCATTCGAGACACAATGAAAAAGCCTTTGTGTCTCGCTTAGATCTGCATTCCGGCATACAAGAGGTTAAGCACCATGACCTTTAACTAGCCTAGGACTCTGCAGGCTTATTACATTTCTTTTGCAAAAGCAAAACGATAGTGATTTTTGTGCAATAATTGCTCTTCAATACAAAACTTTTAGAGTTGTTGGCGTTTTTTTTTAAATAAGTGCATTTGATAAACAGCAAGCGTTAAGCAAACGATTGTGCAGGACCTACCATACCTACACTGCAGGTAATGCCGACTTTAATGACATAAAGCGTTTGATCGCTATCGTTTTGCTCTTGCAATAGATATGTAAGAAGCCTGCCGATGACTGATCTAAATAGTAAATATGACAAATTGACATATTTTTAGGCTTTATTCCGCAAATTAAAGTTATATAACTTGTGTTGTGGTATCTTTTCTTATGAAATAATCAAACCTTTTTTTATAGCTAAGCTTTAACTCAAAAAGATTTATGGTAACTGAAATACATGCTAACATTTTAGGACAAAAGTAGCATCAACACATGGGAACCACAATGTGTATGTGTCTGAGCTGGCCAGTGGAAAGCATGTACGCATATTGAAGGGGCATCCCCGCACTCCATGGTGCATTGCCTTCCATCCATCACACCCCCTGCTTATTGGGTCCGGCTGTCTTGGCGGGCAAGTCAGGGTGTGGGATATTGCAAGTGTGAGTTATAGTTATTTTCATACCATAAATTCAAATATTTTTAACATTGAGGATCACAATAAAAGTAACATTTCCATTACAGGGTGGCAGTGAGGTGTGGAATGTGCGAAATGAAACTGTCATAGCATCCATTGCCTTTCACCCTCGCGAGCAGCTGTTGGTGATTGCCACATACAATGAATTGTACTTCTGGGACTGGAGCCAGCCGGCTCCTTTTACCAAAGTCTGTACTAACAATGTTAACGAAAAAGTCAGGTATGAAAATAAAACTATACAATTAATGTTTTTTTTAAACTAATGGAGGAGGAATAGCGCAGTTACAAAATCTGACAAAATCAGCCCCAAACCTAATTCAAGGATTCTTTGGTATTTTTGTCAATCCTTAGTCACTTGTAAAATTTAATTAGTTTGCAAAACGGTCAGCTTTAAATTTAAACAGTAATCAAAATGATGACCACTTTTGGGTACTTCTCTAAAACATCTAAATTCCGTCATATTTTCCAAAAGGGGAGGCGGCCTTTTGGTAAATTGACGGAAATGATCATTCCATTTGATATTGATATATCTACAATCAGGATAAGTAACACTGTTGCACAGAAAATATCCATTTAAAAATTTAAATGGATATTCAGTTCAGTTCAAAGTTAGTCTCCAAAGTGGAATTTTCTGATGCGTCAGATTTAGGGCAAGCCCACAATTTCGTTGTCCGATATGCCTTTTTTTAAACATTTTGCGTCCAGCCCTACCCGTTCAAATAAAATTTAGCCGACCTGAAAATCAAAATATAGTATATTATGCAACTAGTGAATAAAGGATGGATTTAAAGCGAGGGCCGTAGAAGAATCACGAACAAGTGAAGGATTCTAACAAATGAATCACGACCGTCGGGAGTGATTCAAGTGATTCGTCAAAGTGATTCGTCGGGAATGAATCCTGAGCAACGCGAGTGATTCATGGCCCTCGATATAAATCCGTTTTATTCAAGAGTTGCATACTATATTTTATACCATGACTACGAGAAAAAGAAAGATTTATGCGAAAAGCACAAGGCATAATAATAAATAAATAAATGGTTTATTACCTTCAAAATATGTGTTACCTCCGTTACGTTAATAATAATAATTAATTATACACCAATGCAATTAATATTAGAATTACAATCCAAATAAGTATGTATACACTAAACATCCTAGACTAAAATCAAAGTCATTATTAAAATCCTAAATATAAACACACTCAAAATTAAATTGATGAAGGAGTTTGAAAGTCGAGTATTCTTTGCACAAGGAGTTTGTATCGAGTATAGTATTCGGCAAGGCAAAGGGTTTTGACCCCATAAATCGACCAATCACATAGACGGAAATCCACAATGTGATTGTTCATACTCATTGCTCTTTGCCTTTGCTTTGCCACTTACGCAATAAGGCTCGAATATGGTTGCTTAAAAATCTTATGATATATTATCAGTTTCTGTTGTTATTGTGAATGGTTTTTGGGGTTCCGTACCCAACGGGTTAAAAGGGGACCCTATTTCTAAGACTCCGCGATCCGTCTGTCTGTCCACATGTCATCAGGCTGTATCTCATAAACCGTGATAGCTAGGCAGTTGAAATTTTCACAGATAATGTATTTCTGTTGCCGCTATAACAACAAATACTAAAAACAGAATAAAATAAATATTTAATTGGGGCTCCCATACAACAAACGTGATTTTTTTGCGATAATGGTACGGAACCCTTCATGCGCGAGTCCGACTCGCACTTGGCCAGTTTTTTATTGTGAATGGCAAATTTGCTTTTCAACAAAAGAAAACTTATTAGCTCCAAAATCCATTAGTTTTAAACTGTTATTAAATGTTATGCATTCTTAGCTTGTGTCTTTCAGATATGTGGCTTTTGATGCTCTTGGATACAAACTTATCACTGGAATATCACTGTGGGCTTGTTCGGGAGGTGCATCGAACAACCCTTCGCAACAACAGAACCCTACTTCGGGGCCGACAAATAATTCCAATAATAATAACCCTAGAAGAGGTGACAGCGACGACAGTCCAGGCGGCAGCCGGGCGCAGGAGAGCCCCGGATCAGCACAGGACATGATCGTGAACTCTTACCAAAACTTGGTGCAAAGATACGATAGTTTAGTGAGGAATTATCAAAGATTGTTTATGGTTCGACATCGACTAACCAACACTCCACCGCCTCCAAATACGGTAATAAATAATTCAAACAACCATATTTAAGGTTACACTAGTCGAAAATTCTTCCATACAAACGTAGTCTAGCGATTACTCCACTGTGTGACGATGTACGTTCTTAATAAAAAATGATATAAATTTGTCTCATCATTATCTAGCCCTGTATGTAAACAAAAATGTAAAAAAAAAAAAAATTTGAAAGTTATGAGCGTCGAAAGTTCCATATTTCAACACTAATTTTAACGCAACTTTGGGCGGAAATAAATACCATAAGAAGAAGGAAAATTGCAAAACGGCCTCCATACAGGGATAGATTAGTAATTCAACAATGCAAATAATTTTATTTTCAAAATATACATTTAGTCGTTTTTTCATGATATCTAGACTCCCAAAGGTCTGTTTATAAAAAATCGCGCGCTCGTTATTATCGCAAATCATCATCCATTTCAATACAAATTTGTTAAAGTGCTAATTCGTACGCGAACTAGCTTCTTACTGCTCATCACAGCATCTATCTCTTCCGCACGTGTTGTCGGATGAGATAGCATGAATTTTAACCTCGTGCACAAAATAGTTCGTGCCGTCGACTAGGGGAACCTTAACATCGGGTTAAGATAATCTCATGGATATGTTTTCACTGCTAGAAAGTTGTAACGAAATAATAAAATGATGTTCGCAGACGGACCGCGGCACGGATCCTATGGAGACAGACTTTGGTCTCGGTACTTCTGGCTGGACGCGGCCCACGCGTACTGCCACTACTACTCAAGATGATGGTACTTATGGTTGCGATTGAATTCGAAAGTAACTGAAACACAGACATAAATCTAACTAGATAACGCAAGTCCGTCCATCCAGATGCGAACCAAGCGTGCCATTTTTCACACACAATTTAAAAACAAAATTTACTTGCCAATGAAAGAAAACATTTCCAATGCCTGGGCCAGCTTTTTCTATACAGTCTTGACAGCTCAATATTTTTTTTTTTATTATTGTGAGGCTCGCGCTTGACCACTATCTCAACCGATGGTAAGCGATGATGTGGTCGACGATGTAGCACGCTTACATAGAAGAAACCTATTCACTCTTGACTTAAAGACGCCCAGGTTGTAGCTATTAGGAAATACAGACTTTGGCAGAGAATTCCACTCCTTAGCTGTACGCATAATAAAAGCAATATGGCATGAAAAGGCATTTTTCTAGTTTTCTGTGATTTCCGGAGCCGATAATGCTAAATTAAAGGTCAAAATATTAAAAACAGAATAAAATAAATATTTAAGTGGGGCTCAAAACGTGTTTTTTTCAATACATCAAACGTGTTTTTTTTTGCGATAATGGTACGGAACCCTTCGTGCGCGATTCCGATTCGCACTTGGCCGATTTTTTGACACTCGAAGTACATACAATCGCGCCATCTAGTTAGATTTATATCTGTGCACTGAAACCAAATAACTTATTTCATGAAAGCATTTTACTGTATAAATCTTTCTTGGCTTGGATTCGCCCCGCAACACCTAGTCTTATTATTTCACCTGATATACAAATGGTTGGTGATGTTATTCTCATTTATTTCAACGTATCTTTTCAGCAAACCCAACGCCTAGCACGTCTCGCGACTCAGTTGAGCCCACAGACCACGGCGATGGTGAGACCAGCAGTCGCTTACTCAACTTAGATGTACTGTCAATTGATAGCAATCCTCCCAGGTAAGCATGCAGATTTATAGCTAGGAGAGTTCCTAATTATATACACTTAAGGTGCGAGTTCAGCGCACGACCGCGACGCGAGACCGTCGGTTAATTTTTTTGTGAAAAAAATTTTGTTTCTTGCTTTTTTGTTTTAGTACACCATCACAAATAATGAGCAAGGTACCTAAAGTATTGACAAAATTCCCATAATAACTCAATTCGTGCTGTTTGTCGCTAAGGACTTCGGTTGGATGCTCCATATCTTGAAAACTGCTGGACCGGTTATGATTAAACCTGCACTATTCCCTAAGTAGAAAGATACTTAATCCAACACAAGAATAGTCAGGATCCGATAAGTAGTTTCGGAGAAATGCCTAGACAAACATACATACACTTATGATATTTGGCACACGTTTATAGAAGCCAACATAGAGTAACATATGTGAATATTGTGCAGTTCCGACCATATTACATACATACGTATCGAGTTGAATACCTCCTTTTTTTTTTGAAGTCGGTAAAAATAAACAAAGATTGGCTATCACCGAATTATATACAACTAAAGGGCAAATAATATCGTTTTCAATATGGAAGTCAATAAAAAAATGGTAATTTAATTAATCACTGTCTCCTAAGATACAGGACTACCAGTTTAGGAGACAGGGTTACTTGATCTGTGTAGATTTATGTAGATATCTTATGTTATCTTGTACATCTGCTCTAGTGTATCATGAATCATGTGTGTATCATAATAAAGATTATTAAAGATTAATTGTTAAAAGACAAAATGTTCGAGCATTTCGAGCGCGACGCGCGACATCACTCGTCCGTGAGCGAGACCGACTAGCGGTCTACTGTCGCGCTTGCGAACTCACTGCCATACAAAGCCTAAGGACAAGTAGTGTCGCGCATCTCCTGCCTCGGTCGCGTGTAGCGGTCGCGCTGTGAACTCGCACCTTTATACTTGATGTATTTCACTAAAGCCGTCTACAGTATTAACACAAAAAATATCTTTAGCTTTTCTTTGATCCTTTTAGAAATCCCAGTTCAACAAATCAAGAGCGTTCGCTGTTTGGGTCGCGATCATCTGCTTTCCAACCACTAAATGGTTCTGACAGGTCATACAGAACTATCGAGTACGAGAGTACCCGACTCTTGCCAAATCCTTTCTCGTCTTCTAATGGAACACCGAGGCCGACCAGGGTTACGTTTACAGAAATTACTCCCTCCAGTTCGACGAACACATCGCGCACTAGCATATTTACGTCATCTAGAGGATCTTCTTTAGGACGGGATTTCGCACTACGCCGAAGAAACTTTTCCCCATTGCAACAAAATAACGAGTCTACACGTAACGAATCAACAACGGCAGCGACCACTCCTTCCGCGTTACCATTTGTTCCACGACGCTCATTCCAGACTAGTGCATCAGCTGAAAGCCAGCCTTCAACGTCTGGTTCTTCTTCTTCTTCTTTCTCGCAAAGACCAACAATGACTAATTCATCTACACAGATGAGCCCCGTGACGGCGCCAGTCGATGCTCAAACCATTAATGAGAGCCTTGATTTAATTCGTGACATTCTTCGTGACTCTGGCACAAGGTTGTTGAATTTAATCACCAATATGTCGTTATCCACTCTGGCCAGCGTGGAGCGCAGCATTCCTCGGCGCAGCGGCTCGCGCGCGCACTCCGACGAGAGCGAGAGTGGCGGCCGCACGCGCGGCACCCGGCCCCGTGTGCGGCTGTTCAGCTCTACTTGGCGACGAGAATTCTGGTCATCCAGTTCTGATTCTGACAGTGATCAGTCCTCGGAAGTTAATATTTTTAGGACAAGAAATACGACGTTTCGAGAAGATGAGACCCCTATTGATAATAATCCGACTGCTTCTACTTCCTACGAGAGAGGGCCAGCCCATACTGATAGATTGGTGTTTGAATTGAGTGGGATGGACGCGCGCGTCGGTGCCCCCACTAGAGAACCACGGTCGTCGAGGGATGCAGGGGGCATCAATGTGTCATTGTCGAATAACAGGTTCCGTGTTCGAACACAAAGTGATTCAATGAGCACCGACGCAGCAACCCCTTCCGCACCGGTCAGCGCAGGTGCGGCGCCGACTGTTGCACCGGCGCCTGCCACACCGGCGCCTGCCACCCCGGCGCCCGCCGCAGCCGCCCCTGCCGCCGAAGCCGCGCCTGTAGAAAGACAGGATGTGGCGGATGGTGCGGCAGCATCAGAGCCACGTACGCAAAGTACATCTGATTTTAATCCCGACAGACCGTCCACGAGTAGGGATGAGTTTTGGAATAGAGGCGGCGTAGTGCCACCTGACGAAGCTTACAGAAAAGTAAGAACCGGAGTAAACGCATTACAGAAGCACACTGTGCAGTTGACGAATCTTTGGTTGCGAGGCAATCGCACGACCATGAGAGAATTACGCGGGATGTGGGAAAATTTACGTCGACGTATACTTATGCTACATAGGGAAACAGGACGACAAGATGTTCCCAGTTATTATACTCGACCATTACTAGATCGCTGTATGATGTTGACTGACATGACAGACAACCTCGCCCGCACCGCTAGAAACCTAAGACATAATGCGAGAAATGAAGAAAGTGACAGACATTCGACTGGAAGTCGTAATGCGCCTCAGAATGCAAACAATAATCGGACAGAAACGGAACAAAGTACATCTAACGACAATGGTACCGAAAGTAGATCTTCTCAAGGAGGACGGTCTTCTCATGTAAGATCTTCACCTAGTACCCGATTTTCTCCGCCTTTGAGAAGAAGAATGAATACGAACTATCGCTGGCGCGCAGAAGATGAACTGAGGAGACGATCTCGAAATCCTACCGGTAATCGTTTGGCTCCGCGCTACATGAACCGATCCCGTAGAGACTTCGCTCGCGCGATTGAGATCAGTGCTACTAGGCATGAGATACGTATGCGGGCCATGCAGGTATTGTCAGTTATGTTTAACATGATGATGATGTGTCTCGAAGAGCGAGGTCTGAGTCAACTTATCATCACCATGTTAAGGACGCTGAAAAGGGCTCTAGCGTTGACTTGCTTAATCGTGATGTCAAACAGGAATAGTGCTCGAACAGCTACTTCCCAGGCTCCTACACCGCAACGTGTAGAATCCTTAGATGTCGTTCGTATTCAAAATGTGGATCATAACGTCGACGTGAACGTTGATGGCCCCGACGAGCTGGCGCCCCCTAGTAACCCACAGCGTGCTGCAGAACCAGTTGGAAACCGTTCGCCACAAGATAGTAATGACAACAAAGTTAAAACTGCCGAGACACCTTCAACATCACAAGCTGAAACTGCCGACTTAAGTCATAGGACTCCCCCATATATTGACCCCCTTTTTCCGTCGGCGGTTAATTGTGCACCCGATACCCCCACACCTTCAACTTCAACTTCAAATGCTAGAAATTCACAACACTGTCCTTTTCCGGCAAGTTTTGTGGCATTTCTACAGGAAGAAAGAGCTGCACAAATTAGAAATGCACAAAGGTACAGCGGTCGTCTTGCCGTCCAGATAGCCGCTGCCAACCGCAATAATTCTACAACAGCAAGAAATAGACGAGATCTGTACATGGAAAGCAGGAAGCAAAAAGCTTTGCATAGAACAAATCCCACTGCACATCCACTTATTAGGAAGAGGATTTTACCTCCAATATCGAATTATAGAATACCGGCACTGCGAAGTTTACCTTTGAGGCGACCCGATGTGTCGAGATTCCCAAGGGTTGATCCGCAAAATAATGAACCTGTGGCCGGACCCTCGAACGCTCCGCCACCCGGTGAGAACCCTAACCTTCAAGAATCAGCCGGCAATGAATTGTTGAACGAGTTCGAGCATAGGGTAAATTTTATACGCATTGCTCACATGCAAGCTGTGAGGCTAAGAAATGCGGCCAGAAACAGGTTCAGACGCCTGCAGACAATCCGCCTGTATACACCGTCGTCCGTCCGGGAGATGTTCTCCCTGCAGGCAAACCTCGGTGACCCCACGGGAAGCGGTGCGGCTGGTGGCGCGTCGCCAGGCCCCAGCAACGCGGCTCCGGGGCCCAGTGGTGCGGGGCCCAGCGGTGCAGGAACCAGTGGAGCGGGAACCAGCGGTGCGGGACCGAGCGGTGCACGACCCAGCGATGCGGGACCCAGCGGTGCGGCCGACGGCGCGCGGCACCCGCTGGCTATGTTCCGACCGCACATCCTGTCGTCGCGTGCTGACCCGGCCGGCCGCGAGGAGCTCAGCCATCAGTTCCACACCGTGCTCAACAACGTGGCCATGCCGCTCATGCAGATGAGCGACCTGCCCAGCAATGACGGCGGCCCTGCCCAACGCCTGCCCAGGATACACGAGTATCTGCAGCCCATCATCCTGGCTCAGGTAAATAAAGCTCTGTTATTTAGATGTTCAATGAAGTCGTGTTCGTAGACCGATGTAACTGTATATTTGTGTCAGAACGCGATGGTGATGGACGAGGAGGGCGCGGCGGGCGAGGCGGGCGCGCGGCGCATGGCGGGCATGGCGGGGCTGCTGGACGCCGGCATCATCTCCGAGGCGCTGCCGGCGCCCTCGCACCGCGTGCAGGCTTGGGACTTCACCACCGGCCACACGCCCGAGATATCCGACAGTACGACACTTTTTTTCTTATTCATTCCGACTTAGATTCGAACCCCGACCGGGAAAATCCGCCTCGGTTATGGCATTTCATAAAATATATATTTTCCTTTATTTCCCATATCTACTGACTGTGTTTTTGTGTCATCAGGTACCAAAAATGTAGTAGTACAGCGATGCAGGATTCATAACGACGCTAGTATCGACATTTCTAAAGATGGAAGGCTCTTGGTCGCACTCTTGCCTGTGCCCAGGTTAAGAAACACGAACCATTGGCTCGGTAAGTAATTCTTTTGTAAAAAAGTGCAATACTTAAATTTTGACACAATTTTCAATTTCAATTGGTTAATACTTCAATTTTGACAGCTGCTATTAATTGTATGTGTGTGTGTATTAGGTGTGTACTCGCTGGAGTGGGCGCGGCTGGGCCAGTGCCTGCACACGGCGGTGCTGGAGCAGAGCGCCGTGTCGGTGGCGCTGTCGCCCACCGCGCGCCACCTGGCGGTGGGGCTGGGCTCGCGGCGCTTCACCACGGCGCCGCACGCGCGCAGCAACGTGTTCGCGCTGCTCTACCGGCTCGAGCCACTCGGTAAGTACCTACTACCTACACTAGCGCCACCTGGCGGTGGGGCTGGGCTCGCGGCGCTTCACCACGGCGCCGCACGCGCGCAGCAACGTGTTCGCGCTGCTCTACCGGCTCGAGCCACTCGGTAAGTACCTACTACCTACTCTAGCGCCACCTGGCGGTGCACAAATATTCACGAGATTAAGAAAATTTACATAATAAATGTAAATAAAAGATGTACCAATCACAGATCCAACTGCTATAGCTAACGAGTTAAACCATTGTTTTACAATTCAAATACCAAATAACCAATCTATTAGCAATAATCAGCATTATACAATTAAATATTTTAATTCAAACTCACTATGTAAGCCCGCGTACTCCTAAAACATCGCCCCAATAATAAAATCCCTTAAAAACACCAATAGCACACGATATGATGGCATTACTATTAAAAACTTTTGATAATGGGAATTAAACTCTTTACCAGATAATAAAAAAGAAGTCACAGCACTCTATATGGATATGACAAAAGCCTTCGACTGCGTCAATCATGATGTGTTGTTGAATAAATTGGAAACGTACAAAACGTAAAAAACGGAGAACGAGGAAATGCTAGAGATCTCATAAAATCATACTTAAGTGACAGAGAACAACAAACTGCAATATCTAGCATTTCGCATATCACAAAAGTAGGAAAGAAACACTTATCAACACCAATAAGAGTCTGTAATTAAAGGCGTACCACCAGGGAGCATTCTGAGTCCTGTGCTATCACATCACACTAAAATTATAAAGGCGAAAGTTTGTGAGTGTGTGTGTTTGTATGTTTGTTACTTCTTCATGCTCAAACGGCTGGACGGATCTGGATGAAATTTGGGATTATAGTCAGGAATAGCTCATAAGATACTTTTTATCCCGAGAAATGTTCCCGCTGGCAGAAGCTAGTAAATTTTATATATTAACGATCTTCCTAAATCAATCAAACCCTCCCATGGTTCTGTATGCTGATGACATGACAGTACTGCAATATTTGTAGGGTTTGATGAAAATCGGTTCAGCCGTTCAAAAGTTATGGGTGTTTTACTGTTTGAATCGGGGTGTTTTCGCAAGATATCGTGTCATAATTACGTGTTCAATAGATTGTCGATCGAAGCGTGTCTATTACTAGGTAAATTATGTAGCAGGAAATAAAAATGTGTCGGTATTATTCGAATTTTTTCAATTTCACTTGTATCTATCGCTATTCTCCACGCCTTCGATGATAGAATGTCACTTGTCTAGGGCACAGATAATATAATACTAGCATACAGATGCCTCATCCCATACAAAGAAACCGTGCCGACGTAACTAGCGTTTTTCATCTGATTATACCGTTTATTTTTTGTACATCGATCGCGTTCGGTTCCGTTCCACGGATATAGATGGTGATCTATCTATCGCCGTATATCCGTACAGTACGTCGGCACGGTGTCTTTGTATGGGATGAGACACCACTGTCTAGGGCCTCTGCTCAAAATAAATTGAATTTTAGAATCATCAATACGGGGAAGAAGAAGAATCTCTTATGGTGAATACACACTACACGAGACTTTCTTTCATCAACTTCTATAGAATTTTTACTAATCCGTAATTTTATTTGTATCCTCAGAAAGTTCAAGCCGCACGGGATTATCTCCTATCAAAGAGTTGGAACAGAATTGGGAGCATGGCTTCACCAGCCTCAACTGCCTGCGATGGGCTCCACAGCCTGGCCAAGGACTAGTCTATGCAAACAACACAGGACAACTCATTATTATGAGCTAAGTAGCAATGTCATGACATAATGTTTATAAGAATGTTCCAACACAAAGCAATGGGATGCTGTATGTCACTGCCACTCTGACTGCCCCTTTGTGCCCTTTTTCAAATTTATTTTTACGCATCTGTGACAAGTTCTTCATGTTTAAAACGACTAAAAGTCTTGGTTCACGTCTGTTTAAATTTAATAATACATATAATGAATGTCTAGTTGTATTTTTAAAATATCATAATACTTTAACGTTAGGATAGACTAATCACAGATTGTTTGAATGGAAGTCAAAAATCGATTTTAAAATACATACATAGATAGTTTGTAATGTCCAATACCAATGTTCTTTAAATTGTAAATTGATCTCGTGAACCATTGGATTGGAACTGATTGTGCTACATTGTCTATGGTGTAATAACTGAACACTAATAGTTGTGGTTATTGTTCCAAACAAGATTTGAAGTTTTATGCTTGTATTACTCATTCGCGTTGTTAATGTTAAGACTTAATACACACATCAATGCGTTAGACATGTAATACATAATTGAAAGTATAGATTTATCGCCATTCTTTAGATATTTATTCTTAGAAATAATCTGAAAATTCTTAGTAGGTAAATTTCTCGGCAAACTTCTGGGTCGTCCTGAGTTAGCTTTCCGAGGCGCAAGGCACGACTCGGTGCTGATTTTGTATGAGATTTACTACTGCGCAGACATTGTGGCCAACTTCAGGACGGCTAAGAAGTTTGGCGAGAACTATACTATAACATATTTTTTTAAGTTTTTTTTTTCATATGTTTTGTTTGTGTTATTGTAATACACTGCCTTCGTAAGTTTGAACTAAATTGCAATATTATTTAATTTTATGTTCGTAATAAAACTGCCAACTATGCAATCATGTTTCGATATTTGGACAAATAAATTATTTTAGGCTGTGTACTGATTTCTATTAATAATTTTAAGAATATATCTTGCGGAGGGAGTGTACATTTCAGTTCTTCCATACCTATTATTTTATAAAAGAAACTGGCGCGGCGCCATTCTTTAAGTTATAAAAGCTTTATTGGTACCAGCAATATAATATGCTATTTTTATTACTTCCTTTCTGTTCTCCTCTAATCTTCTCTAAAACTTTCTTTCTTTTATCTTATCGTATATACTTATATTAACAATTTTCCAAAACCCATCTATCATTTTAGGCTGGGTCTGCTCGTATTCGGTTATAGTTGTTACCACATTATTTAAAAATGTCTGTACAATTTAATAAGATATCTCGCTATCCAATTGATTGCGTTTGATTATTCCTGACACAAAAACAAACCCGAAGCCGTGTGGCCAAGTCGGACTGTTTTTTTCGCGTTATAAACTGATCTGATGATCGATTCAACCAGGGTATAGATAGTTCAAGTCATCTTTGCGCGCGGCTCTATGTGTGGGTGGTTGTTTGCTCACTGCCACACAAATTAAAGCTGTGTGCCACGCAAACATGGCGCCGCGCGCAAGGATAAGTTGAACTATCTAAAAGATGCAAAGTTGATTGACAAGTTTTGTAAAACTTGGACACAGAGTTAATAAAATTATTTATCGTAAAAATTTGACTATTATATTAAAAATTTCATGAGGTTTATTACAAAAGTGAGAGACAAACATTAGTTGAGTTCACCGTGGTCACCAATTAAAAAATATCCTAGTACTATGACTCTTCTTCTCAAACTATCTTTCGTCTGTACTAACGCTGTTAATTCGATGTAAAACAGATACAACATTCTATATCGAATTGTTTTTTTTTTTTATGAATAGCAGGGTAGCCCTAAAAAAAACTGTTTTGAATCTTCAAAATGGCTGGAGTATAGATACCAATATCAATCGATTTTCACAAACGGACATTCAGAAAAGCAGATGTACAAAATGAAGAAGTTGCTTTCGCGTCAACAATTTGTTAATCGACATCGAAATTTTCGGAAATGGGAATCGGTAATAGCTAGTTCGGTCGATATTCGACGTTCACGATGTTCTGTGTAGGTAACGGATTGATTTTTATCTCTCAATGCTATCTATGTTCGACGTAGAACAGAACTTCAGTTGGTAGGTATCGCAAGAGGCACTTGTATTTTTCCTGCTTACTATCGTGATGTCAGTCGTGAGTCACTAACATAGGTATAGAATTTCTATTTATTGATAAATCAAACTTAGTTGCTTAGGCACATAAATTGTACGTTTGCATAGATGAGAATTTATTCACCGACATTATCGAATTTACCGGTATCGGTCAGACCCAAAATAAAATGGCAACTGAAATAATAGTTGTTCAGCCTTAACTGATATACCTGCTAACTTTCTACGTTTAATAATTTGAAAAACAAGTTATGAGATCCCTACTAGCTTTTTCTCGCGACTTCGCTCTCGTGGGCTCAGTATAAAAGTAACCCATGTATAGAAATATAGTAACTCCCCATGGCAGTCAGCGATGGTGTTCCTTTCAAGAAGTGAAAGAATTATCGATATCGGATCAGCACTTGCAGAGATTACCTCCTAAATAAAATAAAAAAATATTGAGCGCTATTCCTCTCTCCTAGACACTGACTAACTGTATCTAGAATGTTGCTGTGCCCGATAGGGTCCATAATTTTTTCTGTAACTTATATTTACCACCTGTATGTACATTATGGATGCAATAAATTAAATTTGAAATAATAGTTGAATTGTGCTGACGGATCTATTGTATTTTTTTATCATTTCGAGGCCTTATAATATTCACAGCGAATCTTTGTGTCTCTGAAGTTGGCTCTGTCAACTATTGCGAACGAAACAGTTTAACTGCAGCTAGATAGGATGATAAGAAAAACGTAAGCGAGTGAAAGAGACAGTTATACAATGCTATCTTCACTTTCAATATTGACACAAAATTAGCTTCTGCGCAGGCTCTTGCAGCCAATTCAGAGACGCAAAGATCCGTTGTGAATATTATACGGCCGACATATCGTAAACTATATTTTTTCGAAAACCCATTTTTATCTTATACGCTTGTAGCTTACATACGCAGATTCAATTTATTAACTTCCGTCTATTAACATATATAGTAGTTATCATCAGAGTTGAAATATTGCGGTACTTTGTTACTACATAGTGTGATTTCGTTATTTACATTAAGATATCAATTATTTTACTTATTTCAGTTTAAGATACATAGTATCCGCGGCATATTTTCCTAATAGATTTTTAAATTGCAGGTGATCACAATTTTCCCTCTTCTAAATGCAAACTTATACCTTTCTGTAACAAGTCTTTAGTACATACATAGGCTTTGCGAACTTTCTCGCGTGTGAAGAAAACACCCATTTGTTTTGCAAAGTATGTTCTGCGCAAACACTTGGCGCTAACTTCAGACGGGCCCCGACTTATCGGTCGTACTGTACCTATGTGCTAGTAGTAACTGAACAACTATTACTGCCCAATTTTGAAGATTTAAGACTTTTTGACTAGATTATTTATAACAGACAACATGTAGGTTTCATAGGTAAATAAAATAAATACCTAAACACTACTAAAGACCGAAATTAGTGTGTTATCTCATCGCTGTACAAAAAGAATTTCTCTCCAGTAATGTCCTTTTATTCTTCTGAATCTGCATGACTAGGGTCTCACTATATCATGTGCGCCTAGTACATAACGGTTTTCTCATATTTTCACAGCTCTACTACCCACATTGCTAAACAATAATTACCTAACACTATTCAGCGGATAAACTATCTAATCATTTTTCTGTAAATAATTAGTTCTTCAAATATTTTGTGATTATTATAAGAATAGGTAAAAAATAACTGTACAGTTTTTATAAATAAGATTCTGTGTACAGATCCCTTCTTGTGTCTAATAAAATCCTAATAGATGGGAGAAGTGTTTCATTTTTTCGCAAGCCTGACCCATAGATACCTACAGAATAAAGGATAATTATTACTATTTAGAAAAAATAAGTTTAAATGATATAAATATTGTATTTATTCCGTTTCTATAGAATGTAGTTGCAATAATGATGCTAACAAAATAATCATTATACATTTAAAATATGATACAGCAATTTTGAAAACTTATAATTACCTATCTATAAATTTAAATTAATAAAAAATACCTGTGTAGAATTTGCAAATATGTATTAAATCAACAGAATTAATACTAAGCATGGAACAAAATTACGTTAACATCAATAAAGTATTGTGTGTTCAAAGTAAAGATAAATAATATTTCTTGATGCAATTAAAACCAATACTGATAAGAATGATATACATAAACAATATAAAATATATTTTCCTTCATGTTCAACAATTTATACTTCTGATATTGATTTAAAATACAAAAAATAAACATTAAAAAAACGCTCCAATTTAAAAAATGTCATATATACAAAATCTCCTTTAAAGATCAATGTTACCTACCTGTTTTATTAAGTCATTTCCAAAGAAAATAAAAACTTAGGGAACTTGCAGACTAATGTGACAAAATATAATGATAAATATTTCGATTGTGACTCAAAGCTGTCACTAAACACGTCATAAAACTAAAAATGGTTTTAACAACTTACAAAAGATATAAGTCAAACCATAAGTAACACTAATTCCTACAATTGTTTATTAAAAATGTTAATTTGCTCGTAGCACAAATATACTTTCCCTGACTGATCACAGACCAAATGTAAAATCTATTTAGATTTCCAATATTTATTACTGAACCTTGTGTCTTAGCGGCGCCGCACAACACCCTCTGGTGACTTAGAAGCATTTAAATATAATAGCATCTATAACTAACTTCTTTCTGAGGAGGAAGTGGCGATTTAATGAAATGCAATAAGTGTTAGTGTTCCGAGGGCTTGAGTTCTTTAATTTGCTTTATAAGGTAAGCCTTTTCATCATTGAACTGCTCATCCTCAGAACGATCTGTGTGGAATTTGGTGAGGAAGTCAACCAATTTATCTTGATTCCTTAGCAAGATATCCAATATTGGTTTAGGTTTATTGGGGTTGGCTACAAATACCTGAAACAATAAATAAGAATTAGTCAACATGATGCTAACTACTATTGTAACAACATTTCAACTCTAATTACAATAAGTACCTTAAAAACATGGAAAGCCTCAAACTGAATATTGCGTGACTTCTCTTTCAGCATATTCATCATAAGCTTAAGATTATCAGGGTTTGTGATGTAACGTGTCATTATGGAGAAATTGTGGCGGTCCAGTAACAACTCTCCCAGTAGCTTCAGGCTCTGCCGTCGAGTCACATAGTTCTCAGAGTTCAGCAGTCGCTGATAATGACCAAACACTTTATCATAGTTTGTTTCTAGAAACTCAGCACACAACATTTTATGTCGCGTTAGCAATTCCTGAAAATAATAATTAAATCAATTATTTTTTCTCATACTACACTTTATATATACTTGTACTTATGCTAATTACTATAAGTTTCTTTGGTAAATGAAGTAAGTAGAACTTTACAACATTTTGTTCACATGCAGTATTTTGAAACTAACATCATCCACATGAAATACCGAATATGGCACGTAATAGTAAGTTCTTAGATATATTTAAGTACAAAAGCAAATAAGTATACACATAAACCTCTGATTTTAGTATAAAAAATAATAAAGGCAAAATCAGATAAACAAACCTTAAAAGTAGAAAAGGCATCTGAGGCAATATCAAAAGTGGATACTTCTACATAACGGAAGAAATTGTAAAAATCGTCTGAATACAACATTATTTTAGCAAGAGCTTCATATCTGGCACACTCCCGTAGCATAGTTCCACAGTTGGATGCTATCTCTTGATGTTCATACCTGCAAATCACATTTAAACAATATTACACTAGGTACTTTACTATGGTACTTATATCACATCATTGACATGATAAAAAATCAGAATATAAATAGCTATGTATATTGTTTGATTGCAATAAATGAATTCTACTTACAACATATTTCTAAATCAAGCAGGTTTTTAAAAAGATACTATGTGTTTATATGAAATTCAGATTTTAAATAATATAATATTACCCACCCAGACATCAAAGTAAACAGTATCTCAGGCTTGGTGCATATGTACTCAACCGTGGGAGATCTGGTGCCAATCTGACGTCTAAGCACATTGTTGAACACTTGGGCAACATCCTTCTTGCCTTCGAAGTCGATGCGGTTTAGATTCTATATGCAAATGTATGACTCATTACACAAGGTAACACAACAATTGATACTTTAATTGATCTAATACTCAAATGTTTACATACCTGGATGAGAAGTAGAAGCAAGTTGGTGTTGTACAGTTCCTGAGCTAACTGTGCTACTATGATATCCGTTTGTGGTTCGGCGTCGGATGTGCCATATAGCATGTTCTTTATCAAAACCTATTGACACAAAATCAACACTATAAATCGTCCACTTAGATACCAATAAAAAAGTTGACCTCCAAACATTGGTGTGCAACATAATACTTACCAGATTTTTGCTTACATCTTCTTGAGCTTTTTCAGCTTTTTTATCACCCCTTTCTAAAGCAGTAACTGCATCTTTCAATGATCTCACAAGCTCCGCTGGGCTCTTTTGAGATTTACCAAAAAGAGGCATAGTATTTCGATAATTTAGACAGATGATCTAAGCAATTCCGTCTACATAAGATTGTACCTGCAACCAACGAACCAATGCTTATAATTCTAACACAAAATGAGATGTTTTACGTGATTGTTCTTGATATTTCACGAGAATGCAGGAGAAACGAAATTTTGACAAATTTATAAAACGTTTGCCGACCTGGCACGAAGACACTGAACTTTAAAGCAATGTTAAATTATATTTAAAATTGTTCAGATTAATGATAAATCCATGAAAAATACTAAATATAACTCACTTTCAGATTAATTATTACAATTTTCCCTAGCAAGACAGACCACACGAAACGAACAGCTGTGATGTCAATAGAAATGTGTATTGCCAGTGTAAAAAAATATTTAAGCAAAGTTTGGTTCCGTATGATGTTGGACGTAAAGAATAGCTACAACAGCAGGATCAGTAGCAGGATTCTATAGTTGGTCCGGCCAAACCAGCGGACAACCCTACACACGTTCGGATTTGGTACGGAGCAGACCATATCCGATGGGAAAACAAGCGGACCGAGACGGATTCAATTAAGGATAATAATGTCCGGCAGACCACGCTACACACGCTCGGATATGGTCCGGCCGGACTTACTCCGCCCACAAATCCGTGGTCCGGCCGGACCAAATCCGGACGTGTGTTAGCAATAATAGCACTATAAAAGGTGACCAAGGAACTTACCAGAGAATGGGCACCAGTATTCTCTGGCGAGTTGCAATAACTCGCCTGCCAACCGATTATGGCAAGGCAAACCCCACCAAAATGTTAAATGCAACAAAAAATGGCTCATATTGCCCGGCAGTTTGTCTACTTGCGACTACAGTAACGTTTGAGGTTTGGTGAGGCAAGGTGTGCGAAGGATCCCCAGATAAGATCCGGCTACTAATAAAAACCAACTAGTGGACTTAGCAACTAACGGCTAATAACGTTTGAGCCAGGATGGGGGGTGGGGTCTAAGATCAGAGGGAGAGCAGAAGAACACAGCTTGCCTTGCAAGTACCACTATTAAAAAATGGAACTTTACAAAAGTTTGAAGATTACTGTATTGTATTGTAGTTAAGTATTCTCGGTCACGGTTTCTCGAACGTATTTGCTTCTTAAAGCTAATTCGCCATATAATACACTTGTTCAATTTACCACTTTCTACCTCATCATCATCCGTCTATTAATGTTCCCACTGCAGGGACACAGGCCTCCTACAGGCGTTCTACCTCAGTCAGCCTCAATCGCAGTCACGCAGTAGTGTATTTATATTTACGCTTTGGCCAAGAGGGCGATGGCAGGAGAGGTAGTGCAAGCCAGCCCTAAAAGACTGGGACATATTAGAGACCGGCACTAATAGGCTCGTTCTAGCGCGTCTCCTGTACTGCCACGGCCGCGCGTCGCGGTCTCGCGTTGTGGTCGCGGTGCCAACTCCACCAAAAAAAAGGCCTTCTACACAGTCGTAATAACCGCCCAACTCAACCAAGGACATCATGACCTTGGCTGTGATACGAGTTGTAATTGAGTTGATCTTCCAACAACCTTGGTTGGGAGGTATGTGCTTGCGATCAAGGGCAAAACGAAGACGTTGAGTCAACTCCATTTTATTTTCTTTATCTTCGTTTGAACATAAAAAAACTAAGTAGTATAGCTACTTCAACAGTCTGATATTTTGAAAGGCTTTGAGAAGCCATCTCTCTCTTTTATGATAGCCCACCAAAAAGAAAATAACTGAAGTGGTGTCAATTACGCACCTATGCAGGACAAACGCGCCAGTTGGTTCACTCAACCAAGGGCACCTTGGTCGGGTGGTTGTTCCGACTGTATAGAAGGGGTTTTACAGTTATGTCTAATACCCCTTCTACACAGTCGGGTAGTTATTCCGACCAAGGTGCCTTTGTTCGGGCTCGGGACACCAACCAAAAACTGTTTGACGATGTACGTTCAAAACAAAAATTATATCGATTTGTCTCATCATTATTCTAGACCTGTGTGGAAACAAAAAAGTAAATATATAAAAATAATTAGAATTTAACACTAATTTTCGCACGCATCTTTGCGTGGAAATAAATACCGTAGGAAGAAGGAAAATTGTAAAACGGCCACCATACAGGGATAAATTGGTAGTTCAACAATGCAAATAATTTTATTTTGAAAATATACATGTAGTCGTTTTTTCATGATCAAGACTATTTAAAATTTTGCGCTGCCCGTGTTCGTCCAAAATCATCATCCATTTCGCTACAAACTTGCAAAAGTGCTTATTCGTACGTGAACTAGCTTCTTACTGCTCATCACAGCATCTATCTCTTTCGCGCGTGTTGTCTGATGAGATAGCATGCATTTTAACCCCGCGCACAAAATAGTTCGTGCCGTCGACTAGGGGAACCTTAATGTACGATTTCCACCGATTCCCGATTCACCGATTTCCGTCGCGACGCAGGAGTGCAGCGCAGCGCGTCGCAGCGGATTGCCGACCGCGTCCGCCGGCCGCCCGACGGCTACCTACAATCTGCTGGAACCCGGGCGCAAGCGCGCGCTTGCTCGCGTATCCGCTAGCATGCTCTCAGTGACAAGTGATGCTTTCGTGTCGCAGTCAGTTTTCTTCCAAATAAACAGAGCATTTCATCTGTATTCATATTCATTTTGCACGAAAAACAATAAACAAATAAATAAACCACGTCAGTCTACAGTTCAACGCACAACTTAAATGATTCAACTTGCCTGCCGGCGACAACACAGGAGCGCGCGCAGCGGTAGCCGACCGGATGCGACGACAGCCGAGCGCCGCCGTCCACGTACGTGAAGAGCCGATCGGCTGCCGCGGCGTCCGAGCCAGGGGTGACAATCTTAATAGTGGCAAACGAGTAATTGTTCTAATATAAGTGTATAAAATTAGGTTGGACACCAAAAGTATTGCCACTCCATACATTTAAATGACATTTTAATTTGTCGTCATTATATCGTACGTTAACTAGACAACCAGCACAGAGATGGCGGTATTCATGATGTACAATTTGAAATAAGTACCAGCAAGTAATCTTAATTTTCATTCTCATTAGCAACGTCTGAATGGCCTATCCGTACAGAGTCAGACTGACAAATAAAAGAATTCTGGTTCGATTCTCGCGAACCGTGGCACTTTTTGTTCCCTAAAATTTATTAAAACAAGTATGTTGGCAATAGTTTCAAAACCTGTATCCAGAGGGCGACACTTTCCGTTTCTCAATTTTGTAGCGGAGATAGACCTCTATTTCATATATAAAAAAGTACTCTGTGGTCCGAGCGCAGCCGACTGGCTGACGCGGCATACGCGCGGATCTAACCGAGTTCCAAGCAGTGTAAATGCTATGCAAACATGAAACTTGTGCACTCCGGCGCGCCCCGACGCGGGCCGGTTGGTGGAAATCGTACATAAAACATGCATGTAAGATTAAATTGGTTTTGATTTATATTGAACAACGAAGAAAGGTCGTAGAAAAATATTGCTTTTTACCCGGCTGCAAGGAAAGGGGATATGTTTTTCGCGCGTATCTTGTATGTATGTATCAAATTAATTAATTTTCCTGTTAATGCTTTTTAATACTTTATACCTGTGTGTAGAGCTATTCTGGGTGCATCGTCCTCACATATATTAATGTATGTACATATGTTAATATTGTTTTCTCAAAAATGGTATGTAATGTTGACATAACATCTCTAAAAAGTATCCAGAAAGTGAACTCTACCGGAGACTATTCACAACTGTCCGGTAAGAAGCGAGATTTTAAATTTGGAATCTCCTACTGTCCAGTAAGTAAGTATGTAATTTACTTACTGGACACTTGGTCATCCTTCATCCCTTTTTTTTTTATGGCTTCGCACGGTTTAGGTCATCCTCTTTAGATCTGCTTAGAAAAAAAAAACATAGTACCAGACACAGATTAGAGTTTAGCCATTATAACATGGTTAGAGGGAGGCTCCAAATATATATCTATCTCTTTTTGGTATGACATTTTATGAGATACATTATTAATATATTTTGGAGCCTTAAACATCCATTTTATTGTCTGTGACACTTTTTTTTTTTTTTTTTTTATGGGTCTGTGACACATAACGCGACGCAGAAAAAGTATGCACGTTGCGTTTTGTACTTAGTAATGTTGTAGAAGTATAGTGTGGGATTTTATGTTTGTATTTAGTCATTTCAGTTTATAAATCATGTTGGATTAAAACTTTCCATTCTAAAATTAACATGGAGTTTCAAAAACAATAATTTACATTTTTTACTAAAACATTCATGTAATGTAAAAATAGAACAATGTTTAAAACTAAACGCAAACTTTGTAGTAAAAAAAACAACGACTGGCGGGATTTCACATTCAATTGCGACAATTGTGTTTTAATTTACCGCGTGAATTTAAATAATCCCAAAAAATGAATTCAAGCGAATCTGATTCGGAAATAGATGGCACTCCTCCTGATTTAAAAGCTGAGGCCAAATTAGCAAAAGAAAATTTACTTCCGCCAAAATCCAAGGAGCGATACATGAAAAATTATGAAAAATTTATGAAGTGGAAGGCAGAAAAACAAGCCAACAGTTGGTCTGAAAATGTATTCTTGGCATATTTCAGCTTTCTTCGCCAAACAATGCAGCCGACAAGTTTATGGGCTGTGTATTCTATGCTTCGATGTGTAGTGCAAAATAAACACGATGTAAACATTAAGAATTATTCCAATTTAATAACTTGGTTGAAAAGACAATCGACTGGCTACAAAGGAAAAAAATCGAATGTATTTACCAGCCAAAACATACAGAAGTTTATAAATGAAGCACCCGATGAAGTTTATTTAGCAGTGAAGGTAATATTTATTTTGTTTACTTATTTAATTTAACTTGTTGTGATGTACGAGTAAGTGGTCTGTTAGTCGGTTGCAATAATATAAATATGCTATTAAATCTGGTTCCAAATAACATAAACTTATTTTTATATTCTCGATTTAAATAGTTTTTTTTTTGTTTTTAGGTTATTACTATAATGGGAATTAATGGCGCCTGCCGATGTATGGAGCTCTGTAATATTAAAAACAGTGACGTGGAATACCATAATGAAATAATTTCGGTAAAAGTACGAGAAACAAAAACAAAAATTGATCGCTCTTTTGTTATACACAAGGAGTCAGCTCATATTGTAAGGAAATATCATGACCTGCGCCCTGAAAATATGAAAAGTGATAATTTTTTTATCAATTATAGAAACGGGACATGCTTGCGGCAAAACATCGGTCGTCATAAGATTGCCGCAATACCTAAACAAATAGCAGAATATTTGAATTTACCAAATCCAGAGAGCTATACTGGCCATTGTTTCCGGAGGTCGTCTGCTACCCTTCTTGCTGACTCTGGAGCCAATCTCACGACAATAAAACGACACGGGGGGTGGAAATCGGACCGAGTTGCAGAAGGATACATAGAAGAGTCATTAGAAAATAAAAGTGAAATTACAAGCAATATAAATAAAAAAATTAAATTGAATACTCAAAACACATCATCTTCCACCTCCCCGCAGCCGTCTACATCGCGTCAACAGCAGCTAAGCCTGGCTCCGCAGCCATCTACCTCTCGCCAAGAACCGACCACTATTCCCCTGCCCGTAACATCATCGCAAGCATCCACCTTCCCAAACAACCAAATTAATGTCTCACAGACATTTACTGCCAGCCAAGAGTCCGTTAATCAAGATGTACAACAAACAAATATAAATGCCCCCGGTAAATCGATCACAATATCTATCAGTAATTGCCCTAATATGAATGTAACCTTCAATATTAATTAAACGAATTTGTTGTTAAACTTTCTTTCATTTTTGAGAAAAGCATTATACAAACCTCAACCAGTAAGAAAGCCATCCTGGCCTCGTATATAACCGGACCTCACCTGCGGTTCGGTCCGGTTAACTCATACTCGGCCAGGAAGGCTTACTTACTGGATTCTGCTGTAATGTACTAAAAACACCAATTTTTTTTTTTTTTTTAAAGAGTAAGTATGGAGTTTCTTGTGCGTTCTTCTCCATAACAATCTACTTTCCGAATGCACGGTAGAATCATTTTTTTATGTATGTAATATTCTATTACCTCGTATCTTTCAAACCACGTGACAGATTTTTATAAATTAGACATCGTTAGATAGGTCTTGGCCGCCCAAGTGTTCTTAGATAAGTGCCGCAAAAAAAAAGAAAGATGGCGGATTTTGGGCGCCATATTGAAGAAGTTGCAATTTTTTTTTCTTCGCAGCCCATCGAGTGGGGTATCAAAATTAAGGGTTTTTAACCCCCGCCGGAAAAAGAGGGGTGTTATAAGTTTCACGTGTATTGCTGTGTATCTGTGTGTCTGTCTGTGGCATCATAGCGCCTAAACGGGTGAACCGATTTCGATTTAGTTTTTTTTGTTTGAAAGGTAATTTTGTCGAGAGTGTTCTTAGCTATGTTTGAATAAAATCTGTTCAGCCGTTCAAAAGTTATGGGCATTTTACTGTTTGAATCGGGGTGTTTTCGCAAGGTAAATGTGTCGGGGGTTTTAAATTGTGAAATTTTACTTGTTAGAGGTGATTTCAAAAATGTATACCACTTATATGTTTTAATGTATTTATAAAAAAAAAAAATTACTAAAAAGTTGTAAATAAAAAAAGCTAATTTAAAAATCAAAAACCCGACTCCTTAAGAAGCGAACTAAAAAGCTGTACCTAAACAAGAAAAATCATGCTGTGCAGTTGGAGGATATAGTGGATAACGTTGTGAGTAGTGTAATTGTTACCTTTATTATTAAGTTCTAACCTATGTATAGTTATTATTACACGGCTGTTTGTTGTCCCTAAATAAATAAATCAAAGTCAAATATATTTATTCAATTAGGCCAATAAACGGCACTTTTGAACGTCACATAAATTATAATTAAAAATTAAAAGTAATAAAAAAAAAATAAGATAAAAAAAAAAAAAAAAATGATTCTACCGTGCATTCGGAAAGTAGATTGTTATGGAGAAGAACGCACAAGAAACTCCATACTTACTCTTTTAAAAAAAAAAAATGGTGTTTTACAATATTAACATACGTACATACATTAATATATTTGAGGACGATGCACCCAGAATAGCTCTACACACAGGTATAAAGTATTAAAAAGCATTAACAGGAAAATTAATTAATTTGATAAGTAGGAACATGGTTCTCACATACTTACAAATATTACAAACAGGTAAAATACCTAATTCAACAACAACGGAACAGTGTGTGAGTCAATTTCTAAAAAAAAAAAAAAAAAAACAATGAATACATTCATTTCTGGGGTCATTCCACCAATAAGGATATGGCATACAAGGCGCAAAAGCGGTGCATTAGGGGTATGTTTAATATAAACCAGACTGATAGCTGCAAACCATATTTTATCAAGCATAATATATTAACATTGCCGTCAGTCTACATTTATGAGATTGCTAGCTTTGGAAGAACTAACAAACATCTTTTTGATAGGTACAGAAGTATGAGGCATAGTGATAAAATTTGTTGCAAATCTTACAAGACAGCCTTATATTCCAAAAGCATTTTCAGTATGACGCCGCGTATATACAATCACTTGCCTAAGTCCATACTAGAAACTCAATCCATCGACGATTTCAAAAAGAAATTAAAAAGATTCTTGCTATGTAAATGCTATTATAGTATTCAGGATTACTTAAAAGAGGATGTAAGGACATATTGTTGATGTGACTAGTGCGCAAATTTAATTAATAATTTTATTATTAAGTCCTTTATTTAATTTAATTTCTTATTTTATACATTTTTAAATATTTTTAAAAAACTCATACAAAAAAGAAAACATTTAAAAATATAAAAAATAGAGGCCCACCGGTATCGGGAACAGGGTCCAAGCCACCGGCGGTCAGGGCTCCAGAGAGAGGAACCTCCTAACAATACGAGCCGTGTCCAGCAATACTGCTTTCTGGATCAGGCCCTTGACCCAGCCGCCTAACGAGAGCCTCCTAAGATGTTGGTCGAGGCTCGTGGCTATTAAGCCATTGGCCGACACGACAATCGGTACAATGATCGCTGAGTCCACATCCCACATGTCGACAACCTCGCGAGCCAAGTCAAGATACTTGATTTGCTTATCTTTCTCGGCTTTCACGAGGTTCCCGTCATGAGGGACGGTAATGTCAACAATCATTGCACGCCTCTCGATTCGGTCCACCACCACTATATCAGGTTTATTGGCTACAATAGTCCTGTCAGTGATGATGGACCGATCCCAGTACAATGTGATATTGCCATTCTCGAGAACTGGGTCGGGCACATACCTGTAGTACGGCACCTCCGATGCCACAAGAGTGTATTTCAGAGCAAGTTGCTGATGGATAATCCTGGCTACAAGGTTGTGCCTATGCAAGTACTCTTCGTTAGCTAGACGAGAACAACCAGAGATAATGTGGCGGATCGATTCACCCGGCCGGTGACATGCCCGACAGATGTCAACCGTGCCATCCTTCACAATAAATCTCCGGTAGTTATTCGTCATGATAACTTCGTCCATAATTGCACAGACAAAACCTTCGGTTTCCCCAAAGAGGTCACCGAAACGTAGCCAGGCTACGGACGCTGATTGGTCTACATCGGACCCATGTAGGGCCCGGAAAAAGCGTCCGTGAAGCTCCTTACTTTGCCATACCTCCCTGCGGTCGTTAGTGTCAAGCACTACAGGCCTGCGCCAGTTCTCATTCGCCAAGGAGAGCGGGGTGAGTCCCTTGTCCACTGCTACTACATCTCGATGCATACCCACGTCTGTGTTTAGAAAATATTCCCTGAGATTGCATATCTCGCGGTTGTGGAGGTTTTTGGCATTTAAAAAGCCTCGGCCTCCACACTTCCGTGGGATATACAATCTCATGACCGACGATCGTGGGTGATGCATTCGATATGCAGTCAGCAGTGTACGGACCCGTCTATCCAGGGCGTCAAGTTCCGTTTGAGTCCATTTGAGTATGCCGAAAGAGTACATCAATACCGGCATGACCCAACCGTTGAAGGCGCGCACCTTGTTTCCGCCCGAAAGAAGGCTATTGAATACCTTCTTCAGGCGGCCAAAGAAGCGTTCCCTCAACGATTGCTTCATGTCAGTAGTGCTGATACCTAACGCTTCCGACATACCCAAATACTTATAGGTTTCGTTTGGAGAGAGGGATCTCAGGTTTATGGAATCCGCGAGTTGAATTCCCACGGATTCCACAATCTCTCCTCGCTTTACATGCATGACCGCACATTTGTCCACACCAAACTCCATCCTGATGGCGTTACTAAAAGTTTCAGTTACCTTCAGTAGCTCCATCAGCTGAAGATTGCTGGGGGCAAAGAGCTTCAGGTCATCCATGTAAAGGAGGTGAGATATGACCGCCTCTCTTCAACCGATAGCCTAGCCCTGAATTCTCCAGCAGCATGCTTAGAGGATTCAAGGCTAGGCAAAACCAAAGTGGACTCAAGCTATCGCCCTGAAATATACCTCGCTCGATCCTTACAGGTTCGCTATTCCTCTGGATATTTCGACATCCCGGATAGCGAAGGACTGTGCTCCACTGCACCATACACGACATCAGGAAGGTGCGTAGAGTTGTATCTATTTTATACAATTCTAGCACCCTCATGAGCCATGTATGAGGCACCGAGTCATAGGCCTTCTTATAATCTATCCAACATGTCGACAGATCCTTTCGGGAACGCCGAACCTGTTGGCTAATGGCCATATCTATAAGGAGTAGCTCCTTAGTACCGCGGGACCCGTTCCTACATCCATTCTGAGAGACCGACATGATGGAGTTATCGTCGACGTGTTTATTAATTTTAACTCTCAAAATGGATGTTAGAACCTTATAGACCGTTGGTAAACATGTAATAGGTCTATAATTTTTGGGTTCCGCGGTGCTACCAGACTTGTGGAGCAGGTGGGTTATTCCTGTTGTAAGGAACTTGGGTAGCGAACCAGACTCCAAGGCTGCCTGGTACTGAGATGCCAAACGAGCGTGCGACCTTTGTAACCACTTGATCCAGAAGTTGTGCAGCCCGTCCGGCCCTGGAGATTTCCAGTTCGGCAACGGACGGACTGCACGGGCTACATCTTGGGGGCTGATCGTTATAGCCCCCATTTCTTGTATTTGATCGCACGCTCGTTCGACCTCCCGAGTCCATTCACCTTCGGTGTGACTGACAGGCACCGACCAGATGCTGCGCCAGAATGAACACATAGCGTCATCATCCGGCAGGCGCGTATCAGTCACACCTTGGTCTGGTCGCTCCCAAGCCCGATAAACCCACCTTTCATTACTTTGGAACGTACGATTCTGGGTGTATCGCTCCACTCTCCGCCTGTACCTACGAATACGGTTTGCCCATGCAAACACTTTTTGTTTCAGGAAGTCGATGCGCTCTGTGACATGGGATATGTAGTCTCGGGGGCTGATATCAGTCCCCGAAAACGCTCGTCTCACAAAGCGCATCACTCTTGGGCGATTATTGCCCTCCCTGAAACAAATTAGTTTGCCAATGAGTGCTCTGGCCCCACCAATACGACGTTCGATCCTGCACTGCCAAGCCGGTACAGCTGGTTTCGGTCGTGTAGCTCTGTCATCTGCAAATTTGACGTGAGCTACACGACATGCCGCTACTGCCGCGCAGTACATGATCGAATGTGTATCAGTGAGGTCTTCGCAGTCATCAAAATAGTTTGACAACTGCGAATCCAGAACAGCCACCAGCGCCCTATTTTTGTTATGCATGGGCAAACGAGGTAATCGTGGCCTAAGTTCGGGTGGCATGTAGCGATACTCCCGAATAGCACACTCCAAAGCACTCCTCAATTGCTCATTGCACTGGGTACTTACGTTTGTAACCCTGTCACTACTCTCCTCGTCAGCGTGGTTGGACTGTGGTGGCACCACAGCCTGCGACGATGGAACAGTGACACGGTTACCCATTTCCGTTCGGAGGCGATCAAGTACAGTATCATCCAACATATGATTACGCTGGATGACCCGCACCTGATCCGAAAGTCGTTGGGCCGAAACGTTGACGGTTGGCTCAAGCACCTGGAACAAAGAGAGCATCCGGACACGGTACGCGGTCAAGTTGTTTCCTCCCTCTGTAGCCCCAAAGTATGCGCGCATGACATTTTCGTTAATGGATTGTGTCCATCTCATGCGCTGCACACTTCCGCCGGGTGCTGGGACCCTATCAGAGACCGGTAAGCCTCGAGGTCCTAAGCGGTCCGGCGGCCGGCGTCCTCCCCGTCGACGCGCAGGTGGTGGTGTCGTCGGCGGAGAGAAGTACTCGTCGCTCGAGCTCGACGCAACTGCCACGGCCGGTATCACAGCACTCACAGTGGGGCTGGTTTCCGGCGGCGGCGAGGCGGAGCTGGGCGACGAGGCCGGAGGTGGTAGGCGTGCTTTAGCGGCGGCAGCTCTTGTTAACATGACGTCGCCATCGTCTTCATTTCTCACATTTCTTATTGTTCAATTTATTAATCGGTCATAGTTTTGGTGATTTTACTGTTGTATGTTTTTTTTTTCTTGGATTTCATATTGTTTTGTATAATTTAGATAGTTACAAATATTTATTAATTAATATTTATTTTTTTATTAATTATTATTAATATTATTACTTTGACATTTGCTTTGATTTTACTTTGACATTTACTTTAACATTTATTTACAAATTTATCTTGACATCCTCATTTAAGACGACGACTAACGCCAACGACCTTGAGGGAACAAAACGCGCACTCGTTTCACACCCGCGCGACCCTAAATTTAGTAGTTTTTTGTACTTTCCTTCCTTGACTTCTTTCCTTGACTTTAAAAAAAAAAGCTTCAGATCAAAATATAGATAATTAAATTGTCTTTGATATGGTGTCAATTTCATTAAAATACGCCCAGCGGTTTTGGTGTGATTGTCGTGTTTTTGTCCGTTTTAGACATAACTTTACAAATTAATTACACTATGTTATACGAATAAAACTCAAAATTTGCTCAGATGAAATTATTAAGAAAATGGTCTACTATAACATCAATAAATTACGACTAGCCGTTTAGACGTGATTCTCATTTTAAAATCAGCTACTCAAGGGAATCAGTGCCTTAATCAATGACATTTTTAATTTAATTCATCTAGTGACATTATTGATGGCATAAGATTTGTTATGTTTCATTGTCGCCACGCAGTGAAATTAACAAAACGAAATAAATTGAAATTGTGTTTAATTATAAAGTATTTTTTGCAAGTAAATGTGTGAACTTGCTTGTGATTTGCATGCCTCAAGGTGTAATATGGTTGGACTGTGCTATATTTTTTAACAACTTCATGTAATTACCCATATTAGCAAATAAATGATTATGATTATTATGATTATGATACAATAACTATGAATGGGAATATAAATTAACAAATTTGATTTTGTCTACACCAAAGATTGCCCTATGGAGCAGGACCAGCATGTTTCCAAGCATTCTTATTTCTTATCTTGAATATAATCATCTAATTTGTAATATGCTTGTTTACAAAGGGTGCTTTTAACTAAAGTTTTAAATTTACTTTCATTTAGTTTTAATATATCACAAGGTATTTTGTTATAGAATTTAACACAGTACCCCATGAAAGATGATTGTACTTTAGCTAGTCTGTAAGAAGGCTGATCTAACTTATCTTTATTTCTGGTATTACAATTGTGTCTATCACTGACTTTACTAAAGAGATGTATATTTTTCCTTACATACATAATATTTTCATAAATAAATTGGCAAGAAACTGTCATAATATTAATATTTTTAAACAGTTCCTTATGAGATTCACGGTGACTTAACTTATATATGACTCTGACAGCTCTCTTTTGCAATATAAATATGGATTCAATGTCAGCCGCTCGACCCCACAGTAAAATACCGTATGACATTATGCTGTGAAAGTAACTAAAATAGACCAAACGCGCGAAAAAAAATATATACAAATAAATATATATTCGCGAACTGCCAGATCCTGAAGAGTGGATTGTTAAATTCGCGAGACTTCTCTTTATTTTGACGTATATTTGTTCTCTTCCTTTGACAAACCCGGCTTGTTCGGGTGCAATTTCGCGAGAAAAAACGACTGCAGCCGCTTGTTTATCACATATAAAAGCACTTTGCTAGCATAGGAGATGAGGGAGATCAACCTGTAGTTTTTGTGGTTGTTCGTGGATCCCTTTTTGTGTAGGAGTTTGAAAATGGAGCTAGACCAGTCTTTTGGCCACTTGCCGGTCTTCCATATTCTACAACAGATGGTGTTTATTATATCTACGCCTGCGTATCCCATCTCTTTTGTGATCTCAATCGGTACCTCACCCATGCCTACAGCTTTATTAGGCTTTAAGTGATTTATTGCTGCTCTTACCTCGTCCTTCAACAAAAACAGCAGCCGTATTGCGTAAGTGAATACGGCAACGTAAAGAGTTTGACCGCTATCCAATCGCCCAATCACACAGACGGAAATCCACATCGCGTCATTCATTTAGCAGTCAAACTGTTCGCGTTGAAGGTTTCATCTCCGAGGGTTGAGAACACAGTGTGGTGGCATGTGATGAGTGAGCATGCATGATACACCTTCAGTATTCTCAATATTAAGCCAATTCAAACCAAAACCTGGACGGTTTTGGTTTGAATTTGAAAGTCATGGATCGTTTATTCACGTGAAGATCTTTGGTTTCAAACTTTTGTGACTGTCACTCTAGTTCAGCGCAGATGCCATTGAGGACTACGTTCCAGTGTCTTCGACAAGCGGCCTGTATTTCGGAATTAAGAGCATTCAGTTCTTGTACACTTGCGCCACGGGCTTTCTGTGGTGTTCAACCATATGCTACCTGTTCGTGGACATCCAGTGTTGACGCATTATTGGGAGAGGTTTGGGCTGGGATTTTAGTACCAACTCTTAATGTAGTTTTTGGCATTTTGCCAGAGTGTGTTCGGGTGATCATCGTCTTGCTCACCTCTCCAAATATGTAAGATCTCCCGTAATGTTTTGGTAAAACCTTCACTGTTCGTTATTGCCATACCGCCGCCTGTCTTCTTGCTAATGGAGTTGCGAAGCTTGATTCTCAGATTACAAACCAGTAGGTGATGATCAGAGTGGCAATCAGCTCCCGGCAGCGTGTATGCATTGGTAATCGAGCTTCTCCACATGGCCCTAATCATTATATAATCTATTTGGTTTCAATGTTCTCCACTGGACGACGTCCAAGTGTAGAGTCTTCTCGGGTGTTGGGTGTTGTTTAGAGACTGTGTTCATTATAGTCAGGTTATTGTCGGCTGCGAATTGCATAAGGCGTTCCCTCTGTCGTTTCTAGTACCAAGGTCATAAAGCCCTACAATATTCAGCAAGCCAGATTCCATAATCGTCGATCCCAATTTTGCGTTAACATCGCCCAGGACAATTAATAGCTCTCTTGTTGGGATGTCAGCTAAGCTGGCTTCGTGTTGGCTGTAGAAATCTTGAATTACTTCATCTGAGGCAGCGCTTGTAGAAGCATACACTTGGGTGATATTGACTGGGGTCGGACTTGCGCAGAGCTTTATCGATAACAATCTCTCACGTATAGGATTGTAGCCTAAGACCTACTTGTTCCATCGCTTTGGTATAGCAATGGCAACACCTGCGAAGCTGGAGTTTTCAATTCCTGAGAAGTAGATATATTTAACTGTGTTAATGTGTCCACTTTCCTTCCAATGCGTCTCACTCAGACCCGTGCTGTTGGTCATATAATAAAAGTACTCTGTGCTGTTGGTGTTGCATCACGCGAGCTCGTGATTCGTGATCTAAGATGTGGAGTTTCCCCGCGTCTCGGAGTCCTCTCACAGTCTACGTTCCAAGTCTGATGTTATGTCATAGTTGGATCTTCGTCCTTCCAGGAACATAGTTTCCATGGGAAGCCTGCAGCCTAATTGTGTAAGTAAATTCGGCACTCATACACAAAAAAGTTGAATAAAGATTCAACTTTTTTGTGTATGTGTGTGTTTTTGGGAAAGAAACAGATTGTTTCCTTTGCCGAATTCACTTACACAATTAGGCTGCTGGTCGCCTGTTCTGTTCCGTACTATCCCATGAGAACCTCTTAGGATTACGTAAACACAATTGGCGACAGTTTTAAAGAGAATTTTTGTATGGGATTGTGTACCTATTGTATTGATCGAAGGGTTGGCCAACCAAATTTAGTTGACCTTCCAACAACCTTTGTTGGGAGGTATGCCCTTGCAACAAATTTCGTTGGCCAACTACCGTCTTCACGATCTTTTCTGGTTGGTGCATCGACGAAGGGAACCTTGTTTGGAAAAACTCCCCGACTGTGAAGAAGGGGTTTTAAGTCTAGAATACAACCTTTGGATCTTAGAGCATTTAACTTTGGATAGACTGGAAGAATGATCTTGGTTCAACCTCCTTAAACACAGTCGCGGTTGTTCCAATTGTGTAGAAGGGGTATTAGGCTGCGGGAATTGCGGCAATCCGCTGAATGCGAGGCGCACAGGACCGTTCGATGTGGATGTGGCGACACTTGAGGAGCCCTATGTTTAGCAGTCCAGAACATGGACATCGTTTGGCTGATATTAGCAAGTTTTATTTTGAAGTTCGGTTTCGTCGTGCTCGCCTTACGTGTGTTCAAGTCTTTTTCTTTTAATCTGTAAATTTTAGTCTATGAGACAGGATAACGTGTCAAATTGTCAATCAGATAATTTTAGGTTATAAAGGTAGCATAAAATATTTATTTAAGCCTATTAGAACATCTATCTAAAAAGTCATGGCTGAAACTTCTAGCGAAAAGTTGTCAAAGAAGTGAGTATCGTGTGATCCAAAAATGTTTGCCTTGAAGAACCTGAGTATCTTGTCTTTTAGAACTAACCATTTCATCACTCGATGTGCGAGTTTCTCATCTGCTGTTAGCAAACGGTTAGTGATATTTTATGTTCATATACGTTTATAAATCATACTGATATGTTATTCTTTATTTATATTTTAGTGAATTGAAACGGCGGCTGAAGGCCGAACAAAAATTAAAAGAGAAAGCGGAAAAGGTCGCACAGCTTCCAACTCCTGCAGCGGATAAGAAAGCTTCATCCAAAGCTGAAGAAGAAATCAGTCCCAATGAGTATTACAAGCTACGAACTGCTGCTGTTGCGGCTCTCAAAGAAGGTTCCAAAGAAGACCACCCATACCCCCACAAGTTCAATGTTACAATATCTTTAGAAGAATTCATTGAAAAGTACAACCATGTAAATAGTGGTGAAGTTCTAGAAAATGTAACACTGTCACTAGCTGGAAGAGTTCACTCTATTAGAGAGTCGGGAGCTAAACTCATATTTTATGATTTGAGAGGTGAAGGTGTTAAAATACAGGTAAAAATTAATATTTTACTGAAATCTTTAATCAATTTTAATTTTTATCATAAAACTATCATATTATATTATTATATCACAATTATTTTATTTTCCAGGTTATGGCTAATGCAAAAATGTATGAATCAGAAGAAAAATTTGTTGCTGATACTGATAAGCTGAGAAGAGGAGATATTATTGGTTGTGTCGGACATCCTGGAAAGACAAAGAAGGGAGAGCTTTCCATTGTACCCAAAAGTATTAAGCTGCTATCTCCTTGCCTGCATATGCTGCCTCACTTACACTTTGGGCTTAAGGATAAAGAAACCAGGTTTAGGAAGAGATATTTAGATCTTATTTTAAATGATAGGGTAAGTTCATTTGTTTTCTGGTGTAATAACTCTCTAAGTCCCTTTTCACACGCTCCGGTTGCCGGGTTTATGGCGGCGAATGTATAGACATTGTCGTCGGTACGTGTGAAAGCTAACATACATGCCGATATACTTTGCCACCGGTTACCCGCCGCTGGCTACCCGAAAACCAGGGCATGTTAAAAGGCACTGATTCTCAAGTCATTGTTTGTCATATTATTTTCTGCTACAGGTAAGACAAACCTTTTACACTAGAGCAAGAATCATAGCTTATGTAAGGAAATTCTTGGACAATATTGGTTTCCTTGAAATTGAAACTCCAATGATGAACATGATCCCTGGAGGGGCTACGGCTAAGCCCTTCATCACACACCACAATGATCTCAACATGGACTTGTACATGAGGATAGCACCTGAATTATACCACAAGATGTTAGTGGTGGGAGGTCTGGACCGTGTTTATGAAATTGGCAGGCAGTTCCGGAATGAAGGCATTGATCTGACTCACAATCCTGAGTTCACTACTTGTGAGTTCTACATGGCTTACGCAGATTACAATGATCTTATCCATATAACAGAAACTATGCTATCAGGCATGGTGAAAAGTATTCATGGCTCTTATAAAGTAAGTTGAAATCATTTGTAATAATGAATCAATGTCTCATTATGTTGTTGCAATTTGCTATCTGTATGCATGTGAATTCATTTGCCGTAATCTCTTCATTTCTTATGTCATGAAAAGGTTATCAGACGGACTATAATAAATCCTGGATTGCATTAAATCATTATAGTAAATGCATAATTAGCGACATTAATAATTTTGTTTACAGTAAACTAATAATTGAATGAATTTCTATTATTATTTTAATTATTATTAAAACACATTTAATTTTCTATTTACAGGTTAAATATCAACCAGATGGGCCTGAGGGTGAAGAGGTAGAAATAGACTTCACTCCTCCATTTGCCAGAGTGCCTATGATTGCAAGCTTAGAGAAAGCATTAAATGCCAAACTGCCACCAGCTGACCAATTAGATTCTCAGGAAGCCAACCAGCTGCTGAGCCAGTTGTGTGAGAAACATGAAGTAAGTGTTACAAAAAATACAAGGCAAAAAAAATAATCCCCTTGTGAATAACTTAAAGCTAGAGTGTTGCACCATTTTGCTAAGATTAAATACGTACCTAACTAATTGGAAACTGCCTTAAAACCGTATTTTACTCAATAAATTTTTAACCTTTACTTCTTACCAATAATTATTTTTAGGTTGAATGCCCACCGCCAAGGACCACAGCCAGACTACTAGATAAATTAGTAGGAGAGTTCCTTGAAGAAAAGTGTATTAACCCTACATTTATATTGGACCACCCGCAGATCATGAGTCCTTTATCCAAGTATCATAGGGATATCCCTGGTTTGACAGAAAGGTAACAAGACCTTTTTTATATTACTCAAATGTTCTGTTATTACAAGCTTTTATTTACGGTTTTACCTGTCCAGGGTCTGTAAACAAATCTTGCAAGTTAAATTTGAAGCACTGCCCAATGTTGTTTGTTTCTGGTGACAATTCAATTTTTTATATAAAAGCATTAAAAAAACAAAATTGAAAATATATAAAAGCTTGTTTTAAAATGTGTTTTGCTCTGATAAATTCGTTTGAAATTATTATGCTCACACAAAACATAACCTTTCAGATTCGAATTATTTGTAATGAAGAAAGAAATCTGCAATGCCTACACTGAATTGAATGATCCAGCTACCCAAAGGGAAAGATTTGAACAACAAGCCAAAGACCGAGCTGCTGGTGATGATGAGACTCCGCCAACTGATGAGGCATTCTGTACTGCTCTTGAATATGGCCTCCCACCTACTGCTGGCTGGGGCCTGGGCATTGATCGTCTTACAATGTTCCTCACCAATTCAAATAACATCAAGGTTAGTTTATTTGAAGTGTGTAAATAATATATTAGTCAATCTATCCATTCTTATTAGACAAATACAGTCTTATTACAAAAAACTCAATAAACCTTGGTTTAAACCTGGCCTATCAAGTCCAGGCTTATCTGCAAAACCATGGTCTAAATTTGTCCGTATTACAAAACTTAAAAAAACCCTGGTCTTCTTAGTACATTTGAACCATTGTCAATATATCAACCACAGAATAAAACAAATATCATTTGTTCACCATAATATCACAATTACAACGTTCCGTATGCCCAGAAAAGAAAACTTTTTGATAATACGATAAGAATTAAATGATGTTTAGGAGTGTTAAAATATTGACAATTTGTTATTTTGCATGTATATAAACATTACTTATTTTATCGATTGCAGTTTTGTTTAGTTTTAAGCACATTACTTAAATTCGTATTAATTACTAATAATACATCTAGGTACGTGTAACGAAACGTAACATTCTCGCGCGTTACATGAAACGATACCAATAAACAAAACCATCGCTTGTTGAACAAAGTTCATTAGGCTTTGGATTTTTAAGTTCTCCAAGTCTTTATTATAACAATTGCCTCTTTGTTAATAATGTGTTAATTTATGTGTTGTGATGGACCAACAAAAAAAAAACATCTGAGAATTTGAGTACCGAGGAAAAAGTAATATCCTCAATATAAATTAAATCCACCTTGTTAATATCCATTTTCGGGTAAAAACAACACAACACAATGAAAGAGATTCTATAACCTAAAAGAAAAACTTTGACAGATACGACTTAGACCATCGTTAAACTAGGCGCCGCCGAGGTTTAGCGTTAGACCATGATATGGTCCATGGTTTATTGCTAAACCATTATTTGTAATAACATTTTTATTTAAACCGTGGTTTATAGAGATTTAAACCTGGGTTTTTAGTTAAACCGCTTTTTGTAATAAGAGAGATAATGTTTACACACCTGATTTGTCTTCACTACAGATAAATTTATTTATAATGCCAAAACACTTGTTCAATTAACTAAAGCATGAATAGTCTTTGATTCTAAAAAAAAAACTGTTTTTCAGGAGGTACTGCTGTTCCCTGCCATGAAACCTGATGACCCCAATAAACATAATGCTGAAAGTGAAAATGCACCAGCCGAAACAGCTGTTCAAAATGGTGCTTAAACACCGTTTAAATGTGTGAAATCTAATATTTTTACAATATTGTACTAACAATTTTCTTTTTCATAAATAAATTATTATTACCTATATGTAATGACTTTTTAATAAAACAAAGTATTTAGCAAAACAATATATTTTTTAAATTTGTCACTAGCTATAGGTACACAGACTATTTACATGTTTTAATTTATTAACCCCTTGTATCGCAACACAGATCTATGCGAGACACAAGGGCTTTTTCATTGTGACTTGAATGCCAGGGGTTAATGCAATGCAATACAACAGAAATAATACTTTGAGCTTGTGAGCAAGTTATTTACAGTATTATCTTGTTTACTGATATTTAAAATGGTTTTGAATTTACATTGTAACACATTTTTTGTACTGTTGAAGCAGAAATATGTTGTAACTAGTCTTCGATTCCACTATGAATTGTTGAATTGTAATGTTCACCTAGTCCATACATGTGTCTATGATATGTTATTACTAACGGTGGCCCCTCATATTCAGTACCTTGGTCAATAGAGCCTGGCCCTGTAGCTTGTATGACACTTATTGGACATTTCAAAGAATTTGATAAGGCTCTGATCTCCAACTGGCCACCCCAAACTTTAGTATTCTCTATTTTGCTACAATATTCCTCAAACTCTTCACTGGTCATCATCTCACATGTGTCCGTGTTAGTCATAAAAGGAATAAAATCATCTTTATTTTGCCTTATGTAATTTGCAACTATTTCCCTTAAATTAACTACAGATAATTCTTTCTGTTTGATTATTGTTAATTGATGAGCAATGGCTTTGTACAAACAATCACCATCAGATGGAATTAACAGAATCTTAAATCCTCTTTCTTTTAACTTTGTATTTATTGCCTTTAATTCAGTGTTTCTGGGTCCATGGAGGTTTTCTTGTTCTTGTTGTTTTATTAGTTCATCTCTTTCTTTTTCTTTTTGTGACCTCTTTTCTCTGCGTTTTTGAGCTTTTGAAATTTTCACTTTTGATAGTTCATTTTCAACATTACTGAGTACCGTATCTGCAACGTCGTCTACATCTTTATTTCCAGCAGAATCAATTTCTTGCTGGTGTCGAGCGTCCATTTCTGCTTCTAATTTTGCTATTTCTGCTGTTAGTTCTTTCTTCTTAGTTTTATCATTTTTTGCGGCTTTTTTCAACGCTTGAATTTGTGCTTGTAGCTCTTTTTTTTCTTTTCGTTGTTTACCTTCTAGTATAGCTAAGTCCTCAATTTCACTGTCCATTGTGATTTAAATAAAAAAATTACACGTACTAACCCCAAACCGGTGCTAATTTAGAACTTTTTATTGAACTGTAGCGAGTTTAGTAATCTTGGTAGCGAGAACAAAACATAGTGCAACCACAGACTACTTAGAGATACTTGAGTGCAACCTCCTGCCCACTCCTGCCACTGACTCATGCCAGGGTTCCCAACTCCTAATAATAAATAGCCCTAAGATCAAGGTGAAATATAGCCCTAAAAAATGCCCAGTATTGGTACCCATTCAACAATTTTTGTTTAAATGAATATCTCATTTTACTAAGGTAAATAAAATATTACTTAGTTTTTATTACTTTTTATTAGAACATAATATAACGAACTGATGAAGATCTATATTGTTAATAATTGTAAATAAATCGTTTATGTTCCGACTTGGCGTTTCATTTGAGCTTTCGGAGTTCTTTAGGTCATACAATACAATGTTTACAATAAACAAACTGTGACATTTTCGGAAATGGAGTAAATGTAACGAATGATCTATCATCTTGTTTTTAAATGAACCGTGTCATCATTAAACTTTGCAGCATTTCAAGGAACAATTGATTTCATTAATAATGCATGATATATTATTTATGGCCCTAAATTTTTTTGGGCCCAAAAAGAGCCCAGCGTGCATAATATTTCCCTAAATTTGGGGCCAAAAGCCCTAAGTTGGCAAGCCTGATCATGCTGTGCAGTGTGCTCTCTGTATATAAGTGTATAGTCTATGCTCAACGGTGCTCAAGCTCATGACCATAGAAAAAACAATATGACTGTCACAGTGTCACTGTCAGTGTCGGTCCTAAACTGTCATTTGTACAAACTGTCACTCGTTTTTAGGGTTCCGTAGCCAAATGGCAAAAAACGGAACCCTTATAGATTCGTCATGTCTGTCTGTCTGTCTGTCTGTCTGTCTGTCTGTCCGTCCGTATGTCACAGCCACTTTATTCCGAAACTATAAGAACTATGCTGTTGAAACTTGGTAAGTAAATGTATTCTGTGAACCGCATTAAGATTTTCATACAAAAATAAAAATAAAACAATAAATTTTGGGGGTTCCCATACTTGAAACTAAAACTAAAAATATTTTTTTTCATCAGACCCATACGTGTGGGGTATCTATGGATAGGTCTTCAAAAAAGATATTGAGGTTTCTAATATCATTTTTTTCTAAACTGAATAGTTTGTGCGAGAGACTCTGCCAAAGTGGTAAAATGTGTGTCACCCCCCCTGTAACTTCTAAAATAAGAGAATGATAAAACTAAAAAAAATATATGATGTACATTAATATGTAAACTACCAGCGAAAATTGGTTTGAACGAGATCTAGTAAGTAGTTTTTTTTTAATACGTCATAAATAGTAAACCGCAATTTACCAAGTACTGAACCCTTCGTGCGCGAGTCCGACTCGCACTTGGCCGGTTTTTATGTTATAAGGTCGGGTTCCAACTCAGACTAATACCTGTTATTATTAGTCTGAGGGTTCCAAGCATTGAGATAGGAAATATATGGAGGCGCCGCGATGTTCTATACATACATTAGCTTATACAAATATGAGTGAAATAAGATACAGAATGTGAAACATCGTTTTGTTTCATTCTTTCTAATGTAGTAATCGTATTTGATGAAAGAGACAACAATATTTCAGTTGTTGCTCATTATGGCCACATTTTGTTGTAGTGACGGTTGTATTATATTCGCCATTTTATGTGACGAATTTTGTGGTTGTGTTCGTGGTAGTCCTGCTGTCAAATGGTTGTTTACTTTACATATTGTATTATTGAGATTAATTGTGAGTGTGTGTGTGTTGCTTGATTGACACAACCTTACAATCGGCGGCCATTTTATGAGACATTTTGAGGTTTAGGTAGGCACGTTTTTTTCGTAGGTATTTCCAGTCCATATTATTTAGTATGTCTATGGTTCCAAGTCGGTCAATCCATAAATCAATGAGGTAGGAAAAACTAAGTCAGTGCCATAGATTTAGTCATGAAGGTTTCATAACTTCATGGATTTAGTATTTACGTATGTACGTTGTTTTTGTATGTATGTATGTATGTTTGAGGAGCAAAAAAAAATGATAATTTTCGGCGAAATAGTGGCGCTATTAACGTATTGATAAAGTTCTACAGCAGAAATGTCATTTGCTTGGCATCAGAATAGGCGTACTTATAAATAAGAATATGTTACAAAATTCATAAATTTTTTAAGTAGTTTGTCCTTCTCTGAAATATATGATCCCAACATTGCATACAATTAACTATTTTTTGGAAACTTTTACACTGTTCTACTATCTGTGCTTTCCTGAAGTAACTGTTACCGTACAAACGACGAGAAAACTAATAGTGCTAACACACGTCCGGATTTGGTCCGGCTGGACCACGGATTTGTGGGCGGGGTTAGTCCGGCCGGACCATATCCGAGCGTGTGTAGCGTGGTCCACCGGACATTATTATTATTAATTGAGTCCGTCTCGGTCCGCTCGTTTTCCCATCGGATATGGTCTGCTCCGTACCAAATCCGGACGTGTGTAGAGTTGTCCGCTGGTTTGGCCGGACCAACTACGACTAGTTGTCAGTGTGGCCGATGCCCATTGTCTGGATTACCCAAAAACCTGACTGAAAAGATTATATCTAATAAAAAAATAGTATCTCGTTTTGCTAGGGTAAATAAAATACAACTTAGATTTAATTACTTTATTAAATATTTATATTGTAAATAATTGTTATTAAATCGTTTAGTTCAGACTTGGCATTTCGTTTGAGATTTCGGAATTCTTGAGGTCATACATGTTTACAATAAACAAACTGAACCATTTTCGGCAATGGGGTAAATGTAACGAATGATCTATCATCTCGTGTTAAAATTAATCGTGTAATCATTAAACTTTGCATCATTTCAAGGAACAATCGGTTTCGTTAGTCATGCATGAAATATTATTTATGCCCCTAAAAAAAGCCCAACATGGAAATTTTTACCCTAAATTTGGAGCCAAAAGCTCTAAGTTGGCAACCCTGTGCCGTCCGGTCGGTCCGTCGAACCAGGTTCGAGCGTGTGTATAGTGCTAACACACGTTCGGATTTGGTCCGGCCGGACTAACCCCGCCCACAAATCCGTTCTCGCTTACACACGCTCGAACCTGGTTCGACGGACCGACCGGACGGCACAGGGTTGCCAACTTAGGGCTTTTGGCTCCAAATTTAGGGTAAAAATTTCCATGTTGGGCTTTTTTTAGGGGCATAAATAATATTTCATGCATTACTAACGTAACCGATTGTTCCTTGAAATGTTGCAAAGTTTAATGATTACACGATTAATTTTAACACGAGATGATAGATCATTCGTTACATTTACCCCATTGCCGAAAATGGTTCAGTTTGTTTATTGTAAACATGTATGACCTCAAGAATTCCGAAATCTCAAACGAAATGCCAAGTCCTAAACGATTTAATAACAATTATTTACAATATAAATATTTAATTCGTTATATTAAATTCTATTATAAAGTTATTAAATCTAAGTTGTATTTTATTTACCCTAGCAAAACGTGATACTATTTTTTTATTAGATATAATCTTTTCAGTCAGGTTTTTGGGTAATCCAGACCATGGGCATCGGCCACACTGACGACTAGTCGTAGTTGGTCCAGCTAAACCAGCGGACAACTCTACACACGTCCGGATTTGGTACGGAGCAGACCATATCCGATGGGAAAACGAGCGGACCGAGACGGACTCAATTAATAATAATAACGTCCGGCGGACCACGCTACACACGCTCGGATATGGTCCGGCCGGACTAACCCCGCCCACAAATCCGTGGTCCGGCCGGACCAAATCCGGACGTGTGTTAGCACTATTAGCACTATTAGCACTTTAAGCGAGAACGGATTTGTGGGTGGGGTTAGTCCGGCCGGACCAAATCCGAACGTGTGTTAGCACTTTTAAGTGGGTATCACGTGGCATCAGAAAGGAGTGTACGACTAAACGCCGACAGATACTACGCCGACACACTGAACACCGACAAGACTTTACTTCGACGGGACTCCTTGCCGACAGGACTCTTCACCGACAGGCCTCTTCGTCTACAGGGCATAATATAATAAATACATACATAATCAGATACTTACTTTGGAAAACGATTATGCTTTTCTTGTAATTATACAATTCATAAAAATAAAAATCTTGTATTACCTAACATAAGGTCGGAAAATGATTTGACCGAATTTCATTTCATCAAAAACTTTTCAACTATTATCGTTTCGTTTTTTTTTTACTTCATCGAAGTCACTTCTGCCACTGCCTCAGTTGACCTATTATCAATTCGATTTTTTTCGTTACTCCGACGATTCACTTGGTCGAAAAACTTTTAACCGTAGTTACACTTAGCCGAAATAACATGTGTTGGAAGTATTTATTTTTTATACGCATATCAAAATACTAAGTGAGAGAGAAACAGTGGGCGAATACAAAGGTTTAAAACTGCACCTTGAAAAAAAAATTGTCGACGTAGCCCCGCGGGCTCCTATTTCTGTTTGCAGCGTCTATAGTAACCTTACATGAAGGAGATGACGGGAATGTCAAGTATTTTTCAAGTCGCTTTTTTAAACATTTATATTCACCCACTGTTTCTCTCTGAGTGAGAGGCGTATACAAAAAAAATGATAATAGGGAAACTGAGACAGTGGCAGACGTGACTTCGATGAAGTAAAAAAAACGAAACGATAACGCAGTACATTATTTATTACCGCAATGAACGAAAATTTTTGAGTGAAATGAAATTCGGTTAAATATTTTTTAAACTTGTAATAGGTAACCACTAAAAACCAATAAAAGATTTTTATTTTTTATTAATTGTATAATTACAAGCAAGCAATCGTTTTCCAAAGTAAGTATCTGATTATGTATGTATTTATTTTATTATGCCCTGTCGGCGAAGAGTCCTGTCGGTGAAGAGTCCTGTCGGCAAGGAGTCCCGTTGAAGTAAAGTCTTGTCGGTGTTCAGTCTGTCGGCGTAGTGTCTGTCGGCGTTTAGTCGTACACTCCAAATTTGGTTTAAGCGTTTTCAATCCGGAAATTTTGATGTCAAAGATGCACGTCGCTCTGGTCGCCCTATTACGGATAAAGTGGATGCCATTTTTTAAAAGTGGAGCAAGATCGGCATAACAGTAGTTACGACGTAGCTGAAGAACTGGGAATTGACCACAAAACAGTTTTGGCGCATTTAAAAAAAACTGGGTACACAAAAAAGCTCGATATTTGGGTACCTCACGAGCTCACTGAAAGAAACATAATGAACCGTGTACTCATTTGTGATTCTTTATTACGACGTATACAAACCGAACCATTTTTGAAGAAGCTGATAACTGGTGATGAAAAGTGGATCACGTACGACAAGAACGTGCGAAAAAGGTCATGGTCAAAGGCCGGTCAGGCTTCACAGACTGTCGCGAAACCCGGGTTAACTCGCAACAAGGTGATGCTGTGTGTGTGGTGGGATTGGAAGGGCATTATTCATTAAAAGCTGTTACCACCAGGCAGGATCATCGATTCTGAACTCTACTGCGAACAACTGATGAGATTAAAGCAAGAAGTTGAGAGAAAGCGACCGGAATTAATCAACAGAAGGGGTGTGGTTTTTCATTATGATAACGCTAGACCTCACACATCTTTAGCCACACAGCAAAAATTAAGAGAGTTTGGCTGGGAGGTGTTAGTGCATCCGCCGTATAGTCCTGACCTTGCACCTTCAGATTTCCACCTGTTTCGGTGTCTTCAGAATTATTTAGGCAGTGTCAGGTTAACATCACGAGAGGACTGCCAAAACCACTTGTCGCGGTATTTTGATCAGAAGTCCCAAAATTTCTATAGCAATGGGATCATGTCCCTACCTACAAGATGGCAAGAAGTTATCGAACAAAATGGTACCTACATACTTTAGTTAAATGTAAATAAACTTTATTAAAAATGTTTCGAATTTTCTTAAGAAATGCGAGGAAACTTTTCCCCAACCTATTATAAAAGCCGGCTTCTCAAATAGATCTGTTTTCTTTCCAGTTCTCCTTGTTACTCATTTCTTTAGTTCGTCTTTTATTCCTTAAGCTTCCAGGGACAAAATATATTATCAATAATGATGGTAGACCGGTTTATGCACAAAACATAACAATAAAACGTGATGTAAACAAAGCAAAAATGATTTGACAGCAGCCATTGCGCCGCCATTGACATCTGCGCTCAGCTCTGCGTTCACATCCCCATTAGGTAGCGACAAAACACGGCTCGGTGGACAGAGCTCCGGCAGCATCTCATGAGGCCATGGAGAGAGCGTCCTCACCTTTGCCTGACGCAGGTCCTCACCAGACGGAAAAGTCCTTGCCCGTGAGAGTAAAGTAGGCGATCGAAAGCGCAATACCCGCGACGGAACTAGCCAGAGCGAAGCGCGATCGACGCTGAAGGGGCGGTACGTGACCAGCCGCAAGTACGCGTAGGGGAAACCCAGCGCGAAAAGCGGCCGAACGCGGGGTCACGCGACCAGTCGCAAGTACGCGTAGGGGCAACCCAGCGCGAAAAGCGGCCGGACGCGGGGCCACGCGACCAGCCGCAAGTACGCGTAGGGACAACCCAGAGCGAAAAGCGGCCGGTCGCGGACCAAAGTGAGCGGAGGCAGGTGCGCGAAGGAGCAACTCAGAGCGAAATGCCTTCGCACGCGACAGAACCTGCCAAGCCCCCAAACCGACCCCAAGACACAGACAGTACCCACGACGGACAAACACCCAGATACTTTAGGAGCAAGCGTGGTGGAGCTGCACGCAAAGCAAAAAAGACCGTGTTAAGCTCCCCTAACCTGCAGCCTGGACCAAGTACACTTCAGGGGGACGCCAAGTGTGTGAGAGGGTGAGAATCCACTCCGCTCAGGGGGGGCAGAAAACCTACGCGCGGGTCACGAAGGATATTCCTGCACGGCTGGCGGTAGCAATCTGCCTTCCTCACCCCGGCAGAGAACTGACTAGACAAGCGGCCGAGCACATAAAGACCGCACTGGAGGACAGACTTTTGGACACGGACTCGACGACACCACTCCCGGCCTTCCGCGGATACCCACGGGTAGCGGAGGCCACGGTGCAGTTGTGGTGCGAGGACGAGAATGCTCTGACCTGGCTGACCCGAATGTTCCCCACATTAAATTACCCGACAACGACCTCACACTGACGGTACTGAAGCAGACCGACGTGCCCACCCGTGTCCGAGCCTCGCTCTTCGTCCCTCGTTACAGAGGTGACGTGGGCAGGCTCAACGGTATTCTGATCCGTCAGAATACCTGGTATGACATCAGCAGGTGGTCACTGTACAGGGCGACAACCATCGGTGGCGACCGCTACGGGACATACATGACCCTGGGGCTGCCACCGGAGGAAGCCGAAAAGGTCCTGGGGCGGGAGCGGCGGATATCGTACCTCTTGGGTTCGATATACGTACGCTTCTGGCCCAAGACCCGACCCTCCGACACCCAGACTGACAGCACGGATGGTAAACCATCAGACCAGACGACGACTCTGACGAATAACACGGTCATTGCCCAGCTCGAGGAGCAATGGCCAAAGACGCCGACACCTTACCGCCCGCATCACCTGGCTGGAACGAGCAACTCCTTGCCTCGTCGCCAGGCGACCGACACGACGACAACTACAGAGAGGTGGAGGCGGAGGGACTATCCGATGGATCCATCCCTGAATAACTCCACCACACTTCCATCCCCACCCCTCAACATCATCCAAACCAACCTCCAGCATAGCCAAACTGCCACGGCTAGCTTACGCAGAGCACTGGAGGTAAAGCCCCGAACCATCGCACTGATCCAAGAGCCGTGGATCAGGAAAAATAGTATATGTGGCCTCAGTAACATTGGAGGTAAGATAATTCTCGACACACGCGGCTCAGACAAGCCTAGAACTTGCGTGTACATACCCAATGCAATTCCCTTTACGACACAAACCACAAAGTAAATGCTCAACCAATTGTTGCGTCATTTTAACAAACATTCCATCTTTCATGATCAACAATACGGTTTCACCAAAGGGCGTTGCACAACTGACGCTGGCGTCACCCTAATAAAGAACATCTTTAACGCCTGGGAAGAAGCACAAGGCGCCATTGGAATCTTTTGCGACCTCTCGAAAGCGTTCGATTGCGTTAACCATGAGACACTATTGTTAAAACTCGAGCACTATGGGATTAGGCATACGGCCCTTGAATTACTTAAATCATATTTGAAAGCCAGACAACTTAAAGTTCAGGTAAACGGCGTAAACTCACTAGGGTCTGAAATGACAATGGGCGTTCCTCAAGGCTCTATATTTGGTCCATTTCTCTTTTTAGTTTACATTAACGATTTGCCCCAATTATAACAAAATCAACCGAAGATCGTGTTATTTGCTGATGACACATCTTTGATATTTAAAATAGATCGACGATCACAAAATCTTGATGATGTGAATAAGTCTATTCATCAGGTCCAAACTTGGTTCACGGCAAACAATTTGATACTAAATGAAAAAAAAAAACAAATGTATTAGATTCACATTACCGAATGTTAGAAGTAGCGAATGTGACATCATATTGAATGGAGAAAAGCTGGACTATGTAAATCAAACAGTTTTCCTAGGAATCACTCTAGATGACAAATTACAATGGGGGCCTCACATAACATCTCTGGCAGGACGGCTGAGCTCAGCCGCTTATGCTGTTAGAAAGATAAGACAGTTAACGGATGTAGAAACCGCGCGTTTGGTCTATTTTAGTTACTTTCACAGCATTATGTCATACGGTATTTTACTGTGGGGTCGGGCGGCTGACATTGAATCGATATTTATATTGCATAAGAGAGCTGTCAGAGCCATATATAAGTTAAGTCACCGAGAATCTCTTAGGGAGCTATTTAAAAAGATTAATATTATGACAGTTTCTTGCCAATTCATTTATGAAAATATTATGTATGTATGTAGACACAATTGTAATACCAGAAATAAAGATAAGTTAGATCAACCATCATATAGATTAGCTAAAGTACACACATCTTTCATGGGGTACTGTGTTAAATTCTATAACAAAATACCTTGTGAGATATTAAAGTTAAATGAAAGAAAATTTCAAACAATAGTTAAAGGGACACTTTGTAAACAAGCATATTACAAATTAGATGATTATATTCAAGATAAGAATGCTTGGAAACATGCTGGTCCTGCTCCATAGGCCTATCTTTGGTGTGGACAAAATCAAAATGGTTAATTTGTATTATATTCATAATTATAGTAACGCTTTATTTTATCTTTTTCTTCTTTTTTTGTTTAAAAAAGTTGACTCGCACACTGTTCTGTTGTTGTTTAATTAGGTAATGTACCTATGTTTGCAATATTTGTAAGTACGTGAGGACCATGTTCCTATTTATCAAGTAAAGGAGTTTACCTGTTAGTGCTTGTAATTCTCTCATACCTATATGCAGTATAGTAGTGCTGGGTACATCGTCCTCACGTATATGAATTTATTAATGTATGTATAAAACTAAATATTGTATAAATATTGTATAAAACTTTTTTTTAAAAGAGTAAGTTTGGAATTTCTTGTGCGTTCTTCTCCATAACAAGCTACATTTCCGAATGCACGGTGGAATCAATTTTTATTAAATGTAAATTTTAACGTTCAAAAGTGGCCACATAATGGCCTACTTGAAATAAACACATTTGACTTTGAATTTGACACTGACTCAATTCTGTTCCAGAGACCTGACAACTGTCAGGCTCCATACTGTAGGTAGCGATCCAGATGTTGTACTAGCCTCGGCATACATGCCAGGCGAGGACACAGATTGCCCGCCAAAGGAGCTGGCCGACCTAGTGCAGCACTGTGAGCGCGCCGGTCTGGACCTGATCATCGGCACCGACTCTAACGCCCACCACCCGCTCTGGGGCAGCGACACACCGAACTCCAGAGGAGAGGTACTATCCACCTTTTTATTCTCTACTAATCTTAACATTGTTAACCACGGCACAGAACCCACTTGGGTCACGGTCCGGGGACAAACGATCATAGATTTAACACTCGCCACAGAAAACGCGACAAACCTTATCACAAATTGGCACGTATCGGACGAGCCTTCTTGTTCAGACCATAGAAGGATCCGCTTTACACTAACTACAAACACTAAAAAACCCGCACCAAGGCGAAACCCGAGGCGTACCAACGTTCCCGGGTTCAAAAGCCTTCTGGCCTCACTATTAGCTGAACATCTAGCACTGGTAAGCATAAGGGACCGAGCACAATTAGAACACACCGTAACAAAATTATCCGAATACCTAACAGAAGCTTACCACGCATGCTGTAAATCAAGAGCGCCACAAAGCAGGAACGAGAGGAACCCCTGGTGGAACGCTGAACTTGGTAAACTCAGAGATACGCTGCGTAAGCAATTTAACAGAGCAAAAAACAAGACTCCCGGAAGACTGGGAGATATACAAAGAGACCCAATATGCATACAAAAAACAGACTAGAACCGCCAGGAGGATGGCATGGCGAAAATTCTGTGAATCCATTGAAACAAATAACGAGGCAGCAAGGGTACGGAAGATCCTATCAACTAACCAGGACCGTACCCTCGGCGCGCTGAAAAAACCCGACAACACATATTCACAAACCGACTATGAAACCAGCAAGGTCCTCCTCGAAACTTACTTCCCAGACTGCCAAGTCCTGGAGGACAGGACGTGGGAGGCTGAACCCGAATGGACCCCAACGGAACAAGACTGGTTAAGTGCCCACAACATAGTAACAGTAGACCGGATAAAATGGGCTATCAACATCTTTCAGCCATATAAGTCGGCGGGGCTGGATGGTATATGCCCAGCTCTGCTACAGTGGGGGGTAGATTATCTGACGCCGTGGCTGTTAGAGATCTATCGGTCCTGCATAGCACATAGACACATACCTCTTGCATGGCGCGAGGTGAAAGTCATCTTCATACCCAAACCAGGGAAAACTGATTACACACAACCCAAGGCATATAGACCTATAAGCCTCACATCCTTTTTACTGAAAACCCTTGAAGGACTCTGTGATAGGCACACATCCGTGATGGGCCTCTCCGGGAGAAACCACTGCACAAACAGCAGCATGCGTACTCCACAGACAAATCAACTGAATCCGCGTTGCACAACGTGGTTTCTAAAATTGAATGCGCAGTGGATCACAAATGCTCAGCACTGGCTGCCTTCATTGTCATCGAGGGCGCCTTCGATAAGACCATGTTCAACAGCATAAACACGGCCCTCGACAGACACGGCATAGACCCGACCCTAGGGGGCTGGATCACTAATATGCTCAAACTGAGAGCGGTTCAAGTCACGGTTAACGACACTACAAGGGCCGTCGTCGCGAAGGGCTGTCCGCAGGGGGGCGTCCTTTCGCCAGTCTTGTGGAACCTGGTAGCTGACAGCCTCATCAAAACACTCAATGACAAAGGTTATTTCACCGTAGGTTAGGCGGATGACATAACGATAATAATAAACGGGACCCACGAAAACACTTTATGCAATCTCATGCGTCAAGCCCTGAAAATATAGAGAAATGGTGCAACGAGCACCAACTCTCAGTGAACCCCACAAAAACTGAACTAATTCTCTTCACAAAAAAGAGGAAACCGATGACACTGCAACTGCCGCGCTTCTTCGGAACAACCCTAAGCCTTTCAACCGAAACCAAGTACCTGGGCATCTATTTGGACAAACAATTGAATTGGGCTAAACACATAAACCATATCACCACAAAAGCCAGCATATCCCTGTGGCAGTGTAAACGACTGCTAGGCAGGAATGGGGGTATTAGCCCCATGATCACTTACTGGCTATACACCACAGTAATCCGCCCAATCATCACATATGGCTCGTTGGTCTGGTGGCCCAGGACAGACCTCAGCACAGCCCAAAGAGATCTCGAAAAACTGCAGCGGTTCGCTTGCGTTGCAATCACCAGCAGTATGAGAACCACACCCACTGCCGCCCTACAGGCAATGCTGGGACTGCCACCACTACACCTTATTGTGCGGGAGGAGGCAGCCCTGGCCACTTTCAGACTCCATCTATCAGGTACCCTAAACAAAGACTCCAGAATTAAGCACACACGCATAAAGGACGATGCGATCAAGCGTAAACCAATGTTAGCATCACCACGCGACAAAGCCCCCAAAACACATCACTTTCATAGGCACTACGAACAAACTGACTCACAGAAGAACGATGTGACTACTCAGGCCCGAAAGAGATGAGAGTAAACACCGACGGATCGAAAACGGTCTCCGGTACCGGAGTCGGAGTCTTCTCACACGATTTCAATATACATATATCCAGACCGCTAGGAGAGTTCAACACCGTCTATCAGGCGGAGTGTGTGGGCATTATACAAGCGGTCCATGCCCTAGAAGCCAGGAGGGTTACGGACACTCACATACGGATACTCTCCGACAGTGCATCAGTACTCCAATCCTTACGAAAAAAATACATTACATCAAGTTTAATACTAGAATGTCACAACGCACTGGAACAAATAACTGTATCTAGTCGTAACACGGTGACACTACAATGTATAAAGGGTCACAGCGGATCGCTGGGCAACGACGCGGCTGATGAGCTTGCGAGACGCGGATCCAGCTCAGCGGTCTATGGACCTGAACCTGTTGTGCCCATCCCCTTCAACCAAATACGCAGGTGGCTACAGGAATTCACCCAGACACAGGCAGAGAACTGGTGGGCCTTGACACCGGGCTGCAGACAATCCAAAGAAGCTATGCCATCCTTAGACAGTACAGTAGAAGTTGGCTTACCAGGCGTCTTTTACGCCTAGATAGGAATGGCCTGCGCCTGGTGACGGGGACCATCACGGGACACTGCTCACTCAACAAACACTTCCACACAATAGGCATAACGGACAGTCCTCTGTGCAGGGCATGCATGGAGGCTGAAGAAACCGTTACGCACGTTCTATTTGAATGCTCAGGTGTTACCCAGATAAGAACACGAACCCTTGGGTCACCCAGATCTGACACTGATGTTTTGAGGAAACCAGGAGCTCTAGTCGACTTCTGGAGGGAGGTGGGCTAGTTGAAATAACCACCCAACGGCCGCCATGGCCCACGTACAAAGGTCCATTTGAGGGACTAAGTGCGAAAACCAAACCCCCCTAACATAGAACATAGAACGAAAGCGGCGGCGCGCCGCAGACAGAGGGGCCACTACGAACAAAGTGTCATTTTGCACACAAACTTTGACATTGCGGTTTTACAGGGAATATTGGGCAATATTGGATCGAGCTCAGTCGTCTCGCTAAGAGTAAAAATGTTCTATGGTCGCGGCTGTCATAAGTGCTTTGTGCGGGCGTTTGTCACGTCATTCATACATTATGTACTGTAACGAGGTTGGTTGCATTGGATGGGTTACCTTTATTATTTGTTACTGACCTAATTTACTTTTTTGGTTTTTAATTCTTCTTTCAATAATTTTTGAGTTATAAAGGTCATTAAATCAAAGACCTTATACTTATTTCTTACTACTAGACTGTGTACCAAAAATTTTTTTTTTTTTTTTTTTTTATCGTCAATAGGCTTGCGCTTGACCACTATCTCACCTGATGGTAAGCGATGATGTGGTCGACGGTGAAGCACGCTTGCCTAGAAAAAACCTATTCACTCTTGACTTAAAGACCCCAAGATTGTAGCTATCGGGAAACACAGACTCCGGCAGGGAATTCCACTCCTTAGCTGTACGCATAATGAAAGTGTCCCCAAAACGTTTTGTGCGTATGGGTGGGATATCCACCATGTACCGATGACGCATCGCCGTACGTCTGGTAGTCCGATGATGGAACGGGCTGGGCGGAATCAGATCATGCAATTCCATCGCACACTCCCCGAAATGCAACCGATAAAAAACCGACAAGCTGGCAACTCGGCGACGATGTTCAAGGCTTTGGAGCTTTGACTTGACCAGTGCCTCATTGCCGATGAGTCTCTTGGCCCGCTTTTCGATCGATTCAAGTGCATCAAGCTGGTATTTGGCAGATCCGTCCCAGAGATGAGAACAGTACTCCATGCATGATCGAACTTGCGCTTGATACAAGTTGAGCAGCTGTTCCGGCGTGAAATACCGTCTCACCTTCGAAAGGATCCCCAACTTTTTGGCCGCCAGCTGAGCCTTTCCCTCAATGTATGGGCCAAAATTGAGAGTCGATGTCAACGAAACACCAAGAAGCTCAAGATGGTCCGTTATCGGCACGGTTACACCACGGAAAGTAGGAGCCGGGTAGAATTGGCTCCTTTTAGCGGAAAAAAGACACGCCTGGGTTTTAGCAGCATTAAACCTGACCAGATTGGCATCGCCCCATTCGGAGACTGCCTGCAAGGACAGGTTCAAACGCTCCACCATGGCCTCACGGAGAGACCGGATCTGCGGCCCGGTAGCCCGTGCGTTGGACAAGTATCTCTCAGCAACAGTGCTGTCGTCAGCATACCCAAAGGTGCCGGGTTTTAGCAGATTATTAATGTGCAACAAGAACAATGTTGCTGAGAGTACTGACCCCTGAGGGACCCCGGCATTAATATCCAATTGGTCCGAAGAGCAGCCATCGATAACCACTCGAATGGACCGATCTCTCAGGAAGTCTGCAATCCAATCACACAGACCACCGGGCAAACCGAATGAAGGAAGCTTACCAATGAGGCTTTCGTGCCAGACCCTATCGAAAGCCTTCGAGATGTCGAGGGAGACGGCAAGCGCTTCCCCGTGTCTCTCGATGGCCTCACTCCATATGTGAATGGCATACGCTAGAAGATCCCCAGTAGACCGATTTCGGTGGAAGCCGTATTGACGGTCACTAAGGATATCATTAGATTCTAGGTATGCCAGGAGCTTTTTGTTAAGTACACGTTCCATACTCTTACAGAGTATGGACGTTACAGAGATGGGTCTGTAGTTGGCCGGGTCAGCTCGACTGCCCTTCTTGGGCACAGGCTGTACGTTGGCTTGCTTCCAAGCATTCGGCACTTTTCCAGTCTCATATGAAAGGCGGAATAGACGAGTCAAGATCGGAAACAGTTCAGGCGCACAGGTTCTAAGAACTATTGCTGGTATTCCGTCAGGGCCGCTAGCCTTGTTCACGTCGAGGTTACGCAGCACCCTACGAACGTATTACGCTAAAATGAAATCTATTATCATACATCTAGGTTAGCTATTTCCTTTTAAGCGGTAGCTAACCAAAAGCGGTCCTGGCGAGAGGGTTCTTGTTGGTAGTGTGTCTTATAATAAGTACTCTGTGTGTCCTTGTCTGACATCATGCCAGCTTAACTAATCATTGGGTTTGGTGGAAATGGTAGAAAATGTTATATTTTTCTTTTTTATTTATACCAAAACGAACGAATAAAAAAACATATTTAAATACGTTTCAAAATATATGAAACTTTGAAGCGTATTTAAATATTTTACAGTTCCTTTATTTAATCAATACATTGTATTTAAAAAAGAATTCATTAATAATGAGTAAGATTAGTACTTTTAAATGTTTGGGCCTGGTAATACTAAATGTAGGACCACCAGGTTTGCGGCGTTTTTGGCGGGTTTTGTTCGAGTAAAATTCAGCAGCTGTTAATATTATTCGCAAATTGATTCCTAGTGGAATAAAATTGTAGTTGAATTGAAGTCTTGTTTCTCAACTGTCTACGCAACTGGACAATATGTGAAATCATTGAGATCCTTTGGGGTCTTTCAAAGCATCGTCTGAAGACTGCAGGATTATCTCACGCCTCTCCTTCATGAGCTTGAGAGTACGATCAGAGAGCTTTTTGTTCCTATCTATACGATGGGTCTTGAAGAACAAGACTTATGCAGACTTGGGATTTGAGGATTATCGAGTCCCCCCCCCTCTCTTTAAACTTCAGATAAACCTATAATACTCCATCGTAAACTGCTCAATTCCTCTTCGAGTTCGGAAATCTTATCGTCGGTTATCGTCGGCGTCTGGAGTGTGCGCGTGTTGTACGTTGCCAAGTCCTGTCGTCGGTATTTGTTGGGGTAGCCGGATCTCGTCCGGGATTCTCTGCACTCCTTGCCATACCTTAACCTAGATCGCTACCGTAGTCTAGGGTAGGCAGGCTGCCGGGCACTAGGGGCTATGTTTTATTGGTGCTTTTCATGGAGAGTGCTTTGCAGGCGAGTTGGCGATCCAAGTATGGTTGTTACAAATGCACAGAGATAGCTGCTGCCCATTCTCTGATTTGTCCCTTAGTCGCCTCTTACGACACCAATGGAAAAACATGGGATGTTGAAATTCTTTACGCCCGACACCATACGGTAAGTGATGTAAATTCCAAAAAATATACACACATTTTTTTTTCCTTGGTTTTGGTAGGTTTAGGTAGCGTAGTTAGGTAGCATAAATACATATATCGGGATACTTACACTACTGTTTTTACAATCAATTTGTCCCGAGTTATGTTTGGTCATGGTCACCACATTAGAAAGAGACACACTACTAACAGGAGCCCTCTCAAGCGGACCGTTTTTTGCGCCTTATTGTACAGTCTAGTAGTAAGAACTAAAAGGTCTCTGCATTAAATCTTTCAAGGTGACAAATGAATAAATAAATAAATAAATTAGAAATTCATTAACTAGGATTATAGAGTGCGCGCAAGTTAAGTCTGCACGCGGCCAAAAACGGAACTAATCGTTTGTCATTTATGTCAGGTGTCAAGAGTGTGTGTTGTTTTTCGTGTTTTTATTCGTTTCCGCAGTAAATAATCGCAATCATTATGCTAAAAGTAATTTAAAGTGATGGCAGGGATGTTTTCTTCAAGTGCACAAGACAATAACGGGCCTAATGTACCGTTTTACAATCATAGAGCTTGCGTTGCTTATTTGACAGGTAACTTTTAGGGATACCACAATACTAAAATTTCCCTAAATTTTCGTACTACCGGTGCCCGACAGTATTGGTTTTTGGGTGGTACATAAATATACCGGCGGGACAGGACCGCCATCATGTAATTGAATGCATCATCGTTATTTTGTTTTAGGCGTTTTTGAACGCACCGTCACCCAAATAACTCAAGAGGGTTATGTGGCAGCAGCTTCTTCAAAAAATGTTGAAGAAGAAATTAAAAAAGAATTGAAATTGAAGGTATTAGCCACTGCAGGACCATTGTTAGATCAAATTTAACAGTAGGTACTACTAAGTATTCAATAAAAGATTTACAATTATTTCATGAAGCTTCTTTCATCATATTCTATGTAAGTAGAAAAAGCTAGTAATTAATTATGCTTGACTTAAATTACTTTTAAGTTTCGAGAGAAAAATGAATATTATTGATTAAATGTAGGAAAAAAGATCAGTTATGCTGGCAACATTAAGCACGCCACCCGTCGCGCGCAGGCTTATCGTGCGAGCACTCTAATAAATTATTTCCCTCCGTCCACTTGGATCCCATGACGAGGCTCCCATGGGATCTTCAGATAATTTATTCGCCTCTTTACTCCTATATTTATAGGATCAAAATATAATCATAATTGTCGTACGTTTCTATGGCAACTTAGTTCCTATGGCCGTTTTAGAGAAACCTAAGATATATTATTTCATGTCATGGCTCCCATTTTTTCAAAGGAAAACCGGGGGGTACCTAATAAAAATAAAGCAAAATTGCAACATTTCATTTTTATTTTCATTACAACATTGAAAAATTTCCTAGTAAAAAGAGCCAATATTGCAAAATTCATATTTATTTGTGCTACTAAACTAAAACTAAAAGAACTTCCTACTACTACTAAAAGAAAAACCTCTCCGGCGAAAACAACGACGACGATGCGAGAAAATAAAAAACAGAAAACATAAACTTGCATGCCGATTACCAAGAATCTATAGTACTCTGTGCTTGGAACTGAACTCTATTTTACTTGCTCCAAAAAGTGTCCGATTGTAATATTGTTGTTTATTAATTCCATTTGAGATTCCAAAATAAAATCATCGTTTTCTATTTGTTTTTTCTTTCTTATATTTGTAATGTGGTTTTTAATTCGTATATTGTTATATTTTGCATCATTTCTTAATGTTTGTAGAAGGGTCAAAATGTTCCTATTTTTCTTCCCCAGATTTTTATTCAATCTTCTATGCCATCCCTCCAAACAATTGTTTGTTCGGTGGCGTTCACCAAATACAGTCCAAATATTTTTCACATTCTTATTTTTGAACCAAAAATTCTGCATGTAATTTCTTAATTTAATAATTTGTGGATTTTCATTCATTTTTGATTTCACATATGTCCACGCACTAGTCAACATATCTTTTGGTACAAGTGGTAAAGCTGCACATAACGCTACAATTCTTTTATTACGTTTTGACTTTGTAAGGCCCAATTTACGTCCAGTCTTCCAAACACTGTTAGTGAAGTGGTATAACAACCTCTAATTTCGGACTCTGGAAACTGTTCACGTATACCTTTGATTGCTGGTATCTCGAAGTCTATAGTAAACTTCTTAGGTTGAAAAGATGGAACTCTGCTTTTAATTAACTGAAATACTAAACTGTAGGATTCTTTGGTTCTATTTGTCATCAATATGTACAATAAAGGAATAACGTTGTTAGTAGTCTTTGTGCTATCGACATCACCATGAATTGAAAATATCTAAACAAATGGCGGTGGACAGCTACGGAAGGTTCCGTCAGCGAAAATATGTTTTATTTCACTAAGGATGCTTATAATTTCTGGTAAACAAAAAATTATTATCCTATTACCATTATAGCTGTAATCAGCAAGTGTGAAGTCCGTCATTGAACTTGGAATCCTTTGTTCGCATTAGGACAGATTCGCTTTAAGACAGATTCTCTTTACGACAGATTCGCTTTATGACAGATTCTCTGTACGGCAGAAATTGTACAGTCGTGTTGAAAATATCAAATCATTTTATCAAATTTAAAAACGGGGAATTTTTAACTGCACCTCTATTTAGAAATTTAAGCAAACAAAATATCTCCACTAATAACCTACTGCAAAACAATATTACTCACCGTAAAACAAAAATACTGATTTGCACACAAATTATTCAATTAAATATAAAATAAGTGTGAATTAGTCCAAGAGCGAGCGAAGCGAGCTCGGGAGCTTAGGGCACCCCGACACGGATAGGTTAGGTTCGAAGGAGATGACGGGAGCTGAAGTGAGCGAGCAAAGCGAGCGAACTCAGCTCCCGTCATCTCCTTCATGTTAGGTTACTTTAGACCCTGCAGACAGAAATAGGAGCCCTGCGCAGCGGGGCTCCGTCGACTTTGTTTCGTTTCCCCCCCTCCCTTAAAACTTAAATATTTTGTTGCACTCGAAGAATTATTAGATTTACTTTTAGTTAACAGATAGTTATTCAGTAAAACAGTTAAGCTTTAAAGATCTAGCAGTATAGTATAATTCATTTATTTGATGAGCAAATTTAGTGTGCAATTCAGTATTTTTGGTAGTAATTTCGAATATTTTGATTGAAAAAAGGGGAATTACAGTTAAAGTATTAGATACCACCCTTTAAAAACTAGAAATGCTATAACGGCGACGGTACCTTCAAAGTTGTTCCCAGGATCTTTTTATCAAATAATTCACGTTACATATTAATGCTTCTCAAAACGATGATAACGAATTTTGTACCCTTAATTTATATACTCGTACCTAATAAAGCACAAGCTACTTAAGAATGATTCTGGGCTTCAGATTCGGTCTCTCCGGGAGGCCATGTGTAAACGCTTGAACCTGTCCTTGAAGGCGGTCTCCAAATGGGATGATGCCAATCTGCGGCCTAATTGTGTAACTGAATTCGGCAAAGGAAACAATCCGGAACCTTTCCAAAAACACACACATATACACTCTGAAAACGAAGCAAGTTGCTTCTTTCCCATAATTGATTTTGACGTAGAATTGATTGGTTAGTTGAATGAAAGCGGCAGAATCGAGAGAAAACTTCACTCAATTCTAATTGTATAATGCAAATGTCATTTAATTGACAAGCGTTATCTTGTTTCGTCGCTGTCATTGATGCACACACACATTGATCAATGTGTCCAATAAATAATTTTTGGCGCCTAGGATAATAGGATTTGTCGTTGCACTTATTTTTATGATTTACTCGTATTCGTTTCTAAATTAACACGTAAAAGTGTAAGTCAACATCTTGATTGATTGTGAAAGTGATTTAGTGTGCAATTAATCCGTGTGTAAATTTGTAAAAGTGGCCCCGACGGGCTACGCTCTTACTTCCTTCGGTCTGCCTAGTGTTCTGTGCGATTGGTTTTGAGGGATCGGTCCATCCAAATGATTATCAATGGAATGGATTATCAATTTTACATACCGCCGAAATACTCGAGAGCTCCAAGTAAGTAGCGTGAAGTTAACCTCACTTTTAGTTATCTTCTAATTAGATTTTATTGTTTTTTCAGCATTCACAATGTCACGAGGTTATTTGGTGCATCTCGGAGAAGAGGAGCTCCTCAAAGCAATGCTTAAAATAAAGTAAACCGTAGTCTTTTGAGTAGTGCCAGCAACCCTCTCGATTTGCCACACCACAATAACTTCGTGGCTAACTTTAGGATCACCAAACTTCAATTCTTGAAGCTTTATGAGGAAGTGTTTCCACTTCTAACTCTCTTCTTTCTTCTGCAGTTCGCCCTCAGCTTAAGGTAACTTTTAAACCTCTAAGTACATATTGTTAAGTTTAATCTTTACAAAGTGTGTTAGACATAGGCTGGCAAAGTTAAATTATTTATTTCTAATAAACCGTTTTTGCATTATCAACCTGCCAGTCAATTAGTCACAAAGTTGAAGCTAGTTTTTCAAAACCTAGGTAATGTATGTGGGGCAGAAACTCAATGGCCAGTAAAACCCAGTTACTTATAAAAAAACCAAGCACAATATTGGTGCATGTGGAAAATGGTCCATAAATAATTGCTTAAAGAAATAATATGTTTGTGCAGGTTTTAGCAGCAGCTGCTTTTATGCTTATCAAAAAACTATTGGTGTATATTACCATCTGGGGCTATCACAAACAACCGTACATGATTGTCTGTTAAGACCCAGGCGTGTCTTTTTCCGCTTAAAAGAGCCAATTTCACCCGGCTCCATTTTTCCGTGGTGTAACCGTGCCGTTAATGGACCATCTCGAACTTCTTGGTGTTACGTTGACATCGACCCTCAACTTTAGTCCAATCATTGAGGCGAAAGCTCAGTTAGCTGCAAAAGTCGATGGTGGAGAACGTAACGTATTACAGAATTATTTATTAAATTTTATTATTAATTTCTCAAAGCAATGAATGGGATTAATTACTAATACATTTAGTTGCTACAAAGAAGTATTCAGAACGAATAACCCAGATAATTATATAAAAATTGACATGAATTCAAATTTCAGTTCTGGAATGTGTGCACCTTTTTTTTTTTTTTTAGTGTGGAGAAATGCTTATGCATACTGCACTACCACGGGGAGATAGCGCAGTTATGTGGGACTCTAACCCACTAAAACTCCACGGTGTCCTCCTGTGCCGCTTATGGCGGGAACACGGGTACGCGTTAGCACTCACCGCGAACCCGCCGCGGCTGTCCGTCACCGGACCCTCCTCTGGGGAGTACCCCCCCTCACCGGCGCACCAGAACACACTGTGCGCCGTGACCACCCCAGGGACCAAACTAGCACATGGGTGCCAGACGACCCCGTGTATGGCACCCTTGGTCCCCTTGTGACGGGTCAGGGTCAATGGCCCCGCCACCTACCATTTTTCAGCCGCAGGGGATAGGGAGAGCGGCCAACGCTATACCGGCACTCCTCTTCCCCTGCGGCCCCACCGCGTCCGCCATCAGACGGTGGCGACCCCGTCTAGGCCGCGGAAGGTAGGGAGAGCGGCGCACCGCAATACCGGCACTCCTCTCCTGCCGCGGCCTCCAACCCTCAGCCGCGATATCGTATGGGTATGGGAGACTCCATACGACATCGCGGCCCGCCTCAGTTGCGATGTCGCCTAGGCAGCACCGCAACCTACATTTTGGCCGCTACGTCGTCGGCTTATCGGCAAAAGCCCTGACGAGCGGCCCCTCCTCGGGTTCCTCTTCGCTTCACCGTGGGTGACCAAGCCACGGTTACTGAGCCCCCCTGCATCGACAAAGCGGGAACCCACCGGGCGGGGGGAATGTGTGCACCTACGTTTCGAAAAATTTCATTTTTTTTACTTGTTTTATTAATAAGTTTTACAGATATAGATATATCGAGTTCACTGTACTTCTGCCGTAAAGCGAATCTGTCATAAAGCGAATCTGTCGTAAAGAGAATCTATCTTAAAGCGAATCTGTCCTAATGCGAACAAAGGCTTGGAATTTCCACTTCTTCTACATTTTGGAAACATGTTTTCTTAACACCTGCATTAGTATTTCTTAATTTATACAAACCAGTTTTTAATGATTCATATTTTGGCAAATCCACATTCGACGTAAAATTAAGTATGTCTTTTATATTATTTAGCATTTCTTCACATAAAGTAGGAATTGGTTGACACGGTTCTTGAATAACTTTTTGTCTGCATTCGTATATTTTCTGTTGTATGTCATTATCAGTATAGTTTTGCTTGCAGTTAGTAGTATGGTTTCGACTGTTTAGAATAACACCAGCCTATCGAAGAGAAATACATAAATATAAGTTATAAGCTGTGGGGTATGTTGTTTTGAAAATAACAGCCAGAAAAGGTCATGAATATTAACTTACATTTAATGTCAATCTTCCGCCACACTTAAATTTTTTCCAGTGTGTACATCGCCACAGACTTGACCCATTTTTGTTGTTGGTTTTACAATGGTATTTGTAACCATTATGGAGAATTAATTCTCCTCTTTTACGAATACGAATTATTTCGTCCATTTTAAAATCAATTATTGATGCTGACCTTTGATGCTGACCACAATAAGAAAAGTTTGAAATAAACTAGGTGTCATAATGACAAGTGTCATAAAGTGGCCAGTACTGATATCATAATAAGAAGTGTACAGGAAAAAGATTCATTACTTATGGGAGCCAAGAGGCATAACAAAAAAATTTAAGATCCCACCGTATTGATGAGTGTTGGGAGTTAAAGTATAATGATAACACAGTGGAATATATATAAAGTGAACAGAACACAACTTTTATTAGATATTGACAACCATTGTTAGGAATGTTGCTAAGCACCTGAACCTACCATAAACCCTCTATGGTCTTACTGACATAGTGGATTATCCTTCATGGACAACACCTCCACTTAATCCCATATGTCTGCTACAGAAGATATGTTTCAGGCGCACTGTTGCTTTAGTTAGCATATCTGCAGGCATTACATCAGTCTGACAATAATTGATCCTGATCACCTCACTATCAGCTAACTCTCTAACAAAATGATATTTTATATTTATATGCTTCGACCTTTTGCCGATAGCAGGACTATACACTAACATACTAGCACTTTGACTATCACTAAACACAATCACAGTCTCTGTCCGATTAGTTAGTTCAGCATATAAACCTTTCATATTTACAACTTCTTTAGCAGCCTCACAAAGAGCAATGTATTCTGCCTCGGCAGTACTCAATGCTACGCATCGCTGTTTGCGAGCTTGCCAAGCTACAGCAGCACCACCAAACATAAGGAAATACCCTGTAAAAGAACGACCATCAGGCCCATTTCCCCAATCAGCATCAGCATAAGCAACCAAAGATTTGTCGCACTTCTTATAACAAAGCGATAAATCAATCGTCCCCTTCAGATACCTAAGCACACGTTTCAGTGCTGCCATGTGAGCTGAATTGTTAAAATTATTAAATTGACTCAGCATTGTAACCGCAAACGAAATGTCTGGTCTGGTACTACATGCCAAATACATAAGAGAACCTATAATCTCCTGATATTCAACGTTCTCATTCCTCTCTCCTGGCTTCAAGTGAACGTTAGTTTCAACTGGTGAACTCACTGGTTTGCAGTCTTGCATTCCGTATCTTTCCAAGATCTTTTCAATATAGGATCTTTGAGAAAGAATAATTTCACTTCTTTTCTGATCTCTGAAAATTCGGACCCCTAAACATTCTCTGGCTTCTCCAAGGTCTTTTATCTTGAAATTACTTGCAATATGACGCTTTACTTTCTCCGCCTCGACGATTTTATTTGTAAAGATATAAAAATCATCGACATAAAGCGCAATAGCTAAGAAAACATCTTCAGTTTTCTTTGTATAAACGCATGGATCATATTTTGATCGAATAAAGTCCATTTTCATAATATGCCCATGGATTTTCTCGTTCCAACAACGAGCTGCTTGTTTCAGACCATATATTGCTTTCTTTAACTTGCAAACTTTGCGTTCATCCTCAATAAAACATTCTGGTTGCTCCATATATAAATTTTCCTGAAGCTCACCATTTCAGAAAGCCGTGGTCACATCAATGTGATGTATCTGCAGATCCTTTTCAGCTGCAAGTGCTACCAGAAGACGGATTGAAGACATTCTCACCACAGGAGCAAAGGTTTCAAAATAATCTTCTCCTGGTTTCTGGCAGTAGCCTTTAGCTACCAATCTCGCCTTATAACGCTGTACGCTACCATCTCCGCCAGTCTTGAGTTTAAATACCCACTTTGATTTTACCACATTGACTTCTTTTGGTCGATCAACTAATTCCCAGGTAGAATTCGCCTTAAGGGAATCATATTCATCCTTCATAGCTTGCAACCACAAATTTTTGTCCGAGCGTTGCATAGCATCTTTAAGAGATACAGGATCACCAACTACATGAAAATTATAGACCATGTCCTCATCACGTTTAGGACGCCTATTCCTAAGAGGATATCTTCGTTCTTGTATCTCTAGTTCACGAACGTTTTCATCCGAACCAGAATCAGAGGCATCGTAAAAATCTTCTTCCGGGCTTGACAATGGATTTGCCTCTTCGGGAGTGACCACCTCTTCAATCATCTCATTTTCATCACGTACTTCATGAAAGCTATTAACTGTAATAACAATTCCTTCACGAATATCTTGATCAGTAATCGGAACCACCACAGTAGACGGAGTTTCCACTGGCTGAACATTCGTATTCGTCAATTCAGGAACACCTGGCTGAGCCACTCTGTTTGGCTCAACATTCCTTTCTATAAATGTTGCGTCTTGAGCGAAAATTACCCGCTTTGTGTTGTTCATGTTTATGAACCTATATGCCTTCTGATTCTCACAATATCCTGTCATTATCATTTCAGCAGTCTTGGAATCAAACTTTCTCCGGCCATGATCTTTCACCAGCACATGAGCTTTACATCCGAAAGTCTTCAAGTGTGAAAGATCAACTTTCTCTCCAGTGAACACTTCCTCCGGAACTTTATCCGCAAGAGCCAGTGTCGGAGATCTATTTTTCAAATAAACGGCACATCCAACGGCTTCACCCCAGAATTTTTTATTTAATCCAGCTTCATGCACCATACATCTCGCTTTCTCAACAATAGTGCGAATAGTGCGCTCAGATACCCCATTTTGTTGTGGCGTGTGCGGCACTGATGTCTGGTGGACTATTCCATTAATCTTCAAATAATTTTGAAAATCATTGCTGGTATATTCTGTTCCGTTATCGCTACGCAATTTCTTAATTTTTTTACCGGTTTGGTTCTCAACTAGCGCCTTAAATTCTTTAAATTTAGCAAACACTTGGGTTTTGGATTTCAATACATAGCCAAATGTTTTTCGACTATAGTCATCCACGAAAATCAGATAGTATCTGTTTCCACCCCATGATTCAACTTCCATAGGGCCGGCTAAATCAGAATGCACTAGTTCCAGTAATCCCTTAGCCCTTTTACTGTGTTTCCGCCTTGGAAACTTCTTTACACACTGCTTACCCTGACAACACGCCACGCATGGTTCCTTGTTCACTTCTCCAAACGAAAGACCATTCACCATGCCTTTCAACTTGACCATAAGTGGTCCACTTAAGTGACCTAATCTCCTATGCTATAAGTCATACGCACTTGGAGCACTTGAAGTATCTGAAGGAGTCGTGAGAACCATCGCTGCCTCTTTCGGATCTAAAATATATAAACCCTGTTTAAGTGGTGCTGTTAACAATGGTTTACCAGCTATGGTTACATCATTTTTCATAAAAACCTGACAACAATTAACATCAAAGACAACAATGCAACCATTATGACAAATCTTACTTACCGATAGCAAGTTAGTAATTAGATCCGGCAGCAACAACACATCCTCAAATTTAATTTTACGCCCCATGGCAAAAACATCACCTTTTAATTTTGAAACAATTTTGTCATTGTTAGCAGTAGTGATATACTTTGAACTTCCTGCACTAACATTTTCCAAAATTTGTTTTTGCGACGTCATAATTATGTGAGGTTGCTCCGGAATCTATAACCCATTTCATAGGTTCTGTGGTTGTCGATAAAAGAGTAAAAAAATCCTTTTGTAATAATAGCGACACATTACCTGCAGTACCCTTACTAGAACTATCTTGGGTAGAAGTTACATTGCCCTTACTGTCTTTAGACTTGCGCTGCTTACACTGCCACTTAAAGTGGCCTTTCCATTTGCAAAAGTGACATATTATATCCTTCTTGCTAACAAGCGCCGAGTCCATTGTCTTCGTAGTTGTCTTCTTCCGTTCACTTTCCTTCAGAAGCGCTGCCATCACTGTTTCCGTAGTGATTTTCATGCTGGAGTGCTCAAGTGACATTACAAGAGGGTTGAATTCTTCAGGTAGTCCAGCCAACATTATAATTGCAATAAATTCGTCATCCAGACCAGCTTTTATCTTAAACAAAGCCTGGTTTGTGGCTTGGATCTCATTAACATATTCTTCTGTTGAGCTATAGTCCGTGAGCTTCACATTGAATAATTTCCGAAGTAAATTCAGCCTCCGCAGCAAACCACCATCTGCATAGGCTCGTCGTAGCGCCTCCCAAGTATCCCTCGCCGTTTTAGTTTGCATAATGAGGGGGTAGATCTTCTCTGAACACATAAGGCAGATCTTACTCCTAGCTTTGGCGTCTTTTTTAATCGCCTCCGCCGTTTTGGCCTCAAAATCCTCATTTAAACATTCCCATAAATCCAGGTCTGTCAAAAACATTTCCATCGAGAAAGACCCAAGTCCCATAGTTGGACTGGCCTGACAACTTCTCAAATGTAACGGCTTGCATTTTCGTATATATATGTCCGCAAAAGTTTAAATTTACAGAGATAGTACGTTATGCCAAGCAAGTCATGGGCTGGGCCCATAACCTGTTGGGAGTTAAAGTATAATGATAACACAGTGGAATATATATAAAGTGAACAGAACACAACTTTTATTAGATATTGACAACCATTGTTAGGAATGTTGCTAAGCACCTGAACCTACCATAAACTCTCTATGGTCTTACTGACATAGTGGATTATCCTTCATGGACAACAATGAGGCAAAAAAAATAATTCTAGGATCCCATGGGATTGAAGAGGCGAAGAAAATAATCTGAGGATCCCATGGGAGCCTCATCATGGGATCCAAGTGGACCGAGGGAATTATTTTAAGTCCATAGACGAAATTGAGAACTTGTCATAATAATAAGGTTCAGCTTACAAATATGTTTCCTCCGACTGCACAGCATAATTTTCATCTTGTTTAAGATCATCTTTGGTTTTTTGATTTTATTATGTACCTGTTTTTTCACATTTATATTTTTGTCGAGCTTGGTGTTTTTCACAATTTAATGTTTTAAGTGGGGTCCGTCTACCCTCGACTACGGTAGCGGTCGAGGCGATGGCGTGGCAAGGGGTGCGAAGAATCCCCGGAGTGAACCCGGCTACCCCAATAAACACCGACGACTGGCCCTGGCAACATACAACACGCGAACACTCCGGACCGACGATAAGATAGCCGAACTCGAGGAAGAATTGAGCAGGTTGCGATGGAGTATTATAGGGTTATCTGAAGTCCGAAGAGAGGGGGAGGACTCGATAATCCTCAAATCCGGTAACCTGCTCTATTTCCGAGAGGGTGACCGGCAGTCCCAGGGTGGTGTCGGGTTTATCGTCCACAAGTCCCTTGTGAACAACGTGGTGAAGATCGAGAGTGTGTCGACCAGGGTGGCGTACCTTATACTCAGAATATCCTCGAGATATTCGCTGAAGGTCATACAGGTCTACGCACCGACCTCGGCACACCCCGACGACGAGGTAGAGACCATGTATGAGGATATCTCTATAGCCATGCATGGTTGCAAAACTCACTTCACCGTTGTCATGGGGGACTTCAACGCAAAACTGGGCAAACGAGACGAGGATGAGCTGCAAGTGGGGCAATTTGGAGTTGGACGTCGGAACCACCGGGGTCACCTACTGGCCAGTTTTATGGAGAAGGAGGGCCTCTACATGATGAACTCCTTCTTCAGAAAGCGTGAGCATAGGAAGTGGACCTGGCAAAGCCCCGATGGTGCAACAAAAAACGAGATCGACTTCATCATGTCAACCAAGAAGCAAGTGTTCAATGATGTCTCTGTGATCAATTCGGTGAAAACCGGGAGCGATCACCGAATGGTAAGAGGCACATTGAACATTAATATCAAGCTTGAAAGGTCTCGACTGATGAAGTCAACGCTCCGTCCAGCACAGATCCAGATCCAAAACCCCGAGAGCTTTCAGCTCGAACTCCAGAATCGTTTCGAGTGCCTAGGGAGCTCCGTGGACGAATACAGCGACGGGTTCGTGGAAGCTGTCCATACGGTCGGGTCTAAGTTTTTCAAGACCCGCCGTACAGATATAAACAAAAAGATCTCTGATCCTACTCTCAAGCTTATGAAGGAGAGGCGTCAGATAATCCTGCAGTCTTCAGACGATGCGTTGAAATACCGGCAGCTTAATAGACGGATCTCAAAGTCCTTGAAAAGCGACCTCCGCCGCTATAATACTGAGCGTATTAAAGACGCAATTGAGCGGAATAAGGGCTCCAAATAAGGTCTTTGCAAGAGATCTGTCTATTGGGCAGAGCCAGCTCACGAAACTGAAGACCGAACCGACCGAAGAAGGGTTACCGACATAGCCCGAAGAATTGCCAAACTTAAGTGGCAGTGGGCAGGGCACATTGCTCGCAGAACGGATGGCCGATGGGGCAGAAAAGTTCTGGAGTGGCGACCGCGAACCGGAAGACGATGCGTTGGAAGGCCTCCCACCAGGTGGACCGATGACCTGGTGAAGGTTGCGGGGATTCGCTGGATGCGGGACGCACGGGACCGGTCAATGTGGCGACGCTTGGGGGAGGCCTATGTCCAGCAGTGGACGTCTTTCGGCTGATATGATGATGATGATGAAGTGGGGTCATTATTACACTATTTCTACGTCTTGTTAATCTCCAATCTTCGTCGTATGTGGCGTAATATTAAATGCATGATATGATGTATATTTAGACGAATCGATGTATTTATGTTTGTAACATAAAGGAGTCTACACACCAAACCCGCCGACCCGCCGACACAGCCCGGCGGCTTGGTGTCGGCGACTTTGCTTCAATAAGGTTTGGGTCGCCGACAAGAAGGTTTGGGTCGCCGACACCAAGCCGCCGGGCTGTGTTGGCGGGTCGGCGGGTTTGGTGTGTAGACTCCTTAAACAACCATTTTTTTTTTAAATTCGGAATCAATATAGTAGCAACCCTAGTGAATCTGTCAAGTTTAGCTGGCAATTTTCTAAACGGCGGGAGTGGCCCTTCTTTAAACTTACTATTTTGTCGTTCAGGCCATGGTACGGAGCGAGAGGGCATGGGAAGCTGTCACCTTCTTCTACGATGCAGAAATGCTCGCGAAGAAGGAGGCGGAATGCGTGAGGGCGACGCAACGGCAACACACGGACTCAATTAATAATTTCCGGCGGAGCACTCTCTCTCTCGGTTATGGAACGGCCGGACTAACTCCGCTCACAAAGCCGTGGTCCGGCTGTACCAAATGCGGACATGTGTTAGCACTATGATAAAATGTAAATTGAATGTACTGTAAGATTGTTGGGCTGATGGTATGCCAATGTCCGTATTATAATTATTGAAAAATAAATAAACCAACATAATTGACAGTAGTCTGTGGTCAGGATTTCTAGTTCTTGGCTCAGAGTACTAATAAATAGGTACGGTCAAAGACCTTATACGTATTTCTTACTACTAGACTGTGCACCAAAAATTTTTGTTTAGCTAAAATGAAATCTATTATCATACCTCTAGGTTAGCTATTCCCTTATAAGCGGTAGCTAACCAAAAGCGGTCCTGAGCGAGAGGGTGCCCGCTGGTAGTGTGTCCTTGTCTAACATCTTGCCAGCTCAACTAATCTTTGGGTTTGGTAGAAATGGTAGAAAATTTTATATTTTCTTTTTTATGTAATACCAAAACGAACGAATAAAAAATATATTTAAATACGTTTCCAAGTCTATGAAACTTTGAAGCGTATTTAAATATTTTTACTATTCCTTTAATTCATCAATTCATTGTATTTAAAAAATAATTCATTAATACTGTGTAAGAGTAGTACTTTTAAATGTTTGGGCCTGGTAATACTAAATGTAAGGCCACCAGGTTGGAGTTTTTGGCGGGATTTTTTCGAGTGAAGTTCAGCGGCTGTTAATATTATTTGCAAATTGATTCCTAGTGGATATTGTGATATAAAATTGGTGTAGTTTTGTGTCTCAACTGTCTACGCAACTGGACAATATGTGAAATCATTGACAGAAGCGATCTCAGGATAGTGGAGCGGAGAATTTTATTGTAGTATTGACTAACTCCGCAAAGCTTACTGGGAAGGCTGACTCGTTACAATTTGCTGCCAAATACTCCAAAAACCATTGGAATCTGTTACACCCGTATTCTAATGCATACTAAAGAATGTTAAAATTGCACTGAAGACGAGGCGGTATGGTCCAAGACCTTAGCCGGCCCGAAAAGGGCGAACAAAAAAAAATACCACCAGGTTTGCGGCGTTTTTGGCGGGTTTTGTTCGAGTAAAATTCAGCGGCTGTTAATATTATTCGCAAATTGATTTCTAGTGGAATAAAATTGGTGTAGTTTTGTTTCTCAACTGTCTACTCAACTGGACAATATGTGAAATCATTGAGATCCTTTGGGGTATTTCAAAGCATCGTCTGAAGACTGCAGGATCATCTAACGCCTCTCCTTCATGAGCTTGAGAGTAAGATCAGAGAGTTTTTTTTCCTATTTATACGATAAGTCTTGAAGAATAAGACTTATGCAGACTTGGGATTTGAGGATTATCGAGTCCTCCCCGAATACACCATCGTAAACTGCTCAATTACTCTTCGAGTTCGGTTATCTTATCTTCGGTCCGGATTCCGGAGTGTGCGCGTGTTGTACGTTGCCAGGTCCTGTCGTCGGTATTTGTTGGGGTAGCCGGATCTCGTCCGGGATTCATTGTACCCCTTGCCATACCGTAACCTAGACCGCTACCGTAGTCGAGGTTAGGCAGGCTGCCGGGCACTAGGGGCTATGTTTTATTTGTGCTATTCATGGGGAGTGCTTTGCAGGCGGGTTGGCGATCCCAGTATGGTTGTTACAAATGCACAGAGAACGCTGCTGATCATTCTCTGGTTTGTCCTTTAGTCGCCTCTTACGACACCAATGGAAAAACATGGGATGTCGAAATTCTGTACGCTCGACACCGACTCGGTTAGTGACGTAGATTCCAAAAAATATACACTCATTTTTAGGGTTCCGTAGCCAAATGGCAAAAAACGGAACCCTTATAGATTCGTCATGTCTGTCTGTCTGTCTGTCCGTCCGTATGTCACAGCCACTTTATTCCGAAACTATAAGAACTATGCTGTTGAAACTTGGTAAGTATATGTATTATGTGAACCGCATTAAGATTTTCACACAAAAATAAAAATAAAACAATAAATTTTGGGGGTTCCCATACTTGAAACTAAAACCAAAAATATTTTTTTCATCAGACCCATACGTGTGGGGTATCTATGGATAGGTCTTCAAAAATGATATTAAGGTTTCTAATTTTTTTTTTTTCTAAACTGAATAGTTTGCGCGAGAGACTCTGCCAAAGTGGTAAAATGTGTGTCCCCCCCCCTGTAACTTCTAAAATAAGAGAATGATAAAACTAAAGAAAATATATGATGTACATTACTATGTAAACTACCAGCGAAAATTGGTTTGAACGAGATCTAGCAAGTAGTTTTTTTTTAATACGTCATAAATCGTACTCCGCAATTTACCAAGTACGGAACCCTTCGTGCGCGAGTCCGACTCGCACTTGGCCGGTTTTTTTTTCAATTAATTTGGTAGGTTTAGGTGGCGAGGTAGCATAAATACATATATCGGGATACTTACACTATTGTTTTTAAAATCAATTTGTCCCGTGTTATGTTTGGTCATGGTCACCTTATTAGAAAGAGACACACTACCAACGGGAGCCCTCTCGCTCGGACCGGTTTTTGCGCCATAGTGCACAGTCTAGTAGTAAGAAGTATAAGGTCTTTGGGTACGGTTCTTGCTGAATGACATTTGACAGTGACGGCAAGTGGCAACCAAACCAACACAACCTCAGGGGTTAGAAACCGCCAAGTTATTTTTCATCTTCGTGGATTTGTGATAATTTAATAGTCTACTAATACGATACTTATTTGATGTGATACATTTTCTTGTAATATTGCCGTGGAAGAATGAATCCTTGTTCAGTCGCCGCCCCTCAACAAGATTCTGAAGGGGATGGAAGATGGAATAGCATTGTAAGTTTTTAATTATTATAATATTCATTCGTGAGCAGTTAGAATTTGCTAATATAGACGGTTGAATACACAATACATTTTATGATTCATATACGTGGTATAATTTTTAATTAGATTCGGATTGCATTTATTGACCTGATTTGCTAATAATCGGCAAGTGCAGATTAGTGTAATCTGGCACTAATTAGTCAATTTAACTTCAGCTTTACTCATAAGTTAACGCGAAATTAAATTGTTTTATTCATTCATTAATCGCTTATTTTCTGTTTCAGCATAATAGATTTTTATCAGATGCAAAAGGGAAAGATGCTGATGTGATTTTCATTGGTGACTCCATCCTGCAAGCACTAGAGCACACTGAAGTTTGGAACCAATGGTTTGCCCCTCTGCACTGCCTCAACTTCAGTATCCACAAGGATCAGACTCAAAATGTTTTGTGGCGTATCAAAAATGGAGAACTTGATCATGTTGATCCTAAGGTTAGTAAAGTTTTTCAATAGACCATTAGATCGAGATTATTATCAGAATCTCAAGTTAAATTTACAGCCCTATGTGATAATTCTTTTTATTTATTGATTCCATGCTCTTTGGTGTTGTAGGTGATAGTTGTGCATGTTGGAACAAACAATGTTGAACACACTCCTGAGCAAGTGTGTGAAGGTATCCTAGAAATAATTAGAACAATCAGGGAGAAACACCCAAGTGCTTACATAGTATTGCCTGTAAGTATGGTCTTAAATAATTCAGAATTTACATACATGTCATGTTTATTGTAAATCTTACTAATATTTCTGTATTTTATTCTAGAGTCTACTTCCTCGTGGTCAATACCCTAATACATTAAGGGAGAAGAATTCAAAGATCAATCAGATTTTACGTGAAAAGGTTACTAACATGAATAAAGTGGAAATGGTTCCTATAGACAAAGGTTTTGTACAAACCGATGGCACTATCAGTCACCATGATATGCATGACTACCTCACTCCAACCAATGCTGCTTGTAGGAAAGCATTCGAACCTATCTATGATCTTCTTCAACAAATTTTGTTCGAGGGAGAGCCTGAAAAAGACTTAACACCTTCTGAATAACGCATTGTTCTAATTGTACTATATGGCGGCTTATTTTGCAGCAGGTTAATTGTGATGGAATCAGTAGTACTTATCATTAGCTTTTTTATATTAAGCTTAAGTGTCAAACATTTTAAACTATTATTATTAACTTATAAACCTCTACATTCCAAATTAGCATTATGATATTCTAATCGGCTGTGTTTATTTAATCAGTTCATTTGAAATATTTTTATTATTATGGCTTTATTACGTTTACAAGCTTGATTTAGTTTTAAGATTATGCATTTTTATGTGCACAGTTTATTTGTGCACAACAGGGTTAGTACTTACCTTTCTAGTATTTATTTTCTCACAACCATGAAATGCGTTTGTTAACATTAGAGACAATTATGTTACTATTGTTATTTTTAGAACCTCTTTTTTGGAGATATGTAACAAAGCAATCTTGTTAGTTTTATTTTAGATGCTTAAATTATTATTCACATAGGTACTCACAAATGCAAGTACATTAGTCTTATTAATATTTTACGTATTTTATTTAATATATTGCACATCACAGTAATGGAATTGTCTATAACCAAAGATCTTGGAAGATTACCTAACCAAAGTTATAACAGTATATGAATTGCATTGGGTGATTTTAAAATGCAATTCTATTTTTGATAACAACCTACTTACATTTTTAAATTACGTGATAAGATCGATATTAATAAGCAGCAAATGTTTTGGACTTTTACTTTTCTTTTGTTGCAAATGTTTCTAGCTAAAATTGCACTAAATGTGCATTATCCAACACAGTAATGAATATTCACTGTAGGCATACTTAGTGACTATTTAACTGATAAGGTACTCATGTTGCCAAACAAGTTTGCTTGAATCTCGAAATGTTATGAAATATTTATTTGCATGAAGAAGCTTGAAAGTAAACAGTGCAATTATTTCTATAAAATTAAATGTTGTTTCATTGACCACCTTTTGCCCATATACAATTAGATTATATTCAGGATCTTTGCATTAAAAAAAATACAGAATAGTTTTTATTGAAAAATTTATTTGTACTATACTACTTACTAGGTATGTCTAACCTCTTGCTACATCAACACTGAGGAATCTTATTATTGATTTTCGTAAACTAATATCTGTTACGAATTCTATTAAAATACAAACTGAATGGTAAGGTAGGACTAGCCATACGAAGTGACTTGTCAAATAAGTTGAAGTTTTTCTTTTCGAGGTTAGCTAAGTACTTGTGTATAGCTACTGCTGGTAAGAATATCTGCTTCGTAGGTTGAGGAACTTTGATGTCTCTCGCCTGAAAACAGTCAAAATCTCACATTAATAACTTGGTCTGGTCAGACTAAAACATGGTTCTATAAACTTAATTCCAATCAAGTTTGTACATTCATTTTCCGTAAATGGTCGTCGCGTAACAAAAGCACGCGCAATGAATGTGTTTGCAACACAAATTCAAAGGTTGTGCTCATAGTCAGCTGATAAAGTTCTCTCCAAACTTCTTGGCAGCCCTGAAGTTGGCTTTCCAATGCACTAGGCACGGTGCAGTGTTGTTTTTGTATGAGATTTCCTACTGCACATCCATTTAGATTCCTTTTTAAACTCTAGAAAGTCAGCAAGATTGCAATTGCTCAATGATTTACTATTGAAACAAATTATGCAGTGGTATTATATGAAGACAGGCAGTAAAATAAAAGATTGTGGTGTAATCTAAATGTCAGCTCATAAGTAATACCTTTTGTAAGTGACTATTTGCTCTTGTGGCGATATCAAAAGCTACATTTCTCATTTGCTCACTGTCAACACATCTTAGAACATCCTCTTGACTTATTTGGTACTTCATAAGAACATCCATAGGCAAGGATACCATTTTGTGGTGATTGAATACATGGACAGATCTGAAACATGTGAAAGGGTTATCAAAGTAAATATTATATAATTTTCATACTACATATTAATCAAAATTAGTTTTGTTTAGTGGCTTCATACCTCAATATATTGGCTATGCCTTGGGCTTTTCCCAAATGAGATGCAGCATGGTCAGCATGTACATCTTTAACATCTGCCACACTTAAAAGTAAATAATATATTGGAGAAACAGATTCTTCAGCATATTTTTCGATCTCTTCTAAAGTCATAAAATGTTTAGACTTCAACATATTACTTCTTGATGTAACAAGTCTTTCCAAATGCCTCCGTTGAAGGCCATAACTGCAGCATACCTAAAAGTACGTAAAAATAAAATATCAAGGCAGGTTTTTTGGTTTAACACAACTAGTGGCAACCAATCACCTATAAATAATTAATTCACCTTATATAGTTCTTGTGCTACAGGATTGGCAGGTATGTCTTTTAGAGCTTTCTCCTTGTTATATATGTCCCGGAGAGCATCTTGCCAGAATTGTAATCTGAATGCAGCAGTTTGTGAGTCAGTTGTTAGATCTTGCACTCGAGCTACTTCTACGTTAAACGCTCTCAACACAAGTGCTGGCGAACGCAGTGACTTCGTCATGAGAAGAGTAGCCAAGAAATTTTCATAGTCATGCTGTCTATCTGCAAAATAAATAAAGTACCAGAATATGCGATAAACGTATCCGTCGCGACCTGTGTTCTTATATATTCATGCCAATACTCCTAAATAAGATATGGTTATACGAATTACTTTACGATATCTGCACAATAGTTGATTGATGATTTGTTAGTAGTTTCATTTGAAAGAGATCTCAATATTATTTTCGCAGGCTTAGAAGACTCTAGTAAACGAATAAAAGCTCTGTGTTTATTCATGATTTTAGAATACTTGCGAAGTACAAGATAAAATTATTTAGTAACAGTCAGCTGTTCTCGTCTCAATCAATGTGTCACGTACGTCACAAATTCACAATCACAAACCCAGAGAGTTTGTCACAAACAGGGTTGGATTTAGGTACGTTGAAAAAGATAGCACAAAAAAATGAAAAGGATAGTATTTATAAAAAAATATAGTACAATTTCATTATTTTTAATTTAACTAATTAGTCATTAAAATCAACACCAGTTATGACAAAATTTTAGGGTATTTTTAGGGTCCTGAGTGAGCCACTTACTGAAGTTAGGGTCCTTTTCCCAATCCGGCCTATACTTTTGAAGACGATGTTTCTGTTTTTCTAACATATCGCCTCTACTCAGACGTTTTTTCTTAGGGGTGGATACTCCCGCAGCCTAATTGTGTAAGGAATAAAAAAAGGAAACAATCTGGTTCTTTCCCAAAAACACACACATACACAAAAAAGTTGAATAAAGATTCAACTTTTTTGTGTATGTGTGTGTTTCTTTTTTGTGTAGAATTCACTTACACAATTAGGCTGCCGGTCTATCGTCATTTTCTTGACCATCACTAACACTGTCCATAATTAAGTATAACACAAAAAAAACGTATTATTTTACACAAAAATTCGCAAACGATTGTTGTCACTTTGAATTTCGAATGGAATGAAAGGAACGAGATTAGTGGAAAGATAGAAGTGTACTGCGGAGGATAATCGGGGAATCCCCGGCCATCGACAAAGAAAACATCGCAAGATCAGAATTCGGTCGGATACACGCACGGTCGAAATATTCATATGACGTAAAACTAAGAATTCAGAAACAACCTTTAAATTATAGTATTTTAGCGTACTATCCTTATATGTGGATAGTTTAAAGTACAAAGAGCGAAATTATAGTATAAATACTATAATTATAGTACATAATCCAACCCTGGTCACAAAACAGACGTTTCACGTTGTCAAAGTTTGACATTTGATAAAAATTGTATAGTCTATGGCAGTAAGAGCCGCAGGTTAAAGACGGAACCACACTTATGTGGCGTGGCGTGGCGTGGCGCCTTCTGACGCAGTTAATTGGCTACAAAACACGTTAATACTATTACTATTAATTATAAAGTATCAAATTAGGTTATTCCAAGTATTTCATACTAGTTTTGGGGTTGCTATGCCGAGTTTTTTTTTAATTTGCCGCGCTTTTTCAGTCTATACTTTCGTTTGCCAGACTCTAATAGTGCTAACACACGTCCGGATTTGGTCAGGCCGGACCATGGATTTGTGGGCGGGTTAGTCCGGCCGGACCATATCCGAGCGTGTGTAGCGTGGTCCGCCGGACATTATTATTATTAATTGAGTCCGTCTCGGTCCGCTCGTTTTCCTATCGGATATGGTCTGCTCCGTACCAAAATCCGGACGTGTGTAGAGTTGTCCGCTGGTTTGGCCGGACCAACTACGACTAGTCGTCAGTGTTGCCGATGTCCATGGTCTGGATTACCCAAAAACCTGACTGAAAAGATTATATCTAATAAAAAAATAGTATCTCGTTTTGCTAGGGTAAATAAAATACAACTTAGATTTAATTACTTTATATTAGAACTTAGTATAACGAATTAAATATTTATATTGTAAATAATTGTTATTAAATCGTTTAGTTCAGTCTTGGCATTTCGTTTGAGATTTCGGAATTCTTGAGGTCATACATGTTTACAATAAACAAACTGAACCATTTTCGGCAATGGGGTAAATGTAACGAATGATCTATCATCTCGTGTTAAATTTAATCGCGTAATCATTAAACTTTGAAACATTTCAAGGACCAATCGGTTTCGTTAGTAATGCATGGAATATTATTTATGCCCCTAAAAAAAGCCCAACATGGTCATTTTTTCCCTAAATTTGGAGCCAAAAGCCCTAAGTTGGCAACCCTGTGCCGTCCGGTCGGTCCGCCGAACCAGGTTCGAGCGTGTGTAAGCGAGAGCGGATTTGTGGGAGGAGTTAGTCCGGCCGGACCAAATCCGAACGTGTGTTAGCACTATAACGAACTTAAACTTGAGTTTTACTGAAATTCAAAGTCAGGGACATAATTACAATTGTGTAAATTACACATACATTGTAGTTTACTCGTCATGCAGTCATTATAATAAAATATCAATCTAGGACTTAATGGTGTTAGTCAAATCATTTATTATTTATTAATTTATTATTGTAGTGTTGTGAGAACATAGAACGCACATTACAATAGTAAGTTGGTCAAATTAACATGATTGGGTACAGATTGATGATAACATGATATTACGAGGAAATTTAAGACCAGTAATTTGTATTTTACTGATAGTACCTATAAATAAAAATATAAAACACCTTATCCAAGGCGCCAAGGTTGCAATACAAAGGCATACTGACATTGTTTCAGGTCGCCCAAAATGTCCAATCTACCACCGGTAGAACTCTTGCAATGCGATGTTGATCCCATGTCACTGGGATTACGCTGGGAGAAATTCAAATTCAAATGCATTTATTTCGGACAACAGAGATCCATATTGGGTTAGTATTACAAAAAAGCTTAAATTCTATTGTTAGTATCATTTAAAGTTTAGTTAAATTTAGATTTAAAGTCTACATTATAAACACTGCGTGCCGAGGATGACTAGCCAGGAACACATGTTTCCTATCTAATCACTCTCCGCACAAAATGTCAGATATCTGGAGTATAGCTCTCAGCCACAGCTCTCAGGATATAGTTGCGACTATTCCGCACTCTGCTCAGCAGCGACGCAGTTTTTTTGCCCATTATGGCTTGGAAACCATCTGTGTGGGTCTCAGCAAACATTGCCGATGCGCTGCAGAAACGAGGCAGACGCAACAACATCCTAAAAGCATTATTATATTGCACGCGCAGGACATCCAGCGAATGCTTGGTGTAGTTGACCCATAGATTACCCGTGTAAAAGCTCTGACAGAAGGCCTTAAAAAGAGTAAGTTTTACTAGGTCAGAGCAACGAGAAAATTTACGCGCCAGCATGTTACCTCTGACCGCCAGTTTCCTACGCTCCCTCTCAATGTCTATATCGTCCCTAAGGTCGTCGGTGATAAAATGTCCAAGATATTTAAATTTGGACACTCTGTTTAACTGTAGTCCATTAATTTGTATAATCTCAGGAACAGAGTCCGGATATCTACCAGCGGCCCCAAAAACCATATAATCACTTTTGGTGAAATTATACCTAAGTCCGTGTGAGGCAGCATAAGTCTCACAGACTTTGAGCAATTTACTGATAGCCCCAGTAGTCGGACCCAGCAGCACCATGTCGTCCGCGTAGCTGATGTTATTGACGCTTACCCCATTTATTCGACATCCAACATTCATGCTGCTGAGCTCTGTGATGAGGCCATCAACATACAGATTGAACAGTCTAGGGGATGTCAAACCCCCTTGTCTCACACCGCATTCCAATCTATACGCTGAAGAGAGAGTGTTAGACCACGGACCAAGGGGAGATTGCACCTGAAAATGTTTCATAAACATGTTTGTAATATCCCCGTGATCACTTTTCCCCTCCACAACGAAATGGATGAGAGCCCTAGAAATATATCTCCTTGCAATAGGCATAGATAAACCCGTCAAGAAAAGATCCACTCTCCTCCATATGGGAGGGACAGCCTTACAAGAAATTTATCATATTATACCAGGAGCACACATTTCAGATGATGATATCACAGATACAACTGATGTCTATAAAACAGCAATAGATAAACTCAAAGAGTATTTCCAACCAAAACAAAGTAAAGTGTATGAACACCACATTTTCAGGCTTTTGAGAAGCACAGGAGTCGGATGAAAAATTTGTCAAATTTCTTGTAACTCTGCGCCAACAAAGTAAGAAGTTTCGTTTCATAAATAAAGAGGATGATCTTATCGATCATATCAGATCATAGAAAAATGTAACTCAGTAGAACTCAAGAAGAAAATGTTGACCTTAGGCGATGCTATTACTTTAGACAAGGTTATAACAGAAGCCAACGCAATAGAATCCGTACAAAGACAATTATCTGATTTTAGCAATAAAGACCAACAAACCACTTCAACAGTGAATAGAATAGAACCGAAACGTGGTGACGTTCAAAAGAAGGTTTGCTCTCGTTGCGGTAGTGGTAAACACAACGAAGATAGTTTAGCTTGTTATGCCAGAGAAAAATAATGTTCAAAATGTGGTTATATCGGCCATTACATGGCACAATGTCGTACACGAGCCAATAAACGGAAATCTACTCACCAAGATGGATCTAAACTACCCATACCCAACAAAAGAAGCAGACAATCTTTTAACCCCAAAAATATGCCGAAAACTGACGGAAACGAGAAAAAACCTAGCCCTTCACCGTCTTCTAACATAAACTGCATATTCTATCTTGGCGAAGACGAGAAAATAAAATGTAATCTAGGCGGAGTCAATGATGTTGAATTATTAATCGATTCTGGAAGTAATTCTAACATAATAACCGACAAGACTTGCAATTATTTGAAAAGTTGCAATATACAAATCTCCAACCAAGTCCCTGATCCTGATTAAATATTGATTGCATATGGTAGTGACGTACCATTAAACGTTCTGGGCTCATTTGAGGCTATGGTTAAAATTGGTTCAGAAGGAAAACAAAGTACATTCTACGTCATTAAAAACGGCGCCCGAGACTTGTTAGGAAAAGAAACGGCCGTAGATTTCAAAGTGTTGAAATCAATATGGTAAGTCAACAACAGAATATTAATGTTTTTCCTAAATTCAAAGGCATAAAACTCGATATCGCTATTGATAGTACGGTTACCCCTGTCAGTCAGCCATGCCGTAGAATACCAGTACCCGTCAAAGAAAAGGTAAACAAACGTATTGAGGAATTGACTAATTTAGACATAATAGAACCCGTCGACAAACCTTCTAAATGGGTTTCTTCAATAGTCCCTGTACTAAAAAGTGACGGAGAAGTTCGTCTTTGTATAGATATGAGAGTTGCTAATAAGGCAATACTCCAAGAACATTACCCGCTCCCTACCATGCATCAATTCCTCCCAAAGTTCAGAAAAGCTCGAATATTTTCGAAGTTGGACATTAAAGATGCATTTCATCAAGCGGAAATAAGCGAGGACAGCCGTCAGATTACAACTTTTATAACGCCTAGGGGTCTTTTTCGTTATAAAAGACTAATGTTTGGTATCTCCTGCGCACCTGAACTTTTCCAAAAGACGTTGGAAAAAATGTTACTGCCTTGCGAAGGAACATTGAACTTTATTGACGATATAATCGTTTTTGGCCGGGATGAATCTGAGCACAAAACTTGAAGTTCTAAAGGGTTACAATGTAACACTTAATCAATTTTTGGGTCATGAATTATCAGCGGACGGAGTGAAACCACTAGACTCATACATTAAGAGCGTTGATACGTTCAGGGAACCAAAAACGATCGAAGAAGTTTTCTAGGTCTTTTGAATTACGTAAATAAATGGATCCCTAATCTGTCAACGTTGACAGAGCCCATCAGGAAACTCTTAACTCTTTAGGTTGGTCAAAATACGGATATATCAGGGTATTGGAAATCCAAACAAAATATAGCATTCCGCGAACTTAAAGTTAAACTTAAAAACATTTCAAACTCAGGATATTACGACCCCAAAGATAAGACACAAGTTTTAGCAGACGCCAGCCCAGTGGGTCTGAGAGCAGTGCTAGTACAAACAGATTCCAGAGGACCCCGAATTATAGCATATGGAAATAGAAGCCTGTCTGACGTTGAAAAGCGTTACTGCCAGACAGAAAAGGAGGCTTTGGCACTAGTCTGGGCCGTATATCACTTTTACGTCTATCTTTATGGTAGGAAAACTTTCGACCTAGTTACAGACCATAAACCTCTTGAAGTGATTGTTGGACCACGATCTAAACCCTGTGCCAGGATTGAGCGCTGGGTATTGCGTTTACAATCATATAATTTCAGGTTTATCGCCCGGGAAAAGCCAATATTGCCGACCCTTTTTCCCGTTTGTGCCAACCTACCAATGTACAAACATCTGAAGATGACATATTAACCAACTGGTCCAATACATAAGGCCTCACGCGATAGCCATGCAGACGTCGAGTGAGACTTCTGAATTGGACGAAGAAATACAGTTGGCCAAGGAAGCTTTGAACACGAATGTCTGGAACTCTCAAATCAACAACTATCGTGTCTTTCAAACAGAACTTTGGATTTATAATGGTATTCTCCTCAGAGGTGATAACATTGTAATTCCCATAAAACTTAGGAAACAAGTATTAGAGTCAGCTCACGAAGGCCACCCAGGCATCGTAGCTATGAAAGGCCGATTGCGTACAAAAGTCTGGTGGCCTAAGATAGATAAAGATGCAGAGGCCAAAGTGAAGAGTTGCCGGGGATGTACACTCGTATCTGCGGGAAATCCACCCTTACCTTTAAAAAGAAGAAATTTGCCAGAGCAAGCTTGGCAAGATGTGGCGATGGATTTTTTAGGCCCACTCTCCTCAGGTCACTATTTGTTAGTAGTTATTGATTACTACAGTAGGTACAAAGAAATAAAATTCATGAAATCAATAACCACAAATGATACGATAAAAATCTTGAAAGAAATATTCTCAAGACTCGGCATCCCATTATCCATCACTGCCGATAACGGCAGACAATTTACTAGTCATGAGTTCAAAGACTTTTGCCTAGAACTAGGCATTAAATTACTTAGTACAACACCGTATTCGCCTCAGGAAAATGGTGAAGTTGAACGCCAAAACCGAGATATTCTTAAAAGCTCAGTCTAAGCATAAGCTTAATAGACTATATTACAATGTATAACAGTACTTCGCATAGTACCATGGGAAAAATGACGGGTGAACTTTTCTTTTGCAGGAAATTTAGGGACAAGAGTCCATCGGTTGTTGGAAGCAGAAATGAGGTTGATTGTGAAATCAGGAATAGAGACAGATTAATGAAAGAAAAAGGGAAGACATATGAAGACCGGAAACGGAGAGCAACGGATTACGAAATAGGACCAGGAAAAAAGTTTTTGTCAAAAACATGGCAATAGAAAATAAGCTTACTACGACATTTAACCCAATACCACATACTGTAGTAAGTTCTACTGGAAATGAATATAATGTTAGGAACGACGAAACTGGTCATGAATATAGGAGAAACCAGATACATCTAAAAAAAGTAGAAGAGGAATGGCAGATCCAACAACCTGATAATGAGAAGCAAACAGATGATTTGGAGAATGAAATTGATTTGATAGAAGCATAAGAATAAATAAATAACTTGGTTAAATTATGTAATAAATATTCAGTGGAAGATAAATTTAACATTGTTAGAAATTATAGACATATTTGATCTTAAGAAATAATAAAAAAAAAAACATAATTCAAAAAATCAAAAAACCCGACTGCTTCAAAAGCGAACTAAAAAGTCGTAAACAAGGAAAAAATCATGCTGTGCAGGCGGAGGATACACCAGATTTTGGTCAGCCAGCCCCCGAATATGTATCCTTAGTTAAGTTTTTTTATTTATAACTTTTTAGTTTGAAATCACCTCTCAAAACCCTTTATTTTTATACCCATTACCATTTATGATAAATAAAACTATCGCTGATATTACTTCCAAGCCAATGATTTCTCCTGACTCTTTCTCGTTCTCAACCGTGACTAACGTTGAGGTCCTCAAATATTTTACCTCAATTAAGTCTAGGGCTGTGGGCTGTGATGGGGTCAGTCGAACTATGTTGTCTTTTATGATTGAGAACTTAATTCCAATTATTACTCACATCATCAATTCATCGCTGCAGACTGGTGAGTTTCCTGCAATGTGGCGTAAGGCTTACATTATCCCTCTTCCTAAAATTCCCAACCCCAGTTTGGCTATTCACTACAGACCGATCTCCATTCTCCCTTTCCTTTCTAAGATCATAGAAGCAGTTGCTCTCAAACAAATATCCTCCTACGGCTTCAAGTATAACCTGTTGTCCAATTGCCAATCCGGTTTTCGGCCTGGCCACAGCACAGCCACAGCTCTGCTTAAAGTTACTGAAGACATTAGGGACGGTTTGGAGAATTCGAGGTTAACGGTGCGGGTTTTAATAGATCTTTCCAATGCATTTAACACCGTTGATCACGACATTCTCCTGGCCATACTGTCTCAAATTGGGGTCTCTTCGTTGTCACGTGATTGGTTCTCATCATATATTCGTGGTCGCCAGCAGGCTGTGCGTGCTGATCAGGATTGCTCTGACTGGTGTGACTTGGTAACTGGTGTTCCACAAGGCGGTATACTCTCTCCTCTTTTATTCTCTTTATTTATAAACTCCATTACTGTTATCCTTAAATGTTCTTACCATCTGTACGCTGATGACTTGCAACTTTACGCTCAATCAGACATTGCCAACATTGACAATTGCATTTCATTACTCAATGCTGATCTTCGAGTGAGTGGTCTGGCAAATTTGGAATTTCTGTTAACGTTGGGAAATGTCAGGCCATCCTCATTGGTAATTCGTACTATTTGAGAAGTGTGAACACTGGCCAACTTATGCCACTGATGTACGAGAACTCCGTCATTTCTCTTTCACCTCATGTAAAAGATTTAGGTCTGTATATTGACGACAGTTTTAGTTGGAATAAACACGTGGCTCAGGTGAGCCAGAAAGTCGCGTTCTCACTGCGGTCTCTCTATAGATTCAAGCATTTCCTCCCATCCAGCACCAAAATCACTTTGGTCCAGTCACTTGTGCTTCCCATTATCGACTATGCTGATGTTTGTTATCCTGATCTATCCCAAGAACTTCTAAATAAATTGGATCGACTTTTCAACAATTGTATTCACTTTGTTTATGGCCTTCGTAAATACGATCACATTTCTTCCTTCCGTTCTCAGCTTAAATGGCTGCCTATCCGCCTCAGGAGGTCCCTCAGATCTCTCTGCTTGCTCTTCACTATTATGAACGATCCTTGTGCTCCCGATTATCTAAAAACTTATTTTAAAGTATTGGGCAGTTCTCACAGTCGTAACCTTCGAGCTTTCAAAAATCTACTCCTCCAAATTCCTTCACACCGCACCGGTTTTATGTCCAATTCATACGCTGTGTCAACAATAAAACTCTGGAACGCGCTACCCTTTGGCATTAAAAACGCTGAAAGCAAATTTACTTTTAAAAGAAAGGTTCGTGACCACTATTTGAGTCAGACTAAATAACTCTCATCTAGAGGTAGAAGTCTAGTCATATTAATTATTAATAGGTATCTCGTTTATTTATTTTTATTGGTATATATTAGTCTATTTTATTTGTATATGTGTATTATTATATGTAAGTTTATACATTTTCGTTTACAAGTTGTTTTTTTTTAAATATTATTTTGTACCCATTCACATCGTTGTCCTTTATAACCCAAAGGTTGACTGGTAGAGAATGCCTTGTGGCATTAAGTCCGCCTATGTACCACTATTGTACATGAAGTTTAAATAAATAAATAAATAAATACCCCACACGATAGATTTGGAAGCAAAAAAAAATTTGTACCTCCACAATATGCCACCCAAAATCCGCCATTTTTATATTGTCCAATTTTAATGTAGCCTATGAGGGCAGGGGAAGCAGGGTTAAGACGAATCGATTGACGTATGAATCATCAAAATCGGCCAACGCGTTTGGTCTCTGGAACGCCATATAGGAACAAACATACATACATACATATAATGATAAACACATTACCCTCCTTCGGCAGTCGGGTAATTAATTGAAAATTAAGAATAATTAAAATGAGTAATCAGTATCATATTTGATTGTTTAAATTCATATGTAAAGGAAGAGGTGTGGCGTTTGAATAAAGGGAAAGCGGTGCATGCACGTGCGCGGGAAGGAGAGAGAGCTCGCTCAACTGCCGGCCGGTGCAAACTTGTGTGCGCTTCTTGGTGAAATCGGTGTGTGGCTTTTATTTATCAGTACAGCAGCAAACGAGGACACCACACTACCAAAGGTTGTTTGGTAATATCTACCAGATGTGTAATGCAGTTCTCATCAAAGTTAGTTTAGTATAATCTATCAGATGTGTATCGTGCTTTTTATCAGAGATAATATTGTATTATCTACCAGAAGTGTATCGTAGATTTGATCAAATACAATTAAGTATTATCTATCATGTTTGTTTCGTATTTTTTCCTAACATTTGTTTGGTAATATCTAACAGATTTATGCAGTAGTTATTACCAGACTTTAAATAGTAATATCTACCAATATTTTATCAGTGCTTGTCTGATTGTACGTACCAGTCTTAGTTTAGGAAAACATACCAAATAAATAGTGTAAATTTTACTGGTGTTAGCTTGGCTAATTTATCAAACTATTACTAGTAAAATGTACACGACTTTTTTTCGTTTATATTACTAAACATTGATTTCCAGAATATTAATAGGGTGTGGTACCTATCATTGAAAATAAACTAAGAAACTAAGTAGCTAATCTGCAATATTGCTGACATGGTATGAGAGTAAAATCATATTGTCAATATTTTCAAACAACGTACTACTTTTGTGGCCAGCATTGGCCACGAAAGTAAGTGTGTACCATGCCAGCAATATTGCAGATTAACTAGTAAGTTTCTAATTTGCAATAATACCACACCCTAAAAATATAGTAGAAGAAAAAACCTTACAAGAAATGCAGTGTGTACGAGCACGCTCGACAATTTTATGCTGACGCCCGCGATCACTGTACTTTAATTCATTACTACATGCGCATTACCGCAATTACTTCAGTTCAATAAAGCTGCTTGGTGAATACACACGTAGTTCTACTTGCCACAGTTGAACTGTATGTTATGGCTGTAGATGGAATGCCTACAAAACTTAGGGCTCTACTTGACCAAGGTTCCCAAATCAACTTGATAACGGAATCAGCTACTCAGCGATTGGGACTTCACAGGCTTAAACAAGATGCAGTCGTCTCTGGACTTGGCATCTCGAATATCAAGAGCCAATGGAACCGTACTATTAATTGCGAGTCCATATACCAAAATTACAATTTCACTATTGAGGCGCTTGTCATGACAAGAATGCTAAGTAATTTGCCCAATTGTACGTTTGAGCGCCAACAGTGGCCACATTTAGAAAACATTAGCCTCGCGGATCCTAACTACAACATTTCCAGGCCAGTTGACATTTTACTGGACGCTGGATTTTACGCTCAAATAATCATGGATGGGATTCAGCGAGGACCTATACAGGCGCCAATAGCTCAACAGACACAGATAGGATGGGTTATATTGGGCAACACCACAACATTCCAATGCCATGCAGTGCTTAACAACCTAGAAGACATTTCGCGTTTCTGGGAAATAGAAGAAATAACTAAACAGTGTCCGACGCTGACGTCAGGCGAACAGTATTGCGAAACGTTATACGCAACTACAACCACAAGGAAGTCTGACGGCAGATATGAAGTCAGAATACCCATGAAACAGGGATTCGAGAATCAGTTAGTTTCTTCAAAGTCGCAGGCATTAGCACAATGCCGACAATTGGAGAAACGACTAGTCAGAAACTAGTCTCGTGCTGAAACAAAGTTTAATTCCACAAGAACCAAGTTGCTATCTACCACACCACGGTGTCATGAAATTGGACTCCACTACAACAAAACTCCGAGTTGTGTTTAATGCCTCAAACAAAACAACTTCGGGTCACAGTTTTAACGAGCTGATGGAGTGTGGGCCGAAGCTTCAACAGGACTTACAGGCATTAATCCTACGGTGGAGGGAGTTCCAATTTGTTTATTCCGCCGACATAGAAAAGTTTTACAAACAAATCAGAATACAAGCTTCTCGGAATAAGTCGTTCTGGGATGGTTACATGGCGACGTGTCCCGCTGGAAGACATTCGTAGCAAACAGGGTTACGAAAATTTCAAACATATTGCCACCATCGTGTTGGAAACATTAAATCTGAGGAAAACCCGGCAGATTGCGCTAGTCGTGGCTTACTTCCATCACAACTAGTCAGACACGAACTTTGGTGGGAGGGACCTACGTGGCTGATACAAAACAACATCCCAGATCATTCAACAGACTTTGAAGCTCCTACATTAGAACACAAGTACAAGAAGCAAGTCTGCGCATCCCAAACATCATAATTGATTATCGAAGAGCTTCTATGCAGGCATAACTCTATTACACGTCTCGTCAGAACTCTAAGTTGGATTTTGCGAGTCAAGGCCAACAAAGACAAAGTGCGATCGCCTTACTTAACAACAGTAGAACTTGAGAACGCATTGAATGTCGTCATCAAGGCAGTGCAAAATACACACTTTGGCGAAGATATTGTACATTTACAGAAGAAACATGGCAAGGTGCATTTGAAAAGTTGTCTACTTAATTTACACCCATTATTGGACAAACAATTAAGGTCTCTTGAGAGTCGGGGGACGTTTAACAGAATCAGCCTTGAATATCTTACAAAAAATATTTTGCCACACAAAGCACGGCTCACAGAACTTCGTAAAGGACCATTACCTGTCGCTGTGGTTGTTGTTAGTCAACATTTGCTTTCATTGCCTATTTATATATATATTGAGTATGTATGTATTTATGTATCTATTATATAACATAAGTATGTATTTGTGTATCTATTTTAATATGATTGTATATTTAAAGAAAATATTCGTCATGTTATGTGTTACACCAATGTCAACCCCATTTCATGCCCAGGCTATCACTGTCCATTCCAGGTTGCCGCCCGTTGTATGTATTTTAGTTTTAAGTTTCCTTTTCTATGTTTAAACTTGGTGTACCTACAATAAAGCATATATAAATAAATAAATAAACTTCTGATGGACAAATCACATATTTCGACACTGCATGGGGGAGCAAGTCTCACCTTGACACATTTGCGAAACAAATACTGGATACTCAGAGGTGTGAGGACAGTAAAATGCATTCTCAAGTGTATCAAATGTCATCGCTTCAAGACATCTACTAGCAAACAGCTGATGTTAAACTTAACAAAGCCCCGAGTTACTCCATCGCGTCCATTTACGCACATAGGCGTTGATTTTACGGGACAAGTGGAAGTCAAGGCCAACAAGGGCAGAGGGATTAAGACGTCCAAGGCCTATATCTCAATATTCGTCTGTCTAGCAACAAAAGCCATTCATTTAGAATTAGTCTCAGACTTGTGTACTGCAGCCTTTCTCGGCGCTTTCAAACGTTTATGTGCCCGGAGAGGAGCACCAAAGTGACTCTGACAACGGTACGAATTTTGTAGGCGCTGCCAAAACACTCATACAGGAACACAGACGAGGCGTTAATGCACTACATCAACGAAGAACTCTTGAGTGACTTAGGGAACCTTGGAATTGAGTGGCAGTTCAACGCTCCAGTTTGGCCATCAGCAGGAGGACTGTGGGAGGCCGCAGTCAAAAGCAGGAAGCACTACCTGAAACGCGTCATTGGCGAACAAAAGCTGACATTTGAGGAGTTTTCCACCCTGTTAGCCCAGATTGAAGCGTGCCTCAACTCAAGGCCGTAGGTTCCTCTAACAAATGACATTGACGATCTAGACTGCCTAACGCCTGCGCATTTTTTAGTGGGAGGGCCAATACTGTCTAGCCCACTCTCACCTGACGAGGACATCAGAAACATTAAAACTAGATGGCAGCTACTGGAAAAAATGCACAAAGATTTCTGGAAGAGATGGTCATCTGAATACCTTCAAACACTTCAAACACGCAGCAAGTGGCATTTTGCAACAAAAAATCTTGACATCAACGACATCGTTTTGATAAAAGATGATCACTTGCCGCCCTCTTAATGGCTTTTAGGAAGGGTTATGGAGACACATCCTGGTAAGGATGGACACGTATACGATTGGTGACCCTGAAAACAAAAAATGGCACTCTAAAACGCCCAATCATAAAACTATCACGACTACCTGTCGAACAGAGTGATATAGGCTGCGTAGAGAGTGAAGGTGACAGAACGCCTATAGAACAACAGAAAACTGGGAGATCGAAGCGGAAGAAACTTGCTAAAAGATACCTAAACAATTACGTGGGCATGTTTTTCACGTTTTCCTTATGCATAGCGACGTCACTGCAACAGACTACAGTGAACGTCACCACATTATCGTCAGCAAAATTAGTCTACTTCGACAAAATTGCTGAAGTGCAAATACGACAAGACGACTGGAACATGGTTGTTTATTACAATATGACAACATACTGGCGAAGTTTACAAAACTTGGCAGACTACGTCACACATTTGAATAGTCTGACTAAGGAAGAGCCAACCTTGATATCCATCGCCTCTCAACTAGAACACGAAATCAAATAAATACAGCACTATAACGATGTTTTGCGATCGCAACACGGAACGCACAAGAAAAGGGGTCTAATAAATGGAATTGGTTATGCAGCAAACTATCTATTTGGAGTCCTTGACGAAAACTTTGCCAAAAAATACGACAGTGATATCAACCTCATACAGACAAACGAAAACCATTTACATAACCTCTACAAGGAACAAACATCGATTGTAGAAGGTGATCATGAACAAGCAATTTACGCTAATAATCAAACGCTTCCAAGAAACAAACGAGCGCATACACTTGGAACGTAGCAATGCACTTAATGTGATGTCGTCACCATTAGCCGCTAACTTAATAATCTCCAACATAAGGAGAGTTCAACAATTACTGCTCGACTTAGTGACTGATGTATAGGACGGACGCGTCGATGCACATCTACTGAAACCAGATCAGTTACAAGAACAATTAAACATAATATCGGGACAATTACCTATATAGTGACCTGTTGCTACCTTGTACAAACAGCTATCAGTGCATTCAACAGATGTATAAATTGTCACGAGTACACGTCAAGCTGACGAGAGACTTTTTTCTATTTGAAGTCAAGCTGCCTTTGGTGAACATCGAACAGGACGAGCTAAGCCGAGTCATACCTATTCCTTCCATACAAGGACAGAAAGAGAAGCACATCATGCCTACATCTGAATATTTGGCAATAAACCTCAAGAAGGATGTGATGATGCCTCTAACATACAACGACCTAAGCACATGTGTACTCCTGAGAAAACACCAGTTACTATGTGCACTGAGTTTAACGGTTTATGACATAAAGCAAGCCGCGACGTTGTGTAAGGCACAAATTATAGTAAACAATAAGAACTTATCAGCGTGCCACACGACTGTATCAAGTTGCAGCGACAAGTGGATACAGTTACACAATGATGGCGCGTGGATCTACACCTGTTGTAAACAATGCTTGACTCGCATTTTCTGTCTATCTGGCAAATTATCGAAACGATTAAGTGCTACTGGTATTATCACACTTGATCCAGGATGCATGTTGAAAGGAGATAACATTATACTTCGCTCTCATAACAACTTCCACAGTGAGATAAGCGTGACTGAAGACGAGCTTTACTTGAGAGAATCGGCTATAAATCACTTCATATCAGACAACAACTATGCTTTTGAAGCTGAGCATCATGAAGTGATGATGAAGACATTGAAAGCGAAGATTGAACAGGTGAAGATGCACCAAGCGACTCTAAACGAGGTGGCAACTTTCCACGACACACATCGCTATATCATGTATAGCTTTATGCTCATCGTGTTTGTTGGGGCTTGTCTATGGATCAGTCTCAAACTAAAGAGACGCTACCGTGGAGTTCTTCCAGTTACCTACAGATCTGATAACTCGGACCTGGAGCGAGCCATCAGCGAACCACAACTAAGGACGAGCCATGAAACTTGCTGCGCGCACAAGGTCGATAGAGCGTCCTCGCCGGCAAGCTAAATAATTATTGTTTAGATATAAGCTTGGGACTTTATATTCTTTATTTACATTATTTTATTTACTGTTATCTTTTACATTATTTTACTGTGTTTACATTATTTTTACATAAGGTCTGGTATTTACATTTTGTTTGTTTTTTGTGATTTGGGAGCATGTACGAGCACGCTCGACAATTTTATGCTGACGCCCGCGATCACTGTACTATAATTCATTACTACATGCGCATTACCGCAATTACTTCAGTTCAATAAAGCTGCTTGGTGAATACACACGTCGGTGTTTTCTTCCACATTATACATTAGAAATCCCGGTACACATCGCACCTCAGCGGCTGGACTCTACACAAGCTCTGAAAAAATAGGTTTTAAACCGTTTGACAAACACTTCAAAAATATACAGGATTATTGTAATTCAACGTATTCCTTTTCAGTGAGTAAATCAGCAGTTTCTAGAATACGTCGAATTACCAGTAACCTTATTTAATATGGGCTTAATAAAAACGGTGGTTTAAAGAAAAATAAACAGATTTTTGGTACATAACATAAAATTTATTTATACCATTCCCCCTCTAAAAAGCTTATTTTATTCACTGAAAACAGTGAATAAAAAGCACTTTTAATCACTGTTTTGGTGTTTGAATTTGGAACACACCAATGTATTAGACCTCCATCTCAATGCTATATAACCTCCTTGCGCAAAAAATACTCTATACAAACTTCTTGTGCAGATAATTCTCGACTTTCAAACTCCATCTTCGATTTTAATTTTGAGTTTGTTTATATTTAGGATTTTAATAATGATTTTGATTTTAGTCTAGGATATTTATTGAATACTTATTTGGATTGTAATTCTGATATTAATTGCATTGGTGTTTAATTAATTATAATTATGTAACATAACGGAGGTGGTCACCGGTTCCTGAAACACAAGTGCTGTTACCTAGCTCAGGAGTCAGGGTTTCACATTTTTTATAAATTTTGAAGGATATAAATCATTAATTATTTATTTATTAATATTCCTTGTGCTTATATCTTTCTTTTTCTCGTAGTCATGGTATAAAATATAGTATGCAACTCTTGAATAAAACGGATTTATATCGAGGGCCATGAATCACTCGCGCCGCTCATGATTCTAACACTTGAATCACTCGCTATGCTCGTGATTCAATCATAATGAATCACTCCCTACGGTCGTGATTCAGTCGTTGGAATCCTTCACTTGCTCGTGATTCATCTACGGCCCTCGCTTTAAATCCGTCCTTTATTCACTAGTTGCATAATATACTATTTTCATCCCACCATCTCGGAAAGAGTATTTTTAATCTTCAATATCTGAGTGGAAAAGCCGTTTTTATTCACTAGAGGATAAAGTAAATTGAATTTAGAATATCGTGTGCACTAAGTTTGTGAATTAAAAAAAACCTTAAACCTATTTACTGCTACCTCTATGGTGCCGAATATATCATACAACTTTTTATTAATTTGTTAAAAACTCAGACTCGGAACCTTCTTGGTGTTCTTTTTTCAATTTGCTTTGTACGCGGTTCTAACCATCTCCCTCTCTCTCCAACATTCACGCCAAGGGAATCCGATGAATCGGTACAACTATTAAGTATGACAGATAGTTTACCGAAAAACAGTACACAAGTGACTAACACCAATATTACAGTTAATAAAAATTACGAGAAATTGTTCAAAATTTGTAAGGTGCTCCCAGTTCATGAAAAAATAAAGTTAAACATTTTATCCGAACAGTTTAATAATGAATGTTACAAAGTGGAACGTAGGGCTATGTACCCAACACGTTTATCTAAACAAAAGTTGCTTGTTGTTCCCAAGGTCACTAACTATTACGGTAAACGCACGAGAAAGTACGTAACGCCGATGTTGATGAATAAACTACCCTCAAAGTTGGTGTCGGGTATTAAATCGAAATACCAACTTAAGAAAATTCTAAAAAAACATTATCTGTCACTCTGTCCATAGCCACACTTTGTAACAAGACTCGCGTTTTGCAACTATGGACAATGCAAATTGATCATGGGTGTGGAATGTGGGTTTGTCTGACCCGGTGGAATTTTTATAAATTGTTTAATTTAGTTTTTTAAGTCAATTTTTTAATTTAGTTTACCTACTTAGCATAAATATTTAAGTTGTTATGTAAATATAAAATTTGTAATTTATTGTGACACGAGAGAAACTGCCGACAAACTGTTTTACAGTTTGGCAGAATGTATGAAAGTAATAGTGTAAACAAATTTTGAATGAATAAATAAAAAAAAAAAAGTACCAAACAAAAACATTACACTCAATTTAAATAACTGTAGCGACGTTACTTTAAAATTTTCTTAATTATACCTTAGTATTATTTTGTTATAATTTAAAGATTATTCTGTAATACTTACCTGTCATAATGTAGTAATTAATACCTAAACTGAAATAAAAGTGTACCTATCTTGTGATTGTAAACGTTTTTTTTTTTTGCATTTAGTCATTTCCTCGCTGAGGTTTAATGAAAAGTTACGTGTTGCACTCGAGTGCAATTAAAAATTAAGGCTTAAATATGTACCAGACTTATGGAAGGTGGCTGAAGTAATAATGATAGCTAAGTCAGGTAAACCGGCTCACGAAACATCATCCTATAGGCCTATTTCCTTGCTACCAATAATGTCCAAGCTATTTGGAAAGCTGTTACTCAGACGACTTAAACCTATAATAGATAGCAAGAACATAATACCAGAGCACCAGTTTGGTTTTCGAGAAAAACACTCTACTATTGATCAAGTACATCGGATCACAAACGTTATAGAAAACGCCCTTGAAGATAAGAAAGTATGTTCTACTGTATTCCTAGACGTGGCGCAAGCGTTTGACAAAGTATGGCATGAAGGCCTTATACATAAATTGAAGAGCTTATTACCGAAGCAATTTTCAGATATATTAGAGTCCTATGTTCTAAACAGAGTCTTTAGAATAAGACAAGAAGACGCCTACTCTGAACTGAAACAAATAAAAGCTGGTGTACCGCAAGGAAGTGTGTTAGGTCCGGTCCTGTACCTACTATACACTTGTGATATTCCTAAATTAGAGCAAAACACGATTGGGACCTTTGCTGATGATACGGCCATAATGGCTGTAGGAAACAGCCACGTAGAAGCAGTAGAAAAGGTTCAAATGGCTGTTAATCTAGTTTATGACTGGACCAAAAAATGGAGGATTAAACTAAATGAATCTAAATCTGTTCACATAGATTTTACAAACAAAAAACACCAGTATTCTCCAGTTTATATTAATAATAAACAAGTCCCATACGAGAATACAGCCAAATATCTCGGTATGACCCTTGACGCAAAGTTACGCTGGAAAGCCCACGTCAAGGAGAAAAAAGAAGAACTCGACTTCCGATATAAAAGAATGTATTGGCTGCTTGGAAGAAACTCCATGCTGTCTGTGCAAAACAAATTACTGCTATACAAACAAGTCCTGATGCCAGTTTGGACTTATGGTATTCAGCTATGGGGCTGCACCAAACAGAGCAATATATTAATTATACAACGATTCCAGAACAAAGTGCTAAGGGCAATTGTAAATGCACCGTGGTACATACGAAATGATGACCTCCATCGGGACCTAAAAGTTGAGTTCATCGATAAAGTGATCCAGAAATTTGCAGAAGCTCACGAAAAGAGACTTCATCAGCATGTGAACGTCGAGGCAATCCAGCTTCTCGACCACACAAACATAGTTAGAAGACTAAAAAGAACAAAACCGTTCGAGTTAGTGTTTAGTGTTAGTGAATAGTGTAACGTACGAAAGTGCTACCAAATAAACACAAGAACGAAGTGTATTCGCCTTAATAGAGACAATAAGAAAAGTGCTATTGGACACATTCTTAGTAAAGACAATGTTATAGTTTAGGTTATAATTAAATTACTTATTAGTCTATTTATAAGGCTAGATTGTAATAAGAGTAGGGTCCATCCTATTGATGAACCCTAGAAAAGGCAAGAAAAAAAAAAAAAAAACTCGAGTGCAAAGATTTTTCACCTCGTGCTCTTTTGATTCCCTCGCTAACGCTCAGGATTCTAATTTTGAATCCTTCGCTTGCTCGGTCATCAAAATTGAACACGCGGTTAAAAATCAACTTTGCACTCTTGTATAACAAATAACTATTCCTTTAAACTCGGAATTAATTCTTTCAGTTCCGTTTCGTCAAGCAATTTGAACGAAATCTGATTTACTAAAAAACAAGAGATAAACCTATATAAATAATCTGTAAAATTTACTAAAGTTCGTTTTGTAAATCTATCAAAGTAAAATATTAATTAGATAGGTACCACTATTTCTAGCTCAATATCTAGGCCTCCTATATAGGCCTAATAATTCCTATACTCTGACCCATTAGCGACACAAAGAAATGTAGAATTAATTAAAGTCACATTATAGTACTCGATAACTTTCTTGCTTTTTGTAGTGATTAGCTATTTACAAAAAAACACGGGTTTTTTTTTTATAGTCTATAGGCTTGCGCTTGACCACTATCTCACCTGATGGTAAGCGATGATGTGGTCGACGGTGAAGCACGCTTGCCTAGAAAAAACCTATTCACTCTTGACATAAAGACTCGAAGACCCCCAGATTGCTTCGTCTGTGTTTGCTTTCGGGAAACACAGACTCCGGCAGGGAATTCCACTCCTTAGCTGTATGCATAATGAAAGTGCCCCAAAACGTTTTGTGCGTATGGGTGGGATATCCACCATGTACTGATGACACATCGCCGTACGTCTGGTAGTCCGATGATGGAACAGGCTGGGCGGAATCAGATCATGCAATTCCATCGCACACTCCCCGAAATGCAACCGATAAAAAGCCGACAAGCTGGCAACTCGGCGACGATGTTCAAGGCTCTGGAGCTTTGACTTGACCAGTGCCTCATTGCCGATGAGTCGAAGAGATGATGATGCATGATCGAACTTGCTCTTGATACAAGTTGAGCAGCTGTTCCGGCGTGAAGTACCCTCTCACCTCCGCAAGGATCCCCAACTTTTTGGCAGCCAGCTGAGCCTTTGCCTCAATGTATGGACCAAAATTGAGAGTCGATGTCAACGAAACACCAAGAAGCTCAAGATGGTCCGTTATCGGCACGTTCATACCACGGAAAGAAGGAGCCGGGTGGAATTGGCTCCTTTTAGCGGAAAAAAGACACGCCTGGGTTTTAGCAGCATTAAACCTGACCAAATTGGCATCGCCCCATTCGGAGACTGCAAGGACAGGTTCAAACGCTCCACCATGGCCTCACGGAGAGACCGGATCTGCGGCCCGGTAGCCCGTGCGTTGGACAAGTATCTCTCAGCAACAGTGCTGTCGTCAGCATACCCAAAGAACAACAATGCAACAAGAACAATGTTGCTAAGAGTACTGACCCCTGAGGGACCCCGGCATTAATATCCAATTGGTCCGAAGAGCAGCCATCCATAACCACTCGAATGGACCGATCTCTTAGGAAGTCTGCAATCCAATCACACAGACCACCGGGCAAACCGAATGAAGGAAGTTTACCAATGAGGCTTTCGTGCCAGACCCTATCGAAAGCCTTCGAGATGTCGAGGGAGATGGCAAGCGCTTCCCCGTGTCTCTCGATGGCCTCACTCCATATGTGAATGGCATACGCTAGAAGATCCCCAGTAGACCGATTTCGGTGGAAGCCGTATTGTCGGTCACTAATCCTTAGTGATCGACTTCGCTAGTTTCTAGGTATACCAGGCCCCTCAGAAAGTATTGCGAAAAAAAGTTTTTATATATGGGAGACTGGCCAGTTATAATGTTTTTCGAAAATATGATTATTTATAAGTAAAAATAAGTAAGTTACAATTTCAAAATTTCCCTCCACATTTTTTGCGAGTTAATTCAAAGTATTGTGTCTCACTGAAATATGGATCTGCGCCGGGAACATTTTAGAGCTATGATTTTATACGATTTCAAGTGTCGCCTGAAACCGGATGAATCGTACGATAGACTTCAAATGGCATTCATGGATGAAGGCCCTTCCAAGGCAACCGTGTATCGTTGGTATAACGAATTCAAGCGCGGTCGACCAACTTTGGGGGATGACGAAAGAAGCGGTCGCCCTTTGACGGCTGTTACCGAAGAAAACGTGCTAGCAGTGAAAAATTTAATCCAAGACAATAGGCGAATTACATATCAGGAGATTCAACACATATTGAAGATTGGATCGGGAAGCGTTCACGAGATTCTACACAGCCATCTTCGCGTGAGGAGGATAGTATCACGCTGGGTGCCGCACAACCTCACCGATGCTCAGAAGCAGGCCCGGGTGGAATGGTGCCGTGATATGCTTAACAAATTTGAAGCAGGCTCGTCTCGGCGTGTTTACGACATCGTTACAGGTGATGAGTCCTGGATTTATCAATACGACCCAGAAACCAAGCGCCAGTCGACTGTTTGGGTGTTTCAAAATGAGCCAACGCCTACCAAAGTGAAGCGATCTAGAAGCGGGGGTAAGATTTTGATCGCTAGCTTTTTTAATTTGACTGGCCACTTGGTATCAATTCCCTTACGGGATCAAAGAAGCATTAATGCCGAATGGTATACTACCAAATGTTTGCCAGAAGTTTTCTCTGTTATAAGCAACAAGCGACCAAACACAGGGCTCCGCGGGCTACTGCTCCACCACGACAATGCACCTGCGCACACCGCACTCAAAACGAGGGACTTCCTGGACAGCACACCAGTCAAACTCCTGGGTCACCCTCCTTACAGCCCTGATCTAGCACCGTGTGACTTCTTTTTATTCCCAAAAATAAAAAATCAGCTCATAGGGATACAATTTTCGTCGCCGGAAGATGCGCTGGCTGCGTTCGAGCAGGCTGTAAACGAGGTGTCTGCGGCGGACTGGAAAAAGTGTTTTGAAAACTGGTTTAGGCGCATGAATCTTTGTATAGAGGCTGGTGGAAAGTACTTTGAAAAGATTTAATAAAAATATATGTACGTATAGAACAATTTTTTTTAGTTTCGCAAAACTTTCTGAGTGTCCCACGTACCAGGAGGTTTTTGTTAAGTACACGCTCCATACTCTTACAGAGTATGGACGTTACAGAGATGGGTCTGTAGTTGGCCGGGTCAGCGCGTCTGCCCTTCTTGGGCACAGGCTGACGTTGGCTTGCTTCCAAGCATTCGGCACTTTTCCAGTCTCATATGAAAGGCGGAATAGGCGTGTCAAGATCGGAGACAGTTCAGGCGCACAGGTTCTAAGGTATTCCGTCAGGGCCGCTAGCCTTGTTCACGTCGAGGTTGCGCAGCACTCTAAGGATGTCCTTTTGATGGATGCGAATGTCCGACATACTCGTCTCGCATCCAACAGGAGAAGGCCGCGAATCACCAGGATTCAGACGTGAAGATTCCGCAAAAAGAGATGCAAATAAATTTGCCTTCTCCTCAGCGGAGTGGGCCAACGACCCGTCTGGTTTCAGCAGTGGTGGTATTGAGGGACGGCAGAAGTTCGACTCGACCGAGTTAGCCAGGGACCAAAACGCTTTACTACCTACCTGCTGAGTAAGAAGCAAGTTTGGTCCCTATTCGGCCAATGTGGTCGAACCCAGCCCTTCGCAACACCAAATTGCAGGTTTTGGCAGCCCTGTTGAAGGCCTTCTTCTTCCGACCCACGTTACTCGCTTAAGCGCGTCGGCGCGATATCATTCGGCGCCAAACCATGGCCGGTCAACACTGGACATTGTCACATCAAAGAATGTAGTACTCCATTCCCAGACGCAACACATCCGTCACGGCGTCCGCGCACGACGAAGGATCGGACGAAGAAAAGCAAGTAGGCTGCCAAGGATAGCATGCAAAGAAAGATCGCATGCCATCCCAATCTGCTGACCTGTAACGCCTAACCCGCCGGGTGCCTCTTGGATTATCGGGCCTTGACAAAAGAGGGGCTATATCCGTTTCAAGTTGAATTCTGCATTAGCCATCCACTCAATCGTTAGTTCACTGCACAATAAGCTATCAATATTACACATTGAACAACCAAAATTAGTTTAATGAACAATACAACTTAGAGGCATGGCGCTCTCTTGAAACACGGCTAAACAAACCATTATTAACAATATAGGTATATAATATCGATCAAAGTAGGCACTCACCTTCAAAGTTCTGCCAGGTGCCATCTTGAGTAGATTGACAGACGGGCTAAGATCAAGCATCATCGGACTACAAGACGTACGGCAATGCGTCATCGGTACATTGTGGATATTCCACCCATACGCACAAAGCGTTTTGAAAATACTTTAATTGTGCGTACAGCTAAGGAGTGGAATTCCCTGCAGTGAAGTCTTTGTTTCCTGTTAGCTACAACCTAGGGGTCTTCAAGTCAAAAGTGAATAGGTTACTTCTAGGCAAGCGTGCTTCACCTTCGACCACATCATCACTTAACATCAGGCGAGATAGTGGTCAAACGCGAGCCTATAACAAATAAAAAAAAAAAAAGTTTGTTATAGTGTCTTCAGATAGTCCCCATTCTGTTAAATATTCGGCGACCCCCAAGTTTAAGTCTTCTTCTTCACTTTCCATTGCGAGCGAAGCGACTAGTAACTAGCCAGCTGGCGTAAAATGAAATGAACGATGAACGCACTGCACGCCACGCGCGCTTACTGCTCTGAAGCATATAATAGTAATCTTTGCTCTGAAGTGCTCGCGCAGCCACGGTGGCGGCGACGCGAGGGCTAGGGTTGCCAACCGTACTTTATTATAAAGTGAAAATAATTTTAAAATTGATGACGTTATTGACGATAATTCTAGCACTAGCAGTAGTAGCAGTGATAATAAGAAAAGAAAACGAATGCAAAACTATAAGCCGCTGTGGGAAGCGGAATACCCCTGGCACCCATAGCCAAAAACCCAAAGCTGAATACCCATAGCTTAAACAATGAAATAATCATTTATAAATGAAATAAGGGAAAAAATCTATAGTATGTAGTACCATTAAAGATTCTTGTGCAGCGAAGGAATGGCAATCGATTTTTAGGGTTCCGTACCTCAATCGGACAAACCGGAACCCTTTATCTCGAGAACGCGTAGTATCGAGTTCAAATTTAAACCATATACTCAAGTCTACGGTCCCTTGAAGCTGTGAAAAAAATTATACTTCTACGTTAATGTAAAAAAAAGTTACGGCCGTTTATGTCGCAAAACACATACATTTCGACAGTCTCGAGGGAATCAAAATGATACTTCCCGTTTACCTAGAACTATGAAATTTGGCAAGTAATATCGTCACATACTACAAGTACTTAGAAAAATCTGAAAACTATACATTTGTAATTACATCATAATACATTTAGTCCTTTTAGGGTCCCGTAGCCAAATGGCAAAAAACGGAACCCTTATACATCATCATGTCTGTCTGACTGTCTGTCCGTCCGTATGTCACAGCGACTTTTTTCCGACACTATAAGAACTATGCTGTTGAAACTTGGTGAGTAGATGTATTCTGTGAACCGCATTAAGATTTACACTCAAAAATAGAAAAAAACAATAAATTTTGAGGGTCCCCATACTTGAAACTGAAACTAAAAAAAAAAAAACCGTCAAACCCATATGTGTGGGGTATCTATGGATAGGTCTTCAAAAATGATATTGAGGTTTCTAATATTTTTTTTTTCTAAACTGAATAGTTTGCGCGAGAGACACTTCCAAAGTGGTAAAATGTGTGTCCCCCCCCCCTCTTGTAACTTCTAAAATAAGAGAATGATAAAACTAAAAAAAATATTTGATGTACATTACCATGTAAACTACCACCAAAACTTGGTTTGTACGAGATCTAGTAAGTAGTTTTTTTTTAATACGTCATAAATCGTAAACCGCAATTTACCAAGTACGGAACCCTTCGTGCGCGAGTCCGACTCACACTTGGCCGGTTTTTAAACATTATATTTGGAGAACTCAGTTGCGTTAAGTTACTAGTTACTCGTTTTTATGCGGCGTCATACATTTCAGGTGCATACTTAACTCAACTCGGCCAATTTAAGATGGATTAAGTGAAAGTTTGTACGGAACCCTCAGTGCGCGAGTCAGACTCACACTTGGCTGGTTTTTTTTCCGAGGAAATACTTTTCCAAAAATACTTAAAGTGGTGTCACGATTACTGTGCGTTCCCGCCACTTCAGAATTTACAGAAAAGGTGTAGTCTGAGATAAAATCACTGTCAGTCAGTATAAAAATAGTGATTTTCGGATTACCAAATCTCGTGAACGGTAAGAGGGTTTTTATTGAAATATAGTATTCGATAAAGACGGTCTTATAGACTTGCAAAACTGCAAGGATGTAGGTCAAATAGATCTTAAGTTATTGGGGGGTCAAAAGAGGACCGAAATGATTCACAAAACAATGATAAAATCAACCAAACTACCTATATTGATGTGATTTGTTTTAGTTAAATGTACAATACTAGTCAGTCGTTTAAACCATAAGTCTGATAGCGATTGCAGCGCCACTTTGCATCAGCAGTAGATTTTTAGGGTCCCGTTCTTGAAGGGTGTCAAACGGAACCCTAATCATAATCATAAACAATTCATTATTTTCAAGTATACAATTTTACAGTGAGATCATTCTTAGCTAGTTGAAATTTTCACATACTAAGAACCGTTATGACGGACAAATCGTTAAATAATAAAAAAAACCGGACAAGTGCAATTTAAACTCGCGTGGAGAGGGTTCCGTCCGTATGACCCTATGTCCCTATGTTTACAATTCATTCATTCATTGGTCCAGTCCGATCCACAGGTATTGGCTCGGCGTCCACCAGAGTGCCAACCGAAGGTAAATATCTTTTAGTATATGCTACGACTATCGACTAGTTTTAATGATTTCTACTGACCATGTATTTTATATGAATGATTAATAATTTTACAAAGAATTTTGTTTCAATGTATTAATTATAATGAATGTATGATGATTTGAAACTATGAATTTGTAATTTTAAATAATTGGGATTGTGTGCCTTTTTGAATAAATTTTATTATTAATGTAGGTATTATAACTATAAATTGCTTTGAAAATAACATAGTAACAATGATACAATCAACCGAATGGTTGTGACTTGTTCTACATAATGTACTAAATTAATAATAATTAATAATAACTACTATATTCTTTGTTAATTTACACCGTAAACTCTTGTAGGGACTATATTTTGACCTCAACCTTTTTAGTTTTGTAGGTTCAACTGCGAGGTCTTGTTACATTTATCATATTATGTTTATGATAAAATCAGCCAAACCAAATTGTTGAGATTTGTTTGGTAAAATGTACAATATTCTTTGTTAATTTACACCGTAAACTCTGGTAGGGACTATATTTTGATCGCAACCTACGTAGTTTTGAAAGTTCAACCGCGAGGTCTTGTTATATTTATCATATTTTTATGATAAAATCAACCAGACTAAATTGTTGAGATTTGTTTGGTAAAATGTACAATATTCTTTGTTAATATACACCGTAAACTCTGGTAGGGACTATATTTTGATCGCAACCTATGTAGTTTTGTAAGTTCAACCGCGAAGTCTTGTTATATTTATCATATTTTTATGATAAAATCAACCAGACTAATTGTTGACATTTGTTTGGTAAAATGTACAAAACTCTTTGTTAATTTACACCGTAAACTCTGGTAGGGACTATATTTTGATCGCAACCTATTTAGTTTTGTAAGTTCAACCGCGAGGTCTTGTTTTATTTATCATATTTTTATGATAAAATCAACCAGACTAAATTCTTGACATTTGTTTGGTAAAATGTACAATACTCTTTGTTGATTTACATCAGAACTCTGGTACCAACTTCAACAATTTTTGTTTTGTAAGTTCAATAGCGAGGTTTTGTTATATTTATCGTAGTTTCCTTGTAATTCAGCCAACCTTTGCTAATTTGGTAAATCCAACAAACCTTTTTTTTCAGTGTTTAGGTGTCCAAAAAGTGTTCTAACAGTGTATTGGAATTCTCGTGTTGCGCGTGTAGTTGGTATTTTATTTTTATTTGTTCTACTCCAGCTATTAACTTTTGGCTTCTGCTGCCATTAATGTATTGTGTTAGTCTACCGATGTTTGCTCTTAAACTTTTGATTTTGTTTTCTAATCTAATTTGCCACTTTGGTTGTCTCGGTTTATATGTGCCGCGTTCATTTTGTGTAGATACTGATATTTTGGCTCCGTTGTATTTAGCTGCCGTCCATGCTGCACAGTAAATTATTGTCTGCAGTTCGATGAATTCGGTTTCGACATTTACGTGCTTAGGCAGTATGACATTATTTGTATATGTGACTATGGCAGAAAACTTCCTAGATGTCTTCTGTTTGGGAATGTGAGGCCTATTAGTGGGCTCTGTGTCAGTAAAATTTTGTTGAGCTCCTTGAAATATGGCTTCGATTTCAGGGTTGATATTATTACCATTTGTTTGCGCAGGTTCAAAGTTACCAATTTCTATGTTGTTCAAGAAATTGTCATCGTCTGTATTTACGAGTGTTTGAGGAACAAAGTTAGAATCTACGTTGGTATTTATAAATACATCAGTTGTATGGGTATTTCTGGGCGTGTCAGTAATGTTGTCAAGTGGTTCGGAGGCATTTTGCGATTGTGTATTAACTAAATCGTTATAATCAATATTCTGAATGTTGCTGTTTTTATTCCTGAATTCTGCAGCTACCTGGTTTTTAATTTCTTCTAATCTATTGCTGTCTATATATCCATTATTTGTTATCGCTCTCATTTGGTCAGATAATCTTTGCTCTGTTATATTTGTTAATTCTGGATATATATTTGTGAATTCTTCATGTATATATTTTCTACAGGCTGTTTTATTTGATTCTAATTGTGTGACAGTGTAATATATTCTAATTAGTGTTTCATTTTATTCGTTCGTCCATCTCATGCGCTGACTCGTTTGCGTATTAGATTGTGTGGAGTGTTGCTGTATTTGAGTGTGAACCGTTTGTATTTCAGCCCGAACTGCCTGATATATCTGGTCTATTGTGTCTTGTGGTAATAACTTCTTTTTTACTATTGCTCTGCGCTGGCCACCTATTCTTTGTCGGCTAACTTGCATAGTTGGGTATTTTACTAAAAACTTAGTGTGAAGCGATGTAAGGTATGCATTTTGGTCTGTATCCATATTAGTAAGGTGAAGGTAAGTGCGTAGGATAAATTTGTTCATTTCATTACTAAATTTCCTACGAGCTGTTGCAATCTTAGTGGTGGGTACAGTATCGTCGACAATATTAGTCTCCTGTACAACATCCGCTGACTGTATACTGATTGATGATGATGATGGCGTCGGAGAGTCACGAAAAGATTGTGAAGATGATGGAATTGATGGAAAAAGAGATGAGGAAGATGACGAAGAGAATTGTGAAGTTACGCCATCTATTTGAGGCATAATTGCCTGAAGTTGTTTATTTTTATTTTAGATCAGGTTATCATTATGTTCCCACGAGTAGCTAGGGACTTAAGGAGTCGACACACAGCCGAGCCCTGCATTCACTGTGGCAAGGGTAGATAAAACTGGAGGTACCCTATTATCTAGAGTTGGCGCACTAGCGACTGAAGCACTCCCCTAGCCATGCAACTCTCGGCATGTGCGACCTTGGCTTGGATTTCTATCTCTCTTTGTCTGGCCCCTCACCCTAGATCTATCTCGACAAAGTTACCTCTACCGACACAGACCTAGGGTGCACTGGAGCTAGGGATGCAAACGATACATCGATGTTTAAAAAAATCGATGTATCGTTCATAAACATCGATGTTTTTACATCGATGTTGAAACTCAAAACATCGACGATATATCGTTCTTTATGAACGATGTTTTTATGAACGATGTTTACTAGCGCCATCTATTGATTCGTGCGTATACTGCCAAGAACTCGTGCAACCTTGCTTGCTCAAAACCTTGCCATACAAAAACAATACTTTTTACCCGACTGCCGAAGGAGGGTAATGTGTTTATCAGTCTATGTATGTATGTATGTTTGTTTCTATGTGGCGTTCCAGAGACCAAACGCGTTGGCCGATTTTGATGATTCATACGTCAATCGATTAGTCTTAACCCTGCAAGTGTCATAGGCTACCTTAAAATTGGCCAATAGAAAAATGGCGGATTTTGGGCGCCATATTGTGGGGTCCCAAAATTTTTTTTTCTTAAAAAAGTTAAATCAAAAATTCAAAAAACCCGACTGCTTCAAAAGCGAACTAAAAAGACGTAAACAAGGAAAAAATTATGCTGTGCAGGCGGAGGATACACCAGATTTTGATCAGCCAGCCCGCGAATATGTATCCTCCGACTGCACAGCATAATTTTTTCCTTGTTTACGTCTTTTTAGTTCGCTTTTGAAGCAGTCGGGTTTTTTAATTTTTTTTTTTTTTAATTTGCGTACCTAATTAAAAACCGGTATAGGCAGTATTATAAGCGCGAGTCCTTCACTTCACTTCTTGTTTGAATGGCACCAGATGTGTATAATTTACACAATTCCGCCAATGTCAGGGTTATAGAGGATAAACGAAGGAGATTGATCGGTAAGAAGAAAATAGTTTTATAATTGTCAAATTATGACGCTGATGGCCGGTGATAAATTTACCTAAAACAAACAAGAGACAACACTGTTACACCACACCGTGTTAGTATTATAAGTTAAAATATACTATAGGGACAACACAAAAATAATATCACAGTTTAATTTTGTTAATCGTAATAAATCGGGACAAAAAGTATACAAAGGGAGAATTTACAATTGATAATAAACATTTCATATTAATAGGACGAGGAATATTGGGGGGTAGGATGTTGTAAAGAGGAGATTGTAATTTTGGACAATTAAAAAACAAGTGATCAGTAGTGCCTTCGTCCATACCGCATTCACAAAGAGAATTGTCTCTCACCCTAATTTTATGTAAATGTACAGGAGTACAGGCATGACCGAGACGAAGACGACAGATAACAGATGTTGAAGACTTACTTAGTCTACGGTACTTAAAAAACCATGGTTTTACTGGGATGTTAGGTTGGATGTCACCATAGTATTTTCCTGTTTGTTTCTTAGTCAACTGCCATAACCGGTCCCAGGATCCTTCCATACGTGGCTTAGCGAGTGAACATAGATCCTCAGAAACAATATGGGAATGTTGAGGTGATCCAGTTTGAATGGCATTTTTAGCACAGTAGTCAACAGTTTCGTTACCTGGGATACCACAATGGCTGGAAATCCATGCAACGTTCACGTCTATCCTATGGAGAAAACAATTGTATAACGCCCCACTAATTTTAAGGATAATCGGAAATTTTGATTTAGATCGAAAAGGGTTAGAAAGAATAGACTGGATACAACTTTGGGAATCAGTGAAGATAACAGATTTATCTAAATTGTGGGAGCGCGAGTCCTTTCCGGAAATGTGCTGAGTGACACTGACACGGTCACTGACATTGTCAGTGTCACTCAGCACATTTGACGAGACACTGACAGTCTGTCAGTGTCACTTCGTTTGTTTGTGTGTATGTGTTTTGTTTGTTCGGTCCGGTCGGAGAGTGAAGTTAAGTGTGCATTTTCAGTTGTCACCAAAAACTGAAATAAAAACTATAAAGTGAATTTAAAACCTCGTGATTTTGTTTTACTAGAGTAAGCATCCAGAAGCAGCGTTCTGTAAGTATTATTGTTCAAATGACATGAAAAACTTTACTTCAAAATTTGTCGGTAAGGTTGTTTGAATATTAATGTTGTTTGGAAAAGTTTTCGCGTTTTAAGCTAGATTGTTGTGAAATGCTGTTATTTATACACACTTGGTTTAGTTATTTATACTGTTGACACTTATTTACGAAGTATATTCTTTTTCCTGAAAAACGATAAACGAAAACATAAATTGTTTACCTACTTAAAACATTATTTTGGGGTTATATATTTGCTTATATTAGTAATTTGTTTATCAGTAATCAGTCTAACTATATCAATCAGATAGGAAAACGCTTTTTCTCTGTATTTCAAGGCCATTTTGTCAATCCTGTAAGTATTTTAAAAAGCACCGATATATCGTTCATAAACATCGTTAAATCGTTCATAAACATCGATATTTTCGACATCGATGTTTGACTTTTAAAAACATCGATATTTCGACATCGATGTTTTTCATGAACGATGTTGCATCCCTAACTGGAGCACGCAAGCCCCACCACGTCGTCAACGTAGAGATACGGCGGTGGGGCATAGAGATACGGCGGTGGGTTCATTATTATTATTATGGTTTTTAAACTTCAGTTTCTCAGGTAAGACCTGGTAACCTGGTGTTTTATGGGATCTCACGGGTGTGAACCAAGGTGCAATCCTAATTTTCTATTTAACCTAGTAAATTATTTAGTACTGCACTCAAATTGTAATCTAAATCTAATATTGTTGGCCTGCATTTTTAACAATAATAAGGATTTTTCTGTGTTATGAATTACACAAAAATTGTGTTTATTTACTGGTTTTATTTAGTTCATTTACTAGAAATGTTCGTTCATTTACTGGGGTTTTAGGGTATTTTTCAATTTATTGCTAAATATCTAAGAAATTATACAGGTTATGTCATAAATATAATCAAAAAAAATATTTTTGAATATTTCCTTATTACCACAAGTAAAATTTCAAATATCAGTTCAATTCGCCTTATGATCTTCAGACTACTACTTGAAAAATACGATTGTGCCGTAGAATATATCAATGGATCCAGAAATATTCCGGCTGATTCAATATCACAATTACATCAACGGACTTAAAAAATACGTATGAAAGTATAATCACGGTTATGACTATTGAGGTAATAATGTACGTACGTAGTACATATATTATCTCAATGGTTATGACACGTTCGCAACATAGAAAAGTGCTCGAGTCGCAACATACTCCAAGTTCTATAGGTTCTACTGACGATTGGCCTGCGCAGGATCACGAGGATGTCTGTAGAATTTAAATTTATAGAATATAATAAGTTAAGTAACCTACGTAGGTCTCGTTAAAAACAAAAATTTCAAGATTTAAAAAACCCCCGACACATTTTTAATTCAAGCTACATAATTTCTCTAGTACATAGTAGATACGCTTCGATCGGCAATCTATTGAACACGTAATTATGACACCATATCTTGCGAAAACACCCCGATTCAAACAGTATAACGCCCATAACTTATGAACTGCTGAACCGATTTTATTCATACATAGCTAAGAACACTCTCGACAAAATCACCTTTCAAACAAAAAAAACTAAATCAAAATTGGTACATCCGTTGAGGCGCTATGATGCCACAGAGATACACAGCAAGGGGCTTGCATTCGAATATTCTAATATTCGAATTATTCGAATAATCAACTGTTTCAAATATTCGAATCGAAGTTTTGATATATTCGAATATTCGACCAATTCCTAGAAAACAAAACTTAACAATCTGATGTACACACAAAATTCAACGTTCATGCACGCCGTCCGAACAATGAAAGTTGTTCGACGCGCGGGCTTTACGAGTGTTACGACAGGATTCGGCAACGATCGGGAACATTCGGAAGGTGCGGTCGGCGTTCCGCTGAGCTAGCTTTAATCCAAGAATTGTCCACTTCTCTCAATATTGTAAAGGTAACAGTCGAGGCGTTGTGCCAAGAAAATGCAACTGCTTACTGCAGAGACAGCTCTACAATTCATGGTTGCAAAACTTGAAGTGACAAACAGTTTTACAAGTGATCAGCTACTCCAGGCTCTGAAGAAAAGAATAACTGAGAGACGCTTACTAGATCTAGTGTGTACGTTAAAATATTTACACAATCCAAGAATATATTACGCAGATGTCTCTGCGTAATATATTCTTCAGATCCTTCAGATATTTTCCCATCTCCAGGAAACGACACAATTGCTAAAGTTATAACTGAGATTAACGACAGATACTTTAGTCAAATACACGACTTTGATGACAACGAAGATAGATCCTTAGTTGATCACCATTAGCAGCAGCGACAGTGACAAAATGAAGCCATTCAGGAAACTACAATAAGCTTCAAAGAAGAACTACAAAAAAAGATCGATGAGACCGTTTTAGCAACTTCTTCTACATCTACCACAAATTTATCATGCAGAGAAGAGTTGGAAACGTCAATCCTAATGCATATGGCACTTTTTGATAGAGGAGGTCCTAGACAAGTAAATTTGAGCCAAGCATACGACTTTCTGCAGTGTATATCACCTACAAGTGTAGAGTGTGAAAGGGTGTTTTCTTCCAGCAAATATATTTGCAACCATCTAAGATGTGCCTTAAACGATGATTCTATGGATGCTCTAAGTTTCCTTAGGTCCCACTTCCAGGGAAAACATTGAGGGCATGCCAAATGTATATGATAGGATTAAAAACGTACTGTAATTTTCTTTATTAATATCACACATTTTTAGTGTGACATTGACAATTTAACATTAAGAAAAAGATTTTACATTGAAGGTTTAATTGCGTTACTTACTTGTTATTATTTTGTTAGATTTTATTATTACTAAACTCATAACTGATTTTATAAGACTGTGTTGTGTTTGTGTCCAGGTTTAAAAAAAAAAACAAGATTATTTTATTTTGATTAATATTATGTTTATTTTAAAATATTTTAAGCAATTGTTTCTAATTTTTGTAAATTTTAATATTAGAATAACATTGTAGTGTATTTATACATATATTCAGTACAATATTAAGTTGACCATTAAAGTTCTTCCTAAAAAAAAATGTACGTTGATTATTGTGATATCTATTTTATTTGAAGAAACAAAAGAAAAAGTTGATTTTTGTTATTATGCCTATTTTAATGATAGGTGTTCTAATCCTTCGTGTTCTTTTAACAGAAAAAAATGTTTTTAATTGTTTTTCTAAGACTGTATTTTGATTTAGAGAATAAGGACTATTTAGAAATTAAAGGACATAATTTCTATGAAACTTTATTTTTTTATTTAATATTCGAATAATATTCGAATTATTCGAATATACCCCAAAAATATATCGAATATTCGAATTGCCAAATTCTCGAATATTTGCAAGCCCCAGCAACACACGTCAAACATATAACACCCCTCTTTTGCCGGCGGGGGTTAAAAATAGAAAATAATGTATTTTGACATACGTCATCGAGAATGACGTTATTTATAAATCCAGTTTCCCAATAACAATTGACGCCAGCCGCATTTGTGAGGGAACTGTAATATTTTTGTAAGAAAATTAACGAGCACGAATACATTTTTATAAGTCAAACACAAATATAAATTTATTATAAAAGTATTTACAGTATAGAACCGTAAATAAGTCGTATAGAACCTAGACCGGTCCGCGATTATGTATTCTAAATTACAAAAGAATTATTCAAAATAAAGACGACCGAAAGGGAATATTGATTGAATTTCATCTTCTACCAACAAGTCGCCACGCTGGTATTAGACGAATGTATAAAATATTACTTTTGGCCATGTCGTGAAAGAGACGTAGGTACAAGAATTTATTAAGAAACTAGCTGACCCGGCTAACGTTGTTTTGCCATATAAATTATATCAAAGATTCCCAAAAATTTTGCACGCACTGAGTATGATAGTATTTTTAAATGTCGTTTAATAATGGAATGTTTTATACAGGTAACACAATGGTTATTGTTGGCGGGAGCTCGTGACACGTGTTGAATACTATTGATTTACATGAGAGAGAGCACCTACCTTACCATACCTACCTTACCCTACCTACCTTACCCTACCTACCAATATTTTTTTGGTCTTAAACCATCATCGCATTGCCTTACTAATGAAACCGGTTTGGGCCATATCGGTTGGATGGTTTCATAGGTAGTATTTTTTTGTGTTTTATATTTTAGGATTATAGAATAAATTTCGTTTCCCTTCACGTCTGCCTTGTTAATACATTAAGTGTCAAAAAAAAAACTATATACATACATACAACTATATATAATATACATAATTCTCATTATGTTGGAGAGCCGTTGGTTGTTACAACAACAGCCAATTCGGCGATGGAAAAAGTTTTCCTGGACGTAGTAGGACCCTTAGATCGCGATTATTATAATAATTCATATATGATAGCGCTGGTAAATGAAACTAGCACCACAGACGAAATCAAACATCAAAAAGGCACATGACATAACGGAGACACGAATTATGTATTGTTATTGTAAAGATTTATTTTTATTTGAGTAATATTTTAAAATCAAAAATAGAAGGTAGATCACTGACTGTTAGTTTATTTAAATAAAATGATTGGTAGCTAAATCCGTTCAAAATATTTGTAAAAAGTGTTATAAATTACTAATCAAATAATATACACAATTACTGTATTTTTACAAACCTAAATCTATAATTAATTGATAAACGAATGTCACCGGATGTTGTTGCTGTGTGACGTCTTGTCATTTGTTTAAACGCATAAATAGGCTGGTTCTAGTCGAAAGAACTCAGTATTGAATTGTATTGAACTGTGCACTATGAAATTAAGTTGTGAGACTTACTGTTGGTGTGAGTAATAAGAAGTGTATACAAGATGTCTGATCGTTATCATTTGAGGACCCTGAGTATGCCCGCTCTTACATCAGAAGAAAGGGATCAACCCGAGCCTCAACTGGACCCATCAACGCAGTCGCCTTGCCTAGGCTACCGACCACTCGACCAGGACATTCGGATGAGCTGAATTTACTTCGTTGTCAGATCAAGTGGCTGAAAAGGATGTTTTTCAAAAACAAAACACCAATACCCACAAGCTAAGTAAAATTTATTTACCTAATTATGATCTTGACCAGCATAAAATAAAAATTGAGTAAAAAAGTTACCTGTCTAACCACCGTGCGAGGTAGTTCAGTCTATTGCTAGGATGAAGGGATTTTCATGCTTGCTAAGACGCGCCAAGCAATTGGTAGACACTAATGCTCATTCTCTTGCACTCCTAGCATAATATTTAGTAGCTAAACTAGATATTATATTGTATATTGGAATTGTGTGTATTAAATAGACTTTAAACCAAGCTTAATCTTTTTCTGAATATTATACCAAGTCATAAAGTTTAAAGTATCCCGTCATCTGTCCACCAGACCCAGACCGAATCGGATTAGAACAATGGTAATTTCTATTGTGTCTGGAAATGGACAGTTGAAGGTGTATTTTTCCAAATGCTCCAGTGCCATAAGATCATAGTTCTACCAAGCTGAACCCCTCGGAAAATATAGTTAACAACCCGCCGATGTTATATCAGTTGAACCCTGTGCTAAACAACCAAGGTACGCTTTCATCTGCGACGTGTCACAATTGCATTAAACCACATATTTCTCGTGATTGCAGGGCATTGTCCGTGAAATCTGCAAGAAACCAGTTCATCCATTTGAGGGCTGCTGGTATACAAAGAAAAACTAGGAACATTCCGAGACAACTTCTGCTTCATCTGCTGCACCACCACCTTCACGCCGGGAAGTCTACTACAAAGAGGTGATATCTTTCTTGTATTAATTGATAGTATTTCCAAATTTTCGCTTTATGAGAAATGTTTCTGGGTCAAGTGGGTAGTTGAATTTAAAAAAAAACGTCGATTTTTTTAATTTATGTATTTCGAAACGTAGCCACAATTGTTCGCCATGTTGGTGACGTCATAACGTTCAAGGAAATCATGATACTACAGTGTCAACTACACGTAGATTGACTAAAGATATCCGAAAATAAGTGCAAAATTATTGTTAAACAACAAATTCTATTTAGTCTTGTGATAAAGGATTTATAAAGGCTAATGTCGATAATATACCCACCTGATGAACGACTTGGAAGTTTTGAGCATAAATAAAGTAGTCATAAAGAATAATACGTGAGAGTGGACCGGTGTTAGTTATTGTTGTTTACCAGGTACATTAGGAAACATAATTTTCATAAAGTAATCGTTTATACGTATGGGTAGGTTATATTGGTGTAAAATAAAAAGTAAACAAACATGATTTGCGCGATACTTTGACTTTGGATATCAAAATACTTCATTAGATACCACTAAATATGATGCACATACAAATAAAACTTTCGGTTATGCCCATTATTTACATATCCCTTAATAGAGGAGCACGTGGCTAAATAATATCAGCCGCACTGTTCGATCATCAAGGTTAAGCAACGCTTGACGAGGTTGGTCCGTGGATGTGTGACCATTTCAACACCTCTTTTATCTGTTCTGTGATTTCAACATACCGAGTTTCCTCCGTGCCTCGGAAAGCACGTTCAGCCGTTGGTCCCGGCTGTCATTTGAAGATCATTGACAGTCGTTACGGGTAGTCCGAAGCTTGAGATCTGACACCAGTCTTGCCAAGGGGTACCGTGTTACCCAGTTACTGGTTTGTGGAGGTCAGATAAGCAGTCGCTCCATGTAAAACACTGGTACTCAGCTGAATCCGGTTAGACTGGAAGCCGACCCCAATATAGTTGGGAAAAGGCAGGCAGATTGACAATATCCCTTAATAATATTGAACACTAACGTCTATTTTATCACATACTACATTTACAAACACTAAAAAGTTCGTAGAACAGCAACGTGAAAATATTAACTTGGTAGATTTTCGTTACACTAATTCTTCTGTAAATATCTCTGAAATACGTGGACCGATTTTCACAATTCAAACAGAAATGTTAGTTTTACGCCTATATCTGTCATTTAAGTATAAAATAATGAATATATCACCATAAACAAAATAATCATGTTTTCAAGTTACGTAATTATACAACAATGTCAACTTTGCTCGAAAGTTCTCTTAAAAATGAACTATTCTCAGTCTTTAATGATCAAAGTAAGAATTTAGGTAATACGATTCTAATACTAAATTGAAACAAGATAACAACAGAATTAACACATTATAATTGGAATCTAGTTAGACATAGTCTCAAATTTAGTAGGTACTAGGCTATTGCGCGAATCACATATAATTGGGTTCTTTTTGTAGTATTCGTACATAATGGTATGAAGCAAGCACGATAACTTTTAAGGTTTGATATTTATGATCAATATATTCGATATTCATCCATATTTTGACGATAATAACAAGATTGAATCGGTTAAAAGTCAAAACACTATCAGCTATGTGCTACAATGAGTAGAAATGAACGTTGTGACGTCACACGGGATTGGGTTTGTTCGGCAAACTATCGGGGTTTTTTCGGTACTGGATTCAAAAAAAAAAAAAATTCAATTGGATTTTACTTTGTAATTAGAGTGAAAAAAAAAAAATATTAAAAATAGTTTTGTACGAAAACTTATATAATATGATCATTTAATTTTTTTTACAAAAAAAAAAAAAATAAATTGTTTCGACAAACCAATTTAAAGGTAAACTCCAATTAGAACAATTTTTGCATTATCAGGGTTTGGGGTTAGTAACATACCATCGAGTAAATCCATTAGCACATTCGATAGCGTGACATGAAGTAAAACTTTATATTAATAATGATTTAAATTATGGTTTCATTCTAGGACAGATTTTTTTTAAGGTACCGGGTATAAATTTTTTAATTTAAATCAGGGAAGCAAAAATAAAACCTATTTGCAACGCCATATTTGACTCTTAAAATAAATTTAGGGTCAGCGGGTCGTCATAAGGTAGATAGTATTTGATCGAATCTCTGATGAATTGATGAATCTGATGATGAATGAATTTGAACTCTCTATTCAAATTAAAATAGAGCATCATTAACCCGTATAGTCTGAAGCATTTGTTTGTTCATTAATGAATAGATAGATTTGAAGCTTTTGCGTTCCGAACTTCACCCGATTGATGATCATTGAATAAGTATAATTTTTCAATTAATATTTTGGTACCTCATGTAGAATTATTACAAATGGGGAATCTGCTACTATGGGAACAGATTTCAGCCTTTTTTTTTTATTCTTCGGACATCATGCTATTACTCGCGGTACACCTAGAGCTAACGGTCAAACTGAATGGGTTTGGGTTAATAAAATAGATGAATTGTAATTGGCAATTAAAATATACGAAATCTAAGGCTACTGAGTGGCCCTTTCGAACTACTAGGTAAAATAGCCCCTCCCCTGCAATTGAAAATACCATATCCGTTTAGACCCTAAGCACAGAATGGCCGAAACGGAAGCAAAAAAAAAAAGACGTTTAGGTTTTAGAAAAAGACTTTGGTCACTCAATGATCGGGTTTCAAAGTAGAACCAAAATATCTAGAAGCCTATCAAAAAAAAAAAAAAAAACTATACGTAAGAATTAAATAGTACAAGATGGGTGCCTAATCCTAATTTAACTGAACGACTAGACCGTGATAGCAAGAATAAATAATAATGAAAAAAGGTAAAACTGTTAATAAAATTATTCAGAATTGAAAAGCTTAAATTATGGATAAAATAATTAATGTTTTGTTTGGTTAAATAAAATTCTGTCAAAACAAGTTAAAGACGGGCCTCTGAATCTTTATGATCAAGCAACGATCTGCGACCTCTGAGTTTCAGAGTTAGTTGGTTAAATAAAATTCTGTCAAAACAAGTCAAAGACGGGCCTCTGAATCTTTATGATCAAGCAACGATCTGCGACCTCTGAGTTTCAGAGTTAGTTGGTTAAATAAAATTCTGTCAAAACAAGTCAAAGACGGGCCTCTGAATCTTTATGATCAAGCAACGATCAGAGACCTCTGAGTTTGATAGTTAGTTGGTTTAATAAAATTCAGTCAAAACAAGTCATAAGACTGGCCTCTGAATCTTTATGATCAAGCTACGATCTGCGACCTCTGAATTTGATTTGAGTTAGGAAAATGGATGTGTAAAAAGGTCTTGGTCATGGCTATGGTTTAAGTTGGTTGATACAATAAAATTTAAGTCAAAACAAGTCAAAGATGGGCCTCTGAACATTAATGGTCAAGCCACGATCTGCGATCTCTGAGTTTGACAGTTTCACCAGAACAAGCAATAATGTTGCTCTGAGTCTGGTCTAAAAGGTTTTTGCATATTTTAATTTTTTCTATGATTTTCAGATTCGCTGGGCCTAGCAAGGCCCGCTCGTCAGTATGGCCGTGATAGCGCTGGTAAATGAAACTAGCACCACAGACGAAATCAAACATCAAAAAGGCACATGATATAACGGAAACACGAATTATGTATTGTTATTGTAAAGATTTATTTTTATTTGAGTAATATTTTAAAATCAAAAATAGAAGGTAGATCACTGACTGTTAGTTTATTTAAATAAAATGATTGGTAGCTAAATCCGTTCAAAATATTTGTAAAAAGTGTTATAAATTACTAATCAAATAATATACACAATTAATGTATTTTTACAAACCTAAATCTATAATTAATTGATAAACGAATGTCACCGGATGTTGTTGCTGTGTGACGTCTTGTCATTTGTTTAAACGCGTAAATAGGCTGGTTCTAGTCGAAAGAACTCAGTATTGAATTGTATTGAACTGTGCACATCTCATTATAAAATTAAGTTGTGAGACTTACTGTTAGTGTGAGTAATAAAAAGTGTATACAAGATGTCTGATCGTTATCATTTGAGGACCCTGCCATGAGTACGCCCGCTCTTACATATATTTTAACTATCCAATGTGAGTTAAATAAATACGTAGATGCTTTATCCCCTCTGCAGCAAAAGATCCTAAGATATCTAAAAGTTCTGAGGAGATAGCGAAACATTTTGTTAATAATTTTATGCTTAGATTTGATATAACCGCTAGAGTAGCTACTGATAGAGGCACTGAATTTGTGTCAACTGTTTTCAAAGAAACATGTAAACTTCTCAATATTTTAAACACGCTTCTTTAAACTCTACCGCGTACCATCACGAAACAATAAGTTCTCTGGAAAATACTCATAACAGTTGGGGTAATTTACTAAGAATTTAAATGAATAACCATCCGAGTTCATGGAGTACAATGTATATACCCTTTGGTGTTTTGCCTATAATACCTCAGTTCACACCGATACTAAATTTACGCCTTTCGGACTTGTATTCCGCAAAATATGCAATATTACTACCAATTTTAACCAAAAATTAGTAGATCCTCTTTTTATCTATGACAATTATTATGCCTTAGAATTGAGCTTCTTTTTGCGATTTTTGCAATCTGTAAACTTCGCATAAAAAAAGCGTATGATAATTTATTGGAAAGCAAACCATTAAGAAAAAAAAAAGTTTATTAAAAAATCAAAAACCCGAAGAAGCGAACTAAAAAGATGTAAACAAGTAGTAAATCGTGTTGTGCAGTCGGAGGATACCTACATATTCGCGAGCTGGCTGACCTCCGACTGCACAGCATGAATTTCTAATTGTTTACATCTTTTTAGTTCGCTTCTTAAGCAGTCCGGTTTATTTATACCAATATTATAAAGAGGAAAGATTTTTTTGTTTGTTTGTTTGTTTGTACCGAATAGGCTCCGAAACTGCTGGACCGATTTTAAAAATTCTTTCACCAATAGTAAGCTACATTATTCCTGAGTGACATAGGCTTTTTTATCCCGAAAACGGGTCCTGTGGGGTGGCCCACGGGAGCGAAGCCGCGGGGAACAGCTAGTGATTTTTAACCGACTTCAAAAAAAGGAGGAGGTTCTCAATTCGTCGGAATCTTTTTTTTTTTTTTTATATAAACTTTTTTTTACAACTTTTTAGTTATTATTTTTTTCGAATAACTCTTAGAAGTGGTATATATACTTGTAACCACCTCTTAAAACCCTTCATTTTAATACCCCACACGATTGGATTGAAGAAAAAAAATTGAGCCCAAAAGCCGCCATTTATGTTTTATTTTTAACGTCACTTATCTAAGCGCGCTAGGGTGATGAAGATCACGTATCTAACGATGTCTTAATTATAAAAATCCATGTGGTGATTTGCAAAATAATAGATAATAAATAATATTACATACATACAAGATACGCGCGAAATGCATAACCGTTTCCTTGCAGTCGGATAACAAAAAAACATGATCTACGTAATTTATGTAGGGTGGGCCAATAATTTTTGCAAATTGCAACACTAAATTTCTCGAATACCGTTGGAGGGAGGGGTGCGCGGGTGGCGGGAAACTATGCGTCGCTACATGCAATTTTAGTCACGATGGAGCGCTTCACGGGACAACAGCGTGCTTTTTGTGTTAAACAATTTTACAAAAACAACGATTCCTACGTTACTGTACGACGCCTGTTTCGAATTGAATATGGATTACGCCGTGTAAGCGAGTGTCCAAGTGTGAATTTAATCAAAGCTTGGGTCGTGAAGTTCGAGCAAACGGGATCGACAACGAATATTAAACAAACAGGCCGGCCACGTTCAAGAAGAAGCGATGAGAACATTCGAGAGAAGGGCATAATTGGTCCGTATTTCTTTGAAAATAATCAAGGAAATAATGTAACTGTGAATTCAGCGGAATACGTCAAGATGTTGCGAGAATTTTTGACGCCGCAGTTGCATGAATTTCAAGGATACAACAGCAGGACCTGGATGCAACAAGATGGAGCAACATGCCACACGTCAAATGTGACTTTACCGGTAGTCAAAGAAATGTTTCCGAATAAATTGATTTCTCGCAGAGGTGATATTCCATGGCCTCCGAGAAGCCCGGATCTTACACCATGCGATTTTTTCTTATGGGGATACCTGAAAAGTCGAGTCTACCTTAATAAACCGACGAATATATCCCAATTAAAACGAAACATCCACGACGAGATAGCCGCGATCCCCCGCAGCATGTGTCAGCGAGTTTTCCAAAGTTTGCGTAGTCGATTGCTAGAGTGCCAACGACGAGACGGTGCACATCTCGACGATGTCATTTTTAAAAAATAAATTTCATTAAATTTTCAAAACGTTAAAAATATAATCAACAAAATAACAGTTGTAGTTTTATTTCTATTCATGTTTTAAAAGTGCAAAAATTATTGGCCCACCCGTATAAACAAAATAGTGAAAAAACGAGACTGGAAACAAACTTCAAACAACAAAAACATAGCAATCGATAGTTTTATTAGGTACCATAATAAGGAACCTTAATGTTTTCTTAAAAGAGTATCTAGTGCTCAAAAATCAGCTTACTTATTTGCATTTCTAGTTTAGCGAGTCATAGCCATACTTAAGTGAGAAGTAAAGGCAAATTATCGTCATTATAGTCTCGATCTTTTACGAAGATGTCGTGTCGATTACGGGGCCGTAAGGAATGGGACGTGCGAGCTTCTTCGTTGGCCCGCAATACATTTAATCCTATACGAGACATTATTGAAACTCTGCGAATACAGCCGAATCCAAATAAATCATACATCCCACTGTCTGTCGGTAAGTTATTTTTTTTTTAAACATGCACTTAAGTTCTAAACTATCTTGTTCAGGTCAACGATAATTATGTAAAAGTCCTATTGTGCGATAGGTTCTTTTACTTGAAGTCTGTGTACCTATGTAGGATGTATCTTTATCATCTTCATGCCCTTTTCCCGTGATACTTAGCGTCGGCGCAGCACGATTACTTCTGCCATACCGCCCTGTCCACCGTCACGCCATCCCTGACCTATGTAGTGTTAAATTGAACTAACTGAAAACCTCTGAAAGCGTCATTGCACTCATTATTATGATAAACTTTTACACCGGAACGAGCCTTTAAAAAAAATAGGGTAAATTTAATTGGATTTTTCGTTTCATTGTTCATATAAGAAATACCTTTACTACGAGGCTTTTAGCTTTTTCTTTTAGATATTTGTTGCCTTAATTAAACCACCGTACACTAACTCGTTTTTTTCTAGTTTTTTTTTTATTGTGTAAAAGTGTTAACAAAAGTCAAGTTGTCAAGTAAATGGTTGGATCACACATGATGATTCTAAATGAATCACAAAAGGATCAACATAAGCATACTAAATGTATTTATTTGAAATATCGAGAATTTTATCAAAAACAATAGTCGACATAAACCGAGATATTGAAAATTCACTCCTTTTGCATTCGTTCGGGGGAAACTACAGTAGGTAATTGAATTATAAAGTTGAAAATCGACTGTCTTGATAAGCGTCCTCCCAAGGAGTGAAATTATCCCTCTCTTAAAATGAATTTGTCGAAATTATTCTGAAATTGTGAAATATAAGATGGTAAAAGTCATTGCATTTTTCTATAAAACGGTATACATTTTTTGCGATTGATTTTAATTAGTCGCAAAAAGTTGTTAGTATTCATGGGTAGTTGGGTGTATTCACCCGGATAATGAAAGGTTGCAGAAGATTTGTTTGCAGAATCTAAAGTTGGCTGATATGATATAGATGTTGTAAATAATTTTGTTAATAATTCAAAATTTATCTTTAAGTTAGCTGAAATTTACTCAAAGAATGCGCATAATTTATTCATAATTTTCACGTATGGTATGCGATTAGCGACATGTCTATTGCCTGATAAAATTAGTTACATACCTGTGCCAGCCTTCGTTCGTTTATTCTGTCGTTAGATTTTTTATTTAAATGATTGTGTTTTATAATTGAGTTGGTCAGCTCTATTTGTCTTGCTAGTTTTATTAATTATTAGATTATTTTAGATAGAAATAACACAAAGCCGACCATTGTAACTTTTTACTGTTATAAGTGTCTACTATGTGTCTGTAAGGTCGAAGGTATTTGTGGAGCGAAATGATAGACACGACTGCTCAAATAATACTCTCCTTTATTTTAGGATACACATGATTATATAAGGTTGGTTACATACACATAGGTACACTGCATACACACAACACCTCCCATGGCGAGGTAAAATAAAATAAAATTACAATTTTGTTTTATTTTTATAATACATTTACAATTACACAAGAACAAGATAATTACTGTTTAGGATAATACAATTTTGTTCTGTTTTTGTGAATGGTGTCTACATTACCATTCTTTATTATTTTAACATTTGGTGACTCATCTGATATAACTCTATATGGTCCCGAATAAACACTATCTAATTTATTACACATATTATTTTTAACTAAAACATCAGGATGGTAAGTAACTGGATTTATATTTTTGTCATATCGTTCTTTTTGTTTTAATTTACTTTTGAGTAAGTTGTCTCGTGCATCTTTCTGTGACTTTTGTAATCTAAATTTTAATTCTAATGGATAATAATCAATGTTATATAGTGGATCAACAATCCTATTGGTCAAATTGCTTGGTAACGAGCATTTTTTTCCGAAAACTAACTCGTAAGGGGTATATTTTGTTGCTGAATGTACTGTAGTATTGTAGCAAAATGACCAAAATGGGAGCCATGTACTCCATGTCTCTGGATGGTTGTCGGTTTGAATACGGAGAAATGAATTCAAATGCTTGTGCGTGTTTTCCAAAGCACCTATACTTTGGTGATGATATGCTGTTGAGTTTAGTTGTTTAATATTTAATAGATTACATACCTCCTTGAATGTTGATGACAGGAACTCGGTACCCCGATCCGTCGCTATCTCCTTCGGTACTCCATACCTTAATATAAAATTATCAACTAACGCTTTCGCTACTTCTTCCGTTCTGCGTGTAACTAAGGGATATGCCTCAATGTATTTGGTGAGTTCACACTGCAACGTGAGGATATAACTATAATTATAATTATCCCTTTCCAGAGGACCTACTAAGTCAATATATATTTTTTCAAAGGCACTATGTGCTGTTGTTGTTATTTCCATAGGTTGTTTGGTATTGTGCGGTGAATACTTTTGTTTCTGACATTTGTCGCACCTCTTTATAAACTCTTTTATATCATCTTCTAATCCCGTCCAATAGTAGTATTTTTTTATATTGTTGAACATTCGTCTCGTACCCGCGTGGCCACTGGTAGGTAAGAGATGAAAATCGTTCAAAATTACTCGTTTATCTTCTTTATTCTCTATTCGTTGTACATCTTTTACTATATGTAAGTGTGGTCCGGTCCACTTTTCCATTATATCTATTTCATTTAATAACTTTTTTATAAAAATGTTATTTTTATTACTTTTTATTAAATAGATTTCCGTAATATTTAAGCTTCTACAAAAATCTTGTAACTCTCTCACAAATTCGGCTCGCGATATTTGCGATGGAGAAGATACATGTTTAATATAGATAGTTTTTTCCTTAGGAATGTACATAAATGTATTACTTTCTTTACATGTTTCACCACTTTTTCTAATTGTTTCTAACTTGCATGCATCAATAAAACGTAATTCCACTGACTCGTTTAAAGTACTAGTACTAGGAGTGCTTACAACGTTTGGTTGATCAGACCGAACTGTAGTTGTGCCACTCGTTCCTATCTTAGAATTATTGTCAATCAGGTTTCTTTTCTGAGCTCTTGTCATAACTGAAACACACGACTCGTGCATTTGTTTTAAGTCATTACATGTTATGGAAATTCGTGACAATGCGTCTGCTGCCGCATTTTCCGTACCCCTGACATGTTCTATCGTAAAATCATATTCTTCTAGTAATAACCTAAATTTAAATAATCTACTTGACGGGTCTTTCATGTTAAATAATGAAATTAAAGGTCTGTGGTCTGTGTATATTTTAAAATGTTTTCCGTACAAATATGGACGAAAATGTTTGATCGCCCACACTATAGCTAGCAATTCCTTATCGATTGTTGGATAATTTATTTCCGCTTTGTTTAGTGTTCTACTTGCAAATGATACTGGTCTTCCATTATTGTTAGACAAAATTGCTCCGATTGCATAATTAGAAGCGTCTGTCTGGAGATTAAACTCATTTTGTTCTGTGAAATCCGGATATTGTAAAATCGGTGGAGATATGATTTTTTCTTTTAAACTATCAAATGCCGACTGACACTTTTCATCCCATATAAAAGAAGCATTTTTACAACATAATTTGTTAAGTGGATAAGCTAACTCAGCAAAGTTTGGAATGAATTTTCTATAAAAATTAACAAACGCAACAAACCTCCTCGTCTCGTCTACATTTGTTGGACACGGATATTTTTTTACTACATTTATTTTATCCGGGTCAGGTAATACACCGTTACCTGATACCACATGGCCTAAATATAGTAATTCCTTCTTTAAAAAATTACATTTCTGCGGGTTTAATTTTAAATTTACTTTCCGCAGTCGTTCGAAAACGTCTTGTAGATTCTTGTTATGACTATCTAAGTTTCTACCAAAGACCACTAAATCGTCTAAATAAATAAGGCATTTTTCATACGTTAAGCCAGACATAGCCATGGTCATCATTCTGGAAAATGATCCTGGACTCGTTTTTAAACCCATTGGCATACGAGTCATTTGGTATTGTCCTGAACAGAATGCTGTGTACTTTCTGCTTTCCTGTTCTAGTGCAATATTATAGTAACCTTGATACATATCTAAATGTGAAAAATATACCGAACCCGATAGCGAATCAAGTATTTCGGAAATATTTGGAAGTGGAAACCTGTCGTCTTCAATACAATTATTTAATTTTCGGTAATCAATAACTAGTCGCCACTTTTTCTGACCTGTACCGTCAGTCTTTTTAGGAACCAGTAATACTGGACTAGACCATTCGCTACGACATGGTTCTATGATCCTTTCTCTTAACATTTTATCAATTTGTTGCTTAATTTCTCCCTTCTGTGAATGTGGTAAACGATATGGCTTTGTAAATTCAGAAGTTACATTTGGTTTTAAACTAATGGTATGTTTATAAATACTTGTTGTAGTTAATCTATCCCCTGGCAAATAAAATATATCCGAGTACTTCGCGCATAATTTTTCTATGGATATTTGCTCTTCCTTATTAAGATGTTTGAGGTTTAGTACCGAAAACAATTGTTTTACTCTACTTGCATCACGTTCTGATTTGTCAAATTGGCAAACATTGTAGTTACTTAATTTTTCTATACATGGATTAATGTCCGTTAAGGTACACAACTTATCCGTTGTATTTAATATCTTAACCGGTATTAGCCCATTAACTGGTGTTGCTATGCAACTGGCCAATAATATTCCGTCACTAATTTCCTTAGAATGTACTACACACTCTTCTGTGAATTCGGTCTTAAAATAATGTATGGATTCACATCTTGGGTAAACTTCCATTGTGTTATTATAACTCAGTAAAGGTAAAACTATTTTAATTGAACTTTGTGTCAACAATGTTAAGTTATTATTACTGAAGTCTAATATGGACTTATGTTTATTAATAAAATCTTGTCCGATGATGCCATTAGCCCTACATGGTAGAGTATCGAAAACATAAAACTTATTACAAATAAGGTGATTATCACCCGATGACAACGTTAAACAAACATATCCCATTGCATGGACTTTGCCACCAATTCCATTTATGACTATGTCCTCTTTTTGGACTGGAATGTTTTGTTCTAGAACATATTTATATTTTATAGCCGAAATTGTAGCACCGGTATCGACTAACCATGAATAAGTTTTGCTATTAGAACTTAAGTTAATATAATAGTATCAGTTGCGAGAATAACTCTGTTATTCACGAAAAAACTCATTTGCATACTCTTCATTTTCCTGTCCCGTTAGAACATTAACCGCGTGTTTATTTGTATCTTTAGGGGTTTGGCTTATCCCTTGGTTACAGCGATTCCTATAATAACTCCTACCTCTACCACGCCATGGTGATCCTCGGCCTCGCTGTGGTGCACCGCGGCTCTGCTGATGCGCCTGCTGGCCCCCCCGAGGGTAGCCTCGACGAGCACTGGAATCATTGTTACGACCCCTGTTATAATATGTCCTGTTGTAATTATTATTTTGATAACCACTACGATAATTCTGTTGTCTTCCTCTAGGAGAATACATACCTAGGATCTCGCCAGAACTCGAACTCGGTCCCGCTATGGATGTTTCTTCATCCTTCACACCTTGTATTGCGTCCTTCAACGACTCGTAGTTCCTAGCTGCAATGATAGTTGAAAGACGGCGGTTTCGCAACCCATCGGCAAACCTTTTGATAACTTGCTTTTCATTCAAGGGTTTAATTATTTTGTATGTCTCTAAGTTACCGTCGGCTTGCGATACCGTCAGATCCACGAAAAGTTCCGAAAGTTTGGTTCCGTAGTCCTGAATTGACAGTTCTGTTTGCTTTAATTGATTAATATTATTTTGTATCGCAAACGGTGATTTTTTAGGCAGTAACACTCTACGCATTTCCTTTACCAAATCATCAACATTAGAATAATCTAACTGTAACTGCAATTTAGCGTTCTGAGACAACCTACTCTTCACAACAAACTGTACTAGTTTCTTCTTACACTCATCACTAGCCAATAACGAGCTATAGTATTCTACATTATCAATAAATTGTTTAAGCGAACATTCATTGTCAGTTGGTATCAAATACAATAATAAACTAAGAGCTACTTTCAAATCAAATGACTCCATTTTTGTATCCTCGCTACTACTCGTACTTGACGTAGAGGATAAATCTAAAATTTGTTTATACAATGACTCAAAATCAATACAAAATGTATTTATTAATATCTGTTCGTTTTGTCCTACTTTACCTTTCTTTACATCGTCTGATATCTTCTCTATTATATCAGTATATTTGTCATAAATTTCCTTTGAATCACACAACTTTTTCTCTAATACATTTCCTTGCCTTCGTTTAGGGCCAATTTTAATTAAATATGTTTTTATACATTTCAAATTTTTATATAATTGTTCTAAGACATCTGCCATTTCCTACCATCATTAGTTGTTTAATTAATCGCTTCGTTTATTATAGTTACTAGTACAATGTAACATATCATTTACTACGTTTATTATTATTACGATTATGTACTTATCTAATAAAGTTCTGAGTCCATTTTACGATGCCTGTTGTTTTTCCTCGAACTTTCACACACTCAGCACTTTTTTTCACTTTCACTTTCACTTAAACCCATGATGTGTGAACCGATGTGTGATGGTATCCGCTATCTTTGTTTTCACACTATGTCGCCCTTCGACCGTCCTTTCTCCAGTGATGGTCCAGATTGCCTCGCTCCTGACCTTCTAGATATTGTACTCCTGTACATCTCCTGATTTATCCAGCGTACATGACAACGCCGATACATTCGCAGCAGAAAATACAGCACGCCGAGTCCCAGAACCAGCACCACTATAGTCATCAGTATGGTGATGGTGGAAATATGAAATTTCACCTCTTCCAGCTGCGTGTTATTAGTTCCTCCGGCTGCGTTTTGCACTACCACGGTTTCGTCTTTAGTTTGCGTAGTTCCCATTTTTAATGAACTCGTATTTTTCGTAAGCTACGAACCAAATACCACTTGTCACAAACGCGAACGTTATTAACGCTAGTGAATAATTATTATAATTCATCTTAGCTTGGCTCTACTTAGTCCAATTGTTTACACTGTACAACCCTTATATGGCACGGCGGTGTCGGTAAGGCGATCGCGCGGCGATGCCCGCTGGCAGGGTCGCCATGTAAGGTCGAAGGTATTTGTGGAGCGAAATGATAGACACGACTGCTCAAATAATACTCTCCTTTATTTTAGGATACACATGATTATATAAGGTTGGTTACATACACATAGGTACACTGCATACACACTACATGTCACTATATTCAAAGCTTTATGTTTTTATGTTCATTAAGTGAAAAACAGTATTAGATACTTATTCTTGTGAAACGCACTTTTATTGTTACTGTGTAAGTACATAGATCTTGATGTTTTCTTTGAGAAAACCAGCTTATCGTTAATTTTCACCTATTCAATGGGCTTACCAAGGAGAAATTTCTACTTGTAAATAGGGTGCTTTTTCAACGCTTCTCAGATTGTGCTACAGTAGCTAGTTGTGCTGAGAAACACATACATACCCATCATTATTCACTGCAAACTACAAATCAACAGTGGTTGAGGTCCCTAGTATCCACGCGTATTAATGTTATTAAATATTGATTTACAAAGGGAGAAGGCTAAGAATATTACCTTGAGGAACGCCAAAGTCAAATGGTTCGTTATTCATTACAGAACAAGACTTGCCACCAAATTTGGCCAGATAGGAACTTTTTGAGAAATGTCATTACTTAATTTAAATCTACATGATATTTCATAATGTTCTCCCTGTTAAGAGACGAATATGGTTTCGAAAGGTTTGTAGAGATCTGGGAATATGCTTATCAGGTCGAATTGTTTGCTGAAATGAACTCTCGATGTTTTTTATGGATTAAACTTTCCTAGCGGAACAACGAAGGTTGAGAAATAAATTTCTCCTTAATTCCGTCGTCTATCAATGGCAATGGGAGTTGAATATTTACCTATTTAACGTCAATTAAATTCGTAATCTTTATTCCACTTATTGTTAGTATTGTAACGACCTGTGGTCAGGGTTAGCTTTACACTTTCACATAATCGGTGCAATTACAGTACTTAGCATTGATTAATTAAAATACAACACTACTTTCTGCATCATCGCGTTATTTCGATAAATTGGAAGTCATTATTGTTTTGTCGTCAGTTGTTATGAATATTATGGTTTTAACAATAAAGTCTTTTGAGAAAAGACTGACTTGATATTTACGAGTTTTTTTTTACCGTCACACGTTCGTATTGTATAGAGAGTTACTGAAAGACCAGCAGTGGTCGCGTAAGTGAGTACTTGTTATTTTGTAAAAAGTCAGTCCCTAAGTCTTCTCGTGGAAAACACCACTGTCAAGAATTATATAGGTATCAACTTTTTTACGTTTTTCTTTTGTTATATACTATTTTATAAAAAAGCGATATTTTACTAATGGATGTTGATTGAATAATCGATACAGAGCAATAGACCTAATTAGCTACTATAGTTGTATGTAGTAGAGCCACTAGCTTCACAGCATACTCATTGAAAAAAAAATACTAAGTATCCAATACTGAATAGGAATAGAGTTCCAGAGAAGTATTAGTAAAAAAATGCAGATACTTTTTATAGGTTTTATGTTGTAATTGAGTCGACGGTGTCGTCAGCACAATTAGCAGATAACTAGATAATTGTAGAGGTAACAGAGAACTTGACTAGTACCTAAACGTCGACGTCGAGTCGAGTTATGTAAGCGTCTGTTGAGGTAGGTACTTAATTTTCTGCGTTATCAATTAGATAGGCATGGTAGGTATGTTTAAAAATATGAAAATAACTGCTGTTGCCTACATGTTGTCGAGTTACCGGTATTTTAATGTTGATCCTACATTGTAAAGTATGCCAGTGAATAAAAAGTCATCCTGCGCTATAGGATCTCATTATGACTATTTTTCTTCTCAAACTGACTCTAGTCCTCAGCTCTAGTCAAGGAAAATAATCTTGCTGCACTGTATTAGATGGATGTTTGGTAATAGATGGATGGTATAATTGGAAGGATGGATATCGCAAGCTCCTATTTTTTTGCGATACTACCTATTGCAGAATAACCGATACCTAATACCTACTTTTAGCGTCAGGTTAAAGCTCGCGGCAGTTACAGTGGATTACCGTTAACAAAGGCGTTTATTTTTTAATCCCCGACGGAAAAAAGGGGTTTTATAATAAGTTTGACGTATGTATCTGTATGTCAGTTTGTGGTTCCTAAACGGATAAACATATTTTAATTTAGTTTATTTTTGTTTGAAAGGTATTTTTGTCGAAAGTGTTCTTAGCTGGGATGAAAACTTTGGATTGGGGTCTTTTTAACCGACTTACCAAAAAGGAGGAGGTTCTATGTTCGACTTTATGTTTTTTTTTTTTTTTTTTGTATGTTCACCTATATCTCCGTCAGTTGTGGACCGATTTTGAAAATTCTTTCTTTGTTTGAAAGAGTATGTTTCGAAATTGGTCCCATTTTAATTCGGTGAAGATCTGATGAAGAACTTCGGAGATATACAACAGAACTCTTCAATAAACAACAGCAAAACTCTCGGGATTGCTGCTATCGCATGTCTGATTATTGTTTATACCATTTCATAACATAACATCACGCCAGTACGCTCTGAAGGGGTACGCAGATCTCTCATTTCACCGGTTAAGTTCAATTTTCAGGTTATTCGGGTAATCAAATCTGGCGTTATGGGACCTTACTAAACAACTTGCCTATTAGGTAGGTGAAACTAAAAATGGAAAAATAAAAAATCTTTTTGCAAAAAAATAGCACCGACTTCCAAATGAAAAACTACAAAGTGAAAAATAACTTAATTTTTGGAAGTCTGTGTCCATATCGCAAAAAATGGTACCTACAAAAGACACCGACTTCCAAAAATTAAGTTATTTTTCACTTTGTAGTTTTTCATTTGGATGTCGGTGCTATTTTTAAAAATATTTTTTTTGGAAGATAGTTTAGATAGATTATCAATCGAAGCGCGCCTACTACAAGTTATGCATACAATATACTAGGTATGTAGTTTAATAAACATGAAATAAAAAAGCCAACGACACAAAACCTCTAAAAAAATAAAAATAAGCCTGAAACTCCGGAGCCGTTAAATAAATAAAACAAAAAACAAAATAAGAATGTGAACGTGGAATGTTTGTCTAATAAGCTGCTGTTTTGTTTTTACTTTTTAGAGGTTTTGTGTTACGAGTTTTTTTAATTTAATTATATGTTTTTGCATTTGAGATTATGCCTAAACGTTTCTTGTTTGTAAAATATTTGCATAATTATCTACTAGCGCGAAATTCCCAATCTACCTATTACATAACAGCTTTTATAATAGGTATATCTCGGTTATCATTTGTCGGTGTTGAACACGCGATCTGTGTGATTTATTTTTATTATTTATCAGGTTTTGTAGATATTTGGGCACGTGTCTAAAATTATAATATTTTGTCTTATCATTGAATCTGATTCAAGTCATGAAGGTCAAATGTCAGGACATCAAAACAAGTGTCAACAGAAAGTTAATTGGTACAATAAGTTAAGAACTTATGACTTAAGTCAATGATATTCAAATAAACAGATATGTTATAAGCGCGCGCATTGTGAAGACTCGAATAGTAGACAATTGTATGATTTAGTCTTTAGTTTATGTCACGCATGGCGAAGAGCGATACGCTTTGTTGAAAAAAAAACAAAATTAAAAAAATGCCATCGTGTGTATTTAGAAAGTGTACCTACCAATTATAATACCAAATTACATAAAACAGAAGGGATCTCATGCCATATGTAAATACGCAATACACCTCAATTTACTAATTTATTTCAATTTTTTTTCCTAATTTTCTGATACTTGGAGGTTACAAAAAGAAAACACATTGGTTGTCAGAATAATGTTTGTTTACATTCACACGCAAGTGACAAACACTAGCTGTCTTTTTTTTTTCTTGTTTGTTTTATCAAGCCATCCCTTTCGACATTGTAGTGAAATGTCAGATGAATGAAAAGTGTGTATGTGTGCTGCCGCTGCTGCGCGGAACACTTTTTTCAATTGTTTTGTGAGTGTATAACGTATCTGTTTATTTGAATATCATTGACTTAAGTCATAAGTTCTTAGCTCATTGTACCTTTGTACCACTTTGTACCACCATTGTACCACGGCATAATTATGCCTGACTCTTCTCTAGTCTGATGGGGCGCGAAAATTTTACTCCATAGGTACAAGAAGTACCGAATCGTCATCATTACAAAACTAGTGAATTTTCTATTAAACCTAGCTGATCCGTCAGAAGTTGTTTTGTCCTCACACACAAAAATTCTGTTGAAAAAATGAAATTGGGATGATCAGTCGACCGCCTGGGTCACCATCCTGCATCACCCTATCCTGCAGTAGGATCTCTGGCCAGATAGCATCGCACGCCAGCATTAATGACATCATACGTCGGGCTCTTGTCACCAGGTGCCAGCTGTTTTAGAACCCAATGGCTTGGCACGTGACGATGGGAAGAGACCAGACGGGATGACCATAATGCTTTGGAAGGTGGGTAGGATTTTGGTGTGGGAAGCAACCTGTGTCGACACCCTTGCGCCAGCCCATTTTCTTAGCACGGCGGGCTGTGCTGGGGCGGCTGCTGCCGGTGCGGTGCAGAAAACCTCAAACAACGCAAATATGACAACCTTATTGGAAATATGTTTGACCCGTTTGGTGTTGAAACATTAGTTCCATGGGGTCCGAGTGCGCATCGAGTTTTTCGAGAAATGAGCACAAAGCTCGTCGACTCTTCACGTGACCAGAGGGCTGGCCTTTTCTTCTGCCAGAGAATTAGCATTGTCATCCAGCGTGGCAATGCTGCCTGCGTTCTGGGCACGTTTCCCATTGACATCGATGTGGACGAATTTTTTGATGCACAATGAGCTCTTTTCCGTCTCCCCTTTGTATTTGTATACGGGTTTGTTTTTTTTTAGAATATTCAATTGTATATATGTTAATAAACTACCGTAATGAGAAACAGAATCACAAAAAACAAAAATCATTTTTTAGTTTTTCTCAAATTTGTCGCGCAACATTTTTCCTTTTTCACTCCTTAAAAATGTTGTATTATTTTTTTTAAATTCTCTATTTCGATTATGCCAACCTTGTAGGTTTACAAAGTAAATATCAGTAAGTAATATCTAAGATTCGAAATTCATTTCAAAATAACCGTTATTCTTGAAGTTATAAATCCTGTTTTGGCTTGTTTATTATTGGACTATATATATTATTACTATACTTTAAATATGTATAATATAATATATTGGACTATCACGAACATTTAATGGAGATTCTAATACGGATGGGTGGCTGTGGACTGTAACTCCGGATTTATCCACGTGACATAACTGGTTGTCACAGATTAATTTAATTTGAAGACTTTATTTTGACTTTGTGTCTTCTCAGTCTTGTCAACTTGTGTCACGTGTGGAACCAGTTATTTTATCTAATAATAATTTTGGTGACCTTATGTTGTTTTGACTCTTCTATTCAACACGACATTTACGGGGACTTAGGTCATGTTCACACACACCACTTTCATATCAAACAATCCTAGTGTATTATTTACACAGTAGGTAGGTAGTAATAATGCGGTTTATTTGCTAGTCCAGTTTTTTTTTTGGGTGGGCAATCATCCAATGACTTCTCCCGCTCTGGGTGAAGCGGGAGGGCGTGTCAGACTTTTTTACTGACTAAAACCCACCCGTGTTCCTTCAGTTGCTTGCGCCAGGGCCGCGGTAACTCTTTTTCAAATTTATCCGCGACCCAGAAACCGCATTAATACCCATGAAAAAAAAAAATGTCTGCGTACAAAACAGTTGACACCAGATTTTATTTTTTTGTAGCTAATTCTGCTGTTTTAGCAGCTTGTCTCTTCTTCAAAAAAAAAGCTACTCGCTTAATAGTAGCAGTACAGATAATGTAGCGGCTCCAAATAAAAATAGATATCATTACCATGTAAAAGTTATGGAAAGTACCTAAAAGACAAAAAACAACGGCAAAGAGTGAGTCGGCTCTCTGTGAACCAGTCCGTTCTCGTAGTCTATGAACCAGTCAGTCAGAAGTTATGTTAAAAAACGTGTTTTCTTTGCATAACTTTTATTTACTATTCAACTCATTAGCACATAAAGTATTGGACAACGACCATTTTGTTAAATTTTAAGGTTGATAAGGGTTATCGACAATCCAAAGTAGTATTGAGAATTTTGCAAAGATCAAAATGGAATTAAAACCCACGAGAAATTTAGTACCTGAAATATTTCAATAAAATATATTCCGCTGAAGTCTTACCTTCGATCAAACTTGTTGACTCGACTATTATCTTTTTTTATCAAAATTAAAATGCGATTATACTATTTCATAATTTTGTTAAACTTTTTGCATAACATCTACATACCTACATCCCTATTTAACGTAAGCAACCGTAAATGAATTCGAAACGGAAGTATTCATACAAGGAAAATCTAAATAATGTTTACATTAACTAGCTAAATAGTTATAAATAATAATTCTTTAGATTGCAAATACATTTCCTATTTTGTATCTAAAGAGTTTTTTTGTTTCTTACTATCGCAGTAGACAAATGCCCTAGAATCCTAGAGGCCAAGCCAAACTCCCAGAATCCTCCGCTGTCCTTTTTGTCAATCACATTTTGCAGGTAAGTGTATGCGGTTGGGTATATTATCAGAAGGTTTGTGCAATTGAAAACGCGTGCTCTCAGTTGAAGGTTTAATGAACGACTGAAGAAGAGTGAAGTTAGTGAAGTTATATACAGAGCCACAGAGGTTGAAAGGGCTTAGAATGAATTTATGAGCTATACGTCATACATGACCTAAGATTAAAGATATTTAATATGCCTACGCGCTATAATCCTCCCCGCATATAGTCAAGTTTTTATTTGTCACACCCCAAAAGAATACAAAACTATGAACTAACTACTGCAAACGTTAATAATGTACAAATCGAGTTAAGGGCAATTGTTTTAGTAAGATTAGTAAGATTTTTTAACGACTTAATGTTAGTAAATAACTTTGACTTTATTTTAAATAATTTTGATTTAGGCATTATTTTGTAATGATTTTGATTTATGTCATTTATTTTTTTATGATTTTAGATCCATTGTTTAGTTCCATTGTTATTGATATTGTTTTTTGTATACGCAACTAACTGACCCGGCAAACATTGTTTTGCCATAAAAACACTAAACATTTATCTACGCTACCTACCCTACCCTACACTACCTTCCCTACCCTACGCTACACTACCCTACCCTATACTACCCTATCCTACCCTACACTACCCTACACTACCCTACCCTACACTACCCTACCCTACGCTACACTACCCTACCCTACACTACCCTACCCTACACTACCCTACCCTACACTACCATACCCTAAAAAAAAAAAAAACGTAAAAACCATCTTTGAACTATGATGTGGCAGTACTTGCCAATAAATGAATTCACATTAAGCTTCTTTCAATTTCAGGCGACCCTACAGCCTTCGGAAATCTACAACCTTCTGAAAACATTATAGATGCTATATGTGACACTGCTAAACTAAATGAAAGTCGGAACTATGGTCCTACGATTGGTCACCGGGATGCGCGGCAGGCCGTGGCGGAGTACAGCGCTCACCAGGGCATCGTGACGGCGGATGACGTCATCCTCTGCAGTGGCTGCTCCCATGCTATCGATCTCGCCCTCACCGTCATCGCTGACGCTGGACAAAACGTCCTGATCCCCAGACCAGGGTACTTGATTCACAAAACTCTTGGAGAAGGACTTGGGATCGTTATTAAATATTATGATCTATTGGTGAGTTTACCTATTTTTGATTATTTTTAGTAACCGACCCGACGGGAAATAGTGATTTAAAATATGATAGAATAGAATTTTCTATTTTTTTTATTTTCTCTATTTGCTTAGAAGTTGTTACATTATAAAAAAACTTTTTAACAAAAAATCTAACTGACTTCCAAAACAAAACATTAGTGCTTTGTTTTGGAAAGCGAAAAATAACTTTCTTTTCCGAAGTCGGGGTCTTTTTACCTATTGTTTGCCGTTATTCGACACCGACTTCGGAAAAGAAAGTTATTTTCGCCAAAATTGCTATATGTGTGACTATAATATTTGAGGAGTCCCTCGATTTCTATAGGATCTCATCATCAGATCTTGGTTTCCTTATCATGGTACCACCCTTGGGATATCTCCTTTTCAACAAAAAAACAAATCATCAAAATCGGTTCATAAAAGACAAAGTTATCCGTGAACACACATACAAAAAAACCGGCCAAGTGCGAGTCGGACTCGCACACGAAGGGTTCCGTACTTGGTAAATTGCGGTTTACGATTTATGACGTATTAAAAAAAAACTACTTACTAGATCTCGTTCAAACCAATTTTCGGTGGAAGTTTACATGGTAATGTACATCATATATTTTTTTTTGTTTTATCATTCTCTTATTTTAGAAGATACAGGGGGGGGACACACATTTTACCACTTTGGAAGTGTCTCTCGCGCAAACTATTCAGTTTAGAAAAATATATATTAGAAACCTCAATATCATTTTTTGATGACCTATCCATAGATAGCCCACACGTATGGGTCTGATGAATTATTTTTTTTAGTTCAGTTTCAAGTATGGCGGACCCCCAAAATTTATTGTTTTTTTTTCCATTTTTGTGTGAAAATCTTAATGTGGTTCATAGAATACATCTACTTACCAAGTTTCAACAGTATAGTTCTTATAGTTTCGGCAAAAAGTGGCATACGGACGGACAGACAGACAGACAGACAGACATGACGAATCTATAAGGGTCATTTATTACGTAACAAAATACATTGTGTCGAAATTAGTGGTAAGTAAAGACCACTAACACATTACAGTTTATTACAATTAAATTAAAAAAAAAAATCTTTAAATAACAATAATTTTCAATAAAAATAAGAATTTATATAATTTATGAATAATTTAATAGAATTTCAAGGATAGTAATTCAATAATAATTATAAATAGACCAATAATATTTCACACATACAAAAACAAATTTGAAAATAATGATTATCCACATTTCATATTAAATTAAATATAGTCAATTAAAAATAAAATGTCAAATACAGTCAATAAAAAAAAAAAAAAATAACATTGCTAATTATAAAATATCAATAAATAGGAGGAGGTTCTATGTTCGACTTTATGTTTGTTATTTTTATTTTTTTGTGTTATTTTCTATGAGTATTAAACACGACATCAATGAGATCGCTAATTCACAGGTGAAATTGTTTCACAGATGGTATAGATTTTTATAAAGAATATAACACACATCTTACACGAATATCTCTGATTTTTCAGCCTGACAAGAACTGGCAAGTAGATCTGGAAAGCCTCGAGAGTCAAATAGACGAGAACACAGCAGCGATCATCGTCAACAATCCTTCAAACCCATGCGGCTCGGTGTATACCAGGCAACACTTGAAAGACATTATCGATGTGGCATCGAGAAATCGCGTGCCGATAATTGCCGACGAAATTTACGAACACTTCGTTTTCTCCGAACACGAATTCACTGCGTTGTCGTCTCTATCTAAAGATGTCCCAGTTTTAACTTGTAGCGGAGTCACGAAAAGATTTTTAGTACCTGGCTGGCGACTGGGATGGGTGATCATTCACGATCGCCAGAATATTTTGGGCAAGGAGGTTCGGAATGGATTGTTAAGTATGTCGACGCGGATTTTGGGACCGAACACACTGATGCAGAAGGCTTTACCGAGAATTCTTAAAGAGACTCCGCAAAGTTTCTTCGACGAGACCATTCGTTTTATTGAGGTGAGATTAAAAGCACGAATTTACATACATTCAATCTGGTTAAAATCTTACCCGTGAAGACAGAGAGAAAAGCAAAGAGAGAAATATAAAATCTTGCAAACTACTTAGTTTTTTAAAACCAACATGAAAATCTCTAGATTTTTGTCCTCGTCAAATGTATTAAAGTCGTCACAATCTAAGAAGTCCGTTTACGTTTCTCATTTTACTTTAATAATAATTAAACTTGATGCTTGAGAATGATAATCGTTGGTATGGGTAACATAAAAATTAATTAGGATTCTGAATTCGATTTATCAATTTCTTACGTAGAAAGATTAGCGCGACATGTAAAATGAGAAACGTCAACGGACTTCTTAGATTGTGACGACTATAATAGAATTTTGACTAAAATTGAGAATATATAAGTAACGAAATGCATTTTATATTTCAGAGTCAAGCAAAACTAGCTTTCAAGGAACTGATGAAAGCGCCGGGACTGCGCCCCATCATGCCACAGGGATCCATGTACATGATGATTGAGATCAAAACCACTTTGTTCCCTAAATTCGACAACGAGCTTCAATTTATTTCTCAGATGTGTAATGAGCAATCTGTCCTCGTTATCCCCGGGAAGGTACGTTGTTTTAATATCTATTAAAATAATTCGTACATTCTATCTAAGATCTTGTACCTGCTGCATGTAATGAGGCCTGTTCAGAAGTGGCCGTATTTCGGCTGTAATTACGATAGTGAATTTAATTACTTATTTTAATTACTTTGCATTTATTGTGCAAATCACTAATGCTAAACATTTGAGAAAGTGTTAGTATTACGGCTTATTAACACCGGAAATAAATGAGAGGAGCTCGTGACTAAATAATAACAGACGCATGGGTCAATCATCAAGGTTAAGCAACGCTTGACGAGGTCGGTCCGTGGTTGGGTGACCATTTTCAACATACCGAGTTTCCTCCGTGCCTCGGAAAGCACGTTAAGCCGTTGGTCCCGGCTGTCATTTGAAGATCTTTGACAGTCGTTACGGGTAGTCAGAAGCTTGAGATCTGACACCAGTCTTGCCAAGGGGTACCGTGTTACCCAGTTACTGGGTTGTGGAGGTCAGATAAGCAGTCGCTCCATGTAAAACCGTGGTACTCAGCTGAATCTGGTAAGATTAGAAGCCGACCCCAATATTGTTGGGAAAAGACTAGGCAGATGAATGTTAACACCGGAAATAAATAAGTATATTACCTACTACCTAATTTAGGCTGACTTACAAAGTGCGTCTTTAAAATTTCAGTGTTTCAACTATCCAAACTTCATGCGGATCGTTCTCACCGTGCCTGAAGAGATACTGCGAGAAGCATGTCTCAGAATCACGAGTTTCTGCCAAGATCACATGTACAAGCAGCAACTGAAGAAAATGGACCATGACGTTGTGTCCATCGTTAACGACCAGAAAACACATGTCGAATTGAAACAAAACTTATTAAAGAATATTGCTTAACTTTACGAAATAAATCCAACGTATACATACATACTTACCACCGATTTCTGAATGAAGAATTTGCAGTTTAGTATTTGTCAAACTCTGCTGCCTGATATCCTGCCAATGTCAAATTATGATAATGGTATTAACTCCAAATACTCTATTCGGAAACTGGTCCCTTAGATTAAGAGAGAATAAGATTTTACTTAGATAATAAATAAATGTAATCTCCTAGCAATATATTAGGAGCCGATAGTATATAATCGTACCTCTGTAATGTATCTAGTTATTAATTAAATATTTTTTTATTATAATTGTTGCTAGTTACTTTCGCTGCTGAAAACAGAAACCCGAAATAAATTCCATATCGATTTCTCAAAAATATGCATGGACACGCCCAAATAATTATGGCGTGTCTTTTAGCCTCAAAAAAATCAAAAACGCTTTTGTTTGGTAAACTAATACTTAATCTGACCCACTAGTAATTAATAAGAAATGTGATCAGCAAATCAATTTTAATCAAAATCAATCCAATTCAATCAATTCAAAATCATAAACATGGGCACATATAAAACGTCGACAAAAGGTGCATCTAAGAGGGCTGTTTCGATTCGAGGTAAAAGCAGTTATATGAATTGGAAATAATCCTATCAGTAGCATCCCATAATAAAAAGATAACCATGACCTATCTTTAGAGGAACCGACCGAAAAAAAAAAACAAAAAAAAAGGTCGTTAATAGTAAAGGTGGCCATCATTTGAGGTAAAACATTTATTTTGGGCTCAGTTTTTTTATTTCCCATTGGAATTGCTACCCACGAGACCCTGCCTTATAATGTCACTAGAAGCAGATAAGATGTCTTAGAAGTATCCTGCAGTCTGCGAGAAATAATTAGGATCTAAAATTGAAATTAATTTTGAAATATTTTTTGTTAGCTTTAGTTGCTAGTTTTTTAAGGAATGTTCAACTAATCTATACCAATATTATAAAGACGAAAGATTTTTTTGTTTGTTTGTTTGTACCGAATAGGCTGCGAAACTACTGGACCGATTTTAAAATTGCTTTCACCAATAGAAAGTTACATTATTCCTGAGTGAAACAATCCCGAAAACGGGTCCTGTGGGATGATACACGGGAGCGAAGCCGCGGGGAATAGTCAGATATAAATTGATATCTAGCGTACAATTTAATGATGTTATAAAGTCCAATAGTAGCCTCATTATTGTTACTGGGCATAATTACTAAGAAATAAGTACAATAAATGGTCACAAATAAATGAATAGCATGTAGTTTATATATTCCACGAACTGAAAAGGACACAGTATGTTACCTTGCGGCACCCATTTTACTTTTTACCCGACTGCGCGACGCAAAGAAAGGTAATGTGTTTATCAGAGTATGTATGTATGTTTTTGCCTATGTGGCGTACTAGAGACCAAACACGTAGGCCGATTTTGATGTTCATAAGTCATTCGCTTCGTTTTTAACCGTGCGAGTGTCACTGCCTACATTAAAATTGAAAAAATGAAAAGTGGCGCATTTTGGGCACCATATTGTTGGAGGTCCAATTTTTTTTCTTCTGGGCTCATCTTGCGGGGAAAATTAAGGGTTTGGAGGAGAGGTACCTACAATAAAAAAAACCTTTTTACAAAATTGGTTTAGTAGGTATACTAAAGACACCGACTTCCAAAAAGAAAGTTATTTTTCACTTTTTAGTTGTACCTACTTAATAAGCAAGTTGTTCGTCAAACAGACATGCGATTGCAGCAATCCCGAGAGATTTGCCGTTATTTTCTGTTGTTTAACGCCGAAGTTTTTCATCAGATCTTCACCAAATTAAAATGGGACCAATTTTGGCACATACTCTTTCAAACTAAAAATATTTTTTTCTAAGGCGTTCCACAACTGACGGAGAAATCAGAGAACATACACAAAAAAACATGAAGTCGAACATAGAACCTTCTCCTTTTTGGAAAGTTTTTCCGCTTGAGTACTATCTCACCTGTTGGTAGGCGATAATGTGGTCGACGGTGAGACACGCTTGCCTAGAAATAACTTATTCATTCTTGACTTAAAGACTCCTAGATTGTAGCTGTCGGAAACATAGACTCCGGCAGGGAATTCCACTCCTTAGCTGTATGCATAATATAAGTGTTTCCAAAACGTTTTGTGCGTATGGGTGGGATGTCTACCATGTACCGATGGCGCATCGCCGTACGTCTGGTAGTCCGATGATGAAACGGGCTGGGTGTAATTAGATCGTGCAATTCCAACGCACACTCCCCGAAATGTAACCGATAAAAAACCGACAAGCCGGCAACTTGGCGACGGTGTTCAAGGCTCTGGAGCTTTGACTTGACCAGTGCCTCATCACCGATGAGCCTCTTGGCCCGCTTTTCGATCGAATCCTGTGCGTCAAGCTGTTATTTGGCAGACCCGTCCCAGAGATGAGAACAGTACTCCATGCGTGATCGAACTTGCGCATGATACAAATTGAGGAGCTGTTCCGGCGTGAAGTACCTTCTCACCTTTGCAAGAATCCCCGACTTTTTGGCAGCCAACTGAGCCTTTGCCTCAATGTAAGGGCCAAAATTGAGATATGATGTCAACGCGTTAGAGCTTCTTGGCGTTCGCCAAGAAGCTCAAGATGGTCCGTTATTGGCACGGTCACATCTCGGACAGTTGGAGCCGGTTCCAATTGGCTCTTTTTTGCGAAAAAAGACACCGTGGGTTTTAGCAGCATTAAACCTGACCAGATTGGCATCGCCCCATTCGGAGACTGCCTGCGAGGACAGGTTCAAACGAAGTGCATAAGAAGCTAATTAAAAAGACGTAGGTAAAAACAGGAAGAAAATCATGCTGTGTGTGTGTATCGAGCCAGGACGCGGGCGCCGCACGGTGTAGTATAATATTTGATGCGATATAAAATGTTCGAGAAGTTTTGAATCCGTTCCTCGTCCTTGCCTCGCACAGGGCTCGGTTCGCGCCCGCTACGTTCTAGCATAATTCATCCTTTTGTTGACACACTGATAGACTGATTTCGTCCGGCGAACTGTTAATCTGTGGGGCCCTTAAAGTTGGTCCCGGCTATTGTCGTTAAATCTTGATCAGATGTTCATCGGTAAGTTCATCTTGGAAACTATCTCGATGAGAGACGCACGGGAACGGTCAATGTTGCGTGACAATTGGGGGAGGCCTACGTTAAGCAGTGGACTTCTTTCGGATGATTATTGTGATGGAATCTATATTGGATAGATCCACTAAAAATTGGTTGGCGGTCCGAATCCGAACCACAGTCCGCCATTTGGTGATCCCTGCTCTAGACCTATACTAACAAGAAAAACTAAAATTACTTGGCATTTGTATCAGTTCATATAATTTTAATAGCAAATGTTTCTTTTCCACCAACACGTTGCTTCTTTGAATGTGAATGTTAAGTCTCTTTCATAACAAAGCCTTCCAAATTGCCATAGATATTTGTCAATATGCTGAATTATTATCCGGGCATTTATTCTGTGACTCTGGCTAGCTTAGGAATACGGTTACGGATGTAATATGGTCCCGAAATCTAAACAAGAACGGTTTTCGTGGTTTTCTTCCATAAATTCTCAATTGTGTACTCGTTCATACTTATTTATTCATTGCTAAGCCAGTGAATTTTATTTTAGATGATTACCTCCTACCTATCTAGTACCTACTATCATGTGTGTGAAATAAAGACTAAATCAATAAATATCTCAATACTAGACCACAGTTGGGAACTTACCGGTTCAACGTCCGGTCTTAAAGTTCCATGAGGTTCGGTGGACGTGGTCCTGGTCACATGGTATTAGTAGTAAAAGACGAATTTAGCAGATTAGGTGTCATACTACGCAATGCCAAGGATTTCAAGAACATCAGAGACGACGACTAACGCCAACGACCTTGAGGGATCAAAAAGCGCCCTCGTTTCACACCCGCGCGACAACAAATTCAGTAGTTTTTGTACTTTCCTTATTATTACCTTACTATGACTTTAAAAAAAAAATCGGCCAAGTGCGAGTCGGACTCGCGCACGAAGGGCTCCGTACCATAATAAAAAACGGCAACAAAAACACGTTTCTTATATGGGAGCCCCTCTTAAATATTTACTTTATTCTGTTTTTAGTATTTGTTGTTATAGCGGCAACAGAAATACATCATCTGTGAAAATTTCAACTGTCTAGCTATCACGGTACATGTGATACAGCCTGGTGACACACAGACAGACAGACAGACGGACCGCGGAGTCTTAGTATCTAATAACCTAACTTAAAAGAACCTGATAATACCTGTATGTTGCATGAATGTTTTAATAAATAAATGGGCATGGCTAAACAACTGCCCTTAGCATGAATGTATAGAAATCTCTCACTAGCTCGTAACAATCATTTATTCGTTAATTAACTATCACGGTTTGATTATTCTCCTAGAGCTTACGTGAATTAATCAAATAATTGTTTAAGTCTTTATACCCGACTACGGCGAAGCCAAAAGGAAAGGATTTTAGCTAAAGATTTTAGCAGTCTATGTATATATGTTTGTTTTTACGTATGTTCTGTAGCGCCTAAACTATTCATACGATTTTGATAAATAAGTAACAAATTCAAATAGCCTTTATTTACAAACTTATAACTAATTATTTTACATATTAGTATCTTTTGTACAGGTCTATAAACAATTCGTTTTGCTTTTCAGTATAGGCTTGCCCAAGACCCTTAAACAGTGCACGATCGTGTGCTTTTCTCCTCCATGACGCTCCTGCTGTCGATCGCAGGTCATCCTTCCACCTGTACACCGGTCTCCCTCTCCTCCTCATCCCCTCTCTCGGATACCATTCATTTGGCTCACTTCTATATTCTGCTTCTGATTGTATGGCCTGGCGACAGCAATTTAAGTTTTTTTTTGTGAATGTCACGTCTGAATATTTGTTTTTTTCCTTGTGACTTTCAATTTCACTCTATCTTTTCTCTTCAGGTTCAGTATGCTACGCTCCATGTTATGTTGGCATGTTTCTGCTTTTGATTGTGTGGCCTATCGACTGCCATTTATGATTTTTATTGTGAATGTCACGTCTGAATATTTGTTTTTTTCCTTGTGACTTTCAATTTCACTCTATCTTTTCTCTTCAAGTTCAGTATGCTACGCTCCATGTTATGTTGGCATGTTTCTGTTTCTGATTGTATGGCCTGTCGACAGCCATTTAAGTTTTTTTTTGTGAATGTCACGTCTGAATATTGGTTTTTTTTTCCTTGTGACTTTCAATTTCACTCTATCTTTTCTCTTCAAGTTCAGTATGCTACGCTCCATGTTATGTTGGCATGTTTCTGTTTCTGATTGTATGGCCTATCGACTGCCATTTATGATTTTTATTGTGAATGTCACGTCTGAATATTTGATTTTTTCCTTGTGACTTTCAATTTCACTCTATCTTTTCTCTTCAAGTTCAGTATGCTACGCTCCATGTTATGTTGGCATGTTTCTGACTTTTTTATATTTTCGGTAGTAAAAGGTCATGTTTGGCAGCCCTAAGTCATAACAGGGCGAATGCAGGAGTTGAACGTTTGACTTCTTTGTTAGAGAGTTATTGATGGGTTTTTAAGAAATTCTTTTAATGACCAGTACAAGTACCTTTTCCATGAGTTAATCCTGTTTTGGATTTCTTTGGTGGTGAGTTGTGTTGGGGAGATAAATGGTCCGAGGTATGGATATTCTTCAACATATTCGATGCTTCCGTTGATAACCGAGATTGGTACTTTTATGATGTTGGTCATTAATATCGTTTTCGTTGTTTTCATCTGGAGTCCAAGTTTGTTAATTTCTCTTAGTAGCTGTTCTAGCATTTCCTTTAGATGTTTTGGGTTATTACTAACGAGAATGAGATCATAATCAAAGCGCAGGGTGGTGACCATAAGCTCTTAGAGTAAGGTTATTTTGAGTGTGCGTAAGGGGCAGATGTATACAAGTCATATACATTGTCCCTTATACACACTCAAAATAACCTTACTCTAAGAGCTTATGGTCACCCCCCCAGATGGTTAAATGTTATTTCGTTTAATTTAATCCCATATCCCTTTCTCAGTCTAAATTTCTGAATGCCTGTTCCAGATTGGCAGAAAAGAGATTAGGCGACATTGGGTCTCCTTGTCTCACATCATCATCATCATCATCAGCCTATAGCAGTCCACTGCTGGACATAGGCCTCTCCAATTGCACGCCATTTGGTTCGATTTTCGGCAACTGTCATCCAGCTGCTACCAGCCACTCTGCGAAGGTCGTCGCTCCACCTAGCCTGAGGACGTCCTACATTACGTTTACCAGTTCGCGGTCTCCACTCAAGAACACGTTTAACTCTCTATTAAGGCACTCTCACTTATATAATTCACAACGGGGACAACGGGCATAATTTGAAAGTATAAAACTACTAAAAATAACGGGGACAGCGGACAACGGGAAGTAATTTTAATTATTTTATAAATTCCCTTTGTCCCCATTAACGGGGACATGGCCTACGGGCCAACGGGAATACCTCCTATTAGTAAGTAAACATTTATTGACTTGAAAAATAACTGTTTGTTTGATGACGTAAGTTTAATTAAAACCGTATCGCATAACAACAAATTATGTGAAACAGACACGATTGCCATTGAATTCCTCTTAAGATAAGAATTACATTACAAGACGACGCTTATTTGTGGTGCATACAGATACGTGTAGGCCCGTCACTCCATCTAAAATCGTTAAAATATTAAAAGTTATTTGTTTTTTTTGTTAATCAATTAACTCACTACTGTGTGGCATACTTGAGATTTCGTAGCAAAAAGTGAGGTTAAATTTAAATTGGTTAATTTTTATTGTGACATTGTAAGGGGATATACATACGAGGGGGGATCAAAAAGTATTGAGAATGAGATAGAATATAATGACTATTGATAACTTAATAATTTATTTTTCTACATAGTTTCCGAGTCTCTCTACACACCGAGTCCCCCTTTCACAAAAAAAGTTTTGTCTTGGTCCTGCAAAAAGCTCTCCACGGCATCCATCACCTCGTTATCGTCTTCGTACCTGTTTCCCCTTAAGTATTTTTCAATTTGGGTAACAGATAAAAATCGCTAGCGGCCAGATCTGGTGAATAAGAGGGGTGGTCAACCAATTCGAAGCCAGCTTGCTGAATAGCAGCCATCGCAACTGCCGACCTGTGCGCGGGTGCGTTGTCGTGATGAAACAGCACGCCCTTTCGAAGTTTCCCTCTCCTTTTCTCTTTGATGGCATTCCTCAACTTGGGAATTAAAGCTGCATAATATTGGCCTGTAATAGTCGTTCCACGCTCCAGGTAATCAATCGACAATATCTCTTCTGAGTCCCAAAATATTGAGGCCATAACCTTGCCAGCCGATGCCACGACACGAAACTTCTTCGGGGTCGGTGATGATGGCCGTTTCCATTGCGAAGATTGCAGTTTTGTCTCGGGATCAAAATGATGGACCCATGTTTCGTCCAAACAAGAAAACTTATACCTATGTTAGTACTCTTAATTTCTAAAGTGCCCAAAACGTTTGGTGCGTATGGGTGGAATGTCCACCATGTATCGATGACGCATCGCCTTACGTCTTGTAGTCCGATGATGGAACGGGCTAGGAGGAATCAGTTCATGCAATTCCAACGCACACTCCCCGAAATGTAACCGATAAAAAACCGCCAGGCTGGCAACTCGGCGCCGATGTTCAAGGCTCTGGAGCCTAGACTCGACCAGTATCTCAGTGTCGATAAGCCTCTTGGCCCGTTTTTCAATCGACTCGAGTGCATCCAGCTGGTATTTGTCAGTTCCGTCCCAGAGATGAGAACAGTACTCCATGCATGATCTAACTTGCACTTGATACAAGTTAAGCAACTGCTCTGGGGTGAAGTAGCGTCTCACCTTCGCAAGAATCCCCAACTTTTTGGCAGCCAGCTGAGCTTTTGCCTCAATGAATGGACCAAAATTGAGGGTCGATGTCAACGTAACGCCAAGAAGCTCAAGTCGGTCCGTTATCGGCACGGTCACATCTCGGAAAGAAGGAGCCGGGTGGAACTGGCTCCTTTTAGCGGAAAAAAGACACACCTGGGTCTTAGCAGCATTGAAACTGACCAGATTGGCATCGCCCCATTCGGAGACTGCCTTCAAGGACAGATTCAAGCGCCCAACCATGGTCTCTCGCAGAGACCGCACCTGAGGCCCAGTAGCGCGCGCGTCGGAGACGTATCTCCTAGCAACAGTGCTGTTGTCCGCATACCCAAAGGTGCCGGGTTTTAGCAGATCGTTTATGTGAAGCAAGAACAATGTTGCTGAGAGCACCGATCCCTGAGGAACCCCGGCATTAATATCCAGTTGGTCAGACGAGCGGCCATCAATAATTACACGGATGGACCGGTCCCTCAGTAAATCTGCAATCCAATTGCACAGACCACTGGGCAGACCGAATGAAGGAAGCTTACCAATAAGGCTTTCATGCCAGACTCTGTCAAAAGCCTTCGAGATGTCCAGGGACACGGCAAGCGCTTCCCCATGCCTCTCGATGGCCTCACTCCAGATGTGAATGGCATACGCTAGAAGATCCCCAGTTGACCGATTTTGGCGGCAGCCATATTGGCGGTCACTGAGGATGTGATTAGCTTCTAGGTATGCCAGGAGTTTAGAGTTGAGTACCCGTTCTTACAGAGGATGGACGTAATCGAAATGGGTCTGTAGTTGGCCGGGTCAAATTGACTGCCCTTCTTGGGCACAGGCTGAACGTTAGCTTGCTTCCAAGCATTCGGCACTTTTCGAGTCTCATACGAAAGGCAATACAGGCGTGTTAGGATCGGAGACAGTTCAGGCGCACAGGTTCTCAGAACAATTGCTGGAATCCCGTCGGGGCCACTAGCTTTGTTCACGTCGAGGTTGCGCAGTACCCTACGAACGTCCTTTTGATGGATGCGAATGTCCGACATACTCGTCTCGCATCCATCAGGAGAAGGAGGGGGCCGCGCATCACCAGAATCCTGACGTGAAGATTCCACAAAAAGCGAGGCAAACAAGTTTGCTTTCTCCTCAGCGGTGTGGGCTAGTGACCCGTCGGGTCTCAGCAGTGGTGGTAGTGAGGGACGGCAGAAGTTCGATTCAACCAACTTAGCCAGGGACCAAAACGTATTACTACCAGCAGGGTGTGAGGCAAGTTTGGTCCCAATACGGCTTATGTGGTCAAACCGGGCCCTTCGCATCACCTTCTTGCAGGACTTGGCCCTATGGAGGCTCTCTTCAGCTGACTCACGTCGCTTGCTTTGCGCGTCCGAGCGTCGACCCATGCCAGGTACGCCTCATGTTTAAGCGAGTCAGAGCGTTTGCACTCGGCGCCAAACCATGGCCGGTCAGCGCTAGACATTGCTACGTCAGAGAACGGAATGTAGTACTCCATTCCCTGACGTAACATATCCGTCACGGCGTCCGCGCACGACGAAGCATCAGCCGAAGCGAAGCAAGCAGGCTGCCAAGGATAAGATGCGAAGAAAGAACGCATACCATCCCAATCTGCTGACTTGTACCGCCAAACCCGCCGTGCGCCTCTTGGGCTGGGATCGGGCGGGGAGTGGACGGATACAGACTTCACCAGACAATGGTGGAACTACCCAAAGGTAAAGATACCGACACCGAGTATCGGTCTGGATCTGTTGTCAGCAGAAGGTCCAAGCAATTGGCTGTGTGCGAATCAACATCCGGCACCCTCGTTGTCCCCTGGACCAGCTGGGCGAGATTCAATGCAAGCGCAAGCTTTGTCATCTCCCGCCCAGCGTGATCAGTGCTCTGGTACGGGAAGAGCTACTCCTGGTGGTGGGCATTGAAGTCCCCCGGGAACACCAATTGGGCGGAAGGATACCGTTGCTGCGCTATATCAGCCGCCTCACTAAGGTACTCTGTGAGCCTGGTTGTCTCCTGATCACCGCTGTGCGAACGGTAGACACAGGCGTAGATAATTTTATCGTGGCCTGTGTCCACCAAAGCCCACAGCACAGAAAACCTAGAGTCCTCAAGGTTTCGGAGACGCCGATAACAGATGTCATCTCGGGCGTACATGCATACACCAGCGCGAAGCTTAAAATTGTGCTCCAGGGTAAATCCTGGGTATGTAAGGTACGATATATCTGACGGACATCTGATCTGCGTCTCCAAAAGGAAAAAGAGAGCCGGCTTATCAGTCTCGAGATGATGATGGACTGCTACGAGATTGGAGTGCAGTCCTCTGATATTTGTGAGGTGCACTTTGACTTGGAGGGGGTGCAGCCGCTGTTGAACTCTAGTTTGATTTTTCCTTGTCATGTATGTATAAGAGTGAAGGGTGAGGTGAGGAGAAGGAACACGCTGTTAACCAACAGACACGCACTGACAGGACGCCATCATTGGGGCACTAGTCTGGAGACTGCGGGGACGCCCGAGCCCCCCCGAAATGTCCATCGGGCCCTCCCATCTGGTCGCCAACCAGCACGATGATGCATTCCGGGATTTTTCGACAGTTGGCGGGGCAGCCTTTCGTATGTGGCTGGCACACTACTTGGGCCCCCAACTACCTGCGGTCGGCCAGCGGCGCACCGTGCCTCGGATCCCGCTACCCTCCGCGACCAGTCTCCCGACACATCCATGCCAGTGCGCGTCAGGCTGGTCTGCCTGCAATGGAACAGCTGTCTCGACCCAACTCCTCTAGTTGGCTACAACGAGTATCGTACCGAAACACAGCTAGCCCGCTTGGCGGTACGTCTTTGACCGGTGGGTGGTCGCAAGCCCTCGGCCGAAGCCTACCACCAGTTGGTGTCACCTGATTTGCACCACCCAGAGACCACGTGTAGGGAATCAAACGGGGTATACTCCTACCGACGTGGGTGACTCAGTCCCCATCAGAGATACATCTCTTCAAGGCGTTAGATACATCTAACGACAAGGCGAAGGGGACGCTTGAATTTCGGTCTGACCGAGCTGACTTAAGGGTTCCCTCTATCTGGCAGAATCTTGATACTCCGAAATTTATTTGGCATAACACACTTGGCATAATCTTCTTTAAACGAATATTCTTAAGGCATATTTTTTTTAAATATAATTATTGTTTGGCCGAATGTTACTATGTCCGAATTTACAATGGCTTACTTTTAAGATGGCAGAATTTTATTTGGCCTAATTTCACTTGGCATATTATGAAGATGGCAGAAATTCATTTGGAATAATTTTATTAGGCATTTCTATAAAATTGCATTTTAACCCTAAATTAAAATTGAAATACTGTCTTACAAGTCAATATGTTGTGTTACAAAAGTTAGTGACAGAAACGAATCGCTGCAAAACCGACTCCAAGTAGTCTTGTCTGCCCTACCCCTAGAGTGTAATTTAAGCCCGCGTAGGCGCGTAGGGGCGAGGCGGCCTGCGAGCTGAGGAGCAAGTGGTTTAATAACGGTCGCCGCCGCGGCTGAGGCCAGCAAGCCGAAGCTGCGGTGGTGAGCGTTAAAACCATCTGCGACGATAAGCTCGCATGGGACCGCCGGAGCCCCGCAACGCCAAAGCCGTGACAGAAACCATGCCTGCTGCATGTTGCACGCTCACTTGCATTCTTGCTTGCATGTTGCATGCTTGCTGCATGCATCACCATCTCGACCTTCTTGGTGTTACGTTAACATCGACCCTCATTTTTGGTCCTTTCATTGAGGCAAAGGCTCAGTTGGCTGCAAAAAAGTTGGGGATCCTTGCAAAGGTGAGACGGTACTTCACGCCTGAACAGCTGCTCAAATTGTATAAAGCGCAAGTTCGGTCATGCATGAAGTACTGCTCTCACCTCTGGGACGGATCTGCCAAATATCAACTTGATGCACTTGAGTCGATTGACAAACGGGCCAAGAGGCTACCGCACGATGCACTGGTCGCCTCAAAGCTCCAGAGCCTTGAACATCGACGCCGGGTGGCCAGTCTGTCGGTTTTTTATCGGTTACATTTCGGGGAGTGTGCGATGGAACTGCACAATTTGATTCCACCTAGCCCTTTCCATCACCGGACAACAAGACGTACGGCAATGCGCCACCGGTACATGGTGGACATCCCACCCATACGTACAAAGCGTTTTGCGAATACTTTCATTGTACGCACAGCTAAGGAGTGGAATTCCCTGCCGGAGTCTTTGTTTCCTGATAGCTACAACCTTGGGGTCTTTAAGTCAAGAGTGAATAGGTTACTTCTAGGCAAGCGTGCTTCACCGTCGACCACATCATCACTTACAATCAAGCGAGATAGTGGTCAAACGCGAGCCTATAGACAAATAAAAAAAAATAAAAAAAAAAAAAAATGCTCACTTGCATGCTTGCTTGGATATTGCATGCTTGCTGCATGCATGGTGTATGCTTGTTTGAATGCTGCATGCTTGCTGCATGCATGGTGTATGCTTGTTTGCATGCTGCATGCTTGCTGCATGCATGGTGTATGCTTGTTTGAATGCTGCATGCTTGCTGCATGCATGGTGTATGCTTTTTTGCAGGTTTGCATGCTACATACAGCGAATTAAAACACAAAAATGTGTTCAATCAATCTTTTATGGTAAAAAATACAAAATTACTCTAACTATGCATTATCTGTAATGTGATAGATGAGTATTTCAATTAATTTATGTGTGAAATGTGGGATCCTGCCGTTTTGCCGAAAAGATTTTGACAAAATTTCATTACCCAAACAAATTTCAGCAATCTTTTTTTATACCATTGCAATATTTCGAATGATTTTAGTACGCATATTTTTATTTGGTCAAATTTTTACATGGCAAAATTTTACCAAGTATAATGTCATTATGGCATTTGGTCTTTAATCACATGATTTATTACAGCAAACAATCTTCAGACAATAAACGTTTGGTGAAATGATTTGTTAAGACAAAAAGTATTAAGGCAAACATAAGATTTTTTGAATTATATAATAAAAAATACAATTTTATTTTTTGATTAATTCTTTCAATTTGTCTGAAACAAGTCAAATTTATGGTTACTTGATATTAATTTATTTATGGAAGTAGTTAGAGTAGGTTAATTATTAAAAAAATGGTTAGGTTAGGTTAGGTTAAAACTGTGACCTCCTACGCACGAGCCGAGCGAGCGAAGCGAGCGGTGCCGCGGCAGCGGCCGGCGAGTGCCAGAAACGACTTGCATTAATAGAAAAAAGAGATTGTTTTTAGTAGGTTACCCGGAACTGAACTATTAAGATTAGGATAATTAGTTATTTAAAAAAAAATGGTTAGGTTAGGTTAAAACTGTGACCTGCATTAAATTTAAAAAAAATATATATAAAAAAAGAGAAATACAAAACTATAAATATTTGGCTTATTTGATTTTGCGTAAAAACTGTTATTCCAAGTGAAATATTTGAATAAATAAAAAATGTTAAAAGTACTAGTTGGTAAACAAGTTATAGTTTAAACGTTCATTTCCCAAACATTATGTTTGCGTTAAAAATTTTCGTGAATAGATTTTTTGCTAAGTAATAATTTGGGAAATGAAATTATGCGAAAATTTTTTTGGTAAGTGAAAATTTGTCAAATTCGTTTCGGTCAAACAAGGGAGACCCGTGAAATGTATGCCAAAAGACGATTCTGACTGTGAACTTTCTGCGATATGATGGTTCTGCCTTTTAATGACTATCGATATGAAATTTATGCCTAAAGATGATTCAGACTTAAAAATTTATGAGTTTGAATGTATGATAAATGAGTGTATGCCAAACGATTTTCTGCGAAATGATGTTTATGCTACCCGTTGTTATGCATAATAATATTATGACATAAAAAGTTCTGCTATAAAAGGTAGACCCGACTTTTAAAACATTGCCCATAAAACGGCATCTAGGTGATTAAGTGGTGGCGACCTCTCGCGTCCGGCCCAGGTTCAGGCCATGTTACGGAGCGAGAGGGCATGGGAAGCTGTCACCTCCTTCAGTGAAGCAGTAATGCTCGCGAAGGAGGAGGCGGAACGCGTGAGGGAGACACAACGGAGACGACCTCACGCCCCTAGCCACCGCAGGAGACGCCCCGGGCGTCGGGAGTCGCAAGCCGATTCCCGGCCACCGTAGGCGCGGGCTTGCGGACGGCGAGTAATGGGTAGCTCGTCGTCCGATAAGGACCAGGCCCGAGTCGACGGCGCGTAGTGTTCCACGCGCGCCTCAAAGAGATGTCAGCAAAGTTGACGGGGTCCGCTAGGGCCGATGCCTGTCTGGGTCGCGGATAAATTTGAAAGAGAGTTACCGCGGGCCTGGCACAAGCAACTGAAGGAACACAGGTGGGTTTTAGTCAGTAAAAGTCTGACACGCCCTCCCGCTTCACCCAGAGCGGGAGACGACATTGGATGATTTTCCACCAAAAAAAAAAAGGTGGTTAAGTGGTCTCTTATAAGGTTATAAAACGATGATTGAAAGGCATAGTACTAACAAAAGTAATCAATTGACGAAATACCAGTATTTAAATGAGATTTAATGTCTCATATTTAGAGCTCTCTTGCTCCTGGTCTATCCAGAATCCAGGGAAGTCGTCATATTAAATAATACTTGTCTTGAAGAGATCTATCGAACGACCATTGGCCTTTGTGTAACTATTGAAAGGGTTTGCCCTATTAATAATGTGATCCGATGCTCCAGAATCCAGCAGGCAAGTTATTTGGTTACTCTTTGTGACACTGGGTAATAAGTTTACCAAACATGACTGCAAACCCGGCAACTTCAGTGGAAAATGTTGCTCCTTCAGTAAGCTCCACTGCTTGAACAGTTCGCGGTTTGTCTGCAGGCTTACGTTGGTTCGATCGTATTTTTCATGCCATAACCTAAAGGTTAAACACTATGTTAAGGTTAGGTTAGGGTTTGACAAACTTTTTTAGCCTTGAACTTTTGATGGTTGCTTTTAGGTTTCTCCGAATTTGTGTCGTTGAAATTTTGAACTGTGTTTTCGACGTGCAGAATTTTGTTGACGGTATCACTACCCTCGTTTCTTAGTTTAATCTTGTTTTAACAGAGGCCAGAGTCAAATTATCTTCAGATATTGTCTCTATTGCAGTTATAACACCGTCGTATGAATTTGGTAACGTGAGAAGTAAGTGTGACACCATGTCGGTTTCTTCGAATTTCGCTCCAGCCGCCAGCAAATCCGTAATCAGATCTTCAAAAATAGTGTTGTTAACGTAGTGTTGTAAGTAGTAGTAATGTAGGTATATATATTGTGACCAGTCTGGAATGAACACCTGAGATACAGGGCATGCCCTAGTTTGGGTGTGATAAGTTTCTAGCTTTTTGCATGTAATGATTGTACTTTATCTTGTAAATTCTCTCATTGTGTATTAGGCTTATGAATGAATAAATTATTAGGTATTGGTATTATCACAGAACAGAAAAAACGCCTTCTACAATAGAAGTCGCAAGTAGGCCGGGCCCGCGTACCCTGTACGCGGGCCCGGCCTACTTGTATTTCGCATAATATAGTTTTGTGTAGTTTCGCATATGTCTGCTGCCCCGCCCACACTACGCACATCATTCTTGTTAGAAACGTCATGGTTAAAAGAACTTGAAATAAAAATGCCCTATTGTGCTGTTTTGGAACGTAAACGCGATAGCAGAACCAACAATTTAACAATTGGAGATATATCATATCCATCGGGCAGTCTTAATTGATTTTATTTCGATTAAAATTTGCAAAACTATATTTGACTAAACAAGACAAGTAAAGGTTGATTTTTTATTGTTAAACTTAAGGTCTACTTTCTTTTAAACTCAAACATATTGTTCTAGATGATTTCAACTATGCACATGTCACAGACATATTATTATAGTGTCACCTTAAAGTTTTAAACCCAACAGATTGTATGTAGCGCCAACTGAGTCGCTAAACTGTTCTTTCGTACAAGTTTTAAAAGATTTATCGTGAAAAACGATTCTTCGAAGAATCGTTTTTCACAAAACCTAGATATGAATCTGCCATATATTCAACACTTTTCACGATTCGGTTGCTCTTCACCCAAGCCTCAAAGATATCGATCATCATTTTGTTTACTTTCAAGTTAGAATACCTAACTTCTAAGTACATTAGTTTAAAAATATCGGCGGGATTCTCCTACCTGTTTACCGCATAGGCGTAGGCGCATAATAAATACCTTGTTATTGTTTACGTTTCTCTCTGTAAAGGTACATTCCGAAGTATGAGACGTAGTATTGGGCATAACAACAACAACACAGCAGCAACAACATTGCTTACGTAGGTAGATACCTACCCAGGAACTGCATCACTTAAGTTAGCTACGTAATTACTTGTTTAGGATTCACCATTCTGTCGTATTATAGAAAAATCTAATATAGACTTAAGACTGAACTAATATTTCAGGTAAAAGCTACCCTTACCTAACATAATTTCCGTCTTATTAATAAACGTAGACTAAGGTAAATAACTTAAAAACGAATACAAAAGTATATGTCACAACCACGCAAAACGATCATCGCTCAGCATAATGCTGTGACTCACATGCGAGACAGAGCTCCGGTATTGCTCGTTAATAATAAATATTGCGAATTGCTAAAGGGTACATATAAAATCACTGTCTGACAAAAAATCAAGGAAACCTACTCCAAGAAAATTATCTTCAGCCTGTCTTCAAGCCCATAGAGCCAGATGAACTGGTGAAAGACACATAGGGAAGGTGCGGCATATGGGTTAGATCAGTTAGATGCTGCCTTGTCTGAGATAAGAGACGTACCAGGCCCCTCAGAAAGTATTGCGAAAAAAAGTTTTTATATATGGGAGACTGGCCAGTTATAATGTTTTTCGAAAATATGATTATTTATAAGTAAAAATAAGTAAGTTCCAATTTCAAAATTTCCCTCCACATTTTTTGCGAGTTAATTCAAAGTATTGTGTCTCACTGAAATATGGATCTGCGCCGGGAACATTTTAGAGCTATGATTTTATACGATTTCAAGTGTCGCCTGAAACCGGATGAATCGTACGATAGACTTCATATGGCATTCATGGATGAAGGCCCTTCCAAGGCAACCGTGTATCGTTGGTATAACGAATTCAAGCGCGGTCGACCAACTTTGGGGGATGACGAAAGAAGCGGTCGCCCTTTGACGGCTGTTACCGAAGAAAACGTGCTAGCAGTGAAAAATTTAATCCAAGACAATAGGCGAATTACATATCAGGAGATTCAACACATATTGAAGATTGGATCGGGAAGCGTTCACGAGATTCTACACAGCCATCTTCGCGTGAGGAGGATAGTATCACGCTGGGTGCCGCACAACCTCACCGATGCTCAGAAGCAGGCCCGGGTGGAATGGTGCCGTGATATGCTTAACAAATTTGAAGCAGGCTCGTCTCGGCGTGTTTACGACATCGTTACAGGTGATGAGTCCTGGATTTATCAATACGACCCAGAAACCAAGCGCCAGTCGACTGTTTGGGTGTTTCAAAATGAGCCAACGCCTACCAAAGTGAAGCGATCTAGAAGCGGGGGTAAGATTTTGATCGCTAGCTTTTTTAATTTGACTGGCCACTTGGTATCAATTCCCTTACGGGATCAAAGAAGCATTAATGCCGAATGGTATACTACCAAATGTTTGCCAGAAGTTTTCTCTGTTATAAGCAACAAGCGACCAAACACAGGGCTCCGCGGGCTACTGCTCCACCACGACAATGCACCTGCGCACACCGCACTCAAAACGAGGGACTTCCTGGACAGCACGCCAGTCAAACTCCTGGGTCACCCTCCTTACAGCCCTGATCTAGCACCGTGTGACTTCTTTTTATTCCCAAAAATAAAAAATCAGCTCAAAGGGATACAATTTTCGTCGCCGGAAGATGCGCTGGCTGCGTTCGAGCAGGCTGTAAACGAGGTGTCTGCGGCGGACTGGAAAAAGTATTTTGAAAACTGGTTTAGGCGCATGAATCTTTGTATAGAGGCTGGTGGAAAGTACTTTGAAAAGATTTAATAAAAATATATGTACGTATAGAACAATTTTTTTTAGTTTCGCAAAACTTTCTGAGTGTCCCACGTATTATGGCAGGCACTCTGGGTCCCTGTAGGACTCGTTCTTACCTGAAGATATTTTATGTTTTCCGAATCGTTCAGCCCTTCAGTTTATTTAAATTTTCAATAACTTATTAAAAAGAAATAATGCTTGACAATGAGAACTTGTATTGTTATCACGTTCGTATTTTAGACTAATTACTTTAATTGTTATGAAATGTAATAATCCTTACAAATGGTAAGGTTATAAAACCAGTTTTTGATACCTACCAACTGTAATGAGTGGCATGGCACATATTTTGTAAGGGCCCATGCAGGTTTGTTTTGTTTGATTGAACTTGGTACTTATGGTTGCATTTTCTAATTAGATTGTACTTATTTATCCATTTTTTCTTTCTACGAAGAAGCCTCTAACATGGAGTATCTATATGTCATCATCATCATCATCATTTCAGCCGAAAGACGTCCATCGCTGGACAAAGGTCTCCCCCAAGCGTTGCCACAGGATTCCCGCAGCTTTGAACAGGTCATCGTTCCACCTAGCTACCAATAGCAAATAGCTATCTAGCTTCCAATTAGCTTCCTTGCTTCCAATGCTACGTCTTTTGGTACGCGGTCGCCACTCCATAACTTTTCAGCCCCATCGAGCATCTTTTCTGCGAGCAATGTGCTCTGCCCTCTGCGACTTAAGTTTGGCAATTCTTCGGACTGTCTCGGTAAACCTCGTTCTCTTGCGGATGTATTCATTTCTGATTCGATTACGTTAGACAACTCCGAGCATAGCGCTCTCCATTGCCCTTTGGATGACTTTAAGCCTACTGAAGAGGCCCATTGTGAGCGACCATGTGTATCCCGTATGTCATCACTGGCAACACACAATGGTCATACACTTTCGTTGACTTGTACTTGAGACACTGCGGTAAGTTGGACGAGAAGATACAACGCAAATTGCCGAACGCTGCCCAGCCGAGTCGGATTCAACGGTTGAGCTCTTTCTCGAAGTTAGACCTACCTAACTGTACCGTTTGTCCCAAGTAGACATAATCGTTCACAACTTCGAGTGAAGAGTCACCGATCTTGATAGGAGTGGGTTGGTTTTGTCCTGTTCATTTTAAAACCCACTGTTTGGAAAGCTCTACAGAAGTCATCGAGGATTGTATTGAGGTCCTCCATAGATTCAGCCATGACCACTTTATCGTTGGCAAACCGAAGGTCAGTGATGTTCTCGCCATTGACGTTGATGCCTACCAGCCAGCCTTATCCAGTCCAGAACCTTAAAGACATCCTCCACGTAGTGAACGTTTCGAAGATATGACGTCTTCCTGCCTCACATCTCGCTGCAGAAGGATAGGCGCCGAGGTCCGATCCTAAAGTCGGTATGACATGGTGGCGTTTTTGTACACACCCTTCAACACCTTGATGTACCGGTACTCGATTTGGCACCGTTGGAGAGACTGCAGTGCAGTCCAAGTCTCGATCGTATCGAAGGCTTTCTCATGGTCCACAGATGCTTAGCAGAGAGGAAGGTTTACTCTTCGGTCTTCTGTATAACCTGCTGCTGTGTATGTTAAAAATACATTCACAACCAAGTAAAGGTATGTACAGCTACATTATGTAAGCATGCTTAACGGAAACCTTCACAGAAATATCAGTATTTCAAACTTTACGTTGATAAATTGCATATCACTTGCAGAAACAAAGAAGAGTTCAATTAAAAAACACAGTGTTACATCGTAAGCGATCCTGAGAGTACCTTCTTACTCAAATATATATGTTAATTTCATTCACCGTCTCATCGTAAAGGTTTTTGGACGTGAGAGAAGTAATGAGTAATAAAATACCTTATCATGCGCTTTAAAAGCGGTAAGCCTGTTCTGTTGAAATAGAAACTTTCCACAACATTCTGGAATCTTGGGGCGACTACTTCGATGCCAGTTCTGTGTAAGTAAGGTAAGAAATGGGACATAAAAACGTGATCTGTATAAAAGTCAGCCCTTCTCTGAGAATGTTCTTTTTTGTTCTCCATTAAAATGTAATTATCTAAAACTGTATTTAATGTAGTGCTAGTGACAATTAAGTGTTTCCTTCATAATAAGCGAAAAGTGCTAAAATAACTCTACTAAAGAGAAAGGATTCAGATTTTTATTATTATTGTAAAAAAATTGTGCATTTATAACAGCAGTTTTTCTTCTAATTATTTTATTATTGACTGGTGGGTTTTGGGAATTCCAGTAACCTATGGGGTAAGCGCATCGATAAGCATTTGATGTATTTTTTCCGACGTATCCCGTAGAGTGAATATATTAAGTGTAAGTAAAGCTATCTGTAGGGGCAAATATGTGGCTTGTAGAATATATAAACAACCTGATTCTATTGCCGTCATCGCATCTACATTTTAAAACCAGTTCCACAACTCGAGAGCCTGTGCTTGTCAAACGCCACTGTTCCGATACAAAACTGAGTTGTATCGAAATGCGAGCAATATTCTCTATTCAAGTTTAAGTGACGCCGCAGCTTTTGATATTCCGCAAGTTTTGTGCCCATGTCGCGACGTTCCCGAGGAAGCAACACATGGGAGGTGCGTGCATCGACGTTGGCTCGCAATACCCATAACCTGATCCGAGACATAGTCGAGAACCTTCAGGTAGAACCGAATCCAGACAAGCAACTCATAGCGCTTTCAGTCGGTAAGTGTTTAGTAACATTTTTTTTTTATTAATATTTAAAATTTTGTGTTTTCTAAAATATGCTTATGATAATAAGTAAAACCTGGACTGTGTGCAGATAAAATAATTATGTTAAAAATAGAAATAAAATACGGTGAAATCCATGACGAAATACCTGTTGCTGTTACATAAAATGTGGTGACTGACGACAGATATTGTTTTCGATTTTCTTGAAATTCTAATATTAAATTACGAAGTACGAATCGTATTTATAAAATTCCAAGTTTAATTAAGTATAGTGAATTCATGTCAATTTCACTGCTTAAGAACTAATAGAGAGTTAGGAATTAGCAGTAGGCAAGCAGCAGTACTAAGACGGAATAACATAATTAATTTTAGTTGCTGCTTATGCTGCGTAAAAGTCACGAAAAATTGTCAAGCAAAAATGGGTTAGCAGACTATTTATTAATAGATCAAGGTCAACAGGATTTCGATTTCACAATATTTTTAACAAGGTACTTAATTTGTTTTGCACGTTAGGTGATCCGACAACTTTTGGAAACCTTAACCCTCCCGATCAAGTGCTGCAAGCTGTTCGAGAGAGCAATGAATGGCTTAGCAGCCGCAGTTATGGTCCTGCGAAGGGGCACCTGGAAGCGAGGGTGGCCGTAGCGGAGTACAGTGCTCACCAGGGGGACATCTCACCGGAAGACGTCATCCTCTGCAGCGGGTGCTCGCATGCTATCGAACTTGCAGTCACAGTGATTGCTGACGCAGGGCAAAATGTGCTCGTCCCACGGCCAGGTTTTATGATATATAAGACAGTAGCCGAAGGATTAGGCATTAATATCAAATATTACAACTTACTGGTAAGTTATGATTACTTAAAAGTATAATTATTTAATTTTTCTATATAAATAGTACACCAAACCTACCTACAGTATTGTCTTTCGTTTCATTTTTAAAATCCATCCAAAGGTTGTCTTGAAAAGATCTCTTTTAGCGATAAGGCCGCCCATTGTGTCACCCAGTGTAATGTTTTTTTCGTCTATACTTTCTGTAACTTATATGGTGTACATAATAAAGAGTATTCTATTCTATTCTGGGCGACCGAGCTCTTCTTGCGTGGAAAAAGAGAAATCTCTTTTTTTTCCAATTTGCCCTGATAGCTATTTGACCTAGGTAGTTTTCATTCATTCATTCATCGATTTGCTGCCTCCGAAAACCCCTTATCCTGTAAAATTTATAGAAATCGATGGAGCCGTTTTAGAGAACGTGATTACAAATTTAAATAAATATTGCACCTTTAATAGTATATCTAGCTAGATCGATTTTCCGCCCCCGAAAACCCCTATACATTGCAAATTTTATAGAAATATTTAGAGCCGTTTTCGAGAACGTGATTACAAATATAAATATATATATATATATATGTATATTGCTCGTCTAATAGAATAGGATAATTACCAACCCAAATTATTTGTAGGTGCCTCACCATTTTTTTTTGTGAAAACTAGTTAATATAGTAGTAGATAGTTATATTTTAATTGTATCAATGAGGAAAGGTGCGAAATCAAGGGGCATAACAGTGGGGTAGACAAGTATTAATATGAGGTGATGTTAAACTAGTTTCTAGAAGCATAACAAGTTTCTGGCGGATTGGATTTGCATACTGCTCATTTACACTTTATTTTATTTATAACTGCGTAAATCCTTGATTAAAGGTTATTTTATGAAACAATAGATAGATCATAACAGCTTTGATGATGTTTTGCTGCAGCCTGATCAACAATGGAAGGTGGACTTGGAGGATCTAGAGAACCAAATAGATGATGACACTGCCGCGCTAGTCGTGATAAATCCGTCGAATCCGTGCGGCTCCGTGTACGACAAGGAGCATTTGTATGAGATACTGGACATAGCGTCGAGAAACCGCGTGCCCATCATTGCTGATGAAATATACGAACATCTCGTTTTCTCTAACCACGAATTCACTGCAATATCGGCTCTCTCTAAAGATGTTCCGATACTAACATGTAGTGGCCTCACAAAGAGATTCTTAGTGCCTGGCTGGCGTATGGCGTGGGTGATCATCCACGATAGAAACAATGTGTTAGGCAAGGAAGTTCGTAAGGGCCTGTCAAACCTGGCTACTAGAATTTTAGGGCCAAACACCTTAATACAGAGGGCATTGCCAGCCATATTGAAGTGTACCCCACAGAGCTTTTTCGATGAAACTGTGCTGTTTATGGAGGTGAGTGAAAGGATACTTGTTTTGTTCTAATAATCTTAGAATTAATATTTGTTTCGGGATATTTACCATGTATATTTTGATTTTGGTTGTGAGCTCGATATTTCGGCACCGTTACAAGCGCCATGATCACGAGAACACCCAAAACAAATATTAATTCTAATGATTGTGACCATGTAAGCTTAAAAATCTAATAATCTTGTAGCTCAGGAAGCGAGCAGTTCAGATTTATTTTGTTTAATTAATAGTTTTTGTTGTTTAAAAAATAACAATACCTACAACAGTTTCTTCAAAAGTTCACTTCAAACAACATATATTTAAAATAATATAAATACAGTATTTATATAAAGATGTACCTAGTTAACTCAGTATTGTTTTCAGAATCAAGCAAAACTGGCGTTTAATGAAATACGCCGTATTCCCGGTCTGCGTCCTATAATGCCACAAGGTGCAATGTACATGATGATTGAAATAAAATTGTCGATGTTTCCAGCGTTCAAAAATGAATTACAATTCGTTGAGCACATGGTTTCAGAGCAGTCAGTGTTTTGCTTACCAGGACAGGTCAGTAAAGCATTCCTATTCTTAATTAACTTTTTCAAATTGATTTGCCTATTGACAATGTCTGATTCCTCAGCAATTATATTCTACTACTTAGAATGCATAGTAATTTGTCACATATTAAAAAATTATGAGGCAAGAAAGGACCTAGAATTGACCCTGGCAGTACTCGCAAATTGCCGCCATGCTTCCGTAATTCTTATCATCAACCAATACATAAAATGATAAATCTGTAGTAAAATCGTTTTTGTACATCGAAAACGATTTCCAAAAAAAATAGCCAGGGTGTTAAAGCAGAATCCATTTCTAGCATTTTTTAAATGTTTGTCTGTTTAGTTGTGCACGCATCACGAAAAATGTACGAAACCAATGTAGATAACTTACTATAAAAATTGTACGTAACTTGAAGTACCTATTACTTAGTTTTTGTTTCATCGCAAATTCGCAATCGGTTAATTATATCAAAAGTTAGATGAATTTAAAGTGTTCTTAAAGTAAAATACCACAACACACGCAATTCAGATACTGGGACAGTTGAACTCCGTATTCGATAGATGGCGTTTTGCGTTGTACGTTTCACTTCATTTTCTGAATGGCGGTGTTAAGATTCTCTGCAGAAGAATGACCCTAGAATAAAATTGGTAGTTAGGTAGGGTAGGTAAGAAAGTACGTAGGGTAGGTAGGTAGGTAAGAGTAGAGTAGGTAGGCAGTTGACGGGCGCGAAGCCGCGGACACAGCTAGTTTATATTTCTAATAAATAGGCTAGTATTACTAAGATGCATAGGATTTATAGTCTAGAATACAGTTGGCAATAGGTACAGTAATTGATGACATCTGTGTTTTGTTTTCAGTGTTTCGGATATCCAAACTTCATGAGGATAGTTCTAACTGTGCCCGAAGAAATATTGCGAGAGGCATGCGAAAGGATTTCAATCTTCTGTAATGACCACATTGTATCCCGAGAAACTCTGAAGGAAATAGAGAACAACTCGGTTACTGTTTCCAGTGAAGCTGATGTCATCTGTGACAATGGTACTGCACATGTTGCCTAGAAATTATATGATGTGTTTTGCTTATAATAGTGAAATATACATTTAAATTTTAACAAATAGTTTCAATGCGCCTTTGTAGGTAGGGTATTCTTAATAAAATATTGTGTCATGTTATATTAGACTGTAGAATATTTTGTTATTTTCAAAACTGCAGCACTTAAATTGTTCATTATTCTGTTATTAGAACTTATATGCGTTGTAATTAAAATTCAAAAAGTTAATTAGTTGAAAAATCACGATGCCTGAAAAGTATATTTCAGGTATTTTTAGTTTCCGCTAGATAGACGCAGTTATCAAACAGTGCGACTTAATTTTATGGAGACGATAATTGGAATTTGTATCACCTACCAGTGCATGGGAATTGTACCACGCATGGAACAAGTGTAAGCTTTGCAGACATTTTACGGCACTTGCTTAATATACCTACACGTCAAAATATTCATACAATACCATCATACCTCGTCATGTAATAAATTCAATAGATTATTTAAAATCGCGGACTGGTGCAACAAGTTATTAACTATAGCCAATTTTTGTAGTTACCCTTTTGTTTATATAAATAAATAAACTTTATAAAAAGTATTTGTACTTTTATTTCATAACAATTATAGGTATTGTTTACTAACTTTTCCCCGCGGCTACGTTCCCGTGGCCTACACAACAGGATCCGTTTTCGGGAAAAAAAAAAAAACTTTTGTCGCTCCGGAATAATGTAGCTTGCCATAGGTGAAAGAATGTTTAAAATCAGTTAAGTAGTTTTTGAGTTTATTCATTACAAACAGTCAAATCCTTCCTCTTTATAATATTACTAGCGGACACCTCGCGATTTCAACCGCTTATATCCCGTATCCGTAAAAGAAACTAGCCTATGTCACCCGGGGATAGTGTAGTTTCCCAACGGCGAAAGATTTTTTTAAATCGATCCAGCCGTTTCGGAGTCTATAAGGAACATACATACTTTCTCTTTTATGTATATAGATAGACTAGCTGACCCCCGGGGCTTCGATCCCATCAACTGGTTACCCTGCCTACCCTGCCTTCCCAGCCTATCCTGCCTACCCAGCCTACCCTGCCAACCCTGCCTACCCAGCCTACCCTACCTACCTACCTAATATTTTTATGTATTATCAATAGTTTTCTCAGTGCATGCCATAAAATGAAATTTACAGGCAACTTTTTGCTACTTTGGGTTAGTCATTATTGCAATTTTCTTAAGGATCTCTATTTTATTTTAATATATAGTCATGTGGTGCAGAGTTGACTGGCAAATATACACGAAAGAATCTTTAGTTAAATAAATTGTAATTAATGTTTGTTATTAAACCTAGTTAATTATATTAGTTTTTGTAAGTGAATCCAAGTTCCAACGTCATTTGAAAGAAAATGATCTCGAAAATATGAAAAATATGGTTGTCAGCTCTCAGTTAGCAACCCTAAGACTGCGGCTGCAGATTTCGCTATTTGCTACTCGTCAAAATTATCCAGACTAAAACCAAGACTCCAAGATCTTTTAGGTACTATCCACGAAACGTTTCGTGAAATAGTGAAAAATATCAAGCTGTCCGTTCAACAAAAACAAAGAATCCCCGCTTTACTCAAAACTTTCAGAAAAGAATATGTACTGCACAAACAATCGGTATTAATTAACAAATTTTGTAATATGCCAAGAGAAATTGCGAAGCATTTAACTAGGTTTGTCTGAGGCCGATTTTTATACTGGACACAGTTTTAGAAGAACTTCAGCTACAATGATGGCTGATTCGGGTGCCAATATATTAACTTCTAAGCGACATGGCGGATGGCATTCTGACGCATTCGCTGAATCATACATAGAAGAGTATTCATAACAAGGCGAAAATCAGTGTTAAAATAACGCAAGCCATTATTTTGGAGCCAAAAGGCAAAAAAGTTTTGCCCCGAACCACAACCTACAGCTCAAGTACAGAGTAGAGATATTTGGTGCCTAGTGCTTCCAGTAGTTTCTATGATTGCCTTTGTCGTCAACAGCTACACAAGAAGATAACGTAAGTACAGTACTAAAGAAGTGACTAAGCACGAATGTAACACAAACTGTGAAATTGCTATGCAACGCAATCCAATATTGCTTTGAAAATTGTACGTTCACCAATTGTTTTAATTATTAAACGATGCAATACATGTTTTTTATTTCCTCGCAAAAGTGTTGAAAAACGTCGTATGAAACTCGTGAGCTCTCTTTACACACTCAGCTCAATTACACCCTCGCCTACGGCTGGGTCTGCAACCCACAGGCTTGTGTGATGAGCAACTTAGCACACTCGTATCATAATATATTTTTCATCTGCAAACGTCATTCGCCATAATAGTCCGACCATATTCCGAGTAATTCCGACAAAGGAGACAAAGGCACTTCGATGCTTCACCAATGCTAATTTAAGGCAACCCTACGACAGTGATTTATCAATGCTACGACAAAGCTACGCTACTGCTACGACATTGCTACGCCAACGCTACGTCATTGCTACGATAGTGTTACGCTAACACTACGATAATGCTACACCCATCTTTAAGGACAACGCTTGCCGAGGTTGATTCGTGGATGGGTTTTTACATACCGACACTACTCCGTGCCTCGGTACGATAGGCAGTTGGTACCGGTTGTCATTTGTAGATCTTTGACAGTCATTATTGGTAGCCAGAAGCCAAGAAATCTGAAACCAGTCTTGCTAAACGTTGGGTAGGTATCGTGTTACCCAGTTATTGGGTTATTGTCGTTACTGGTAGCCAGAAGCTAAGAAATCTGACACCAGTCTTGCTAAACTTGGGGTAGGTATCGTGTTACCCAGTAACTGGGTTATTGAAGTCAATAAATAAATAAATAAAATTTATTATTAAATTCATCGGTAAGAATCTACGAATACGGACAAAATATGTATTGTGAACATAACCAGAAATATACACAGGACATTCTGTTATATTTAAATAGCAACACTGAATGGATGCGTGACTTGTCCATTTGATATGTCGTGTGACATTTTTGACAACGTCAAGCATTTGACAGCAGCAAAGCAAGGCAATCTGTCAATAAAAAAACGGAGGACGTGAGGGCCGAGTTTAACACTGTGTTCCAATTAATTAATAAGGAAATAAGTAATATTCTATCAATAAACAGTGATTACTAACCTATTTCATTCATTGTTACTGGGTTATTGTTATTAACAAGATGTCTCAAGTTAAATCTAACAAGAAGTTCAAATGGGCTTTGGATTTCAATCCTAAGTAAGTACGGACTCAATAGAACGTTTTAAACTATAAATATGCAACTAAATATCTAGTAAGAAACGTGTTACGCCTGTTAACCAATTATTTTCTTTTAGGAATCGCACACAAACAACTGAATTACCATCACCACCAGGTTATAGCCAGTCCACCAATGCGAGCTACACGGAATCATCCAGAGATACCGATTCTAATTTACTTCTCATCAAAAAGTTGTGGGATGTTGCCCTGGGCCCTCTCAAGCAAGTGCCAATGAATTTGTTCATAATGTACATGGCTGGGAACTCCATATCTATTTTTCCTATTATGATGGTTGGTATGCTGATTGTTCGACCTGTGAAAGCTTTATTTGCTACCCAGAGCACATTCAAGATGGTTGAAGGCACACAAGCAACAGGACAGAAGTTTGTATATTTTATTGGAAACATTGTCAATATTTTACTTGCTCTTTACAAATGCCAAAGTATGGGACTACTGCCCACACATTCGAGTGACTGGTTAGCTTTTGAAGAACCTCAAACCAGAGTGGAGCATATTGGAGGGGGCCTGTCACTTATTTAAATAGGAATAGTAATTTAAACAGTTTTGTATTTATTGCTAACTTTATTTAGTTTATCATTGTATAGAACTACTTAAAATATTTACAATAAAGTAACTAAATGAGAACTGTAGTTTTAACACACATTATCCTACCCATCAGTCATCTTCATTTATCCTTCTTGTCACTGATATCTGCTAGTTTGCTGTTCACAAAAGCTTGGGCCTTCGCAAATAATACCGAAGGGTCTTCAACTTTGTCTATCTGTATAAAAACAGAAAAGAAATACTTAAGTAAAATTAGACTATTAACCCCTTGTATGCCGGCATTCGAGACACAATTAAAAAGCCATTGTGTCTCGCGTAGATCTGCAAGGGGTTAATATAATAAAAAAGTAATTCATAATTTGATCAAGGCGATCTTATATATTCCTGGTTCAAGCAATATAAAATAATTTCACGATAAATACAAAGAAATGCATTGCATTTACTATTTGATGTTATTTTTTAATGGTACCTATAATAAATCGAGTATAGAGGTACGTAAAATCTAGTTAGTAAATTCAAAACTAAATCAAAACAAATAGCAAAATAAAGTGGATCTAGATGGCCTAGCTATATTCTTACATAATACTAATCGAGTTACACAATAATAAACAAACTATTGTGCTATTTTTATGCATTTTCATAAAAGAAGGATGGTATGAATGTACTGTTGATCTTTACTTTCTCAAAATTGTATTTAAATACCAAATATAAAATAAAAAATAAATGCTAACCAGGTTTTTTTGTTTGTTGCCTTGTCACATTCCTCATTAGCTTTCTTACAAAGGCCCTGCATGGTACCCTGCATCAAGTAGAAATAGTATAGGTATATACAATCAAACATGATATTCAGCTGTACAATGTAGATAGAAATGTGACAGAGCAAAAGAGGCCATACAGTATTGAAGGATACCTACATTTATTTGAACCAGGAATAATGTTGAGTTAGTGCCTGTATTTTTGATGAGGACAGAAGGTTTGTTAGTGATGGTGAAAATATTTTAAATGACCAATCAATTGTGTAGGCCTCCTTTGCAAGACATGGAGTTTTATGAATGATTAACATAACTTCAAAAACAATATTTTATGTCAGTTACCTTATAGTTTTGAGCCACATAGACTCCTGTGTAAACACCTGCCCCAAATATTACCTAGAAAATAATTATAAGTAAGTACTCTTTTTAGTTTCTTTAATTTTATATTCTTATTTACTATAGTGTTCAGCCACATAGTTTCCTGTGTAAACACCCACACCAAATATACCCTAAAAAAAAAATATGTATGTAAGTACAATTCATAGCTTTTTAATTATTTTTTTCTTTAGAAAATTGATTTATTTTCTCTTACACCAGTTTTTAATAGTTTATAGACACAGCCCATGACTGTTTGTTAGGGATTCCTGGCAGATAGGTGTCCTGTCATGACCTGGACATACTCGCATTTCAAGAAACATTGGCTTTTCTGAGCAGTTATTTTCTGTTTATTTTGTAAATAAGTTAGCAATTTATTGTATTCATTTTATATAAAATTTAACTGTCAATTTGACATTCTAATTCCAAATGTTATGTTGACTTCGGTAAGTCACTGTAACTTACTTGCAAATATTTTTATGGCCAAAATTCTTATTTATGGTTAGGCACATAAAATTAAAAAAGTTTTGAAGTAAGGTTTGTCATCCATTTTAATTTCAATCTATCAAAATTAAGGTGTTTATTGTTAAATCTAATTTCTTTTATATTGTATTCCTTCCCAATAGCGCTAAAGAGCACAAAATGAGAGCAATCTTATGCCATTTCTTCTGCTGTTACTTTTTACTATTCTTATCATACAACCATTCATATGTTTAAGACGTAGATCCACACAATACATAATGGCTTTTCTATTATTTCGGTAATTACAGGCACACAAACGACCGGCCTAATGAATTAATCTACATACATAAAGCAATCCATCTGTAGGTAAGCTTCAGGCAAATAAAATAATGAGAGACAATGACAAAACAAATGCTGTAAGCATCCTTAATAGCTGGCGCCCAATAAATTGCCATATGCACAAGAGAATGGTGATGGCAGTGGATGACGATGAATGTCTTTGATAGATTATATATTATTATAATAGATCAGCAAAACCGATCGAAACACTGAAATAAGAAAAACGTTAAATTAGGGTATCTTATGTATTTCATTATCAAAAGATTAAAAATATATATTTTTTTTGTTTGATAAGATGAAGACTTTTTGGCTAGCTAACACGGTCTTTGTAGTTATTTGCAGAATCATTGTCATATCATTATTTATTTTTATACATAATACGGACCGCCAAAAGATTTTTTTTTTTTATCTTACCACTGCTTTGATCATTTTTATAATCATTAATTATATTTTACTCCTTCGTAGCTTTGTAATAATAGTTCTGGTAAATGTAGTAAAAGCACTTTTCTCTTAATTCACGTGGAAAGAAAGGATTTTCGCCAAACTTTATTAAGCAGACTTTTTCTTTGTGTGAACGACAGTTGACAACTTGACAATGACATTGACATTTGTTCCACAGCTGAGCTGAGTGTTGTAGTGGCTAGACTGGTTAGTAGGAAGCTGAAGTTCAATCGAGTTATCGACTAAGTATTGGTTTTTGAGTACAATTTATTATTAAATAAATCAATAAAATTATTTCAATTAATATACTAGACTAGATTTTCAGACTTACCGAACGATTACGTTGGAATCACGGATGGGCTTCATCCGTTCGTCAGTTAAAAGTAGGCGCATGCTAAGATTCCACCGCTTATATTTTTTGAATAATTTATAGGCCCGCGCTTGACCACTATGTCACATTGTCACCTGAGTAAGCGATGATGTGGTCGACGGTGAAGCTCGCTTGCCTAAAAGTAAACTATTCTGTCGATACTTAATCGACCAATAATATGCGAGATAAAAGACGCGAATGTGATTTCCGTCTATGTGATTGGTCTATTGATGGCGGGCAAAACCTTTGCCTTGCCGAATTCTCTTACGCAATTAGGCTGCAGTACTCCATGCATGATCGAACTTGCGCTTGATACAACTTGAGCAGCTGTTCCGGCGTGAAGTGCCGTCTCACCTTTGCAAGTATCCCCAACTTATTGGCAGCCAGCTGAGTCTTTGTCTCAATATATGGGCCAAAATCGAGGGATGATGTCAACGTAACGCCAAGAAGCTCAAGATGGTCCATTATCAGCACGGTTATACCTCGGAAAGAAGGAGCCGAGTGTAATCGGCTCTTTTCAGTGGAGAAAAGAATCACCTAGGTTTTAGCAGAATTGAACTTGACCAGATTGGCGTCGCACCATTCGGGGACTGCCTCCAACGACGAGCTCAGATGGTCCACTAATCCTCACGAAGAGACCGGATCTCAAGCCAAGTAGCCCGTGTGTTGGAGATGGCGTAAGGCGTAGGCCACCGACTACGGCCTCGCGGTCGGAGGGGCCTCGCGCCCCCGCTTTTTCCTGCGACTTCGTCTGCGTAGCATTAGTACTTCGAATAACCATAATGTTGTAGGTGTGTGGGCCAGCAAGTAAGGTTACTTGAGAAATTATGGGTCACTATACAAACTTCCAACCTCATGAATGAATGATTTCCGGGATAAAAACTATCCTATGACCTTTGATTTACTTGACTTAATGTCTTATGTCCCCTGGATGGGGCAGAGGGCGTCCACAGTAGTCCTCCACCGCGATCGGTCTTGAACTTCACGCTTCACCTCGCACCACGACATACCTACCGATGCTCGTCACGTCTGCCAACACGGTGCGACGCCAGGTTTGACGGGGACGCAGCCACGCTTTCTTTTATCTTGGGGATGCCAATCCAGCGCTTGCTTGGGTAAATGATCAGAATCCCTGCGCAGCGTGTGGCCAATCCAACTCCGTTTGCGACGCTTGATCTGGCGGTCAATCGGGCTCTCGTGGCATTTCTTCAACAGCTCTACGTTGGTGGCTGGTCCCGGGCCAGTAGATGCCGAGTATGCGACGAAGACAGTGGTTGACGACGATTTGGTTCTGGCGTGAGAGGTCTTTTGTGACCTTACACGTTTTGCACCCGTAAAACAGCATGGAATTGACATTTGACCCGAAGATTTTGAATCCCTCGGGTCAGTTTCCGCGATTGCCAAACAGGCCTCAGCTGCGCAAAGGTACCTCGTGTTTTGGCGATCCTTTAGTTTTTTTTTTTTAAATCGTTAAATAAATATTTATTTTATTGTTAAAAACGTATTTGTTAATTTATTTTTTCTTCTATTTATAAAAACCGGCCAAGTGCGAGTCGGACACGCACACGAAGGGTTCCGTACCATAATCGCAAAAAACGGCAGAAAAAACGTGTTTGTTGGATGGGAGCCCTACTTAAATATTTATTTTATTCTGTTTTTAGTATTTGTTGTTATCGCGGCAACGGAAATACATCATCTGTGAAAATTTCAACTGTCTAGCTATCACGGTTCATGAGATACAGCATGGTGACAGAAGACCGACGGACCGCGGAGTCTCAGTAATAGGGTCCCGTTTTTACCCTCTGGGTACGGAACCCTAAAAAAACCTCATTTGTTTTAATAATATTAGTTTTATTTCATTATTTATTTAATAAACAATTTGTTATAAATACATTTTTACCTCTTTTTTGTTTATCTAGATATAGAGCTTTTTATGGAAAAATATGTAAAAAAAACCCAAAAAACAACTGACGGCACCGACTAAAATATTCAAAAGAGTCTGCGCTCAAGCAAAATCTCAAATAATAATTCACAAAATTGGTGTTTCTAATAATAAAATAAAAACTGTGTGGGGGAAGTACTTAATAGTTTAAATGGAAAGACACATCTAAGCGATCAGAATGTGTTGTCTTTGAAAATAACTAATAAAACCATTTCTGATAAGCAAAAAGTCGCTCGACATTTCGTTAGAGGTTACGAAGTATCTTCCCTCCTCATATAAATTAGCTGAAGCTCTTCTTAAAGAAAACTTTATTAAAGACTTACCAACCTTTAGATTTAAACCAATATGTATTTATTAATTAAAAACGTGTTCAAAAGTCTCAATATAAAAAATACTGTGGACATATTAGGAGGATATCCGTTAGGATTCTTGGAGATATTATTGACTCAATTGCTCCTGTTCTAACAGGCATATTCAATCAATGTTTGGACAGCGGCACGTTTCCTGACTTAAGGACGCTGTTACATTTTCGACGAACTCAAATTTAGGTATCTAGTCGCACACAGCAACATTACGCGTACGCACACATTGAAACTACTGAGCGCTCGATTTTATACATCACGGAAATTATTTTAATTATTATTTTTGAATTTTATTGTTTTTATTAAGTTTATTCAGGAAGGTTAGTTGGCACTTTGAAAATGCATTTGATAACTGTTACAAACCGTCGTCGTAAAAAGTAGGTTATTATTTTCAACCGACTTCAAAAAAAGGAGATGCTCTATCTATTCGGCCAAACTACTTATCCGATACTTATCGGGTTTTCATCGATAAATGTATATGGTGGTATTTTCAGGGAAGGTTTTATTGTATAATATATTAGGATCTGTTAAAGATCTTCGGAGATAGACAATTGAACTCTTTAATAACAAACAGCAAATGACCTGCGATTACTGTGATCGTATGTTAATGTTTTGTTTTAACCATACCATAATAAATCATCACGCCTGTACGGTTTTAGGGGGTAAACAGATGTATTTAGTATACCCAATATGGGGTACCTACAAAAAATTAAAAGAGAAAAATAATAGCTTTCCTGTGACGAAAAACAATAGGTATCGACACCGACTTCCGAAAAGAATTTTATTTTTCACTTTGTTGTAGTAAGTAGGTATTTTAAAAAACCGGCCAAGTGCGAGTCGGACTCGCGCACGAAGGGTTCCGTACTTGGTAAATTGCTGTTAACGATTTATGACGTATTAAAAAAAAACTACTTACTAGATCTCGTTCAAACCAATTTTCGTTAGAAGTTTACATGGTAATGAACATAATATTTTTTTTTAGTTTTATCATTGTCTTATTTTAGAAGTTACAGGGGGCGGGGGGGGGGGGACACATTTTACCACTTTGGAAGTGTCTCTCGCGCAAACTATTCCGTTTAGAAAAAAATGATATTAGAACCTCAATATCAAAAAAAAAAAAATTAGTTTCAGTTTCAAGTATGGGAACCCCCATAATTTATTGTTTTTTTTCTATTTTTGTGTAAAAATCTTATTGCGGTTCACAGAATACATCTACTTACCAAGTTTCAACAGCATAGTTCTTATGGTTTCGAAAAAAAGTGGCTGTGACATACGGACGGACAGACAGACAGACAGACATGATGAATCTATCTATAAGGCTTTCGTATTTTGCCATTTGGCTACGAAACCCTAAAAACAACGCTACGTGAAATAAGTAGATACCTAAAACGAATTAATTGCCGGTCACAAGGATAAAAAAAAAAAAAAAAAATGACTTGAACATTTTTCATTATTTGGAATATATTAAATATTACTATCACATCATCAGTCACTATTAATGTTCCCACTGCTGAGACACAGGCCTCCTCTCTGTGAGAGGGAATGGGCTGTAACCAACAACGCGGGCCCAGTGCGGATTGGTGGATGCACATATCTTCGAATATTTGGTTCTCGGACATGCCGGTTTCCTCACGATGTTTTCCTTCACCGTTTTGAGAGCAGTGGTGAAGAAATAATTTAGACAAAGTAAAGCGCCTGCCTGGGCTCGAACCCACGACCTACAACTTGTAAGCCAAGCTAATGACATACTACCCAAAAGCCGCCAACTTGTATTTTGGTTATGACCCCGTATTCGATATAAGCGTCCCCAAAATCCATAAAAATGACATCCATGACGAAAATTTGTCTAATTTTTGTCGGCGCCATCTTGTATTTTGGTTTTGACTCCATATTCGATATAAGCGACCTCAAGAACCATGACAATGACACCCGTGACGAAAACATGTCAAATTTTAGTCGGCGCCATCTTGTATTTTGGTTTTGACCCCATATTCGATATAAGCGACCCAAAAACCATGACAATAAGACCCATGTCGAAAAGCGGCCAAATTTTAGTCGGCGCTATCTTGTATTTTGGTTTTGACTCCATATTCGATATAAAGCGACCCCAAAAACTATGACAATGACACCCATGACGAAAAGATGACAAATTTTAGTCGGCGCCATCTTGTATTTTGGTTTTGATCCCATATTCGATATAAGCGACCCCAAAAACCATGAAAATGACACACATGTCGAAAAGCAGGCAAAATTTACGTCGGCGCCATCTTGTATTTTGGTTTTAACTCCATATTCGATATAAGTGAACCCAAAAACCATGACAATGTCACCGATGACGAAAAGATGTCAAATTTTAGTCGGCGCCATCTTGTATTTTGGTCTTGACCCCATAATCGATAAAAGTGACCCAAATAACCATGAAAATGACACCTATGTCGAAAAGCGGCCAAATTTTCGTCGGCGCCATTTTGTATTTTGGTTTTAGCCCCGTATTTGTCATACATACATACATACAAACCGGTTAAAATCATAAATCTCCTCCCACCCATCCACTTCTAAACTTCCCCGTCGGCAGCTTAACCTTACCCATCCAAATCCTAACCTTAGTCAGAGCTGTTTAAACCCACCCATCCATTTCTCAACCTTGTCAACAACTGCTTAACACCCAACTATTCAAAACCCGATCTTACCCAAAATAATTTCTAAATCACATTCTAATAATAATAGGAAACTCAAAAATACGGCATACGTCCGATAAAATATCAACTCCTTTCGATCACGACGAGGACGGTACTCACACGCATGCACACTACAATCTTTCTATTACTTTTATCGTATTTATTTCCTGCGAGAAAGCGATACGCCCGTCCTTCCACAAGCGCTTCTGAGCGCGGAAGTATATAATAGTAATCTTTGGCGCGGAATGATGAGCGGCGGGTACAAAATGTATGAAGACGTCGGCAAGTGATTTTATTTTAGCTAATAATTAAAAAATATAATTATTTAGGTGAAAAATAATTAGCTGCACCTGTAAAGGACTATATATACCGCAATTTTTTATAATTTTGAAGATAAAATAAGCTGTAAATTTACCTAAACTGGAACCTATTCGGACCCTACTTTTTTCAATTTTTTGCGATTATTGTGATGGGCAAAACGTATTTGTGCGAAAATTTTGTATGATGTCATACAATTTTTCTGATGCTTATCTGGAGCTGAATATATTATCTTTAAATTAAGACCATGTTATCTTCACATCGGTGATTGCTTATACATTAAAATGGTACCTCAAAAGTACTGTTATTTGTAGAAAAATGTAATAGCGTCCTTAATGAAACACAGTAAAGTAGTACCAATTTTCAAATCAGGCTGCAAGAGTGATCCCTCTAATTATAGACCTATATCTGTGCTTCCAGCATTGAGTAAAATCTATGAAAAAATCATGCTGGACCAGATGTTGTCTCACTTCAATTCAAATGGGATCCTGCATGACTATGCAGCAGTAGCAGCAGTTTGGTTTCACGAAAGGTAGGTCGACAACGGACGCGGGAGTAAAACTCATCAGTCACATCTTGGAATCTTGGAAGAAGTCCCAGGATGCCATTGGCATTTTATGTGATCTCTCAAAAGCATTCGACTGCGTCGACCAGAACACACTGATCTGTAAATTACACCACTACGGCATTGGAGGACAAGCTGCTGATCTTGTGCTTTCCTATTTATGAAACAGACAGAAAAAAGTAAATGTTAATGGGGCGACGTCCTCCGGGTCTCTAGTCAAGATGGGCGTGCCCTTTTTTTTGGGAACCGGGACCAGCCCACTTTTCCCGGTAGGCTGGTCCCTCCTGGTGCCGGTTTAGTTCGCCAGCTAGACCGGCCCGGAACACAGCCTGACCGGCCCGCGGTGGGACCCAGCTCCATTTTCCCTTCATTTTTATATAGAGCCAAGCCGTGATTAGTGAGACAGCGCTAGGTCGCGCACTGCGGTTAACCGCTCGCGCTCATCAATACAAGCGACCGCTTTGGCGGTATTTTTCCGCGACTGTTTTTTAAACTGAAGCTAGCTATAAAATGTGCGTGGTCAGAATATGGCCTTGGCCGGTCCGGCTGGTGGACCGGACCGGCCCGGGCTACTGCATGACCGGCCCGCGGAGCACCCCGGAGCTGGACTCCAGCTTCATTTTCCCTTAATTTTTAAATATTTTGGGCCCAGTAGGTGGTCACGCCAAGCTGGACCTAGTAGGTGGACACGCCAAGCTGGGCCTAGCTGGGCGCGCAACCGATTGAGTGCTGCTTTATGGGTGCGAAACGTGGCAGGTCACAAAGGATACAAAACAAAACATCTAACGCCAATTCCAAGTTTCCATCTTCTTTGCATGGTCGCATTCTCGGAATTTACTGGCACGTTGTCGTCGCTTTTGAAGAAATGCCACGAGAGCCCGATCGACCGCTAGATCAAGCGTCGCAAGTAGAGATAGATTGGCCACAAGCTCCAAAGGGGTCTCGATCACATACCCTTAGCCGCAAGCTATTCGCATCTGCTGGATCTCTGAGAAGACTGCGTAATTTTCTGCCGACTGCCACCAAGATTGCGCTTGCACAATCTCTTCTTCTACCCATCCTTGATTATGCTGATGCCAGCTATCTTGACCTCACTGAAGTACAACTTGATAAACTTGAGCGACTTCAAAATGTTTGTATAAGGTTCATATTCGGTTTGCGCAAATATGACCATGTTTCTGAATTCCGCGAAAAACTCAAGTGGTTGCCAATTCGCCTTCGCCGGAATGCTCATATTCTTTCCCTGCTGTATAATATACTATTTATCCCGTCTACCCCTCTTTACCTCAAAAACCGATTTCACTTTTTATGTGACTCGCACACGAAGGTTCTTAGGTCATCGGATAACTTGAAACTTAAAATGCCAATGCATTCCACTATCTTCCTAGACAAATCATTTACTGTCCAGGCCGCTCGTCTATGGAATGCATTGCCTGTGACAATAAAACGCGCGCAATCACTACAGATATTTAAAAGACTGGTAAAAGAGCACTACCTGTCACTGTAATCATGTTCTTGTTGGAGCTGTATTGTTTTCTTGCCTGTATATTTATAAATGTATGTATGTATTTATGTATCTATTTTATTATTTTATATTTAGTGCTTCTGTTTTATCTTAGTATTTAATTTTAATATTGCACCAAGTGCAACCCCATGTCGTGTCCAGGCTATCTCTCTCCATTCAGGGTTGCCTGGAAGAGATCGCAGATCGCGATAAGGCCGCCTGTTGTATGTTGTTGTTATTTTAAGGTTTCCGTATGTAATGTTATTATCTTGGTGTACAATAAAGTATATAATAAATAAATAAATAATACCCAAACAAACTTTGGACTGGAATCAAGGAAAAAGAAAGCGTGGCTGTCCCCGTCAAACCTAGCGTCGCACCGTGTTGGCAGAAGCGACGAGCATCGGAATCACGCGCCAAAATTGCGGCTTCTGTAGCGCGTGTCGCCGTTCCTGCCGCCTCAGCCTGAGTACAGTGATTTCTGGCAGATGGCGCGATCTCGGTTGTAAACCCTCGCTTCCATATTCGCCAGAATATCTAGCAGAGGAAAGCGTGCCAGGAGTGTTGCCGCCTCAAAGGATATCGTTCCGTAACCTCGTGCGATACGAATAGCCATTTTCCGCTGCAGGCTATTTAGTCCTGCAGAGTCGGACCGCGCGACATCGCGTAGAGGCGGCGAACTTCTTCCCATGGTCCCGCGAAGTTGAGTAGCAGTCTATGCAAAGCACCCATTGCCTTTTCAACGCGAGGGACTTGCAGGCGCTCGAAATGCTCTTCGAAGCCCCACCGACCATCCAGGGTTAACCCAAGACAGTTAATATATCGAACCACGTGAGCTTGCGTGTCTCCAACTGTCACTGACGAGCTGGGTGGTTATCTGCCCCTCTGCAGTATATGGAACCATAGCCTCAGTTTTATGAGGCGCTATCTCCAAACCCAGCTCGCAGATCGACGCCACGACTCTTGCCACCTCGAGCTCGGAAAGCTGGATGGTCTCGTCGAAGGTGTCCCCGCCGACTAACACCAGGTGGTCGTCTGCTTAAATAACGATATTAATGCGGACGGGTAGGTCAAAACTCAGCATCACATCGTATGCAAAAGAGTCATCGTCATTATCATCATTTCAACCGCAAGACTGCCACTGCCGGACATGCTTCCCCCAAGCGTCACCACATGTTCCGTGGGTCTCGCATTCAGCGGTCAGATCAGATCGGTGGTCAGATGCCAGATAATCTGACACCAGTCTTGATATAGGGGTATCGTATTACCCAGTTACTGGGTTGTGGATGTCAGATAGGCCTTTCATGTAAAATATTGGAAAGAAGAACCCAAAATTAGTTGGGAACAAGGCTAGATAGATTGATTGATTGCATGTCAGTAAAGTGTGAATCACTCATAAGTAAATAATGATTCAATTTAACTCAAACATAGCCTCTGATAATTATTACATTCACCCCTATTGTTTGCCTTTGCCTAATGTGGGCCGTAGTTTAAAAAAAGTCCCGGTAGTTTTTTGAGTTCCAGTCCGCTGGCCCCAAGGTTCAATTCTCGGCCCTTTCCTCTTTCTTGTTTACATTAATGATCTCCCTTTTATGATGGCCAAATTATCTATATATATAAAAATCAATTGCTGTTCGTTAGTCTCGCTAAAACTCGAGAACGGCTGGACCGATTTGAATAATTCTTTTTTTGTTATGTTCGACAGAATACAGGGAAGGTTTAAAAGCAAAAAAAAAAAAAAAAAAAGTTTGGTTGGATAGGGTAGGTAGGTAGAGTAGTGTAGTGTAGGTAGGTAGGTAGGTAGGGTAGGGTAGGGTAGGGTAGGGTAGGGTAGGGTAGGTAGGTAGAGTAGTGTAGTGTAGGTAGGTAGGTAGGGTAGGGTAGCGTAGGGTAGGGTAGGGTAGGGTAGTGTAAGGTAGAGTAGTGTAGGATAGGGTAGGGTAGTGTTGGGTAGGGTAGGGTAGTGTAGGGTCGGGTAGGGTAGGGTAGGTAGGTAGGGTAGGTAGGTAGGGTAGGTAGGTAGGGTAGGTAGGTAGGGTAGGTAGGTAGGGTAGGTAGGTAGGGTAGGTAGGTAGATAGGGTAGGTAGGTAGGGTAGGTAGGTAGATAGGGTAGGTAGGTAGAGTAGTGTAGTGTAGGTAGGTAGGTAGGGTAGGGTAGGGTAGGTTAGGGTAGGGTAGGGTAGGGTAGGGTAGGTAGGTAGAGTAGTGTAGTGTAGGTAGATGGTAGGGTAGGGTAGGGTAAGGTAGGGTAGGGTAGGGTAGTGTAGGGTAGTGTAGGGTAGAGTAGTGTAGGTTAGGGTAGTGTAGCGTAGGGTAGTGTAGGGTAGGGTAGGGTAGGGTAGGGTAGTGTAGGGTAGGGTAGGGTAGGTAGGGTAGATCAATGTTTGGTGTTTTTATTGCAAAACAAAGTTTGCCGGGTCAACTAGTCGGATATAATTCTATTTGCTGATAATACTTTAGGAAAGATGCGGACGTCTTACATGTCAACGAAAGTCTAATTATTCTCTCAAAATGGTTCGCACCTAACAATCTTTTACTGAATACGAAAAAAATAAAATGTCTAAAGTCCTCGTTACCAAACGTGACCTAAATTTAAATCTTGACGGCAAAAATCTTGAAGTTATAGCTGAAACAGTATTCTTAATTTTTCGGGATTACTATCGATTCAAAATTGTCGTGGGGCGCGCACATTAGAACTCTTTCGGGTAGGTTAAGTTCAGCTGCATATGCAGTAAGAAAAATAAGGCAGCTAACCGATGTAGCCACAGCTAGGTTAGTATACTATGCTTATTGCCACAGTATTAGTCGGTGCTGATAGTTGGCTAACTGAGATTTTTTTTCTGTTTTCGGTACCTACTTAGTACCCATCGACCACACGTGTGGTCGCTGTTAGTAGCAGATACCCTGTACTGGCCATGGGGTCATGGCTTGATACATATGACACCCACTTCCCTTCCAGCCTGCCGCATGCCGTCTCGTAACTTCTTTCTTGAAGGGTCAAATGCTCCATTTGTAACCGACTTTCCAAAAAAGAGGAGGTTCTATGTTCGGCTATATTTAAGTTATTTTTTCTGTTTATGTAGGTACGTTCACCATTTTTTTCGTCAATTGTAGACCGATATAAAAAAATCTTATTTTAGATTGAAAGAATATGTTCCCAAATTGGTCCCGTTTCGTTTCGTTTTTGGTCAACGTTTTGGTGATGATCTGATGAAAAATATCAGAGATAAATAACAGAACTCTTCAGTAAATGACGGCAAATCACTCGGGATTGCTGCAATCGCATGTCTATTTATTGTTTACACCATTTCATAACATAACATCACGCTAGTACGGCCTAAAGGGGTACGCAGATGTGTAAAGTTCACCCTGGTACACTTTCATTCCACCGGTTATGTTCAAGTTTCATGTTATTCGGGTAATCTATTCTGGCATCACGAGGCATCACTTTGGGCATTATAAGTACCTTACTGTATGTATGTCTTACCCATTATGTACCACAACTAAAAAGTGAAACATAAAAATCTTTTTTACAGAAAAATACAACCGGCTTCCAAATAAAAACACCACAAAGTGAAAAAGCGCAGCATAATCTTGAATATGAAGATGGTCATGTTAATAAGAACCGCGCGGGTCCAGAATCGCACAGAACCCGCGCGGTTCCAGTCGTGTCTGAATGCACGCTTATGGACAAGTGGACACGCTTTTTAAATTGGGCGGATTGTGATAGAAAGTGTGTAACGCTATTGGGGTACTGTTCTCGGTAAATGAGAAAAGTATCATCAGATGGAGTGTCGAAGATAAAGAAGCATAAAATAATTTAGATTATACAAATCAATTTTATCTATCCAATCTACTTACAAAGGTAGACATAATAGTTTTATGTTTAAAACTATTATGTTAGAAATAAAACAAGGTACTTAGTGAAAAATTCGTATACACTTAATTATTATTATGACATCAAAAATAATACTTCTATTTACAAGAAAATCAAATAAAAGTTAATTACAAGATAACAACATTGTAATGGGCTTGTTGAATTATTTTATTTATAGGTAAATAAATACAATCTTAATACATTTTTAAATATCAGATAATGAATCTTGTCGCTTTTATACTCCTAACGCAACGCAGTGTATTTCATGAGCAGTTGGTTTCTTCTGCCATTTCCGCACTCGTGTGGAAAAGCGGAGACAAATCTAAGTCAAGTTTCATTAGTCAGTATCATTAGATATAGAATAACATTTTTTTTACGAAAAGGTAGCCTAGCCATCTCACGCCTAACATTTCGTAGTTTTTTTTACAGCTACCTAGGTACCAGGTAATATATAAGAAAAAGAAAGAAAGAAAAGAAAGAAAGAAAAGTGTTTATATGTAACCTATTATTGTCCACAATTTTCACCATAATTTGAAATACTAAGCCCCGATTTCTCAATAGTCTCATAACTTTTAACTGAGGAATAAAAATGGAGGTTTGACAGCTTTTGTATAGAAAATATGTCAGACGGCCATTTTTATTCCTTAAAAATTATCAGACTATTGAAAAAATAAATAAAATAATACATAAGAATATTCATAAATAGTCGTATAATGTCTTATAGTCTAGCTTGAGGCAAGGAACATGCATAATAACTGTGAAGTATTTCCGAAGGCGGTTGGTTGGTGATCAGCAGATTTATTTTAATAAATGCTGCAGCGATCAGGCGGCAGCAGCAGGTAACATTTCGCTAGGCATAGTTCTTGCCAAAGTTCTTGGCCAACCTGAAGTTGGCTTTCCGATGCGCAAGACACGGATCGGTGCTGTTTTTGTATGAGATTTACTACTGCACAGACATTGTAGCCAACTTCAGAGCGGCCAAGAAGTTTGGCAAGAAGTATACGGAAGGTACAGTGCTGCTGTGCTGGTCGGTTACTTAATAACACCTTTAGTCAACACTTTCAGAGGAATGTCTATCGTGTCATACTTATGGTTATTCTATGGCCGAGTTTCTCACCTCTAAATTAACGCAGAATTAATGTGATAAATTGTCAAGCACACGTTATCTGCTCTGATTGGTTGAATGAATTTTAAAAGCGAATCACAGCAGATAACGCGTGCTTGACAATTTGTCACATTAATTCTGCGATAATTTAGAGGTGAGAAACTCGGCCTATATATTCTAAAACAATAGCATAACTTGCCAATAAAATCTACACTTACTTTCTAAACTTAATCCTTAGTCATAATCATATTTAAATACTTAACATTCGCATAATACTACACACAATTTTAACAACCATGAGTACGAATTTTATCACATACTTGTGTAACTACTTTTATCAAGTATTTGTGTTCACATAAATCACTTCTATTAAGGGCACAATCATCACGGCCTAAGTCACTTCACTTCGTGTCCCCAGTTTTCTTAGACCACAATTTAGACACAGGTTTCAATAATACCACGTTTATAAGTATCTACCTATTACTAGCACATACGTCTAATAAGTATTCATAACCGAGCATTGTTTTTATTTGACTAATTTGTTTATTGTTCTGCATTTCTAAAAAGATATTGAATCGAGTCTTCATGTAGAGCGATCATCAACATTATAATGCCGCCCGCGAGTATTCCTAATATTGCTAGCAGTAAATTAATACTTTTACCATTGTTATTTGCATTTATTTCAGGTACTAAATCTGCGAGTGCAATGTAAAAGAATGTTCCAGCTGTTGCGGCATAGATCCACTGGGACGCAGATTCATGATCTTCTGCAAGCCAGATTCCACCTGCCATGCCCATAAAACTGAGCACCGACGAAAGTAGATTGTAATAAAGAGCGCGTCTGATGCTCATCCCGGACCGCAGCAGCACAGCAAAGTCACCGAGCTCATGAGGTAGCTCGTGACAAAACACGGCCAATGCCGTTGCGAAACCAGTTACCGGATCTCCACTAAAGGCCGCTCCAATTGCCAGCCCATCTGTTAAATTGTGTAGTCCGTCTCCTACAATCACCATGAGCGCTGTCGACGTCATCGGCCGCTCGACCGGTGGCGGAGGCGAGCCCGGCATCATTGCTCCGAGTTCTATAGGCTCGATTTGTTTGCTTGAATCTGTCTTCATTTCAGTAGACATTCCCGAATCATGAGAATGAGCGTGACCGCCATTTATCAATTGCATAATAGCTTCTACACTGTAGAAAAGCAAAATGGTGAGGAACGTGACGCTGCATTTTAACACAACTTCGGTTTCTTCTTGTGGAGCTGAAGGTGGTCCGTGTGACTTGAGTGCGTGCGGCAGGAGATGTAGGAGCGCGTCTCCGCACAATGTGCCGACTGCCACTGCCACCAGAAAATGCAGCACGTGGCTGAATATCGCTGATTTTAGCATTGGTACTATAGCCACTCCGAGCAGACCTGTAGCACTGATCACTAATATACTTAAGGTGGCGTATATCCAAGCTGGAAGAAGTAAAAAATCCAAAATTAAAATGGTTGACAAGGAAGGTGTAGTTGCTTCTATTTCAAATCATTTCTATTTACGACTAAACAATTAAAAATATAAAATACATTTTGAGCTACTTACTCCAAAACCTATCTAATTTTGGTGTCGGTGCTTCTGTTTTGTAACATGATCTCTGGTCTAGCTGATACACCAGGGCGGGACACATTTCCAAGAAGGTTTTCGGTCTTATAGTTATGACCCCCGGCGCCTCGTTCTCCATTCCATACACTTCCAAAATTTCCCTTGGAGATAGACATGACTTCTGCAGGATGGGCTCAGCTGAAACTGTTAAATTAAAGTTGTAGATAAAAACAGAAACTTCAATTATTTTTATGATAAAGTAGGTAATAGATATTACATAGAACTCTGATGCTGTGATGCTTGACACATGATGTTCAATAACTGAGTAGGTACTGTGAAATATAAACGTGCAACTGAATGACAATTTTCAACAATACGTTTCATTCATGGATTTATGTGACAGGATCCTTGGCCGGGGTCAGACGACGGCGCAAGAGCAGCCGGCCGGTAATAGGATAATCGCGATTATAAAGGACAATCAAACTCTCCGTCCATTGGCGTCATGAGCTTCAAGTATGAGCAAATAGAGTGAAGTATATATATTCACATACTTTGACCCACCTTCAGTGTTTTATTCTATTTTGTTTGCTATTTATATTCTTCTATTTTATTTTATTATATGAGTCCCGTTTCCGTAAGTGTGTCCGTGGCATCAACAGTGGGCCCTATCAGAATATCAGCGCAGCGTTACCTACTAACTACTAACCTAACCTTTTTTGGATATCGCTGCACATGCTAAAATATGAGCCTTTTTGGTCTCGCAAAGGGTTTTTATTTTATTATTGTTTAAGTGTATGCTTATTTCTCGTGTCTCCTGTGCGGGTCAGAAATAAATATTTTATTTCTTTCTTTCTTTCTTTATTTAAGTAGAGCGAGCAGTAAAGGCCAGCATTTCTTAACAAAGGCTTACAATACCGCAAGAGATTGGAAACTGGGAAGTCTAGGTTTTTGTTGCACGTGACTTGAAATGAATAGGCTTGCTATTCATGAAAAATGCTCCAGTTAATGAATTCCTATAGAAAAATTTAAAATTATAAAACTATGTTTTATATAAGGGCTTTGCCCGACTTTGTAGTTGCTGCCGCATTAAATGAGAAAGCAGCGGAACTATCTGCATCGCTTTCTACCGAACACTGGTACAAGTCACACCGGATTTTAACTGCTAATTTGTTGTCTAACTTTATTCAAAACAGTCGTGAGGAAGGTATATTATACCTACTGTTTTCACCATTGGTAATTTAGTAATGAGTCTGATTAAGTCGTTCGAAGGCATCCTTAGCACAGCAATGCTTGGTAAAAACTTGATAATGGCTCATCGTCTCTTTTTACCCGACTGCCGAAGGAGGGTAATGTATTTATCAGTCTTATGTAAGTATGTATGTATGTATGTTTGTTCCTATACGGCGTTCCAGAGACCAAACGCGTTGGCTGATTTTAATGATTCATACGTCAATCGATTTGTCTTAACCCTGCGAGTGTCATAGGAATCATTAAAATTGGACAATAGAAAAATGGCGGATTTTGGGAGCCATATTGTTTGGGCCCCAATTTTTTTTTCTTCCAAAACAATCTTGTGGGGTATCAAAATAAAGGGTATTAAGAGGCGATTTCAAAAATATATAACACTTGTTTAAATGTATCTAATTCGAAAAAAACTTAACTAAAAAGTTATAAATAAAAAAGTTAAATCAAAAAATCAAAAAACCCGACTGCTTCAAAAGCGAACTATAAAGTCGTAAACAAGGAAAAAATCATGCTGTTCAGGAGGAGGATACATCTGGTTCTGGTCAGCCAGCTCGCGCGTATGTATCATCCGACTGCACAGCATGATTTTTTCCTTGTTTACGACTTTATAGTTCGCTTTTGAAGCAGTCGGGTTTTTTGCAAATAGCTTTACCTATTCTGTTCGCATATAATAATGTAGCATTTAATGTCGATATTTATAAAAAAGATACATTTTGTAGGAAATAAGGATTGAGTGATAAAAAGGCAATCTAAAGAGATTGGTCACAGCTCACAAAATTTGTAGAACATAACGTACTTTGACTACCTTTGAAATTGAAAAAATATCGTGACAGTCGCTTGGTCAGGAAATAATAAGTTTTTGCTTTACTGCACGATTAATAAGTACCTAGGTGGTAAATAGTACCTATATACTTTTATGCAAAATGGCTCTTTTCGCAGAATCAGAAGCCGGCTCAGGTTTTTTTATATAAAAACTTTAGTATAGCTCTGCGATTTTCATGAAACTGAATGTTTTGAAAACCAGGGATATATTTCTACTTATTTGAACAATATTTATACAACATAGGTAGCTAAAGTTACGTGCTTACTATTTTTCAATGGACAGTAAACGAGATCATAAATGTGTACATTTGTTTTTAGGGTTCCGTACCCAAAGGGTAAAAACGGGACCCTATTACTGAGACTCCGCGGTCCGTCTGTCTGTCTGTCTGTCTGTCACCAGGCTGTATCTCATGAGCCGTGATAGCTAGACAGTTGAAATTTTCACAGATGATGTATTTCTGTTGCCGCTATAACAACAAATACTAAAAACAGGATAAAATAAATATTTAAGTGGGGCTCCCATACAAAAAACGTGATTTGAATGCAGTTTTTTGCGATAATGGTACGGAACCCTTCGTGCGCGAGTCCGACTCGCACTTGGCCGGTTTTTATAATTGTTTGTCCTGTGTGAGGTGTGGCAAAAAGTACAGGATAAATAAATACTTTCTTTTTAATTAATAGTAAAGGTGCGGATCGGTAATCATGGTATACAGCAGCACAGGGCACGACCGATAGGAGCATTGCTTGAATTGAATGCTCATTCATTCAATTCAACAAAAAGAAAATTCTAGTTAAGTAAACGATTTGTATTTTAAATATACATCCATAATCTGGTCTGTGTGCTTATTCCGAGTTTTTAACGCACTCGATCTTGATAACGTAAACGATCTCTTATGTCAATTTCTATACAAAAACAAAGGTTTCTCCTTTCTTTCACCAGACGGCGCTAAGAAATACGTATAAGGTCTTTGGTTTTAATACAAATTGACGTTTACGTTAACGCGATCCAGCGTGAGATAAGGTAAGATATGGATAAACGGTAAGAAGAAATCTCATTTTTGTATACATTTTGACATACGTGATCGTTTACGTTATCACGAGTGAGTACGTTTAAAAAATCGGAATAAGCACACAGTTTGCTTTTACCTACTTGTTTCTTGCGTTAATTAACAGCATATTTATCCAATTCAAACATGTTGTGTCTAATTTCTAAGAAATTTGTTGCAGATAATTCAGCGGTCGCAGATACACGTTTTTGAAATTACTACTAATATTATAAAGCTGAAGAGTTTGTTTGTTTGTTTGAACGCACTAATCTTAGAAACTACTGGTTGGAATTGAAAAATATTTTTGAGTTGGATAGCCCATTTATCGAGGAAGGTTATAGGCTATATAACATCACGCTACGACCAATAGGAGCGGAGCATAAATGGAAAATGTAGCAAAAACGGAAAAACATTCCTTTTTGAGAACTTCCGTTGCGGGCGCTGCGTAAACGGTTTAAGTTACGCAACAATAATGTATGTAGGGTAGGTAGAGTAGGATAGGTAGGGTAGATGAGCATACCTGCTCATCTACCCTACCTATCGGTAGCCAGTTGACGAGAGCGAAGCCTACAGACAGCTAGTAACTAAATATAAGTAATTTATGTAAAATTCAAAAACGTTTGACTAAGAATGGTTAAATAGGTATCTACCTAGTTACAAGTTTTTTTGTATAAATATTATCAGCGAGTTCCAACAGCACATTTCAAGGATAAATTTAAAATTAACGACATCATTACAAAGAACATTGATTAGACCGTGTTTCCTCCTTTCCTTCAGGTGTTTGGGTACATTCTTAGCTTTCAAGGTTTGATTGTTAGTCACATTCGGTAGTTTGAGTGAATTAAATATTTATTTGTAATGGATACCTATGGCTGAGTGAACCGACTAGACTAAAAGTGCGAAACGAGTGTGTCACGTCAGAGGTTCAAATTAGCACTGATTGGCGAAAAGGTCAAAGAAAACAGACTGCGTTGGTACGGCTATATTACAAATAAAAAACACTAAAAATCTAAAAAACCGACTGCTTCAAAAGCGAACTAAAAAGACGTAAACAAGGAGAAAATCATGCTGTGCAGTCGGAGGATACATATTCGCGGGCTGGCAGACCAAAATCTGGTGTATCCTCCTAAAAAAAATAACACTTATATGTTTAAATAAACCTAAATTCTAAAAAGAAATAACTAAAAATTTAATTAAAAGAACAAAAAGTCCGAGTGCTTAAAAAGCTAACTAAAAAGACAAACAAGAAGAAAATCATGCTGTGCAGTCGGAGGATACATCTGGTTTTGGTCAACTAGCTCGCGAACATGTATCCTCCGACTGCACAGCATGATTTTCTTCTTGTTTACGTCTTTTTAGTTCGCTTTTTAAGCAGTCTGGTTTTTGTTATTATTAGTTAACACTCACTGAGATATTATGCCGAGATTACCTTGGTGAGAACAGGTAATATGGGTGTTTTCATGGAGCTATTTGTACAAATGCTTTATTAAATAACCCTTTTGGACTTATAGATGTTTTCAAAAGTTAGTTACTATGACATATTATCTTAATTTTAGTGCCTGTAGTTTCTGCTCAATACGCAACTTGAATTATTCCATGCGTTTGTTATCTTATCACCTATATACTGACTTATTATTTTAGATACACAATAAATGCCGACTTTATATTATGTTATTTATCTATTTATCAAGAATTTACAGCGGTGGTATTGTCAACAACACAATGTAAATATGTAGAGTCATTCATTTCTTAGTATATCACGCAAATAGCATTTGTTTGTTGAATGTGAGAAATAAATCAACAAACCATGATTCTCGATTGTTGATAAATGCCGTCGATCTAAATAACGTAATAAAACGTGACTCAAGGGATGATATTTTTGATAATATTTGCCTTTCGCAAGTCAATACAAAAAAATAATAACGGCTAGGCAGGTCAAGAAAAGCATACAAAGATACTCTTTTCGTTAAACTTTCGTCGAGGAGATACGACTAGACTACTGGTCTACTGGACAAAGTTGAAAGTGGCATAAGTAAAGAGTGTCAGCAGGTTAAGGATGACAATAAGTAATACTCACTGGCAGAAGGTGACCTGCGGTGCCTGTGCTGAGTGTCGTGCAGCTGTCTGAAGGTGCCGTTGATGCGGTGGATGGCGAGATCGTGCGGCGACGTGAACACGCGGCCGCCGAGCCCCAGGCTGTCTAGCAGGTGCTCGAATCCCTGCAAAGATTATATAGAAAATTGCAATCAAAGCCAAGGAATCCTCTAAAATCTTGATCTATGGGATGCATTCACAGTAGTATTCTACCACTGCGTCAACCGAATGCTACGTAACCGTCGTTACACTGCATTTTTGGGGCGCCTACGGTAATGCTACGCAGTGTTACGCTGATGCTACGCTGCCTTTTTGCGAAGCCTACGATACTGCTACGCCGTTGCTACGCAGCTACTACGCAGTACTACGCTACCGCTACAGAGAGCTACGCCGCGTTTCTGCGGCGGCTACTCTACTCGCCTACTTTTCAGTGATAATCTCAAGAGACATACGTAAAAATCAAATAAATTTTACCTAACACCGATTTCGAGTATCATTTTAGTTCAAATACGTAGTCGATTTATGTTTTGGATAGTATAGTAATTCTGCTTACTCTCTGGGTAAGGAGGCCATGAGTGGGAAAATAATAGGCTGGTTATGCACATTCATGCACTCTGCGATTTTAATTGATTCTAATTAAAGTCATAGGAAGACAGTCCTAAAGTCCTAATCTATATTGGTGTAATAAATTGTACGCTTAAAACATGGTTAGATTACGTATCTATGTATAAGATTTTAAATCGCATCAGCTGATTTCCTAGTTTCAAAAACTGGGCTTGTTTTGTCGACATCGTTCCTAATCAGTTGATCATTGGTTTATAAGTACTAATCAATTGATTCGCACGTGTATGCTGAAACTAAAAATAAGGCTAATTTTCGCTTGGCATTGGCATTTTTATCGCTAACAATTCGAGAAAGGTGTGGTGTTGTCGTACATTTTTACTCAGAACATGACGTCAGAAGTCACCAAGTCAAGTTGAAGGACGGTCTAGCTTTAACAAGTACTTAGGCACCAGTATCAATGATAACTGCCATACTTATCTTTTAAGGTAGTGGATATCAGTCAGAATTGCTAACGGTCACTGTATTTCGATATATTCGATTGAAGAGAGATTATGTTATAATAAAGATTAGCATTTAGCACGTTATTTTTATCCGATAAAATGATTTTGCAAAATCCATGGCAATAATATAAATTCAAAAGTAACTCTGTCTGTTTGTTACTTTTTCTCGTCTAAACGTCCGAACGAATTTGGATGAAACTTGGCATACGGGTGTACTATGGCCTAGATTGTTTATGGAACAATCCCACCGCACTAATCCCACACCACTGCAACTCTTGAAAGCCAGAATCAACAGTGGCGACCACCACAAAAGCGGCGAGGCAATGAAGCTCGACGAAGTCCCGGAGAATGAATTTAACTATCTTGGAGTCTAACGAGAAATAAATCAGAAAATAATATCCGAGAAGTAGGCAAAAAAAAAACATGGCCATGGCCTAGATTAGGACATGGAATACTTTCCCGTGGCACAATTTGCGACTATCACGCAGGAGAAAGTAGATCTTAATTTTCCCAGAGGAGGCAAGTAGGCAGAAACTATGGAAAGCCTGCTATGATCCTGACTACAAATCAATGTGTTGCAATCAATAAGCAAAGTTTATTTTTAAAGGGTTTGTTTAATTCTGTATAGTCGTAGGAGTTGTAGAAGAGCAGAGTGGTGGCCCGGTGATAACGGCCGCGACTAACAAACTTATAAGTTTTAGATGTTATACGTACAGCTAAGGAGCGGAATTCCCTGCCGGAGTCTGTGTTTCCCGATAGTTATTATCTAGGGTCTTTAAATCAAAAGTGAATAGTATTTTTAGGCAAGCGTGTTTCACCGTCGACCACATCATCGCTTACTATTAGGTGAGATAGTGATCAAGCGCGAGCCAATAGAATATTAAAAAAAACATTCGTCACCACTGCTCTCAAAACGGTGAAAGAAAACATCGTGATATCGGCATGTCCTTTAACCAAAAATTCGAAGATATGTGACATCCACCACCCCGCACTGGACCTACGTGGTGGATTACAACACATTCCCTCTCACAGAGAGGACACCAGGTCCCAGTAGTGGATACATTAAAAGGCTGGTGATGATGATGTAGGACTCGTAAGTAAACAATCGTAGAGAAAAGATTGATACTCTAATAATTAATGAAGAATAATATTAACTTGAAGGCGCATCGAACCTAACCTTGAACCTTACTGAGACTGTTACCAATCGATCAACGTGAGTTCAACCCATTGTGAATCGATTCGAGAGATTTCCGTACTTATTTACTCACTTTGCCGATGTAAAATGGTACGAATCTATCAATCAATTAAATGATGTATCTATTGTAATATCTTTGGATATGTTTCAACAACCAAGCGTCATAATGAGCTCCAAAATATTTAAGCAATATCTTAAATGGAAATCTTGCAACATATGATATAAGGCTGTGTTTAAGACCAAGGTTACTGCATAGTTGTAAATGAGTCGTTGGTGTGCCTTGTTCAATAAATAAATAAATAGTTATACAGGGTGGCATTTTGTAATGCCACCTGAACGGAAAGTACTCTTAATACTGAAGATTGAAAATTTTACTCAAAGAAAACATTCTTTTATTTTTGAAAAGAAAGAAAACGGCATTCAAAAATTTTCGAAAATTCGCTTGCCACACCCGGGAATCGAACCGACTAAAATCTTTCAAAATTACACCTTGTACTTTTATTGCATCGATCGTTAAGGTCAATTATAAGGATGAAATCTCTCTAACAAACTTGATAAATTAAAAGAAAGGAAAACCGACGACACCACTGTTGCTGAGAGATACTTGTCCAATGCACGGGCTACCGGCCTGCAGATACGGTCTCTCCGTGATGCCATGGTGGAATGTTTGAACCTCTCCTTGCAGGCAGTCTCCAAATGGGGCGATGCCAATCTGGTCAGGTTAAATGCTGCTAAAACCCAGGCGTATCTTTTTTACGCTAAAAAGATACGCCAATTTGGGCCGGCTTCAACATTCCGAGATGTGACCGTGCCAATAACTGACCATCTTGAGCTTCTTGGCGTTCTTGGAACTCAATTTGGCCCTTACATTGAGGCAAAGGCTTAATTGTCTGCTAAAAAGTTCGGGGTCCTTGCAAAGGTGAGAAGGTACTTCACGCCGGAACAGCTCCTCAATTTGTATCAAGCGCAAGTTCGATCACGCATGGAGTACTGTTCTCATCTCTGGGACGGATCTGCCAAATACCAGCTTGACGCACTGGAGTCGATCGAAAAGCGGGCCAGGAGTCTCATCGGTGACGAGACACTGGTCAAGTCAAAGCTCCAGAGCCTTGAACACCGTCGCAGAGTTGCTAGCGTGTCGGTTTTTATCGGGTGTGCGTTGCAATTGCACGATCTAATTCCACCTAGCCCGTTTCATTATCGGACTACCAGACATACAGCGATGCGCCATCGGTACATGGTGGACATCCCACTCATACGCACAAAACGTTTTGGAAACACTTTTATTATGCGTACAGCTATAAGGATTGGAATTCCCTGACGGAGTCCGTGTTTCCCGACAGCTACAATCTAGGAGTCTTTAAGTCAAGAGTGAATAGGTTATTTCTAGGCGAACGTGTGTCACCGTCGACCACATCATAGTTTACCAACAGGTGAGTCAAGCGCGAGCCTATAAAATATATGAAAAAAAACTATGGTAGGTTTGTATCACCCAAAATATGTATTTCAGAAAGTCAAGTAGTAGTAGTAGCACACAGACGAGATGATAACCGAGAGCGCACGAATACCTATCATCATTAATACTGAAATAGTAATCAATCAAAATCAATCAATAATTATCATACAAAAGTCGTTTTTGTACATGGAAAATATTTCCAAAAAAAATGCCAGTGTGTTAAAGGATAACCAACAGAATCTATTTTCCAGCATTTTTGGAATTTTTGTCTGTTTATTTGTGCACGCATTACGTAAAATGTATGAAACCAATATAGGTAACTGTTATACATAAAATTGTTCGTAAGATGAAGAGTTTTTGTTTCATCGCAATCGGTTCACTCTATCAAAATATATATGAATTTAAAGTGTTCAAGAAGTAAAATATCACAACACACGCAATTCTGATGCTCGGGCAGTAATTAAACTCCATTTTCGATAGATGGTGTTGTGCATTTGACGTCATTTACTGAATGGCGGTGTTAAGATTCTTCGCGGAAGAATGAGCCTCGAAAAAATATTGGTAGGTAGGTTGGGTAGGTGGATAGGTATGTAGGTAGTAGGTAGGCAGGATAGGGTAGGCATCAAGGCAGTTCCACATTTGACGCCGCGGGCACAGCACAGCCAGTACCTACTAAAGTTATGTTTTCACAAACGATTGTTACGTGCCTAATGCAGCAGCAACGTAACGGTCGGTAACATAAAATCATTATATAATTACACAATACCCGTACAAATAAACACCTTGTACCTAAATCGTGTGATTTCCTGGGTTCGAAGGCAGATAACGATACCTGTCGGATTGACCATGAACAAGGTGCAACTTAAATAAAATAGATAAGTTATTTCCCATTTTTTTGGGCTGTATGTGTTTACTGTTTACACATCCTATCGTAGAATTAATCCAGCTTAAGCCTTTACCTATGGAGACTTATATTAGTATATAAAACACTGATAAAATATATCACATCAGGGTTTATTTAGGATCTCTAACAAAGGACATACACAATATTTAACTAGTCTTATAAATCGTATTTAGTTATCAGATCGGTGTACTCCTTCACTAACAGGAAACACAATAAACAATTACTAATGCAACATAAACAATATTAAAAACCCCAATAGTTTTTTATCCCTAAGAATCTATGAAAAGCATTCAACAGTATAACCCACGTTTTATCACAACTTTATTTACTATTTCACAAATTGTCCATCCATGTAGGGTTGATCTAATTATTTACACTTACATTACAGCTGCAAGTTCAATAATTGCCTTATATATCTCATTTAAATCGTTGCACGAAATGGGGTGTCCGCCAAGGGTCAATTCTTTGACCCATGTTAAATTGTAATTCCGATAGGTTTCTTAGATTGGATCTTTAATGTACCTATATCAAAACAGCCTTGCATTGTAATACTGATGAACATTACTGAGAAGATGTGACGTATGAGACTAATTTGTTTCTTCCGGAAAGCCATTTGGCCTTGATAATACAGGTGTAAGGTGTGTGGTTAAGGCGGTTCAAACATAAACGGTTAATTTGCTCGTCTCGTTCTAACAAAATTATTGGGTCTATGAAAATAATATAAATAAGTCAAATACCTAAGTGGGAAAATCGTAACTTTGGTTTGAAAACTGAGTATGTATGAAGAATTAAATATAGCTTTTTATCGTTTAAATGATAAAGTGCTGTACATATTGCTATTCTTTAAATTAGTTATTTTTGCTTTGTTTATTTTCTGTCTTTTTGTTTAATTCAAGATCTCTGTTGATCTGAGAGTGACGAAACGAAACCGTTACTTTTATTAAATAAATCCATAACGATAAGAATTGGTACCTACCAAAGACACCGACTTCCAAAAATAATTTTATTTTTCACCTTTTCGTTTGGAAGTCGGTAGTTTTTTTTTGTAGATAAGTTTTTTTCCGGCTTTCTCTATGCGACAAAAACCAAACCATGGCCGCACATCTCAGCCCTATCTTAATAATATATTGGACTAACAACCTCTATGAAAATTACCCGCAGAACTTGAATAATGTTTAATTTCCTTATTGCATGAGACGCTCTAATTAAAGGATTAGTTAAACTAATATTATTTCTTCTATTATGTTCGCTTATCACAAAATTATTCAAAGTCTACAGATGCACATGTCTGAGCTGATGTTGAATATATAATTATCAAGCTAATAATATTTTTTATGTACTGCAAGCGGGGAGTTGGAACAAACCATTTGGCAAAAGAGAAACTCCCGCGCATCAATGGGAGAAAGCGCCCGAAACACTGGTAGCGTTGCTTCTTTAATGGGAAATGTTGATTCTTTAGCGGGAAAAAAGCCCGCCCTCTGTCGATTAACAGATTGCTGATGTCCCGAAAAAGTCGATGATTACTAGAAACATGGGATCATTTGGATAAACGACGATCTTTTCTAGTAAACCTCAAATCGCTCAAATATCGGTAGTTCCCTATAAGGTCATCATCTGCCTAGACTTTCCCCAATCGTCGTTGGGGTCGGCTTCCAGTCTTACCGGATTCAGCTGGGTACCAGTGTTTTACATGGAGCGACTGCCTATCTGACCTCCACAACCCAGTAACTCGGTAACACGGTTGGCTAGACTGGTGTCAGATCTCAAGCTTCTGATTCTGACTACCCGTAACGACTGTCAAAGATCTTCACTTGACAGCCGGAACCAAAGGCTTAACGTTTTTTCTGAGGCACGGAGGAAACTCGGTATGTTGAAATGGTCACCCATCCACGGACCGACCTCGGCAAGCGTTGCTTAACTTAGATGATCGACCCGTGCGGCTGTTATTATTTAGCCACGTTTATTTAGTTCCCTATAAGGTATAATTCAATATTCTCGCAGTTTGAGGTTTCATGCACGTGCAGTAGTCGCCCGAGGTGCACCGTAGGTACTAAGAAAGTAGCATGGTGCAAGCACGCGCAAGGGACTCGACACATGTTGCATCCCATACCAAAGGCCTACCCCACCCACCTTCCAAGGCATAATGCCTTGTTCATCCCCTTTCGACACATGCCAAGCCATTGAGTTCTAAAACACATCGGACAAGATCCCGACAGTTGTTATTAATACTCGCGAGCGGCTATCCAACCAGTGCTCTTTCTGCAGGATAGTTCATGAATTACGAGGCAATTGACTGTTTCACCACATCAGCAGCGATGTGGAACTTCAATAGGAGCACCCAAACGCAGACATAATGCGAAACAATGACATTATATTGTACGTCACCCAAGCATACGCAAGTGATCGCACGGATGCAGACGTTTCCACCGGACGATACGCAGTCAGTTTAGGAAATAGCTCGAAACCGGAAAAATTGCTACAACAGCCCTGGTTTATTTGTAAACAAGCTGACCTGGTGAACTTCTTACCATCTCAGAACCAATAGGCGTATCCGGCATTTGCTTAGGGGTGCGACAAAAGTAGAGAAATTCGATAAATACTAAACTTCAGAGGAGGACTAAGACTGTCGGTGACCCAGACCAGAGCCTCTCGAACTAGACAGAAAGTTGAATGAATGAGAATTTTATTGCACTTTTCTCATATTTTTATCTCTTGAACAGTAAATTTTTAATTAAGTACGAGTCTGACGGATGGGGCAGGTCGCCCCATCTGCCCACCGCGGGTACGCTCATGTCAGAATCAATAAATGTATGGAAGTATAAATATATGTAAGAAGTAATAAAAAAAATATGAATGAGAAAATTGAATGAATGAGATTTTTTTTGCACTTTCTGATAGTTTTATCTCCTGAACAGTACATTTTAAATTAAGTACGAGTCTGAAGGATGGGGCAGGTTCCCCCATCTGCCCACCGTGGGTACGCCCATGTCAGAATCAATAAATGTATGGAAGTATAAATATATGTAAGAAGTAATAAAAAAAAATATGATTGAATTATCTTCATATTTCTTTTTCCTAAGTACCTATGTTTTAATTCTTCCAGACAACTTTATCCCTTGCCTTCTCTGGCCAATCCTGGCAGGAACGAGTCCAGATCGTCACGCCAGCGTTTTTTAGGCCTGCCTTGACTGCTACATCCGTCATCAGGTACCCATTGTGTTGATCCTGGCCCATATGTCATCCTGCAAATGTGACCCGCCCAAACCCCATTTTAGCCTCGCAGACTTGTCACCAACCTCAGCGATTCCTGTCTTGGTGCGTATAATTGTATTGCGGATTCGGTCGATCAGTTTAATTTGCAGAATGCTATGCGCAACCTCCTTTTTTTAGAAGTCGGTAAAAAGTAAAAGCTACAGATATGATTCTGAAGCAATATTTTTATTTTTGTCTGTTCGTCTGTGCAATGCATTCAATTGGCCCCAAAACTACTGAACAGATTCTGATCAAATTTTGCATAAATAATCCATAAAGGTCAGATCAACATTTAGGCTATAGATTATCACGCTATTCTTAATGGAGGATGAGCAATATTGCGTTATTTTCTAGACTTTCCCGCGCGATCCCAAAAGGAAGACACAAAATGTGTTGAAGATTGTGAGTACGATCCCCAGCCACAGTTATTTATTTTGCATAAATTTCATATTTTTTTTGTACAATAATATTTTCAAAATAATAAGAAAATGTGTTTTTGTGTACAACGTATGTTTTTTTTTAATTTATTGAATGTATTTCTGAAAAATAGACAACGCCATCTGCTGGCATTACCGGAATCAGCATAAAACGCCATGTTAATTTTTGACGGTGTTCAGTTTCTGACATGTAGTTGAGATGGAGCTGTGTTCGCTAAACGTATTGGAAAATGCATTTTCTTATTCTTTTTTTTCGTTTGTTTTCCCGATGTTTTAATGGTTATTAATCGGGGCGAAGATAAATCCAACCAATTACAGATTATGTAAATCTGACCAGCCGTTCTCGAGTTATAAATGGTGTAACTAGCCCGACTTTGTTTTATAAATAAAAAAGAAGATTAGCCCATGCAAAGCCAGGGCAGGCTGCTAGTTTTACGATAAAATTAGTAATGTATATGATTGTAACGTTTACTTGCAGATATTTACAAACTGGTGTTAGTAATCACTAGATTTCCTAGTGAGTGATCCACCTCAGAGTACATTCCGCTCTTTGGTACTTTTTCAAAACATCTGGTAGCATTCGTGAAACGTGTTTATCTTTTCCGTGAGAGAACAATACCCCAGACGCGTAATTTTTCGCAGTTAAATGGATTTGACGTTAATTAAGAAATAAAAGTCTAGTAAAGGTACCATTATTATGTATGTGTTTGGTACTGTGCCTGCACAGCGCTGAAATTTAATTTACCCGTACATCATCATCAACCAATACATATAATAATTCTGGAGGAAATTGATTTTTGTACAACGAAAATATTAAAAAAGAAAGCCATGGTGTAGACAACCAACAGAACCCATTGCCAGCATTTTTGGACTGGTTAGTTTTGCACGCATCACGTAATATGTACGAAACCAATGTAGATAACTTTTATACATAAAAATTGTGCGTAACTTAAGGTATTACTTAGTTTTTTTTGCGTCGCATTCGTTTCACTCCATCAAAAGTTGAATAAAAAAGTGTTCAAGAAGTAAAATATCACAACACACGCAATTCAGATACTCGGACAGTTGAACTCCATATTCGATAGATGGCGTTGTGCATTTGACGTCATTTTCTGAATGGCAGTGTTAAGATTCGTCGCGAAATAATGATCTAGGTAGAAAATGGTAGGTTGGTAGGATAGGTAGGTAGGATAGGTAGGTAGGATAGGTAGGTAGGATAGGTAGGTAGGATAGGTAGGTAGGATAGGTAGGTAGGATAGGTAGGTAGGATAGGTAGGTAGGATAGGTAGGTAGGATAGGTAGGTAGGATAGGTAGGTAGGATAGGTAGGTAGGATAGGTAGGTAGGATAGGTAGGTAGGATAGGTAGGTAGGATAGGTAGGTAGGATAGGTAGGTAGGATAGGTAGGTAGGATAGGTAGGTAGGATAGGTAGGTAGGATAGGTAGGTAGGATAGGTAGGTAGGATAGGTAGGTAGGATAGGTAGGTAGGATAGGTAGGTAGGATAGGTAGGTAGGATAGGTAGGTAGGATAGGTAGGTAGGATAGGTAGGTAGGATAGGTAGTTGACGAGAGCGAAACCGCGGGCACAGCTAGTACATGATATAATCTGTCTGTACAGATACGTCACGTAAGAACCATTTATAAAAGCCGTAACATACGGTCGGATTTGGTACGAGTGGACCACGGATTTGGTACGAGCGGACCACGGATTTGGTACGAGCGGACCACGGATTTGGTACGAGCGGAACACGGATTTGGTACGAGCGGACCAGTCTGGACCACGGATTTGTTAGGAGCGGACCACGGATTTGGTACGAGCGGACCACGGATTTGGTACGAGCGGACCACGGATTTGGTATGCTTACAAACCATATCTGGCCCGTGTTTATAGTAGTCCGCCGAAGTCCGCCGAGTCCGCCTGTTTGCACATCATGACATCGGATATGCTCTGCTCCGTACTAAATCGCCTAGTCGTGTTTCCGAACGCGATTTTATAATTTAAGTTTTTCAATTAAATAAGGAAGTTAAGGGCAATACAAGATATTTTCTCAATTAATTTCGCCCATTCTCTTTTATTTTTCCACTTTTTCGTGGTGGCTGTAACGTTGCTGCTATTGTTGCCGCTACCACCATATTTTTTTTTTGTCCAATGACTTGTTGACTACGGTGTGCACTTGAAGGCGTACGTGAAGCAACTGTCATCCGGTCGTAGTTAGTCGTTTGTACCGAGAATGGCAGGCTTATTACGTATCTTTTGCAAGAGCAAAACGACAGCGGTTTTTGCGCAATAATTGCTCTTCAATACAGAAGTTTTAGAGTAGTTGGCGGTTTTTTTCAGTTCATTTGACAAACAGCGAGCGATTAGCAAACGATTGTGTAGGACCTACCATACGTACACAGCAAGTAATGCCGACTTTTATGAAATAAAGTGCTCAATAATTGCTCTTCAATACAGAAGTTTTAGAGTTGTTGGCGGTTTTTTTCAGTTCAACAAACAGCGAGCTATTATCAAACGATTGTGTAGGACCTACCATACCTACACTGCAGTTCATTCCGACTTTTATGACATAAAGCGTTTGTTCACTATCGTTTTGCCCTTGCAAAATATACGTAATAAGCCTGCCGATTTGGTAGGCGGAGTTAGTCCGCCGTACCAAATCCGAGCGTGTGTTACGACCTCCAAGAGTTCGGACTACATATATCACTCTTCAATCTACTTGAAACTGAACACATGTACTTTATGGTACTCGTAAATCGTGTTAGAATTTAATTAGCAATAAAAAAAGCAATTACTTTTTTGCTGATTAGGATTACACAATTCATGTAATACGCAAACAAATAAACCTGTCACCGTATAAAAACAGGTGTAACTAAGGGTATCAGGAATTATCGCACGAGAACATACCTACTACCGGGAAAATAATAGTAGCCTAATAAGACTATTCCAGACTATAATCTGTGTCTTTGCCAAATTTCATCCAAAGGAGATTGCCCATACACAGGCCCCTTGAGGTATCGTGTCTGCGATTTCAATATTATCCAAAAATAGGATTTATATTGTGTATATTTTTTCATCTGTGTCCTTTACTTTATATGTACAGACAACAACAGATCAGGTGCCTTCACTTGGACATTAGTATGCACCTTATTGCATTGTAATAAGGGTTCATTTCAAGAACAGAAACGTTGTTATATCTCGTGAACCCCGCAAAATAAATGAAAATTATTTTCTAATTATGAATATAACGTGTATTTTCTACAATATACAACCAAATTCATCAAGATACAACCATTTTTTCAAAAGGGCCCAAGTTCCCTTACAAAATGGGCATTCCCCTTTGTTTAGCCGTTGTGGCGTGATTGAACTTACAAAAATCCAGCCAAACTATCGCTAGTAATACTAATTAAATCATTAGTAAGATAGTATGACATACCAACAAGATTTGGCTCTTGTAATTGTATTGTAAACTTCACCCAAAAAATGACAATACTTATTTAGGTAGTGGAATATGCCTTTGTTATCCCTTATGCCTAATCTTAGAGTACGATAATGTTTGCTCCACATCCAAAGTACTTGCCCAGTCATCCCGGCCCAGTGGGCAATCTGCGACATCCTTTTCCGCAATTATAATCAGTCGAAGATGTTTGAGAATTGTTAAACGCCAACTCAAGCGTACAACAAAGAGTTATTTAACTATTATTGTTTGTTTCAAGAAAAGCAATATATATTACACATTATTTAATGCTACTGGGTTACTGATACAGTACAGCATTCAAACAAACTATTCAATGAAAGAACGGACAAAAGGGGACTTATGTTTTGAGAACATACTTAGTGTAGATTGTAGATAAAATATAACTGTCTTATATATGCCTACCTTTGAAATTGAGTTCAAATTAGCAGTTATCAATAGATGTTGGATTTAACTAAATATTGATAAGCAGGTGATAAGAAAACTGGCGTAACATTTTATACAAATAATGAAGTTACATTTAAGTTCGATGAACTTCCGATTAAGGAATAGGAAAAGGTGATTTTCAATGATAACACGCAGAATTTTTATAGTTCCATTATAGTAACTGAACAATATTAAATTGAATCGTTTATCAATATTTAGGAATACTTAATAAATTTTATAAAGGTACCTCCTTTATAAAACAGCTGCTTATTTACTTGCAAAAATTCAAAGAAACTGAGTAAATATTTGCGATACCGTTTAAATATTCAATTATGTAACTACGGTACATAAAACATTTACAATAGTGTTATTAGATGGCATTGTGCTTCTATAAAAAAAAACAATTCCACTCACCTCAAATGTGATGACGCCTTTATCTCCGTATTTATCGAATATTTTGTCAATGAAGTATTGCTCTGCAGGGAGGGTGTCGTTGAGCTCGTTGCCCACGGCTGCTGCAGCGGCCAGGGTGGCCGGGCTGGGGCCGGGGCTGTTGCTGCCACTGTCAGCAATGCTCAACGCCAGCGCCAGCACTAGGATGGCGCTCGTGGTCCACATGGTTGCGACTGATGCTCACGCTCGCGACTCGCACGGTGGCGGCGGTAGCAGCGTGCGCCGGCGGCGGTCCCGCGTCTCCGCACCACACTATCAACCGATCAGCTCCTACAGCGCACCGATGAACGTGATAATGTGACGCGTCGCGTGGCGCTCGCGCATCGGCCGTACGCTCTTTTGTTTATTTGTTTGTTAAATTCAATAATTAATCGCGAATTGAAGCAAACGTTCGACGCAGTTGTGGAAGCGTGTTTGTCACTTGAGGTGAGGTGTGCGTCTGCGACTCTGCGCGCTGACTTTCACCCGTCGCTCTCTGGAGGCTCCGAGGCCGGTTGAACACCGTTACTGATAATAAGGTGTATTTACGGAGTGACCGGCATCGATACAACCTGAACATAGGTGTCTATTTAATTTGCCATAGTCAGGGTGCGACTCGACGCTAAAAGGTCTGTCATGCGGTGTGGACACTTGGCAAGAATCAATCGATGTGATACTGTTGAAAAATAAGCGTCGTATACGTATTTATACAAATATCGACTTATTTACTAATCATATCTAATATGATATTTTTGACTCGTAAGTAGATATTATCGTGGAAGTCAACATATCAACGTAAATAGAGTTCTTGCGTAGCATTCATTCATAAGTTGGAAGCATATCAAAAATAGTGCTAAGTCCGTTAGAAATTAGTTTTGTTGTTAAGTTACGGTGTAGTGTAAATAATAGGTAAACAAACATGTTAATGAGTAGTTCCACTTCCTTCTTACGTTAGTGCGAATGCGAAGCGAACGTCTTTTGTTTTCGCTGTGAGATATTTTTTTGGTCTCATGCGTTCTTGTCAGTCGGAACACGTCCGCGGGTTACGTATTACGATTACTATTCATATCTAGGCACGTGTGTTCCTAGATTCCTACAATGGCACGCCGCATTCACAAAGAAACACTACGCCAGGCTATCGGCTATTATGTAAGGTATTATTTAGATAAATAAAGAATCTAAGGTACCTACCTATTTGTTGTATAACATTGTGGGTCAAGCGGTCAAAGTGACAGTTGTAGCTGCTCTCGATGGACAAACAAAGACAGAGTTGTTTGTTTCCGTAAACTACGAGAAAGAGTAGATAGCAAGAAAACAACAATAATAAGTTAATTGAGTAGTTAGTGACTATGAACCTTGAGCTTTTGTTTATACAGGTACGTACAAAGTTGATTAGAAAGTGCGACACAGATCACAGAACACGATATTTTTTTCATCTTTGGTGGACAGTGGACACTAATGATAGTTAGAAAACGGACGCCATTGAGCGACTTGTGGTCCAGGGTAGACGGCAAGGCGGTGGCGACCACTCACGTCCGGCCTTGGTCCAGGTCATGGTACGGAGCGAGAGGGCATGGGAAGCTGTCTCCTCCTTCTGCAAAGCAGTAATGCTCGCAAAGGAGTAGGTGGAACGCGTGAGGGAGACGCAAAGGAGACGCCCTCACGCCCTTAGCCACCGCAGGAGACGCCCCGGGCGTCGGGAGTCGCAAGCCAATTCCCGGCCACCGTAGGTGGGGCTTGTGGTCGGCAAGTTATGTGTAGCTTACCGTCCGATAAGGACCAAGCCAGGGTTTAAGGCGCGTAGTGTTCCACGCGCGCCTCAAAGAGATATCAGCAAAAGTGACGGGGCCTGATAGGACCGATGCCTGTCTGGGTCGCGGATAAATTTGAAAGAGAGTTACCGCGGCCCTGGCGCAAGCAACTGAAAGAACACGGGTGTGTTTTAGTCAGTAAAAGTCTGACACGCCCTCCCGCTTCACCCAGAGCGGGCGAATTCCTTGGATGATTTACCTCTCAAAAAAAAAAAGTGTAGACAGCAAGGAATGATAGCGCGCGGCAGGTCGCCCATGGGATGGACCTACCAGATTAAGTCTGCAGTAGGTGGCCCATGCATGAGTGCACATGAGTGACATCCAACAGAGAGGGATAGCGTCACATCGTTGGACGAATTATGGCAGCCCGAAATCTCAGTGCAGTGCAACCTGATGGCCACGACCGCTCTGCCAAAAGCGGATGAAAAATGATAGTTTAGCAAACAAAAACTTAGATAATTGTGTTGTTTTGATACCTATTTGGCTTAATTTGTTTATTGTCTATGTTTCTAATTAACGCGCGATGACTTGTTATGCGAAATATACTATTGAGAAAAAATCATTGTTTTCGCATGCGTTTATAACCTCATCACGCGTGGATAATTTAGCAAATCTGTTCCCATTCGTAATGCTAGTAAGTAGTTGTTTAACACGGTTCATAGAACAATGAAAAGTGATTAACTAATTTTGAGGGTAGGTACCTATTTAGCTATGGACATTAATTGGATTAAAAAGACTGGTACTTTATGATAAGCGAAGCACAACATTTAATTATTGAGTGTTTTACAAATCAGTTGAGAGGAAAATTAGGGGTTACTCAAGGTACGATTCTAGGTCCGTACGTATTAGGAACCCGATTATAGTTTTTATGTGGGTAGGTAGCTACTTTTGTGATTGTCAATTAGACCTGCAGACTGACTGCTAAAAAATATTGGATTCGTTCGATAAGAGTATCTTCACCAATGAAAGCCCCCAATATTTTTTGGCAACGCCTAATTATTTTAAGGGAATTTGTCATACTATTTAATTGGGTCAAACCCTTTGCCTTGCCGAATTCACTCAAGTGCAGCGGCACCTGCATCCTAATTATGCAAGTACAAAGTGAGTGGGCAACGTAAAACTCGCTATGAATATTGTGGAGTTACCAAAATTAAAGAGAAGGACGAGTGTGCTCCGTAGGGTGCTGGACGCGCAATCGGTTATGAGATATTAGTGAATATTAATTAATATGAGATAGAGAAAACAAACTTCCTGAAAACTGTTTGGCTTAGCTTGCGTTAACCCTTTTGAGCACAGGCAATTTGTAATTTGTTTTGCACCCACCTACTTGGTTAACGAAAATATTTCTAACGACGAACAGTATCACACAATAGCCTTAGTTTTATCACCGGTATCAATTATACGGGATTAGGTAGATACTAATGTAGTCGTAAACATATCCTTAACAGTAAATAAGGCAATGTCAATGTTAACTCCATCTACGGAGGCATTGAGACATCGCTTATGTAATACGTATAGCATATTATTATAGGAAACTTCGTCAATTAAACTTATGTTTTTGTACGATTTGGTGATATCATAATATTTTGTAAAGTATGTCTCACTTGTGTGGTACGAAATCATTTATTTATTAAAAAAGTGTCTTGTATAAATATTGAAAACTTGTATCACTTGTATCCAAAATAGCAATGTTTTATGATTGGCCTCTTAGGATATCATATTAGTTATTGTTTTCACAGAGATTGTGGCGGATTAATAAAGTGTGGGGGTGTGTCCTCAACACTATTAATCCAGCAAAATCTGCCCCTGAACACGAATTGCAGTAGCCAGTCTGGAAATCTCTTAACTGATGCCGGGACTAGGTGGGCCGCTGTAGAAATAACCTAGCCAAGGTACCATTGACCAATCCCAAACACAGCGCTAATGTGCAGTCCGCCTATCCGGCAGATATGCCTCATCTCCATTCCTGCCCAACCAGCTGCACTTACTAAGATCTGCACCCTTATTGTGGTGTTTCGTGTGGTCAAAACAGAAACGCAATTAGGCGTTTAGGGGTCGTTAAAGAAGAATGGTTGGACAACTGCCCCTACCGAAGACCCGTGGTCCAACAGTTTTTTTTTAAATATGAATGCTCATCATCAGCCTTTTAAGGTTCCCCCTGCTGGAACAGAGGCCTTCTATCTGTGAGAGAATCTACCAGGCTCAATGCGGTTTGGTGGATGTCATAATGCCTTCGATTTTTTTGGTTCTAGGACATGCCGGTTTCCTTACGATGTTTTCCTTCACCGTTTTAAGAGCAGTGTTGAAATAATTTACACAATGTAAAGCGCCTGCCGGGTTCGAACCCACGACCTACAATTTGTAAATCGTCGCCGTCAGTGCCACTTCAATTTTAATTATTTATATATTAATATAAATTAATAAAATAAGTTAGTTGGACCGCGGGTCTTTGGTAGAAGCAGTTGTCCAATCATTATTTTTAGTTGGACAACTGCCCCTACCGAAGACCTGTAGTCCAACTAGTTGGACATTATAGTTGGACCACGACCCCTAACGCAATTAGGGTGCTGAAATTGACAAATAGAGCTGCCCAGATAGCCATTTGCCTTCTGGTGGTTAAGCGGAAAAACGGAAAGAAGGAGATCCACTCGTGTAACCTTCAGGAGACGGGAGTTTAATTCTGAATCTTTCATTTGGCAAAGAACATCAACAGACGGAGGTATCGAGAAGAATACAGCTCGGATGGGCCGCTTTTGGCAAACTGGACGATATTTTCAGTCAATAGTTTAAGTCAGTCAAGATACCACAATCTCTGAAGACCCGCCTCTATAACCAGTGTGTTTTGCCCACCATGACTTATGGTGCTAGACGTGGACGCTCACACAGGAGGCTGTGTACAGGCTTCGAGTTGCACAGAGAGCCATGGAGCGTTACATGCTTCGCATACGGCTAATCGAAGACGTACGAAGGTTTCCGACGTTGGAAAACGAATTTCGGAACTGAAATGGAGCTGGGCAGGACACCTGGCAAGGCGCGGTGATGATATGTGGAGTAAGGTGGTGGCTGAATGGCGTCCAAGGACTGGAAGAAGAAGTATTGGTCGTCCAGCGGCGAGATGGGCATTTGAAATTGTTGCCATTACGGGTAGAACCTGGATGAGGTTGGCACAGGAACGTGGTGATTGGTACAAGGGCCTATGCATAGCAGTGGGTGAAGTCGGGCTGTGGATGATGATGATGATGATATTATGAGAGTGTTGTCTAATGTGCATAATGACTTTGCGATTTTGGCTCACGATTACGCCACGTGAGACCACGACATGAGACATAATTGAAAGAATGCTAAGAGCTATTACTATTTAATTTCACACCAACGGTGCACCTACTGTATTATTGTTGTCGAGGGTTATTTTGCGTCGTATTGTCTACTATGTTGACGTTCACTATCAACATTCGAAATCATGAACCGTCTGCCTAAAGTCTAGCTAGTGGTAGCTTTACATAACATAATATAGGTAAGTGCCTACATATAGGTCCGTATCTACTACTTATAGATACTGAGTACACTGCTGACTCAACAATTTTATTCAACAGAATGAATTTAACACTAACTAGTCATTAGGTTAGGTTTAGGGACTGGAGACATGTTTTAATACATTTTATTTAAAATGTTATAAATAAAAACATGGTCAAATAGATGTACAAACATGTTGACGAAAAGAAATTGCTCGAAATAGACCAATACGCCACTATATTTATCGATGTAGTAAAAGATTGCCAAATCAGGCATTATTTACTTATTAGAGTTGATAACAATATGCTTATCTTCAAATTTTCCTTAAGACTCACCTGCCAGCTTGCAGTTTGTGATATACCTATTTAAATCAATCAAAATCTCTATTTTAATATAGTTATATATACTAGAATTAATATATTAGATTCATAATAAGACCACCCTATCGCATTAGGTATACACCTGTAATGATAGTTGTAAGGGAGATTTTAATAAATATATATTTGTATTTTGAAATAAGTACCCTGTAAAGAGATTTCATTATTTTCGTTAAGAATTTAATTTAATTTTGTTCCAGTAGTTTGTTGCCAATATTTTAAGAAAGAACGTTGTTCCCAGAAGTAACCATATTTCACTAACAGGGCTAGACGGGTACACTTTAAGCAAGTGCTTGTGTGACTTTGTTTTATGTTTTACTAGTGGATACCCAGCGTGTGCTTCTACGCTAAAAAAAATACATTTTGTTTATAAAATATTATTTTGTTTTTGTTTTAGTGGTCTGTCTCACTAATGAAACCGGTTTGGGCCACATCGGTTGGATGGTTTCAAAGTCTATAACGGACATAGGTAGAAACAATTTTTGTGTTTTCTATATTAGGATTTTGCTCCAACAACATTCCTCCTTACCACCTTTCTTTCTACCAGTCTTGTGATCTAATATATCAAAATAAGTTGGGTTTTTTCCTGACGATATAACTCCAGAACGCACGAACCGATTTCGATGGTTTTGCACTCGTTGGAAAGGTCTTGGGCTCCGTGAGGTTTATAGGTAGGGTAGTGTAGAGTAGGGTAGGGTAGTGTAGAGTAGGGTAGGGTAGTGTAGCGTAGGGTAGGATAGGGTATGGTAGTGTAGGGTAGGGTAGTGTAGGGTCGGGTAGGTTAGGGTAGGGTAGGGTAGGGTAGGGTAGTGTAGGGTAGTGTAGGGTCGGGTCAGGTAGGGTAGGGTAGGGTAGGAAAGGGTTGTGTAGTGTAGTGTAGGGTAGGGTAGGGTAGGGTAGTGTAGGGTCGGGTAGGGTAGGGTATTGTAGGGTAGGGTAGGGTAGGGTAGGGTAGGGTAGATAAATGTTTGGTCTTTTTATGGCAAAACAAAGTTTGCCGGGTCAGCTAGTTCGTAATATTTCAGTAACCTGTAACTATGTATTAGATATAAGTATCGATATATATGTTTTAGCAAGCACTAACATATTAAAGTTTATTTAGATAATTTAACATTTGTTTAAGGGGCAGATTACAGGCTATTCCTAAGGGTATACAAAGTTCACAAAGTAAGGACGAACTTCAGAAAAAGTACCCACGTAAGTAGTTTTATTTACGCCACTTATATTTTACTGTATTTGCTTTATAAAACTCTGGTATCTGTTTACTATTGCTTGCTTCAGCGACGTGTGAAGTTAGATACTACTGTTTGTAGCAGTACGAGTATTTACTGACTGCGCCCAACGCAAACATTCCCATCCAGCAAGACTGATAGTCTAAGTCAACACGATGCTTGGGCACTGTAATCAATGTAGATATATATAAACATTAATTAAAAATATCGATATTACCTATAGTTTTTCATAACATGCGAGCATTTGATGACCAGCGTGGCAGTTGTTGTGTGACTCAATGGATATTGTATATAGATAGACGATATATTGTGACCGTACCGAAATTTTCCTTCAAATAAAAAAATGTTCAATATGAATTGTTCTGCAGAAAATGGTCGGGATTGATGACGTGTGGGATTAAAAAGAAAGGCAAGGTACCTATATGCATTGTAATTGTAGAGTTCTTAAATAAATATTATAAATATAGATGGTTGAGCTGTTGCAAATTAATGAGTTCTACATCATTTTGCAATAGCTCCTCTTCTTAAACAGTATCCTGCTTCTTAAGGTTACACTAGTCGAAAATTCTTCCATACAAACGTAGTCTAGCGATTACTCCACTGTTTGACGATGTACGTTCAAAATAAAAAATGATATCAATTTGTCTCATCATTATCTAGCCCTGTATGGAAACAAAACAGTAAAAAAGATATATATTTGAAAGTTATGAGCGTCGAAAGTTCCATATTTCAACACTATTTTTTACGCATCTTTGGGCGGACATAAATACCATAAGAAGAAGGAAAATTGCAAAACGGCCTCCATACAGGGATAGATTAGTAATTCAACAATGCAAATAATTTTATTTTGAAAATATACATTTAGTCGTTTTTTCATGATAAAACTCCCAAAGGTCTGTTTATAAAATTTCGCGCGGTCGTTTTCTTCCTAAATCAACATCTATTTCGACACAATTTTGCAAAAGTGCTAATTCGTACGCGAACTAGCTTCTTACTGCTCATCACAGCATCTATTTCTTTCGCACGTGCTGTCGGATGAAATAGCATGCAATGCACCTCCACCTCGCGCACAAAATAGATCTGCCCGTCGACTATAGGGGAACCATATGGATATATCCTAAGAAATTTTGTAGTGTAAATATTTATTTATGAACGTCTCAATTATAATATCACCATTGAATTAGATCGATACTTAAGGCAAAAAATCAGCATGAGATATGACCATTCCTATTGGCCTAGCGGCACTGGTGGCGCATGAATTACAGTAATGAATACGCCCAGATTTTAGAATAAAATCTTTATAAAATCAAATCTAAGTTTTTTGAAAAAAAAAATACGACAAGAATGTTCGTTATTAAATTCTTCCATCCATCCATTAGTCTTAGGACAAAAAATTATTAATAAACACTTTACGAGGAGATGCATGCTATCAATAATTATTTCTCATTTTTATGGTTTTTTTGGAAGGAGATTAGTGAAACATACACCTCTTTAAAAAAAAGTATACGACCATTTTAGAATCAATAATATGTAGAAATTTAATGTATTTTTATTAGTTGATATTTCTTTTTAAATAACGAGTAGATAGCTCCTAAAAACAGCACGAAAAACGGCTAGCGCGGCGTTTTGTTCAGGGTACCGCCTTTTATGAACCTGTTTTAGAAAAGCAGGTAACTATTTGTCCACGTGTGGATTTAAACGTTGCGACATTAAACAGACTGATAAAATTGAATGATGATAAATTAACCACAACAACCCATTTCCGCTAGTCGACTTTTGGGCAGGTTTGGGGAGATAAGCCACCTAAGTAGATATGGTAATGTAGATTTAACATTTCGGTTTCGACTTGGTTTTGGACGTAACTTTTTAACAGTAGGTACTGATGAAAAAGAAAACCCGACTGCTTCAGAAGCGAACTAAAAAGACGTAAGTAAACAAGAAGAAAATCATGCTGTGCAGGCGGAGTATCGCGGGCTGGCTGACCAAAACCCGATTATCTTCTTATTGTTTACGTCTTTTTAGTTCGCTTCTTAAGCAGTCGTATTTTTTATTTTCTTACTTAGCTTATTTAATTATAAATTTTTAGACAGCATTTTTTTTCGAAGTAGGTACATTTCAACATATAAGTATTACTAGCTGGCCCGGGCAAACTTTGTTTTGCCATAAAAACACCAAACATTTATCTACCCTACCTACCGTACCTTACACTACCTACACTACCCTACCCTACCCTACCCTACCCTACCCGACCCTACACTACCCTACACTACCCTACACTACCCTACCCTACACTACACTACCCTACCCTACCCGACCCTACACTACCCTACCCGACCCTACACTACCCTACCCTACCCTACCCTACCCTACCCTACACTACCCTACCCTACCCAACCCTACACTACCCTACACTACCCTACCCTACACTACCCTACCCTACACTACCCTACCCTACACTACCCTACCCTACCCTACACTACCCTACCCTACCTACCCTACCCTACCTACCCTACCCTATCTACCTACCAACTTGTTGAACTATTTATTTGAATAAGAAATAATATAATAATATATACTACTATACGAATGCAACAAACTTTTGTTTCTACCGGCAGCGTTGATCTAATTAAAATTTAGAACATAAAATTTGCTATTGTGAGTCCACCTTAAAAGATAGACATATGGTGTCACGGACTTTTTTTTAGAACTTTTAAAGAGAAACAATTCCATCATACATGATATTTGCGTAACTTAAACCATTTACGCAGCGCACGCAATGGAAGCTCTCAAAAAGGAAATTTTTTTCCCGTTTTTGTAACATTTTTCATTTATGCTCCGCTCCTATTGGTCGTAGCGTGATGTTATATAGCCTATAACCTTCCTCGATAAATGGACTATCCAACAGTGAAAGAATTTTTCAAATCTGCCAAGTAGTTTCGGAGCCTATTCAATTCATACAAACAAACAAACAAACAAAAAATCAAACCTTTCCTCTTTATAATATTAGTATAGATATATGTTTGAAATCAACTCTAAAAATCCTTTATTTTGATACCCCACACGATAGGATTGGAATAAAAAAGATATTAAGCCCCACCAATATGGCACCCAAAAGCCGCCATTTTTCTATTTTCCCTTTTTAATGTAGCCAGTGACACTCACAAGGTTAAAAAGACTCTATTGACGTAAGAAGAATCATCAAAATAGGCAAACGCGTTTGGTCTCTAGAACGCCACATAGGAACAAACATACATAGACTGAAAAACACATTAACCTCCTTCGGCAGTCGGGCAAAAAGTCTGATCTGTTTGAACAAAATTGCATTATCACACTGTAAGAATTATCAGCTCACAGCTCACTGCATAGTTCCTTAATTATTGAAATGTAATAAGTAATTTCGTTCAATCTTAAAAACCTACTTTAGCTCTGTCCGAAATCCGTTATGCGAAGATGTTGTACAAAACTTTTGGGAAAATAAAAGAAGATCACAGTGGGTGCAGTTACCGTTACCAAGCCGTTGGAGTGAATCCAACAAAACAATCTGATTGATTGCGGAACGGCTGTAGGTAAAACATATAAAGGTCATAATAAAGGTTTGTTTTGGATCTATTTTAACTCAAATTTAAAGCAAGGGTATTTTTCAAAGCATGAGGAGCTCGTGGCTAAATAATAACAGCCACACGGGTCGATCTTCAAGGTTAAGCAACGCTTGACGAGGTCGGTCCCTGGATGAGTGACCATTTTCAACGTACTGAGTTTCCTCCGTGCCTCGGAAAGCACGTTAAGCCGTTGGTCCCGGCTGTCATTTAAAGATCTTTGACAGTCGTTACGGGTAGTCAGAAGCCTGAGATCTGAAACCAGTCTTGCCAAGGGGTATCGTGTTACGCAGTTACTGGGTTGTGGAGGTCAGATAGGCAGTCGCTCCATGTAAAACACTGGTACTCAGCTGAATCCGGTAAGACTGGAAGCCGACCCCAACATAATTGGGAAAAGGCTAGGCAGATGATGATGCATTTTTCAAAACATTTTTCTGAGAGCACCCACTCCACCCCAAGTAAAGCTGTTCAGAAATACTTATATGGTTTGACTCAACTCAGGTTCAGTCAAATGCAATGCGAATACGTGTTAAGCGAAAAATAGGGATTGACTAAGATTCGGGCCCTACCTATGTAGAGAGCATTGGCTCAATTACGGTCGTATGTTTGAAGGTCGTGGGTATCCATGCTTGTGGTTTGCTTTGTGTATTTTTTTATATCAAAAATGCTCATTACCTAAACGGTGAAGGAAAACATCGTGCGGAAACCTGCAGCCTTATTGCGTAATGTATTCGGCAAGGCAAAGAATATATTATAAAAGAATAGAAAACATTTATTCGACATACACAACACAACAGCAACGCAACAGCAAAGTAACAGAGAAAAATAATAATAAAAAGTACAAACAAGGCTTAAGAATGATTGCGCCGAGCGTGCCTATACCGAAAGGGTTACCAACTCAGCATTTGCGCTGATTTTCAGTTGGCACTTCGCTAGTGACATACGGACGTCACAAAGGGCAACGAGTATGAAAAATCGACCAATCGCATAGATGGAAATCGATTGGTCGATTTTTCATACTCTTTGCCCTTTGCCTTGCCGAATTCATTACGCAATAAGGCTGCTGGAGGTCCTAGAACTTAAAGAAGCAGCAGTACTGAATAAATAATAGTACCAGTTTAGCACTGGGCCCTCGTGGTGGATATCACACTTTCATAGGGAGGAGGCCCGTGTCTCAGCAGGTAACACTATAGACTGAATACGCTACGCATCTACGTCACAAGGGCCACGCTAAGAGAATATTGTCTAAATATACAGCCTCTGGTCATAATTACCCTCCTATCGAAGTCATGCATGCTGTTCTCATCTCTGGGACGGATCTGCCAAATACCAGCTTGATGCACTAGAGTCGATCGAAAAGCGGGCCAAGAGGCTCATCGGCGATGAGGCACTGGTTACGACAAAGCTCCAGAGCCTTGAAAATCGTCGCCGAGTTGCCAGCTAGACGGTATTTTATCGGTTACATTTCGGGGAGTGTGTGATGGAATTGCATGATCTAATTCCGCCCAGCCCGTTTCAAGACGTACGATGATGCGCCATCGGTACAAGGTGGACATCCCACCCATACGCACTAAACGTTTTGGAAATATTTTCATTATGCGTACAGCTAAGGAGTGGAATTCCCTGCCGGAGTTTGTGATTGCTACAATTCTTTTTTTTTCTTTTAAAAAAAAAAACAGTTTGTGATTGCTACAATCTAGGGTATTTAAGTCAAGAGTGAATAGGATACTTCTAGGCAAGCGTGCTTCACCGTCGACCACACCATCGCTTACCATCAGGTGAGATAGTGGTCAAGCGCGAGCCTATAATAAATAAAAAATCAAAACGTCATATATAACGAATATTTAGCGGAAGCAACTAACTTATATCCTATATAAAAAGTTCCGGAAAAATCCTGAAACGTTGGTTATTATTACTACACAAGCCAGTGTATTGAACTAGTGGACGTTTTGTAGGCTTCCGTAACGGTTACGAAACTTTAATTTGGCCAATTTTCACGGTAAGCATACAATAGCGACGTCGCGACGCGAGTATCTACTTCATAACATTGGAGTTAGGTAGGTACGTGATTTCAGAGCCAAGCACGTCAGTTTTCATGCTCCGTCGAGCACTGCTTTGGTCGAAAAACACGTCTGTGTAAACGTGAACTGGTTATTTGTTGGACAAATAATTCAAATACTAGGACTCCTGTTTTTTTTCTTTGTGTGGTTATAAAAGTATTTTGCAAACCTGCAGCTTCGTGCAAGCTACTAAATGCCTGCATTATTGTGAGATATTCGTCGATGGATTCCGGAATGTTAATTTCTTTATAACAATGTGTGTACTTAACACAATTCGAAATGGTTAAAGGAGGTAAAAGTTACGTATAGTGAATCACCATGCATAAATAAACAATGATAGGAAATGTTCAAGGTGGGCAGCAACATCCAGGGACGTCGCGCGTCGCGTTGGACACGCTGTTGCTAGACATAATGTGTATACTGTGTATGTATATTATTATCGTGTGTTTATCCACTGGTATAATATGTCTATTAAAATTGTATTGCGGCTGTGAAGTGCGCTTTTCTCTGCGCTGTCATATAAATATTCTACAGCGCAGTGCCTCGCCTATGGGATTCTAGGATAAAGGTTGAATCGTAAAAAGTTGTTTGAATAAAATAACAGGCTGAATAGGATATTTTAGATAACTAAAGTGGTGAACTTTAGTTACCTAAAATATCCTATTCAGCCTCGGCAGAACAGTGACCAGCCCTGTTGAAAATCGTGTTCACTCGTCTTAGTATTTGAATTAATTCAACTACCAGCACCATCTATAGATACCTGTTATTTATTTTTTACTCTTGAATTGATTTGTAGCTTATTTATTAATTTTCATGCTTTTATGTAAAGTACTGATGAGTAAATCATTTTTAAAAACCTAAACATCATCACCATCACGATTGAAATAAATTCATTAATTTCATTGTATTTCCCATAGACTTAAGATATGAAGAGTTCTGTCATGGGCACACATACAATTAGAAAAAGCTGGCAATGACCCTAAAGCCTTATGGGAAATTATAAAGGAAATAAATACAAAGAAAATAAAAACCAGTCCACTAGAACTACTCAAAATTTCTAACAACCCTAAAGCTTCTATCAACCAAGTCTGCAACTTTTTCAGAAGTTAAGAGGTCGGAAAAAATCTGGCTGATGTGATACTTTAATCACAAACTTCGCCTACTGATAATGTCCCCTGCAACCATCTATCCACGACACCCCCTCTATCTACCCAATTCTCTCGCTTTAATGGAGGTGGATGAAGCTGATGTTCAATCCATCATTATTACAGCTAAGGCCTGACTGTGCTACCGGTTGGGACGGAAAGCCGTCTTCCATTCTCAGAGACTGCCGACACGACTTGATTCCTGCTATCAGCCACATTTGTAATCGAGCGATTATAACTGGTGTTTTTCCAGACGCTTTGTAAAAAACAGTAGTCCACTGTATATATAAGTGTGGGGACAGAGACTGCGTCAGTAACTATCGGCTAATATCAGTTCTATCAGCGATGTCTAAGATCATGGAAGAGTACTGTACAAATTTCCTAAATAGCTTTAAAAACATAGCAGATAATCAGTACGGTTTTAGGTCTGAAGTTTCTACTGAGGACGCCCTCTTAGATTGGACGGGTGTGGTAGTAAAGAATTTAGACGAAAGAAATAGATGCCTATGCATATTCCTAGAATAGCATTTGAGGTGGTTTCTGTTCCCATTCTCCTAGCTAAATTGGAAAGAGAGGGAGTGAGAGGCTATAATTTTGCCAGGCTTTAATTTGATTTTAGTTTGATTATGGGTTGATATTTAATTGAAGTTTAATTTTTAACCGACTTTCCAAAAAGGAGGAGGTTCTATGTTCGACTTTATGTTTGTTTTTTTTTTTTTTTTGTGTATGTTCACCGATATCTCCGTCAATTGTGGACCGATTTTGAAAATTCTTTTTTTGTTTGGAAGAGTATGTTTTGAAATTGGTCCCATTTTAATTTGGTGAAGGTCTGATCAAGAACTTCGGAGATATACAACAGAACTCTTTAATAAATAACGGCAACACTCTCGGGATTGCTGCAATCGCATGTCTGTTTATTGTTTATACCATTTCATAATATATTCATCACGCCAGTACGCTCTAAAGGGGTACGCAGAACTCTCATTTCACCGGTTATATTCAAGTTTCATGTTATTCGGGTAATCTATTCGGCGTTATAGGGACCTTAGGAAACAACTTGCGTATCTATTAGGTAGGCAAAACTGAAAAGGGAAAAATCGTGTCCATATCGAAAAAAAATGGTACCTACGTAAGACACCGACTTCCAAGAGTTAAGTTATTTTTCACTTTGTAGTTTTTCATTTGGAAGTCGGTAGTATTTTTTTGCAAATTAGCAAAAAAATTGCAAATCTATAACTTAGATTTTAATTTGATTATGGTTGATTTTAATTTGATTAAAATTGATTTCTGTTTGATTTTAATTTGATTTTATCTCGACTTTTATAATAATTTTTATTTAATTCAATTTATTTAATTTATTTTTATTTTATTTGTAACTTGATTTTTACTTGATTTAATTTGGTTTTAGTTTTATTCTAATTTTAATTGAATATGTTAATTTCATTAATTTGGTTTGGATTTAATCTGTTTTTATTTTTTCTATTTAAATCGATCATTAGGCAATGTAGCATTACATCTTATTTTATGCTTTTTTTATTTTTTTCTATTTAAACGATCATTAGGCAATGTAGCAACACATCTCATTTTATGTTTTTTTTCACATTAATACCATGGGTCACTAGCCCCCAAAATACAGACTCAGGTCAAGTTTGGGAGTTAGCATCATCATGTTACGTGTTACTTTTGTGTCAAATAAACATTTTTATTTTTATTTACTCTAGGTAATTTCATGGATAGAAAAAAAGAAAGGAAAAATATTTATGTGTGACCCGCACAGGAGACACTATCTATATAATATATAACACAAACAATAATAAAAATAAATAACCCCTTGCGAGACCAAAAGGGCTCCTATCTCAGCATGTACAACAATGTTAAAAAGATATTAACTCTGCACAGATTGCGTTGCGTCGCGTTGTGCAGATTAATATAATACTAGAAGTACAATAACATGGTATAACATTTCACAAGCATCTTGCTATAGGGGAGAGCCTATTGCTGCCAATTGTGTGTAGCGACATCTATACAGCGACAAACGAACTACAGGAAGTTCTGACGTCACACAAATGCTACATCGCGCAACGCAAAGTTCTCCGCACGATTCCTAGAATAATACAATGGCCCGATAAGAACCATCGGGCAGGCAGTTGCCCACCAGACAGGACACCCGTCTGACCGGAGGAGCCTGCCTTTTCTATGGAGGATGCGCCACTTTTCACCTTGATCCGCGTGGATCTATAGGAGCAGAAACCCAATAATATTTACCGATTTGCAACCTTATTGCTTAATGAATTCGGCAAGGCAAAGGGCAAAACGTATGAAACATCGACCAATCACAAAGACGGAAATGAACATCGTGTCTTTCATTTCGCATGTGATCGGTCGATTGCTGGCGGTCAAAACCTTCGCCTTGCCGAAATTACTTAGCTCTTAGGCTGCTGGAGATAGAATCCAGGACCACGTTCTCGAGGCACGGCAATCTCGGTCAGACCAACGAGGTAATAGACCTTCTAAAATATATATAAATGGCATTCTGAGAGCTTAACCTAACGCCTGAGAAGGGTTGCAGAGCTTCAGATATCTCTTTATCAAACAAGGTAATTAGTTTATCAAAAGCGCCTACGGTTTTGATGCGGCCTAGTTACATTACTGCAAGTAGGAGCGATCACTGTTGCAGCAATATTGTAAGGTATTGGATTAAACGTTTTAAAAAAAAATACAACAGACTGCCAAAAAAAAGACACTACAACGTGGAAAATAACTTCAATGTCGGAAGTCTCGTTTCGTCGAAGTTTCGTTTCTTCGTTTTTAGACACCGACTTCCGAAATTAAAGTTATTTTTGGAAGTCGGTTGTAGTTTTTGTAAAAAGTTTTTTATTTTTCACTTTTTAGTTGTAGTACATAATGGATCAGTAGGCTAGGTACTATAATGCCCAAAGTGAAGCCAGAATAGATTAAATTCATGAAACTTAAACAAAACCGGTGGAATGAGAGTATACCAGGGTGAACTTTTCACATCTGCGTACCCCTTTTGAGCGTACCAGTGTGATGTTATGTTATGAAATGGTGTAAACAATACAGATAACATACATGCGATTGCAGCTATCCCGAGTGATTTGCCGTCATTTTTTGAAGAGTTCTGATGTATATCTCCGAAGTTCATCATCAGATCGTGATAAAATTAAATGGGACCACATAAAAAGCACCAGCGTTCAAATAAAAAAAGAATAATCAAAATCGGTTCACCCAATAAAAAGTTCTGAGGTAACACATATAAAAAAAAAAAATGCGAAGTCGGTTAAAAAGAACATTAGTTTGTGTAATTATTTCATCCCCACTGCTGTCAAAACGGTGAAGAAAAACATCTTTAGGAACTCTGCATATCCTACAAAATAATTGTGTCATGCTCTCTCTAATGTCTCTCTGATGGTGGCACATGTGTTGGATCATTCGGTTCCCTTCATGATGGTTGAGCTGAGTGGTGCCGATCCATGTGTCATGTTCGTGAACGGGCGCCATCAGTTGGGATTGGTCATAACTTAGCTGCCTCCACCTGTTTTTAATTACCTATTTATTGTATTTTTAATTGTTTGTTTTACTGTAGAAGCTTTTAAGTGCGTTACTTTTTTTGTTTTTTTTTACATCGTTCTCACAAGTTATTTTTTTTTCCAACAAGATATTGTAACCAAATACTTGTAAAACACATTTTTTTTTAAAAGAGTATGTGTGAAGTTTCTTGTCCATTCTTCTCCACAACAAGCTACATTTCCGAATGGACGGTAGAATCAATTAGTGTTAGATTCAATTTTTTTTTTTTTTACGTTCGAAAGTGCCGCTTAATGGCCTAATTGAATAAATAGGTTGATTTTTGATTGATTTTGATTTTGAATAAATGTGAAATCTGCCAAGACCAACCCGCACTGGGCCCGCGTGGTAGATTGTTAGACACAGAGAGCTACGGAGCACACAACCAGGCGGGTAGTGTGCCCTGTCCCCGTGCAGAGAGGTAGAGCTAACCCAAACCCACCACAGTAAAATACGACACTTAAATAGACGGTTGCTAGGAGAACCGTAATTATGCAGCTGTCGCGGGTTAAACAAATGACTACCTAATATTAATTATGTAGGAGCAGGTTTACTATACCGGCTATAATGTGAACCGTTACGTGACGTAGGTGGTGATAACATCTGAATAAATACACGTACTAACAATGATTGTATTGTATTATCAATAAGTTTGTCATATACTTACATCTATTCACATATACTCGTAGTACTTAACATAACTGCATAGGAATCATCAATTCATCTTAGTTATAACAGATCTGTACTTAATATTATGCCAACCCACTTATGCCACGTAAATCGACATAAAAAAGTAAAATAAACATAGCAAAAATATTCTAATTAATCAGATCACACTAAATACATAAAGTTGTATTTTAAAGATCATAAATCCTTGGAATCTTCGGGGCGGCATAGGAATATTTTGGAGCAGGCTAGATTGAATTGATTGCACGCTGTAAGAAGCCATTGGGGTTTGTTGTTCCATACGATGAAGACGTAGTATACTGGGACGCCGAGGGCGATGAAGGCGACGCCGATGCCGACCTCCATGGGGTGCGTGAAGCAGGAGCAGATGACGACGAAGGTGCAGATGATGAGGAAGGAGACGGGCAGCACGATGTTGACGCGGATGGGGCGCTGGAGATGTGGCCGCGTGAAGCGCATCCACAGCAGGCCGGCGACGGACGCAAGCGTGAACAGCGCCTCCACGGCCGTCACGTACACTATCAGGGACTCCACGTTGTTTGATAGCAGCAGCATCAGTGTCGCTATGCACTGAAACGAGGAAATGAATTTTTTTTCATTACTGTTTCTCATACAATATGGACTCATGGTTCTAGCTCTACTTATTCAGTTTCCTTTATCAGTGTCGCTATGCACTGAAACGAGGAAATGCATTGATTTAATTACTGTTTCTCTTACAAAATGGACTCATGGTTCTAGCTCTACTTATTCAGTTTCCTTTATCAGTGTCGCTGTTGGTGAGCAATGTGGACTGTAATAATTAGATTGGGTTGTCAAGTGTCAACAACCCAATCCTAATAATTACAGTCCACATTGCTCACCAACATTCGCTATGCACTGAAACAAGGAAATGCATTGATTTAATTACTGTTTCTCTTACAAAATGGACTCATGGTTCTAGCTCTACTTATTCAGTTTCCTTTTTGTGAATGTTATGTTTTTAATCGAACTAAACAGAAGAATTTGTGGCTATGTGTCATTCAACGTCAGTTGTCTCCTCAATCAACCCTGTGGTTCAAATGGCGTGAATAGTTTTAAGATTGATTTTTAAATCAAAATTGTGATAAAACCTCAAAGTACTTGCATCTCGAAAAACACTTTTATAAAATGTGGGGAAGTGAAAACTATTTCCTATATGTATAGGATAGTTTTCAGTTCCCACATTTTCAACTCCCGCCGGAAAAAGATGGGTGTTATAAGTTTCACGTGTGTTGCTGTGTGTCTGTCTAAACGGATCATATCATCATAGCGCCTAAGCGGATGAAACGATTTTGATTTAGTTTTTTTTGTTTGAAATGTGATTTTGTCGAGTGTTTTTCGGATGCAGTGCGGAAGCGCACTACGTAATCTTGTCTGTCTTATAATAATGAACGTAAAATTAAGAAATTTATCCATTCGGTTAGAACTTGGAACTCAAATTCAGATTAGATTCGGTCGCAGTGCGGAATCGCACTACTTAAATAATCTTGTCTATCTTATAATAATGAACGTAGAATGTTCTCTTTGATTAACTTTCTATTATGACCGTGTCGGAGATATCATCGTAAAATTGCCATAACATGGTCATATTTAACGTGATCTTAAAGTACGTAATTAAAAATGATTATTAAAACTAGAACATTACAGAACACAAAGGGCTCTTTAAAGCTAATCTCAAATGATCCTTCTTTAATTAAGATAGCGTTACACATGTTTTCAATGCACTATCTGAGAGCAAATTGTTAGAAACGAATTAAAATCTGCACCGAAATCAATTAAAAAAATCTTAGTATCAAGATTTAGTTGCTACCTTGTGATGGTGATAGACAAGGAATTGGATGCAACGATAGTTTTTTTTAGATTTCATTTATGCGGAAATTATAATTAAACCAGAATAGTTTATTGTATGTCTTTCTTCGTTTCTAAAAGTACTTACGAGTACTCCGGAATCCGAAAGTAATTTCGGATTCCGGATTTTATTCTCGAGTATTTCTCATTTAGCAATTGGGCTTATTACCAACCGATATTTTACCAAAACGTGCATACAATTATTAGCATTTGAACAACTCTGAGGAAGCAATTTCTCGCGGCCTCCCACTACCCAGTATTCGTAAATTCATTCTTGTTTTAACTTTATACGACCCTATATAGATATTCTAATGCTCAACCAATGACTATTTTCTTGATCTCCCTATAATAATCGGTGGATTTACAAGACCTTTTTTCAATACTTACAAGGAATAATAACGAAGGTACTGGAGTCAGCCTCTTAACATCAATAAGGGATATCGCTAGCGGTAAGTGTCCATTCCTAGCTCCAACGAAGAACAGCCTGGATGAGGCATAGATGGCTCCGTTTAGGGAACCAAAAGTACATAGAGCGACGAAGAGGGGCATAATCCAGGACATCATGCCGAGGATCTTGACGCTGAAGGTGACGGCCACAGCCTGGGAGGAATGGATCTCATCGTTGGTGAGGACTGCGAAGTACGCTATGTTGGTCAGCGCATAGACTAACGTTACCACTGGCATGGATATGCAGATAGCACGCGGCAGGTTCCTGGAAAGAGAAATACGCATTGTTATAGCAGGTAGTTGCAATAAATCGGTGAAGGTCTGGTCAAAATTCATACACAATAGGCAAGGGACCAGCCGAATTACCGTTTATGATGTTCAATTTGTTTCAACGGTCAGGTACCTAGATATTTAATGGAGTTATAAGTCGTCAAACCCTATTTTGACAGGTTTTAAGTATAGTTTGACAAATACTCAACGGCAAATGCTTGATTCATAATGAGGATACAATGGTTACTGTTTGGAGCTATCTCAAAGAAATCCACGTTACTATTTAGATAGATATCAATTTCAAACCAGCGAACACATTGTGTGGTCGCTGTTTCAAAGAAACCATCTACGGAGAGAGTTAACCCTAACGTGCCCTAAAGACCTACGGTCGGTGACCCGCTGGCCCAGTGTGGGAATGGGAACTGAACCTGCCGCCTAATCCATGAAAGAGAGACAAATTGCCTTTTTTTTCAGTATTGCCAAAATTTATTGGACTCTTTCCAAAAGAGTATCTTCACCAATGAAAGCGTCCTATAATTTGTGGCATTACCGAAAATATTTAAAGAGAATTTGTCACACTCTTTCATGGAATCATTCCATTTGGCCCTGGCAAACTCACTTAGGCAATTATGCTGCTGATTCCTATTTTAAACTTAGGTTCCTTCGTAGGTACGTATAATATTAATAATGCACGATAACCTATTTAATTGTAGATTATGCACCAAAGGAATAAAGCAGTGTCTTAGGTCACGGGTGACCTATTGATAAACAAATGAATTGAGCGTAACGACCAATGATATTCTAGTAAACAAATACGTTATACACTCATAAAACAACCGAAAAAAGTGTTCCGCACAGCAGCGGCAGCACACATACACACTTTTCATTCATCTGACATTTCATTACAAGTCGAAAGGGATGGCTTGATAAAACAAGAAATAAATAAAAAAAACAAAAACCCGACTGCTTCAAAAGCGAACTAAAAAGACGTAAACAAGGAGAAAATCATGCTGTGCAGTCGGAGGATACATATTCGCGGGCTGGCTGGCTGACCAAAATCTGGTGTATCCTTCGCCTGCACTGCATGATTTTCTCCTTGTTTACGACTTTTAAGTTCGCTTTTGAAGCAGTCGGGTTTTTTGTTTAATGGTTTTTTTTTAACTACTAATCCTACTTTTTTTATAACTTTTTAGTTAGTTTTTTTTTCGAATTACGTACATTTAAACATATAGGTATAATATATTTTTGAAATCACCTCTTAAAACCCTTTATTTTGATAACCCACACGAAGGGATTGGAAGAAAAAAAAATATTGGGCCCCCACAATATGCCGCCCAAAATCCGCCAATTATCCAATTTTAATGTAGCCAGTGACACTCGCAGGGTTAAGACGCATCGATTGACGTACGAATCATCAAAATCGGCCAACGCGTTTGGTCTCTGGAACGCCATATAGGAACGAACATACATACATACATATACTGATAAACACATTACTCTCCTTCGGCAGTCGGGTAAAAAGACACAGCTAGTGTTTGTTACTTGCGTGTGAATGTAAACAAACATTATTCTGACCGACGTTTTTTTCTTTTTCTAACCTCCAAATATCAGAATATTAGGAAATAAAATAATAGTAAATTGAGGTGTTTTGCGTACTTACATATGGTATGAGATCCCTTTTGTTTTATGTACTTTGATATCATAATTGGTACACTTTCTAAATACACACGATGGAATTTTTTTTATTTTGTTTCAACAAAGCGTATCTCTCTTCGCCATGCGTGACATAGACTAAAGACTATACGTCCCAATTAGGACGTATTCGTGTGTTCAGAATGCGCGCGCTCTTATCATATCTGTTTACTAGAATATCATTGGTAACGAGGGACTCTTTCGCACGGGAGTTATGTAGACTTCTGAGTGAAGCGAGGGGTCCAAGACGAAGACAGGCTTTATCCCAGAGGGACAGCCTCTACTTTTCACACCTTCTGTGAGACTATACAAAGCTGCTGTATGCATTGATTTGAATATTGTGTTTGATTCTTATTGTAGATCTCATTGAACAACGCACCATAGGCTACTTGACTTTCTATTTTCTGCTAAATGATGGCAATAAACTAAAAGGATGGATTCCGACACAGTCTTGACTCCTACTTTTGTTGTTCTCCACTGAACAAAATCGTCATAGACTTTTTGTTATCTGTGTTCTGATTTTTCCGGTAGTAGATTTATTAATAATCTCTAAAAAGCCGGTTTTGATAAACTCTGGAGAAGAAACTCTATCACTCGACATTTTTGTCAACACGAATATTGCAATAAAATTCAATTTAAATCACAGCACCGAACATCGTCTTTTGTTTCACATTTTTTGAAATCGTGCCGTTATTCTTTTTTTTTGAGTTCTGCTTATGATGGCCAGTTCGGTTTTCGAACAAACCTCTTTACAATGCCATTTGGGCAACACTAGGGTTAACTCTAGGGTCCCTCGTTATGCTCAGGGTTCAATATGCCGCCCGTGACATAAGACACTACTTTATCCCCTTGTTGCATAATCTACTATTATTACAATCAAGATAATTTTACCCCATGTCGTGTCCAGGCTATCTCTCTCCATTCAGGGTTGCCTGGAAGAGATCGCAGATCGCGATAAGGCCGCCTGTTGTATGTTGTTGTTATTTTAAGGTTTCCGTATGTAATGTTATTATCTTGATGTACAATAAAGTATATAATAATAATAATAAAAAACTTAAAAACAAACGTGCGAGAATTCCCATGAGTCATAATACAAACATTAGGAATTTTATGATAATATTATTGTGTTTACAATACAGATAAACAAATGACCCGTAACTAATTATTATTTATGGGTGATGTGTACCCAACACTATTGATTCACATTAAGTAATGCAGCTAAAATAATTATGTATGAGAACTTTTAATGGTTCTTAAAGTTCAGAGTCGATTGGTAACACAAATAGTACCTACGCATCATGGTATTACAATTTTTAAATCATCATCATTTTAATGTTCCCTCGGCTGGGACAAAGGCCTCCACTCTGTGAGAGAGGGGATGGGCCTTAATCCACTACGCGAGCTCAGTGCGGGTTGGTGGATGATACGTCTCCAAATTACACACTACAGGCTCACGCTTGACCACAATCTCACCTGATGGTAAGCGATGATGTGGTCGACGGTGAAACACGCTTGCCTAGAAATAACCTATTCACTCTTGACTTAAAGACCCCTAGATTAGCTATCGCGAAACACAGACTCCGGCAGGGAATTCCACTCCTTATCTGTACGCATAATAAAAGTGTAAAAAAGTTCTAGGACTCACGATGTTTACCTTCACTGTTTTTAAAACACTGGTGATGTAATAATTTACACAAAATAAAGCGCCTGCCTGGGTTCGAACCTACGACACATAAATCAGGGCCGTTATCACTGGGCCACCACACGAAGTAATCTGTGCCACCAATGCGCAATTTTGATATCCATTTTTTTTTATAATCTTACATTTAAGTAGTAGCAGTAGTAGTAGTTAGGTAGGGAGCGGGGTAGGAGGCTGTCAGTAAGAGATTGCCCTGTGCGAAAAGACCGCCCATTGTACACTTGCTTTTATGATTTTTTGTCCTGTATATACATTTTTATGGTGTACAATAAAGAATATAATAGATAAATAAATATTGCGTCAGAATATTTTTTGTAATTTTAAACACCGCCTCTTCTCCTTGTCATCAAAGGCTTGCTGTTTTCAAATCAATATCTATCAAATTTTACAAAAACAAAGATAAAAGGTATATAGTTAAATATGAATAGCGCGCTTGGTTATTTCCCTTCTTCGGTTCTTTCTAACTTAATCATAAAACACCGAGTAACAGCAAGTCAGCAACATTATGAGAAATCCCTGAACATGCTTTTAGCTTTCGAGCAAAGACAAAGGTGTAACATATGTGTTAAAATCTGTTAAATTTTACAGAAATATATGAACAAATAAATATTGATGACGTAATCACCATCCAGATTATCCGACCTCCATGGCAACAAAAATAATACGAGTACTTGAATGGTGCCTTGCATCTTATCATTAGTAAGGATTGTATCAAATCCGTAGATCGCACATAGTAAGAAATTAAGCTCCAGACTATCCTACACGATCGTAAAGAATTTATATCGAGATAACAAACTACCTATATATCAATCAACGACTCACTTGTACGGCTCTTTCAATTCCTCTGTGACGAAGTTTAAGTAGTTCCATCCGGAATAAGAGAATAGCCCCGTATAAAAGGCAATAGCCAGTTCTCCGGGCTTTGTGATCGTGCCCTGCATCATGTTCTCCAAGTTCTCCGTGTGTCCAGAGAATAAGTACCACAAGCTGGCGAAGAAGGTCACCAGCAAGGCGAGAATCTTCGCCGCTGTGAACGAGTCTTGCACTCGCGTCACCCACTTAACGTTGTAGCAGTTTATAACTGTCAGGAAACCTGGAATTAAACAATTGGACAAATGAGATTAACTATGTTTTATCTCTCTACGAAACATATTTGTTTTGATGAGTTGTTGTAACTACGGCAGCGTGTAGGAAGTAGTAGCACATTATTATATTGTCCTGGGGACCACGATGCGGAACCAGATAGTAATAAACCATCTTGAGTACGATATACTTGACCTTGACATGGATTAGAAGTGCTTCCATGAGCACATTACCATTATTTATTGTTATAATATGCTCATCTTACGGTGTAACGGGCTGACTCTTGTTTGTATTGCCGCGAACGATCTGGCGTTATCTCTGAACTAAATCTAAAACACATAACCGAGTTTAGCCAATCATCCCATAGCAATTACGCACTTACTAAAGCAGGTCAAAACTCTTACGGAAGTCGCTGTAAACATGGTAATAGCAAAATCACGTCGAGTTATTAAGTGCCCTTACTATACGTTGGGCGTGATAATTCCGCACAAGAGCGTGTGTCAGTACGATGCGGGAGGAAGCTCTCATTATCTTGTCAGGCGCAATCAGCTCGGCGACCGCGCCACAGTACACCTATGTACTAGCGGAGATAAAGACGCGGACACAGTTGCCCTATTGAAGTGTCAGCCTGAAGCCTCACGCACAATACACCGCTTGACTGTGATAGATGCGATATATATGTGTCTTGTGGAGTTGTTGCAAAATTGTCCGTCAGGATAGACTTAACGTATTGCACTAAAATCTTCTTTGATCTTATTTAGAGCTGATATTATCATTTCCAATTTGTGCAGTTCAGTCTTTGATTCACAGAATAGCAACAGGTTCCACCTTCTTCCAGATGGCGTTGTAGAAGTTACTTGCTGCAATAGCATCAGTAAATTTTTCCTACTCGCAAATTAATAGAAATAAAGTTCCTCAAGGGCACGATCAGTAATTAATATATATTGTGACTGTTATAATCTGTGTGGTAAAATAAACTTGAAAATTGCATGAAGTAACATACCGAGTCTCTGACTTATTACCCACATAAAAATGAAATACAGTATGATGTGATGAAGGGTAATTTTAAACACTTATGATGAAGTCAATGATCAAGAGTTCCAGACATGTCAGATGAATGTGAGGCATAATGGTTTCGCCAATATCTTTGAATATAACCCGATCACAATGACAAGGCTAACCGGATTTTTACAACAGCAAAGCTCCCCTCATTCTTGAAACCCAAATTCGGAAATATGAATAAATCATTGGAGCATTATTTCATGGAATCAAACCGGTTCGCCGCATGGGGTGATGATAATAATGCGTCTTCTGACGGCGAAAAATTATTTATTTTTGTTAAGCAACACGAGGCATACTTTTGCGAATACCTTGGATAAATTCTTAAATCATCGAACAAGTTTCTTGGAAGCTGAACATCAATACAGGTTTCATGTTGAGATTTCTGCGTATGATTGAGATGGGATTCAAACAAGTTAAGATCTTTTCCATAATCAGCCAATGCCATTTCCATTTCGGATTCATAAACAATGTATCTTGTTTCTGTGAATATGATTGCAAACATTCCGATGCGAAATTATAAGAATGAGCTATGTATTTTTAACGTTTGCTTTTCGTAAATGATTTTATAAATTCTCTAAATATTCTCGTAACGCGAATAATCTTTTTAACCCTTTTGAGAGACCTACTAAGGTTTATCTTTTTATATATATCATTTGGAGATGTTGCTGTAGAAATACGAATAATTAAGAATTCATCGATACAATTACTGATGACACGTTATTTATTACTAGTGGATTTGATCTAGCAACATTGGTTAGAGTTACTAGCCATAGATACAATGCCGTGTAACGAGGCTATGTTAAACAAACATTTGTCAGATCTGTTCAAACATACAAAAATCCGTCGCAATGGCGACATAGTAACCAACCGGGATACTCGTTGACGCCATCGTTTCCATAATCGGCTCTACACTTGACATGGAAGAGGCAAAAATAGTGTTTATCCAAACATGTGCTTGCTTCGTTCTCGGATAGGTCGTTAACCGGAGAATGTGTTCTATTTCTAGAGTTCTTGTCTATTCTATCTATCTTTACGAATAGATTAGTCTTTATTTCAAGTACTTCAGTTACGAACCTGATGGACAAACACACATTTGTGGATGTCGACGTCGCCATTTTAAGAATAGGCGCCAAAACGACGACAACACCGGGTTAGTAGTTATCTTTTAATATTATTTTTAACTAGTCTATACCACGTGAGGTAAGTGATTATTGAGTTAGGCTGACACTTACAATAGATAATAATGCTACAGTGATTACAAGATATTGGATATTCAAATCTCAAAAACTGCGATTACGAAACCGAGTCTCGAAACTCTGCTTTATATTAGTGATAGTAGCTGAGTGTCAAATACAATCACGTGAACATATTGCCAAACATGAAATAGGTCCTGGCATTAAACCATAGTTTGGATCAACCCATCATCAATTCGAAACTTTTACAAAAAAAAATAGGATACTTACATGTAATTGAAGCAGCTATGAGGCTGACAGCAGTGTCAGGAGGTGTGCATGCTGGCCACAGAGGCTTGAGAATGTTCTGTGCGAAGGTCAACGCTGTGATGGCGTTGCCTGTGGGTACCAGGATGAACAGGGCCACCCATAAGTACAGGAATGATGGCAGAGGTCCAAACGCTTCTCCTATGTACGCGTAGTCACCTCCTGACTTTGGGATCATTGTACCTGAAATTGAAGCGCTGTTATACATTTTTTTATTGAGAAGACATTTAAATTAAATAATTATTAACCCTAAGAAGCGATTTCCGAACTGAAAGACAAAAAATAATAATTTAGTTTAGCATTTTGAGTTGGCGCCAAACAAATATGCAAATTAATTACCTAAAGCGTAGAATGACTATAGCTAGGTCACAGATAATATAATACGATAGGTTGATGTTCGCTGGTAGTTTGGTGCCGCCTCAAAATATATTTAAGGTATTTTTTACGCTTTTTTGTTTAATAAATTTTAACAGAAACGGTTTATAATTGAAAATTCAGTGGGCAAATTATCATTAAATCCTTTTTTTCTACCTTTAGGGGTGGACATTATTTCATATATAAATTGGACCAACTTCGAGGTTAGAATAATCTAGGCAAAAAAAAAAAGATTTGAAATCGGACTACTCTATAAAAAGTTATGCGTAATACATATCGAATTGAGAACCTCCTCCTTTTTCGTCGATTAAATATAGGTACACACTTCATTTTCCTCAGAAGTTATGTAGGCTGAAAATATTTTATTACAAATTACGTATATGATGGCATAACTTACTTAGATTTACGTCAAGAACTAAGCTGAAAAAACCATTTTTTTTTTTTGTAACTAACTAAACTGAAAAATAACCACGTGGGTAAAAACCGACGCATTAACACATCCTAATGCCACCAATATGTAAAAGATTGTCTTTTCAAATTTGTAATTATTATTTAGTCATTAGTGCTAAGTTTAAAAGTCTGTCAAAGCAACATTTATTTTACTTTCAAGGCTATATTAATGCTCAAGACATGCTCCATCCAAGCGTAGGTATTACCGCTAACCATCTGTGTTTTCTTAGTTTGGAGTTACTGGCTGATGTAACATCTTTGAACAGTTTCAACTAAAGGAACAATGTACGAATTAATATTCATAAAAGCTTCACGAGTTCAAGTACAGGTTTTGAGAGATACTTTCGCATTCGCATTCAAAACAGTTTTTGTCCGTAACGAATTTTGCTGATGTTACATTGTTGAACGATTTCGAATTACCAACAGAATTTAATTATTATCGTCAGATTAAAATATGAGGAGTGGTTTTCCTCCTTTTGTAAAATTAATAATAAAGGCGCCTAATGTATGGTAAGTATTGTTTGTAAAACGTTGAACTACTCCAGTGACCCTAATCCGAACTTAAGGTCAGGCTATTGTATTGAATTATTTTCTTACGTGTTTGTAAAATGGAACATCGACCGATTTACTAAAACTTTTGTAAAAGAGCTCTGAACAGTTGAAGATATTTGTTCCGGGTATTAAAGTTGCGTAATATATTCCAAAATAGTGTGCCATTATGTCTGGTTTTCGTTTTCGATGGTTAGAACCGGTCATTTCCGAATCGAACTAGTTCAGTGTGCCAAATATGTATATTATTATTATCTTTTTTTAAATACAAAAGAATAAAAGGTATACTAAAGCTGTTTCTTACGCAATCTAGATGTTCTAGATCTAGCTTCGGTTATGGTGCTGCGTAATTACTTATTATTTAAACTGTTTTATACAAGACTAGCTTTATCTCTATTATATATACTAGCGGATGCCTCGCGGTTTTACCCGCGTAGTTCCGGTTCCGGTGGGAATACAGGGATAAAAATTACCCTATTTCACCCGGGGATAGTGTAGCTTCCCAACGGTGAAAGAATTTATGAAATCGGTCCAGTAGTTTTTAAGTTTATTCGTTACATACAAAAATACAAATCTTTCCTCTTTATAATATTATAAACTAGCGGATGCCTTGCGGTTTTACCCGCGTAGTTGTCATTCCCGTGGGAATACAGGGATAAAAATTAGCCTATGTCACCCGGGGATAGTGTAGCTTCCCAACGGTGAAAGAATTTATGAAATCGGTCCAGTAGTTTTTAAGTTTATTCGTTACATACAAAAATACAAAACCTTTCCTCTTTATACTATTAGTTTGAATAGATGTAGACTAGTAGACGGGGTACTGTTGTTCAAACGGGGAGGAAAGGAAAGAAGAAAATGAGGCCTTTGCCCTGCAGTGGGTTTAGTCAGACTAAAAATAAACAATAACAATATTCCATCCATTCGTTTCACCCTCCAAGTTTTCCAGCCATTCGTTGTAAAATGGCACGCTCCGCTAACTTTAACATTTGGGTCAGAATCATAACCACTCATAACTGCCAGAAAACAGCTGCGTCTACATGCGAATGACCTCGGTAACAAGGGGTTGTAAATTTTGCGAGCGTTGAGCATTTTATGGGCCTTTCTCAATACCAGTCTGGTGGAGTTTAACATGAAATAGTTATTTATGCTACAAGTGCGGAAGGTAGGTGATTTCCGATGAGTGGCATTTTTATTCACGAGCGAGCGAAGCGAGTGAGTGGATAAATCGACACGAGTCGGAAATCATCTTACGTACGTGTATCATACAACATTTTACTATGGCATTGTGCGAGGAAATAAATAAATTAATAAAATGAAATTAATAAAATGGCGGGCTCATTCAAGCGTGTCCAGCATATCCACAGATTAACTAATAGTTCTTCGGGCATATCAACTGCGCATGTGCAAATAGCTGTCACATAGTCGCAATAAGGCACGAGCAAAATGTATGTTCTGCCAAACATATTTAATGAACATTTATAGTACATTACAGCAGAATCCAGTAAGTAAGCCTTCCTGGCCGAGTATGAGTTAACCGGACCGAACCGCAGGTGAGGTCCGGTTATATACGAGGCCAGGATGGCTTTCTTACTGGTTGAGGTTTGTATAATGCTTTTCTCAAAAATGAAAGAAAGTTTAACAACAAATTCGTTTAATTAATATTGAAGGTTACATTCATATTAGGGCAATTACTGATAGATATTGTGATCGATTTACCGGGGGCATTTATATTTGTTTGTTGTACATCTTGATTAACGGACTCTTTAATCCAACATGATTTATAAACTGAAATGACTAAATACAAACATAAAATCCCACACTATACTTCTACAACATTACTAAGTACAAAACGCAACGTGCATACTTTTTCTGCGTCGCGTTATGTGTCACAGACCCATAAAAAAAAAAAAAAAAAAAGTGTCACAGACAATAAAATGGATGTTTAAGGCTCCAAAATATATTATGTATCTCATAAAATGTCATACCAAAAAGAGATAGATATATATTTGGAGCCTCCCTCTAACCATGTTATAATGGCTAAACTCTAATCTGTGTCTGGTACTATGTTTTTTTTTTCTAAGCAGATCTAAAGAGGATGACCTAAACCGTGCGAAGCCATAAAAAAAAAAAGGGATGAAGGATGACCAAGTGTCCAGTAAGTAAATTACATACTTACTTACTGGACAGTAGGAGATTCCAAATTTAAAATCTCGCTTCTTACCGGACAGTTGTGAATAGTCTCCGGTAGAGTTCACTTTCTGGATACTTTTTAGAGATGTTATGTCAACATTACATACCATTTTTGAGAAAAATTAATTTATTGATCAAAATCTAAATCTAGAGTAATTAAAAACGCCTAAAATGAAGTATTAGTTTTATTTTACCTTTAATATGAATGATAATCTGTACATAACTATTTTTTTAAACTTTTCTCAAATAATAAAAACTCGTATGCGTCGGGCTGACGTTGGAGTTAAAAATTAAAAAAATACAGGAAAGTAAAAAGCACTAGTGAAAAAAAGTGACACTTTCCGCACAGTTGGCTGCTTGGAAAACCGCTCTTTTCGAGGACATGCATTGTAAAACTTTTTACAGTGCCATAAAACTGGTACCTACAATTTCCAGTTTTATGTCAATAAAGCTTTAGCAAATAAAAGGATTTCGAACCCCTCAAGTCATCAAGTGTTTCTGGTCCAAGTTCTATTTACCTGTCAAATTTTAAATATGGAATATAATAAATCAGTTTATTTCAAAGACCTTATCTATCTTCTATATGTATAAAAATCAATGCCACTTTTCGTTGTTATTTTATAACTCAAGATCGGGCTCACCTATCCAAACCAAATTTTAAGGGTAGGGTAGTGTAGCGTAGGGTAGGGTAGGGTAGGGAAGGTAGTGTAGGGTAGGCTAGTGTAGGGTAGTGTAGGGTAGGATAGTGTAGGGTAGGGAAGGGTAGGTAGTGTAAGGTAGGGTAGGTAGGGTAGATAAATGTTTGGTGTTTTTATGGCAAAACAAAGTTTGCCGGGTCAGCTAGTACTAAACACGTATAAGGTCTTTGGTTTATATCAAATTCGATATGCTGAAGCTTATACCAATCCCACACTCAGAATAGAGTTCGCAAGTTCGCCACTGCGCGTGTGTTTTTGCCTTTCTTAATATCTCTAGACACTTTATTAATTTATTAAGGAGATGAAAATGAATTGAACATTTAAAGTAGACCCCAGCAGCCTAATTGTGTAAGTGAATTCGGCAAAGGAAACAATCTGTTTCTTTTCAGATTGTTTCCTTTGCCGAATTCACTTACACAATTAGGCTGCGGGTCTGGGTAGTTTTAACCCTTATAGGTAACTTATCAATTGCAGTTTCATACTGTGTGTTGGATATCTATATCTATACTAATATTATAAAGAGGAAAGATTTGCATTTTTGATTTTTTGTATTTTTGTATGTAACGAATAAACTTAAAAAAAAACTTTTTTGCAAAAAAATAGCACCGACTTCCAAATGAAAAACTACAAAGTGAAAAATAACTTAATTTTTGGAAGTCGGTGTCTTTCGTAGGTGCCATTTTTTGCGATATGGACACCGACTTCCAAAAATTAAGTTATTTTTCACTTTGTAGTTTTTCATTTGGAAGTCGGTGCTATTTTTTTGCAAAAAAGTTTTTTTATTTTTCCCTTTTTAGTTTTACCTACCTAATAGCAAGTTGTTTATTAAGGTCCCTATAACTCCAGAATAGATTAACCGAATAATATGAAACTTGAACATAACCCGTGAAATGAGAGATCTGTGTACCCCTTTAGAGCGTACTGGCGTGATGTTATGTTATGAAATGGTATAAACAACAAACAGACATGCGATTGCAGCAATCCCGAGAGTTTTGCCGTTATTTATTAAAGAGTTCTGTTGTGTATCTCCGAAGTTCTTCATCAGACCTTCACCAAATTAAAATGGGACCAATTTCGAAACATACTCTTTCAAACAAAAAAAGAATTTTCAAAATCGGTCCACAATTGACAGAGATATCGGTGAACATACACAAAAAAAAAAAAAAAAAAAAAAAAACAAACATAAAGTCGAACATAGAACCTCCTCCTTTTTTTGTAAGTCGGTTAAAAACTACTGGACCGATTTCAAAAATTCTTTCACAGTTGGGAAGCTACACTATCCCCGGATGACATAGGCTTTTTATCCCTGTATTCCCACGGGAACGGGCAATACGCGGGTGAAACCGCGAGGCGTCCACTAGTTATGTATATTATATGGAAGAAGGACAAAATTAAATATAGTTGCTTATCTTTAACGGGCAATAAAACTATCCTCGTCTTATCATATCGGGAATTTATGACTTAGTTGCCTGCAATATATGTAAACTATGTGAATATGGCCTATAGTGTATTTTTTCATACTGCTAGTATCAGTAGTAGGTACCTACCTATCTACATACGGCTGTCGTTTGATGTCGATATAATATTATGTAGACCTTTTTTTTTAAGGTTCCGTACCCAAAGGGTGAAAACGGAACCCTATTACTAAGACTCCGCGGTCCGTCTGTCTGTCTGTCACCAGGCTGTATCTCATGAACCGTGATAGCTAGACAGTTGAAATTTTCACAGATGATGTATTTCTGTTGCCGCTATAACAACAAATAAAAAAATAGAATAAAATAAATATTCAAGTGGGGTTCCCATACAACAAACGTGTTTTTTTTTTGCTTTTTGTTGCGATAATGGTACGGAACTCTTCGTGCACGAGTCCGACTCGCACTTGGCCGGTTTTTTTTGTTGCGTGAAGACCTGCGTAGATAAATTAGTTGCATACTTGTTAGTAGATGACACACTACTGTAATCTGTTACCCAATATTATAGATGTAGACTTTTATATGACTAATTATGATTTTGCAATCCTTGACATACATTATGTATGTATAATTGTATAAAATATCTCGTATTTGTTTCTGAGTTGAGTAGGAGAGATAACATCTAATTGAAAAGGTAGATACTTAATGCCAAATAGAGGCTCTTTAATACATACATACATAAACACACGCCTTTTTCCCGTGGCGGTAGGCAGAAACTACAGAACGCCACCTGCTACGATCGTTACATACTTCTTTTGCTTCGCACACATTCATACATCTAGTCATACACAGGCTCTATAATAATTTCTGCAAATAGAGTCCGTAAGCCAGTCGATAACTCGATATCTCTGCATTGCGCTTATGGCTTTAGGTCAAATGCTGTGCTAAATATGATGCTGCTACTGCTTATTTAGTGCTTATACCCAATTAGAAGGTAGAAATTTAGATACTTAAATAAAAATAATATTTCTTAATATTAACTATGTTATTTTTGACTGTGTTTTTCTTTCTTTCTTCTTTTTCATCATGAATGGGAACAACGTATAAGTGCTTAGCATCTTTTTTAAGAGGGGACTCTAGTGAGACTTTCTCCATACAAACACATTCTGCTGTTTTCTTCGTGGATAATGCCTCTAGAGCAATGATTTTTTTTCCATAAAATCTAGGTCTAATTAATACGTGCCTGTATCATTTCCTTTTTTCCAAAACATAATCACAAAAAGAAATATGACAATCCAAAAATCCGAAAGAAATGCCCGTTTTTACCGCCATGTTCAGAAGACTTTCAGACAAAACTTATAAGTTTTTAACAAAATAGGAAATGAAAGCTCATAGATATAATTTTTCTCTAAATTTTGATATAAGATTTTTTTAGATCAGACCAGTTTTCATGAAGAAAACAGCAGAATACGAAACGTCTTTTAGTCAAAGTTTTTGTAGGTAAAATCAGCCTGAGCTGCAGTTGTCCCTTTCGCACTTTACGGGGTGAGGTTGGAGGTGACGCGACGGCAATAGTTTCTTCAAATACCTATTTTTCAAATTCCTATTGACTAGAGTCCCGGAAAAAGAGGGGTGTTATAAGTTTCACGTGTGTTGCTGTGTATCTGTGTGTCTGTCTGTGGCATCATAGCGCCTAAACGGATGAACCGATTTTGATTTAGTTTTTTTGTTTGAAAGGTGATTTTGTCGAGAGTGTTCTTAGCTATGTTTGAATAAAATCGGTTCAGCCGTTCAAAAGTTATGAGCGTTTTGCTACTTGTTATTTGATTAATTTCGAGGGTTTTTCGATTTACCTAACCAAATAAATATGTATGTTTTAATCAGGTACATAAACCTAATTTCCAGTAAAAAAAGGCTACTTCGTTATCTAATATATTCTGCGTGCATTTCAGCTACACGTGGTCAGATTACTAATGGTGTTAATTTTTTATTAAATATCACGTGGAATGAAATTTATTATAATTATTATACTTGTTGTAAAATAAATAATAGTTAATAAAAAACACGCTTTAAAAGAAAACCTTTTGCCAATATCTCTCAATAAAATGTTATAAGAATTGACATCAAGTACCTTTTTTACGATAAAATACTTTTTTTGTTAAGCACACTATTCTTAATTTAAATTTATTGACAATTATTATCTACTTTTTAGTTTGGTTTTCTATTAAAGCGTGTTTTTTTGTTTTTTATTAAACTATTATTACTTTTTATTTTTTACTTCAATCGCTAATCCTGTAGATCCTGGTAAGGACAATGGAACAAACTATTTAAATTATTAGATTGCCATCGGTCTTGATAAGTGTGCAACGTTTCAAATTAATCCGACGTTTTGACGGGGGTGAAAACCACAGAACAGATAAAAGAGGAACCTCTTTTATTTGTTCTGTGGTGAAAACCACCGTCAAAGATTCCGTTACATAGATTCATAGCTAATAAAAGCGTGTTAATAAGACTTTTCGAGTAACTATAAGTACGTTTTATTCAGTATTTCCTAGTCTCTAGCTAGAGAGACGGACAGCCCCGCTGCCAACCTTGCTGACTGGATAATCATATTATTATCACGGACCACGGCGCGGCGGCATGATGTGTGTATTCTCGTCAAGCTGGCGTTGACTCGAGAAGATGGATGGAGAGACCACTGCACAGTTTAATAGCACTAGTGGAGAAATAGCTTTACTTGATGATGGCGGTGTAGTTGGAAATAGAATTCATCCACGCCATGCGTGCAAGTATTCGCGGCAAGTGAGATTATTGGAATTTAATTTCTAATTAGACCTACTTTTCTTCTAGATCGAGATCATGGGGACAGCAAATCTGGAAATACGTGTAGGTGAGTAATGGGTTCATTACACCTTGATAAAACAATTAAACTTCCGTCATTAATTAACGTACGATGACTTCAGAACCTAAATGTTTGCTTCATTACCTATTAAATTCCTCTTACCTAACTCTGCATAGCAGAGAGCTCCGATCATCGAGAGGAAGCCGGAGAGTACCCACACGATCAACGCCATGCCCTTGGACCCAGCATATTTGAGGGCTAGGCTCGGGGATACAAATATTCCTGATCCCACTATCACACCGACAATGATAGCTACTCCGTTCATCAGACCCAGCTCCTTCTTCAGACGAACCCCTCCAGTGGATTCTTTATCACCGGTATCTTTAGTTTCTGGACCCATTTCCATCGCTTTCGGCGGCAAAACATCGATATCACTCACTTTCGCCATGATCAACGTTTATAAATAACAAATTCTTTGTAGACACACGCGACTTTAATGCGTAACACTAATAAAATAAAACACTTTTACACATTGTCAAACAGCAAGATGTAGCACAACCGAAATTCTGAAGCACCGTCATACAAACATTGCATCACACTGCGGTGTGAGCTGCGGCGGGAAACACCACGTGTGGCGAAGAACACCATCGAACTACCATGCACTGATAAAATAATACTACTGCGGTTTACTAGCCGACAGTAGCTGATAACACGCCAGAAATCAACAATAAATATTAGCGTAAACCGCTTCACGTTGCTGTATATTTAGGTTAAAATATTCAGCTCATTAAGGACACTTATTGTAAATAAAACTGTTGTGTTTCAAACTGTCTTTAAACAAATATCGGCTTTCTTTAATTTGTGTGATAATTTTCTATTTAACTTTTTCCCCGGTCGCGATCTTGTCCATATGCTACGAGGAGTAGACGACAGACGTCCGGCGTGACGTCCGCTTGCCTTACTGTTCACTAAGCTACTTTGCAAGTTAACCACGAGCAGCGAGCACAGTCGTCTGCGTCCGCGAGAATGACTCAGACACGAAACGGCTTCGGTGAACACAATATCGCGTAAAAATCAACTCTACCATTAAAGGTATTGAGCTCATTTTCAGTGTGGTGACAGGCACGAGAATTCACTGCCAAGTTCGTATAACTAGTTTTTTTTATCTCGTTCTCACCATCACCATCCTATGTGCACCACCACGTGTACAATTGGCACAGTTATTTTTTGAAAAATAACTTCTAAAACAAGCGACGGAGATAAAGTGCCAGCACGTTTAGTGATGGGCACATTGACCGTCTATACGAGGATTAGGTTCTTCACGTAAGCAGGATATGAGCAATTCATGTATAGCATGTTCGCTGCAAAGAGGTCAATGACAGTGTGGTGATATGAGATATCAATCAGTATGGTGAAAGCTACTGTTTCCCTTCCAACTGCTTGTAATCCAAAGATTGCATTATAGTTACCTACACCTGCTTATTTTAGAATTAAGATAGTGTTATCTATTGTCGGTAAATCTAAATAGATCTCATTCAGTAAAGCCACTTCAAATTGTTGTATCTGTTTGTGCTACTAATTCATGCATGGGTTTGTTTATATAAGTGATTGCACTTTAATTCAATTTGGATATGCAGTCAAATAAAACCGAAAAACGTCGTTAAGTCGTATTTTTTTTTCTTTTTTTTGTAAAAAGTTGTGTAAGTAATTTGGTGTACAATTAATTCCTACTCTAAGTCTAACGGAATCTCGGCAAATGGGAAAATAAATATTTGTTGTGTGTAATACTGGGGAAATTTGATTAAACGATCTTGATACTGTTTAGTTTGCAATTATGTCTTTTGTATTAATGAACATGAAGTATATTAGGTATATATGAAGATAATATAATATAAGATTTTATTTTTATTTTAGACCGGTAGACCTATCTCATCTCCTTAATGTTATAAAGGCGAAAGTTTCTATGTGTGTTTTTATGTTTGTTACTTCTTACCGCTCAAACGGCTGGAAGGATCTGGATGAAATTTGGCACAGAGATAGATTATAGTCAGGAATGGCACATAGGATACTTTTTACATACATACATAAACTCACGCCTTTGCCCCATGGGGGTAGGCAGAAACTACAGAACGCAGGATACTTTATCGGATATATACTATACTAATAATACTAATAGGATACGAAATATGTTCCCAAAGGATAATTTTCGATATTCACGCAGGCGAAGCCGCTAGTAGAAGCTAGTAATATTATAAATGCGAAAGTAACTCTGTCTGTCTGTTACCTTTTCAAGCTTAAACCGCTGAACAAATTTAGGCCCAGTTTTTGATCCGAAGTTAAGTCAACCAATGGTTAAATATATTACCCAATGGTTTCACGGTAAAACGCCTTTATTCATCAATTGTTGGCATCACAACTGGCCAAAGTTGAAGAGTTAATTACCCGACTGCCGAAGGAGGGTAATGTGTTTATCAGTATATGTATGTATTTATGTAAGTATGTATGTATGTATGTTTGTTCCTATATGGCATTCCAGAGACCAAACGCGTTGGCCGATTTTGATGATTCATACGTCAATCCATGCGTCTTAACCCTGCGAGTGTCATAGGCTACATTAAAATTGGATAATAGAAAAATGGCGGATTTTGGGTGCCATATTGTGGGGGCCCAAATTTTTTTTTCTTCCAAACCCATCGTGTGGGGTATCAAAATAAAGGGTTTTAAGAGGTGATTTCAAAAATATATAACACTTATATGTTTAAATGTACATATCTAATTCGAAAAAAAATAACTAAAAAGTTATAAAAAAAAACTTAATTCAAAAAATCAAAAAACCCGACTGCTTCAAAAGCGAACTAAAAGTCGTAAACAAGGAAAAAATCATGCTGTGCAGGCGGAGGATACACCAGATTTTGGTCAGCCAGCCCGCGAATATGTATCCTCCGACTGCACAGCATGATTTTTTCCTTGTTTACGACTTTTTAGTTCGCTTTTGAAGCAGTCGGGTTTTTTGATTTTTTGAATTAAGTTTTTTTATGAACATTTCACACATTATTATCACATTATTATAACATCATTATCACATTATTATCATAAATTATTATTACATACAAAAGTCATCAATTTATTTACAATACATTAATTAATACTCTGAACAAATATTTGTATGTGCCATAAATTCCTTAATGCTGTAGAAACACTTTTTTTGTAACCACTCTGATAATTTTGTTTTAAAAACATTACCCTGCAACAATTTAAATTCGTTTGGTATCGTATTATAAATTAATATACACATTTTGAACACATTTTTCCTATAAATATCTTTATGTACAGCTGGCTGATATAATAGGTTGCGAAACTTAGCCCTTATCTGTCGTGATATAACCCTTAGTATGTTGCTTAAAATGATGCATGTGTGTCTTTGTTAAAGTTCAGATATCCCTAATATACATACAGGGCAGTGGCAGGATTTTCAATTTTTGAAAGAGCGGTTTACAGCTATCTAAGAACCATGCTCTGTTTATTACCCGGATGCAGCGTTTTTGCAGCTTGAAGACACTGTCGCTATCGGTCGAGTTACCCCACATGATTAGACCATAGCTTAGAACAGATGACACGTAACCATGGTAAGCCGCAAGAGCAGCTTCTGCAGACACATTTTGTCTCAGCTTTTTTAAAGCAAACACGAACCTGTCTAGTTTCTGACATATATGCTCCACATGGCTTTTCCAATTCAGGTTTTTGTCAACACTAATTCCTAAAAATTTCAATTGATCCACTTGTTGTACCCTTTCACCATTACATAGAATATCCAAAGCTAATGGTTTGCTATTTCAATTTATTTTGTCTTGCTAACATTTATATTTAAGTTATTATTTTGATTCCACATTTTTTTTAGGGTCTTTTCCGTAGCTGTGTTGTAGCCACTTTTATCCTGAAATTTTATGAAAACTGTAGTATCATCTGCAAAAAGTATACATTTCTACAATGTGGCCTCTGGAAGGTCGTTTATATAAAGTAAGAAAAGTAAAGGACCGAGAATACTTCCCTGAGGCACGCCACACTTATTTAGTACCGCTACTGATTTGAACTTCTTTTTGGAATATAGTCTGTCACTTTTCTTTACAACTTTGGATATTTGGGTACACTGCTGCTTGTTTCCTAGATAACTAGATATCCAATCATATTCTTTTTTTTTCTTTTTTTTAAAAACGTTGCCCCACACTAGGAATTTCTTCCTGTATCGTGGGTGCGTTTACAAACATATAAACTCACATACACAACACCCAGAGCCGGAACAACTATCTGTAGGTCATACAAATATTTGTTCGTGCGCGAGTCCGACTCGCACTTAGCCGGTTTTTATTTTACATTTGATAGCAAGAATAGTGGGTTAAAAAAATTTGTTATACATGGGATCACCGACTGACAATACAGATTTCAGGGATTCATGATACTATCTAGATATCACGACCGAATTAAACCCTAACGCCGCGAATATTGAGCTACTAAGTTTATTAGGTTTACAATATTGCTTTTTGTTTTCTTTAAGAAATAAGGAAACTATGCTAGTATAAAATGTTCTTTCTGCCGTTTTTGCGATTATGGTACGGAACCCTTCGTGTGCGAGCCCGACTCGCACTTAGCCGGTTTTTTTATTTATTTTAGTTGGGAAGCTACAATATCCCCGGGTGACCTAGACTTTTTATTCCTGTATTCCCACGGGAACGGGAACTACGCTGGTGAAACCACGATGCGTCCGCTAGTTCATAATAAAATTATAAAACATTTTTAATTTATTCACCCAGGTTCACGATTTAATTGTAATCAAGTTTTTGCTGTAGGAATTAACCCTCATTACTTACAATGTATTATGGTGCATACAAATGTCAAAATGAAGTAACTAAATGTAAAGGAAACATAAGTACGGAACGAACGTGTGTAAAAAATATCATGAACAAAAATAAAATCCGATACCTCATAAAAAGAGACCTGTGTTAAGGCAATATCCATTGGTACCTATAATGTTAGTTTGAGAAATTGAGACCCTGCGAAGGACATAGGAATTTATTCTGGAAACCTTCCTTGGGTGTGAAAGTTTGTATGGTGAAAGTCGGTGAACCAATCATTTCTCAAGTAGGCGAACCACACACCTACAATATTTTTGCACAATGTCATCATCATCTTGCTGCCCTTGTCCCACGTTACTTGGGGTCGACACAACCCGTTTTCTTCTTCCATACCGTCCTGTCCCCCGTCACGCCATCACTGACTCCCCTTTCTTTCATATCACTTCTCACACAGTCCATCCATCTTTTATTTGGCCGTCCCTTCCCTCTCCATCCATCCACATTTACAAACATGCGTTTAATCCCGTTATCCCAGGATAAAGATTTCCTTTCAACTTTTCTGTCACTGGCGCCTGTTTCAAATTTCCTCTAATATACTCATTTCTCACTTTAGCCATTCTCGTCACTCCGCACATCTATCTCAACATTCTCATCTCTGCTACATGCAATCTCTTTTCATCCATCTTTTTCACAACCCAACATTCTGATCCATACAGTACGACAGGTCTAATCACGGACTTGTAAAATTGCCTATTTAACTTGAGAGGCAACCGTGGGTCGCATGTTGTTCCAGTGACCTGTCGCCATTTCATCCATCCCGAGTTGATCTACAGCCTTATTGTGTAAGTAAATTCGGCAACAGTAACAATCTGTTCCACCACTGGTTCTGTTCTGGTTCTGTTGAACCAGATTGTTTCCTTTGCCAAATTCACTTACACAATTAGGCTGCCGGTGTGTTACGTCTCGGTCTACCTCGCCATCCCCTTGGAAAAGCGACCCTAGGTACCAGGAGTCGGAGCACATGGGTATGGTGTTCCAGCGAGAGCTAGTTATAGGCACGGAACTGGAGAGACCACCAAAATCGTAAAACAAGTATTCTGTTTTAGTTCTGCTCAATTTGAAGCCAACACTCTCCAGTCTGTGCCACCACACCTCCAATCTGCTGTGGATCTCTAGGCACAAAATAAAAAAAAAACAATTTATTACAAAAACAAAAAACCTGACTGGTAAAAAATAATTAACAGAAAAGAGAAAAAGAAGTACTAGGTATAATAATTTTTACTTACTAAATATTATAATGTGGTGCTGCCAGCAGTGACAAACGAAGTTTTGGTAGGTTTTTCTTTAATTTTTGTTTGTCCCGCTTGCAGCACCTCATAATATTTATTATCTATACTAATATTATAAAGTTGAAGAGTTTGTTTGTTTGAACGCGCTAATCTCAGGAACTGAAAACTTATTTTTGTGTTGGGTAGTCCATTTATCGAGAAAGGTTTATAACATCACGCTACGACTAATAGGAGCGGAGCATCAATGAATCCCGCCTCAAATTACACTCTTCCAGTCCGTATGCTATGTCGATAAAAATATATAACAAATTACCGGAATACATAAAACAAGTAAGCAAAACCAATATTTTTATTAATAAATTAAAACAATTCTTAATTAGTAAAAGCTATTACACAATTGACGAATATCTGACAGACAAATTAAAGTAAAAATAATGACAACTGTTAACTAAAAAAATTTAAAATGACATTAATAAATAATTGACTTAAAATATAATATGGACATTTTAAATTTTATTATGTATTAATTTTATTCAATAAAAACTATCTAAATCAAATATACCTATTGTAATATAAAAACTTAAACGAATAATTAATATTTAAGATTAATATTTAATTTGACATGAAAATGAAAAGATTTACGTATTAGTACATTAAACAAAACAAATAGAAAGGGAATAGATAGCTAAAATGTTAATAGATAAGGAAAATATTTTTATTTGTAGGTAATAATATTGAACGCCATTCCTCTCTCCTAGACACTGACTGTATCTAGAATGTTGCTGTGCCCGACAGGGTCCATAATTGTTTCTGTAACTTATATTTACCACCTGTGTGTACATTATGGATGCAATAAATTTAATTTGAATTTGAATTTGAAAATGTTCTACAAACGGAGAAAATTTATTCTTCTTGAGAGCTTGCGTTGCGTGCGCTGCGTAAACGGTTAAAGCACGGGTTAAAGTTAAGGGGCGTCTAAACGGGCTATATTTTACGACAATTTGTGGCTGCAATTATTGACAAACATTGCCCAGCCATCAAAAAAACATTTTAGTGCATTTTATGGCTGAGCAATCAATTGCAGGCAACATGTTGCAATATGGCTGCAATAGTATGGCCTTTGATTCAAAACCCTTTAATGAGCCACACAATCCAGCAACAACGGCCGACGAAATGACGCTCATCGCAGCCGCTTACATTGTTTTGGCAGAAAAACGAAAAAAAAGGATACGAATGCGGATTCGACCCTACCTAAGTAGGCGTGACACTTTGGATTCCGTAGACAAGGAATTAATGCTGGATAAATACTTATTTAAAAATTTTTACTTCACGTCGCGCAGAAAGTGAAACGCAAAGTACTTCACGTCGCAGGGAGAAAGGGACGCGCATATACAGTAAAACAGAACAACAATATAGATGGCCCAGATATATTGCAGTATTTTCGATTGCGAGGCGATCGTTCGGCCACACGCCGGCTACCAATGATATTCAAATAAACAGATACGTTATACACTCACAAAACAATTGAAAAAAGTGTTCCGCGCAGCAGCGGCAGCACACATACACACTTTTCATTCATCTGACATTTCACTACAATGTCGAAAGGGATGGCTTGATAAAACAAACAAGAAAAAAAGAGACAGCTAGTGTTTGTCACTTGCGTGTGAATGTAAACAAACATTATTCTGACAACCAATGTTTTTTCTTTTTGTAACCTCCAAATATCAGAAAATTAGGAAAAAAAATTGAAATAAATTAGTAAATTGAGGTGTATTGCGTATTTACATATGATATGAGATCCCTTCTGTTTTATGTAATTTGATATTATAATTGGTACACTTTCTAAATACACAAGATGGCATTTTTTTAATTTTGTTTTTTTTTCAACAAAGCGTATCGCTCTTCGCCATGCGTGACATAAACTAAACACTAAATCATACAATTGTCTACTATTCGAGTCTTCACAATGCGCGCGCTTATAACATATCTGTTTATTTGAATATCATTGCCGGCTACACATAAAAACATTTTGACATACCAAAAAATATGTGGCTTTAATGCGGCCATCCTTAAAATATTGCATAGTGTGGCTGGTATTGCTAGCAATGTTGCCGGCCACAGTATTTCAGCCACAAATTGTCGTAAAATATAGCCCGTTTAGACGCCCCTTAACAATCATGTTTGAAGGGTAGGTAGGGTAGATGGGTAGGTAGCCAGTAGACGGGAGCGAAGCCGCGTGGGGCAGCTGGTATAAAATAATTATTAAACCTAGTACTTGTTTTTCTCGTTACAGCTAATTATTTTTAGGAGTCGGCTTTTAGTTTTTATAAAAAAATTGTTTTATTAACCGACTACACAAAAGGCAGGAGTTTCAGACTTTTTAGTTTTATTAATGAACGAGTTCTCCAAATAAGTGATGCGGTAAAAGATTATTTATTTTGCTATAAAAGTTATGCTTATCTTGAATTTGTGGCAAAATAGTAATATATTTTTTTTACGATATATATATTTGGAATGGTATATTTAGTAGTTTTCATTTGATACCCATTATTATTGTTATGAAAACGTAAAAAAATTGTATTAATCCCTTTTTTGGGTGGCGAGCGTCATAATTAAAAATCATATAAGTTTATCAAGTTGCGGAGGAGTGGAGTGTCCTAATAAAGGCATTTATTTGCTTAAAAGGACACTTCTGACACTAGCTATGTACTACAAAAATTTATAAATAAAATAAACTATTTGTAATAAACATGCTTTAGTTAAAAGCACTCTTTGTAAACAAGCATATTACAAATTAGATGATTATATTCAGGATAAGAATGCTTGGAAACATGCTGGTTCTGCTCCATAGGGCAATCTTTGGTGTAGACAAAATCAAATTTGTTAATTTATAATCCCATTCATAGTTATTGTATTCATTGTTTCAGTGTTTTTTTTTTTAGATGTGTCTCACATTGTTCCGTTGTTGTTGAATTAGGTATTTTACCTATGTTTGCAATATTTGTAAGTATGTGAGAACCATGTTCCTACTTATCAAATTAATGAACTTTCCTGTTAATGCTTTTTAATACCTTATACCTGTACGTAGTATAGTGTGTAGAGCTATTCTGGGTGCATCGTCCTCATATATATTAATGTATTAGTAAAACACCTTTTTTTTAAAAGAGTAATTATGGAGTTTTTTGTGCTTTCTTCTCCATATCAATCTACTTGATCCGAATGCACGGTAGAATCATTTTTTATTACTTGTAAATTTAAATTTTAATTTATTTGACGTTCAAAAGTGCCGTTTATTGGCCTAGTTGAATAAATATATTTGACTTTGACTTTGTATATAGCCTATGTCACACCACCAATTGAGACTAATCCAACGACACCTCATAATGTCATAATCTGTCAAGCCGTTTGGGCTGTAGAATGTGCCATAGAAATGGACATACATACATACTTATAGTTATAACTTATGGCTACAATGGCTGCGCAGAAGTAAATCTCATACAAAAGCAGCACCGATTCGTGCTATGCGCATCAAAAAGCAATTTATCACACGAAAAATAAAAAGTTTTCAGAATATGGCGCGTTTTTGCAACTGGTCATATTTTTTTTTTACAACGAAAACAGCCTATACAGCCTGTTCCATTTTTGACAAATGTGAAAATAATTAAATTAAACAAAAACAGCCATCTAAAAGACTTTTGAGAATTCAATGCTAAGGCGTACGGACTCATTCATTTTTCCTCGTATAAAATCTATCCCATTTTATTATATGTATAAAAACTCCTTGCTACTAAACTTTTTTTTTAATTGACTTATAAATCTAAAACTCAACTGCAAAAGTAATGATCAAGCTCGTAAAAAAAAGTCACGACCGCGTAACAGAAAGATGCCTATGCAAAAGATTTAAATTTCGAATCATAAAAAAAATTATAGCCTCTGAAAGTGCGCCATGTTTAACAACTACATTGGAACTTAGGTATTCCGATTGTATTGGTTCTGGGAGTGGCCTTTGAGGAATCATCGTGGTGAGAAGATTGGCCAGCTGGACTCTGCGTTACCGAGTGCCAGCTGTAACCAGGGTGCGCCGGACGTTTTATTATGATCTAGACGCCGCTCGGGGAGGCTCTTTTCGTGCATCCCATAAACTGCCATGGCCAACATGGAAAACCCTAAATAGGCTGCGAAGCCAAGTGGGCCGCTGTAGGTACAACCTGGTCAGATGGGGGTACTCCGATCAGCCACAGTGCGACTGTGGAACCACACCGCAAACGATGCCCCATCTGTTGTCGTGCTCTCTGTGCACAAACACCTGCACCATGAAGGACCTGTGCGAGGCCAGCGCTAGGGCTGTCGACGTTGCTGAGTTCTGGTCGAAGCACAACATCTAAATTAAAAACAAAAACAAGGGAATCATCGACACGATGAAGAAGAAGAACAACTGTATTGAAAAGGAGGTTTCGATTTTTGTGACTAAAGTTAATTGTGAACTATGTGATTTTTGTACAATAGATACTGTATTTAATTATAAATATATAAGACAGGATAACATTAACACTAGAGATGGATAAGACCGATTATGGATTTGGCCGATAAGTCGGCACACAAATGCCTGTAAATCTCCTTTAATGTATTGTATACCTTTCTGACCCATTTTTCCAGTCGCACCATGATAGTTTTGACACGTCATGGTACGGGTGCTGTTCTTGTAAGACTGATATAATTCTTAAAATAAAAATAACCGACGTTTTCCTGGCCGTTCAGCCGTTCTGACGTGAAGAGATAACAAACACACTCACAGACTTTCACCATTTATTTTTATTTTTTGAATTGCCCGACATTAGGAATTTCTTCCTGAATCGTGGGTGAGTTTACAAACATATGAACTCACATACACAATACCCAGAGCCGGAACAACTATCTGTAGGTCATACAAATACTTGTTCCGTGCGGGAATCGAACCCGCGACACGCAGCGCAGCAGTCAATCGCTCAACCATTGCGCCAACCGTGCGCCGTGCTTCGTCCGCGTTATAGTCGGAAATTATCCCTAGGGAACATATTCCCGGGATAAAAATGTAGTATCATTTGTGCTATGCCAGACTATAATCTATATCTGTGACAAATTTCATCCAGATCCGTTCAGCCGTGATTGAGTTACAAACATACATCCACACTTCCACACACACATCAATCCAAACTTTCACATTTATAATATAATTATTTATTTCAACCTTTAAAAATATATTTCTCCAATGGGATCTCCCACATTTTTTTTTTGAGAATTGTCAAGGGGTTTCTTAGAGAAAGTTGTTTACCTTTCCGTTAACACCCTGTGATTTATTTGACTTAAGATCCTATGTCCCATAGCTGGGGGAGAGGGCGTCCAAAGTAGTCCTCCATCGGGACCGGTCTTGAGCTTCACGCGTCAACTCACCACGTCATTCCGATGTTCGTCGCTACAGCCACTACGGTGCGTCGCCAGGTTTGACGGGGACGAAAACCTTTTTCCTTGAGGATTGCAATCCATGGCCTGTGTAGGAATATATGTAATTGGAATCCCCATATAGATCGTGTGACCAATCCATCACCATTTACGACGCTTGATCTGGCTGTCGTTCGTGCTCTAGTGGTATCTCTCCAGCAACTCTTTGTTAGAGATGGGTCTCGGGCCAGTATATTCATAGGATGCGACGACGTTGACGATGTTGACGACGCAGCCTTATTGCGTAATGAATTCGGCAAGGCAAAGGGCAAATAGTATGTACAATCGACCAATCACATGGCGAGATGAAAGACGCGATGTGGATTGCTGTCTGTGTGGCTACTGGTCAGCAGTAAAACAAAAAATAGATACGTGTGACAAAATACTGTAAATGTGTAAATAACTTTTTAGCTGATTATTTTACCCGAATAAGTATAATTAAAAATGAATACCTACCATTTAATGACTTTTCTATTATTAATTCAATACAAGTATAATTTCAAAATTAAAAAAAACCTCGACACATTTATGAAAACTTGTGAAAACACCCCGATTTAAACAGTAAAACGCCCATAACTTCTGAACGGCTGAACCGCAGCCTAATTGTGTAAGTAAATCTGTTTCTTTCCCAAAAACGACTTTTCGTATCGCGAAAAGTCGTTTTTGGGAAAGAAACAGATTGTTTCCTTTGCCGAATTCACTTACACAATTAGGCTGCCGATTTTATTTAAACATAGCTAAGAACACTCTCGACAAAATCACATTTCAAACAAAAAAAACTTAATCAAAATCGGCTCATCCATTTAGGCGCTATGATGCCACAGACAGACACACAGATACACAGCAGCACACGTGAAACTTATAAACTCTTATAAAACCCCTCTTTTTCCGGCGGGGGTTAAAAATGAATAGATGAGGGCTGGCTTGCGCCATTATATATCTGCACATCAATCCTGGAGTACAACTCCGAGATGCTACTGTTAAATTCCTGAAGGAACCCAGCTGCCTTATTGCGTAATGAATTCGGCAAAGCAAAGGGCAAAGAGTATGAATAATCGACCAACCACATGGCGAGATGAAAGACGCGATATGGATTTCTGTCTCGGTCGATTGTTCATACTCTTTGCCCTATTCTTTGCCGAATTCATTACGCAATAATTCAGAGGATTTAGGCTCAGTAGTAGCTTATAACCCCAGGATCAACAATACAGTGTTATCAGATAAGTCTGTAACGGGCGTTTGTTGGACTTATCATAACCTACAAACTGTTTATGCAGGAAATGCTAGGGTCATCATGATGACCTACAACTCCGCCAGATCGAATGTGGACACCGACAGGGCCCGATCTAGATATATATATTCAGATATTTTAACGAAGTTTATTCCGATATGGTCCCATTTAGATTTCGTAAAGATCTGATGAAGAACTTCGGAGATATACATAAATAACACATTAATAAATAATTGACTTAAAATATAATATGGACATTTTAAATTTTATTATGTATTAATTTTATTCAATAAAAACTATCTAAATCAAATATACCTATTGTAATATAAAAACTTAAACGAATAATTAATATTTAAGATTAATATTTAATTTGACATGAAAATGAAAAGATTTACGTATTAGTACATTAAACAAAACAAATAGAAAGGGAATAGATAGCTAAAATGTTAATAGATAAGGAAAATATTTTTATTTGTAGGTAATAATATTGAACGCCATTCCTCTCTCCTAGACACTGACTGTATCTAGAATGTTGCTGTGCCCGACAGGGTCCATAATTGTTTCTGTAACTTATATTTACCACCTGTGTGTACATTATGGATGCAATAAATTTAATTTGAATTTGAATTTGAAAATGTTCTACAAACGGAGAAAATTTATTCTTCTTGAGAGCTTGCGTTGCGTGCGCTGCGTAAACGGTTAAAGCACGGGTTAAAGTTAAGGGGCGTCTAAACGGGCTATATTTTACGACAATTTGTGGCTGCAATTATTGACAAACATTGCCCAGCCATCAAAAAAACATTTTAGTGCATTTTATGGCTGAGCAATCAATTGCAGGCAACATGTTGCAATATGGCTGCAATAGTATGGCCTTTGATTCAAAACCCTTTAATGAGCCACACAATCCAGCAACAACGGCCGACGAAATGACGCTCATCGCAGCCGCTTACATTGTTTTGGCAGAAAAACGAAAAAAAAGGATACGAATGCGGATTCGACCCTACCTAAGTAGGCGTGACACTTTGGATTCCGTAGACAAGGAATTAATGCTGGATAAATACTTATTTAAAAATTTTTACTTCACGTCGCGCAGAAAGTGAAACGCAAAGTACTTCACGTCGCAGGGAGAAAGGGACGCGCATATACAGTAAAACAGAACAACAATATAGATGGCCCAGATATATTGCAGTATTTTCGATTGCGAGGCGATCGTTCGGCCACACGCCGGCTACCAATGATATTCAAATAAACAGATACGTTATACACTCACAAAACAATTGAAAAAAGTGTTCCGCGCAGCAGCGGCAGCACACATACACACTTTTCATTCATCTGACATTTCACTACAATGTCGAAAGGGATGGCTTGATAAAACAAACAAGAAAAAAAGAGACAGCTAGTGTTTGTCACTTGCGTGTGAATGTAAACAAACATTATTCTGACAACCAATGTTTTTTCTTTTTGTAACCTCCAAATATCAGAAAATTAGGAAAAAAAATTGAAATAAATTAGTAAATTGAGGTGTATTGCGTATTTACATATGATATGAGATCCCTTCTGTTTTATGTAATTTGATATTATAATTGGTACACTTTCTAAATACACAAGATGGCATTTTTTTAATTTTGTTTTTTTTTCAACAAAGCGTATCGCTCTTCGCCATGCGTGACATAAACTAAACACTAAATCATACAATTGTCTACTATTCGAGTCTTCACAATGCGCGCGCTTATAACATATCTGTTTATTTGAATATCATTGCCGGCTACACATAAAAACATTTTGACATACCAAAAAATATGTGGCTTTAATGCGGCCATCCTTAAAATATTGCATAGTGTGGCTGGTATTGCTAGCAATGTTGCCGGCCACAGTATTTCAGCCACAAATTGTCGTAAAATATAGCCCGTTTAGACGCCCCTTAACAATCATGTTTGAAGGGTAGGTAGGGTAGATGGGTAGGTAGCCAGTAGACGGGAGCGAAGCCGCGTGGGGCAGCTGGTATAAAATAATTATTAAACCTAGTACTTGTTTTTCTCGTTACAGCTAATTATTTTTAGGAGTCGGCTTTTAGTTTTTATAAAAAAATTGTTTTATTAACCGACTACACAAAAGGCAGGAGTTTCAGACTTTTTAGTTTTATTAATGAACGAGTTCTCCAAATAAGTGATGCGGTAAAAGATTATTTATTTTGCTATAAAAGTTATGCTTATCTTGAATTTGTGGCAAAATAGTAATATATTTTTTTTACGATATATATATTTGGAATGGTATATTTAGTAGTTTTCATTTGATACCCATTATTATTGTTATGAAAACGTAAAAAAATTGTATTAATCCCTTTTTTGGGTGGCGAGCGTCATAATTAAAAATCATATAAGTTTATCAAGTTGCGGAGGAGTGGAGTGTCCTAATAAAGGCATTTATTTGCTTAAAAGGACACTTCTGACACTAGCTATGTACTACAAAAATTTATAAATAAAATAAACTATTTGTAATAAACATGCTTTAGTTAAAAGCACTCTTTGTAAACAAGCATATTACAAATTAGATGATTATATTCAGGATAAGAATGCTTGGAAACATGCTGGTTCTGCTCCATAGGGCAATCTTTGGTGTAGACAAAATCAAATTTGTTAATTTATAATCCCATTCATAGTTATTGTATTCATTGTTTCAGTGTTTTTTTTTTTAGATGTGTCTCACATTGTTCCGTTGTTGTTGAATTAGGTATTTTACCTATGTTTGCAATATTTGTAAGTATGTGAGAACCATGTTCCTACTTATCAAATTAATGAACTTTCCTGTTAATGCTTTTTAATACCTTATACCTGTACGTAGTATAGTGTGTAGAGCTATTCTGGGTGCATCGTCCTCATATATATTAATGTATTAGTAAAACACCTTTTTTTTAAAAGAGTAATTATGGAGTTTTTTGTGCTTTCTTCTCCATATCAATCTACTTGATCCGAATGCACGGTAGAATCATTTTTTATTACTTGTAAATTTAAATTTTAATTTATTTGACGTTCAAAAGTGCCGTTTATTGGCCTAGTTGAATAAATATATTTGACTTTGACTTTGTATATAGCCTATGTCACACCACCAATTGAGACTAATCCAACGACACCTCATAATGTCATAATCTGTCAAGCCGTTTGGGCTGTAGAATGTGCCATAGAAATGGACATACATACATACTTATAGTTATAACTTATGGCTACAATGGCTGCGCAGAAGTAAATCTCATACAAAAGCAGCACCGATTCGTGCTATGCGCATCAAAAAGCAATTTATCACACGAAAAATAAAAAGTTTTCAGAATATGGCGCGTTTTTGCAACTGGTCATATTTTTTTTTTACAACGAAAACAGCCTATACAGCCTGTTCCATTTTTGACAAATGTGAAAATAATTAAATTAAACAAAAACAGCCATCTAAAAGACTTTTGAGAATTCAATGCTAAGGCGTACGGACTCATTCATTTTTCCTCGTATAAAATCTATCCCATTTTATTATATGTATAAAAACTCCTTGCTACTAAACTTTTTTTTTAATTGACTTATAAATCTAAAACTCAACTGCAAAAGTAATGATCAAGCTCGTAAAAAAAAGTCACGACCGCGTAACAGAAAGATGCCTATGCAAAAGATTTAAATTTCGAATCATAAAAAAAATTATAGCCTCTGAAAGTGCGCCATGTTTAACAACTACATTGGAACTTAGGTATTCCGATTGTATTGGTTCTGGGAGTGGCCTTTGAGGAATCATCGTGGTGAGAAGATTGGCCAGCTGGACTCTGCGTTACCGAGTGCCAGCTGTAACCAGGGTGCGCCGGACGTTTTATTATGATCTAGACGCCGCTCGGGGAGGCTCTTTTCGTGCATCCCATAAACTGCCATGGCCAACATGGAAAACCCTAAATAGGCTGCGAAGCCAAGTGGGCCGCTGTAGGTACAACCTGGTCAGATGGGGGTACTCCGATCAGCCACAGTGCGACTGTGGAACCACACCGCAAACGATGCCCCATCTGTTGTCGTGCTCTCTGTGCACAAACACCTGCACCATGAAGGACCTGTGCGAGGCCAGCGCTAGGGCTGTCGACGTTGCTGAGTTCTGGTCGAAGCACAACATCTAAATTAAAAACAAAAACAAGGGAATCATCGACACGATGAAGAAGAAGAACAACTGTATTGAAAAGGAGGTTTCGATTTTTGTGACTAAAGTTAATTGTGAACTATGTGATTTTTGTACAATAGATACTGTATTTAATTATAAATATATAAGACAGGATAACATTAACACTAGAGATGGATAAGACCGATTATGGATTTGGCCGATAAGTCGGCACACAAATGCCTGTAAATCTCCTTTAATGTATTGTATACCTTTCTGACCCATTTTTCCAGTCGCACCATGATAGTTTTGACACTTCATGGTACGGGTGCTGTTCTTGTAAGACTGATATAATTCTTAAAATAAAAATAACCGACGTTTTCCTGGCCGTTCAGCCGTTCTGACGTGAAGAGATAACAAACACACTCACAGACTTTCACCATTTATTTTTATTTTTTGAATTGCCCGACATTAGGAATTTCTTCCTGAATCGTGGGTGAGTTTACAAACATATGAACTCACATACACAATACCCAGAGCCGGAACAACTATCTGTAGGTCATACAAATACTTGTTCCGTGCGGGAATCGAACCCGCGACACGCAGCGCAGCAGTCAATCGCTCAACCATTGCGCCAACCGTGCGCCGTGCTTCGTCCGCGTTATAGTCGGAAATTATCCCTAGGGAACATATTCCCGGGATAAAAATGTAGTATCATTTGTGCTATGCCAGACTATAATCTATATCTGTGACAAATTTCATCCAGATCCGTTCAGCCGTGATTGAGTTACAAACATACATCCACACTTCCACACACACATCAATCCAAACTTTCACATTTATAATATAATTATTTATTTCAACCTTTAAAAATATATTTCTCCAATGGGATCTCCCACATTTTTTTTTTGAGAATTGTCAAGGGGTTTCTTAGAGAAAGTTGTTTACCTTTCCGTTAACACCCTGTGATTTATTTGACTTAAGATCCTATGTCCCATAGCTGGGGGAGAGGGCGTCCAAAGTAGTCCTCCATCGGGACCGGTCTTGAGCTTCACGCGTCAACTCACCACGTCATTCCGATGTTCGTCGCTACAGCCACTACGGTGCGTCGCCAGGTTTGACGGGGACGAAAACCTTTTTCCTTGAGGATTGCAATCCATGGCCTGTGTAGGAATATATGTAATTGGAATCCCCATATAGATCGTGTGACCAATCCATCACCATTTACGACGCTTGATCTGGCTGTCGTTCGTGCTCTAGTGGTATCTCTCCAGCAACTCTTTGTTAGAGATGGGTCTCGGGCCAGTATATTCATAGGATGCGACGACGTTGACGATGTTGACGACGCAGCCTTATTGCGTAATGAATTCGGCAAGGCAAAGGGCAAATAGAATGTACAATCGACCAATCACATGGCGAGATGAAAGACGCGATGTGGATTGCTGTCTGTGTGGCTACTGGTCAGCAGTAAAACAAAAAATAGATACTTGTGACAAAAAGTATTTTGTCACAAGTATCTATTTTTTGTTTTACTATATTTTTTGTAAATGTGTAAATAACTTTTTAGCTGATTATTTTACCCGAATAAGTATAATTCAAATTGAATACCTACCATTTAATGACTTTTCTATTATTAATTCAATACAAGTATAATTTAAAAATTTAAAAAAACCTCGACACATTTATGAAAACTTGTGAAAACACCCCGATTTAAACAGTAAAACGCCCATAACTTTTGAACGGCTGAAACGATTTTATTTAAACATAGGTAAGAACACTCTCGACAAAATCACCTTTCAAACAAAAAAAAACTAAATCAAAATCGGCTCATCCATTTAGGCGCTATGATGTCACAGACAGACACACAGATACACAGCAACACACGTGAAACTTATAAACTCTTATAAAACCCCTCTTTTGCGGGCGGGGGTTAAAAATGAATAGATGAGGGCTGGCTTGTTCCAGTATATATCTGCACATCAATCCTGGAGTACAACTTCGAGATGCTACTTTTAAATTCCTGAAGGAACCCAGCTGCCTTATTGCGTAATAAATTCGGCAAAGAGTATGAATAATCGACCAACCACATGGCGAGATGAAAGACGCGATATGGATTTCTGTCTCGGTCGATTGTTCATACTCTTTGCCCTATGCTTTGCTGAATTCATTACGCAATAATTCAGAGGATTTAGGCTCAGTAGTAGCTTATAACCCCAGGATCAACAAGACAGTGTTATCAGATAAGTCTGTAACGGGCGTTTGTTGGACTTATCATAACCAACAAACTGTTTATGCAGGAAATGGTATAGGTCATCATGGTGACCCTAGGGCCATCATGATGACCTACAACATCGCCAGATCGAATGTGGACACGGACAGGGCCCGATCTAGATATATATATTCAGATATTTTAACGAAGTTTATTCCGATATGGTCCCATTTAGATTTGGTAAAGATCTGATGAAGAACTTCGGAGATATACAACAAAACTATTCAATAAATGACGGCAAATCTCTCGGGATTGCTGCAATCGCATGTATGTTTATTGTTTACACCTTTTCATAACATACCATCACGCCAGTATACTCAAACGGGTACTAGGAGTGTACAGTTCACTCTGGTACACTAGCATTCCACCGGTTATGTTCAAGTTACCTACATGTTATTTGGGTAATCTCTTCTGGCATCACTGTGGGCATTAATAAGTACCATACTATAGTTCTATAGTATGGTACCTATAATGCCCACAGTGATGCCATTAAGTACCACTAAAATGTGAAAACTAAATATTTTTAACAAAAATTACAACCAACTTCTAAAGCAAAACACTACAAATAGAAAAAAAAATCGGTGTCTAAAAAAACGAAAAACAGTATGTGCCAAAGACACAGACTTCGAAAAAAAATTTTTCGATTTGTACTGTTTTGCTTTAGAAGTCGGTTTTATTTTTTTGTTATGAACAGATACATTTAGTCGTTTTACATGCATATCCATATTCCCAAAGGACTTTTTATAAAATTGCGCGCGCTCGTTTTCGTCCTAAATCATCATCCATAACGCTGCAAATTTGCAAAAGTGTGTATTCGTACGCGAACTGCTTCTTACTGCTCATCACATCATCTAAGTATCTCTTTCGCACGTGTTGTCGGATGCGATAGCATGCACTTTAAAATCATTTTGTCTCATCATTATCTAGCCCTATACGGAAACAAAAAAGTAAAAAAATATATATTTTTGAAAGTTATGAGCGTCGATAGTTCCATAATTCAACACAGATTTTAACGCATCTTTGGGCGGAAATAAATACCATAAGAAGAAGTAAAATTGCAAAACGGCCTCCATACAGGGATAGATTAGTAATTCAACAATGCAAATAATTTTAGGTATTTAAAAAATATACATTTATTCGTTTTTTCATGATATCTAGACTCCCAAAGGTCTGTTTATAAAATTTCACGCGCTGGTTTTCGTCCTAAATCATTATCCATTTCGATACAAATTTGCAAAAGTTCTATTTCGTACGCGAACTAGGTTCTTACCGCTCATCACAGCATCTATTTCTTTCGCACGTGTTGTCGGATGAGATATCATGCATTTTTTAATGGAGAAAGGCATTTCTTGATTGCTTTTTATAATGATTATTAATTTGAAAAATATGACATTTAATTTTTATTTAATTTAATTTTTATTTAACTCCAATACAAATTATGTGACTGCAGAAGAATTGTGTAAATAAATAACTATTGAAATACTTCATAATTAAATTGTAATTATAGTTGATTAATTTTTATATTGGCATTGTTTATCTTTATTATTATGTACTTAGCATCTCTACTGTATTTTAAACATTTGCATGCCTTCTGGTTAAATATGGCTGTTCCTAATTGTATTGTTTATGTCACCATGTTTTTTTTTTGTACCCATATTTGCAAAATAAATATCTTATCTTATGCACTTTAACCCCGCGCACAAAATAAAAAGTTAATGCCGTCGACTAGGGCAACCTTAAGTCAAAATGTATACAAAAAAAGTGGTTTCTTCTTACCGTCACCAGACGACGCTTATCCAGTTTCAATACAAATTGACGTTTACGTTAACGCGAGTAAAAACAATAAGCCCAGCGAACCTCGAACGTCGGCGTGAAGTCACAGCGCCAGGAGCACAGATAAGTTATTAAGTTGACCGGATTTTTTTCTTTTTAGTCTCGCGCTTGACCACTATCTCACCTGATGGTAAGCGATGATGTGGTCGACGGTGGAGCACGCTTGCCTAGAAGTAACCTATTCACTCTTGACTGCTTTCTTGCTGCTTGTTTGCTTTACTGCTGAAACAAACTCAGGACTAATATTCATTATGTATTTTTAGATAAGCTTCACCTGCACCTTTATTCCTTAACTCTATTGAAAGGTCGAAGCACGCGGGCACGCTTTCATTTCTTCAATTCAACAGGACCTATTCATTGCATGTTTTATTTGCTGTCATGTAGACGGATTTTTAAACATTTATGATGAATGCAAGCAAATTAAGCGGAAGCTAGTATTATATTATCTGTGGCGGCAGTATCGCGTTTTCTAAGTTACACAAAGACCTTATACTTCTTACTACTAGACTGTGCACTATGGCGCAAAAAACGGTCTGAGCGAGAGGGCTCCCGTTGGTAGTGTGTCTCTTTCTAATGAGGTGACCATGACCAAACATAACAAGGGACAAATTGATTGTAAAAACAATAGTGTAAGTATCCCGATATATGTATATATCCTACCTAACTACGCTACCTAAACCTACTAAATTCAAGGAAAAAAAAAGAAACGTGTGTATATTTTTTGGAATCTACATCACTTACCGTATGGTGTCGGGCGTAAAGAATTTCAACATCCCATGTTTTTCCATTGGTGTCATAAGAGGCGACTAAGGGACAAACCAGGCGTTCTCTGTGCATTCGTAACAACCATACTGGGATCGCCAACCCACCTGCAAAGCACTCCCCATGAATAGCACAAATAAAACATAGCCCCTAGTGCCCGGCAGCCTGCCTACCCTCGACTACGGTAGCGATCTAGGTTAAGGTATGGCAATGGGTGCAAAGAATCCCGGACGAGATCCAGCTACCCCAACAAATACCGATGACAGAACCTGGCAATGTACAACACGCGCACAATCCGGACTCGGACCGACAATAAGATCACCGAACTCGAAGAGGAATTGAGCAGTTTACGATGGAGTATTATAGTGTTATCTGAAGTTCGAAGAGAGGGGGGGACTCAATAACCCTCAAATCCCAAGTCTGGATAAGTCTTGTTCTTCAAGACCCATCGTATAGATAGGAACAAAAAGTTCTCTGATCTTACTCTCAAGCTCATGAAGGAGAGGCGTGAGATGATCCTGCAGTCTTCAGACGATGCTTTGAAATACCCCAAAGGATCTCAATTATTTCACATATTGTCCAGTTGCGTAGACAGTTGAGAAACTTAACTTCACCAATTTTATTCAAATAATATTAACAGCCGCTGAATTTTACTCGAACAAAACTCACCAAAAACTCCACAAACCTGGTGGTCCTACATTTAGTATTACCAGGCCCAAACATTTAAAAGTACTACTCTTACTCAGTATTAATTAATTATTTTTTAAATACAATGAATTGATTAATTAAAGGAACTGTAAAAATATTTAAATACGCTTCAAAGTTTCATAGACTTTGAAACGTATTTAATATATTTTTTATTCGTTCGTTTTGGTATTACATGAAAAAGAAAATATAAAATTTTCTACCATTTCTAACAAACCCAATGATTAGTTGAGCTGGCAAGATGTCAGACAAGGACACACTACCAGCGGGCACCCTCTCGCTCAGGACCGCTTTTGGTTAGCTACCGCTTATAAGGGAATAGCTAACCTAGATGTATGGTAATAGATTTCATTTTAGCTGAACAAAAATTTTTGGTGCACAGTCTAGTAGTAAGAAATACGTATAAGGTCTTTGAAGTTACACAATTAGGGTGCTGGTTTCTGGAAAGATATCAACGTTTCACAATTTAACTCATAGATCTATGACCAATTACAGCTGTTGAATTTGTTTAGCTAAGTCTTATTTTGATTATCGCTTTATTTATTAACTAGCTGACCCGCAGGGCTTCGCTCCCGTCAACTGGCTATCTATCTACTTACCACTACCTACCTACCCTAAAAACTCTTCATCTATAAAATAGTATAGAATGTTGATAAAACTCCTTCGCAAATGAACTAATTTGATTACCATAAAATGGTTATAGTGAGTCAATCTTAAAAGATAAACATACACTGTCGCGGACTTTTTTTTAGAACTTTTAAAGAGGAACAATTCTATCATACATGATATTTGCGTAACTGTGAGCTTTTTATAAAAGTTTTTTCTAAGAATTGTGATAAGACCCCTAGCTTGTTATACCTTGTTGGATAGCTGATAGAACAAAGATATTATTTAGCATATCTGCAGCACAACTGCCATACATTTTTTTTTAAATTTTGCTAAAAGAAAAAAAATGTTTTTATAAATTTATTTCTTTTTTACACTTTCAGTCCTCTACTATGACTCTTTTGGTTCAGATATTTGGACTTTTTGCATTTAGAATAATAAACGAACTTCTCTAGTACTCAAAAATCGGAATTAGAAAAAAATAAGGCCATAGAAGACAAAAAAATTGCCAATTCTTAAGAAATTGGCATATTTTTTTAAAAAACCTTCTAAGTCCAATATCTCAATAACGGTTAGGTTTAGGCTGGGGTGTTTCATAGTCAAATTAGTCAGAAATGATGGGAACTATAACCTCTTAATGGATCTAGGTCGACTTAACCAGTAACCCTGTATATATAAGTATAGATTCATAACAATTACTCTCTGCGCTAACAGTTTAAAAAAAAACCAGTGAACAGCTAGAGTCGCCTGTCATTCACGAAATAATAGGCCAACCGCTTAACTAAGACCGTTCCTAGGATAGCAAGAGATGTTGACACCCATCAGCGAACTATTGACTGACAGGGGGGTGACCATAAGCTCTTAGAGCAAAGTTATTTTGAGTGTGCGTAAAGGACAGATGTATCTGACTTGAATACATCTGTCCCTTTTTTACAGATGAACCATGATATTGTTGACACGCACATGGGCAGTTTACTACACCCGCGGTGATAATAAGTCCGCCTATTTACTTTTATGTTACATGAAGTTTTAATAAATACCTTCCGTACCGCGCAGCTTCTTCAGAATAGTCTCAGTTAAGCGGTCGGTCTAAATCAGTTGGTTGTATGTATTGTAGTTTTTTGAAAGCTATCTTCATTGCCTTTATGAAGCCGGCAATCACTACCTATTAGCTAATATTGAGTGAACCAAGAATTGACGGCAGGGTTTGGATTTAGTGTAAATACATAACGAGAATATTTAAATTTCAATTTCATGTATTTTGTAAAGAAATAAACGAAACATTATGTTATTATCATATAAATAAATAGATAATTCAGAGATAGGTATTTGACGACATTTAATTTTTAGTCATTTTCCTTGTTAACTTCATATTTAAATATCCTTGCGGTTCCATCATCAGATGTGGTTAGAATTATGTTTTCCTTTGGGTTGTAGCATAGATCTAGGACCTCGGAGAAGTTGCCTGTGAGCATCTGAATTTTTTCGCCCGTCCTGCCTTCATATACTCTAACTGATCCATCGAGGCAGCCAGTGATCAACTGGTTCTTTGCCCACACCATCTTGGTGACGCCACCTGACCCAGCGTCGTCTGATTTGGCACAATGATGACGAATCATTTGCCTGGGAACATCCCATATGCTTACTGCTCCTGTTAGTGTACCTGTAACATAAATGGTTTACTATGAATCTACAGTTCAATGTTGTAATCTACTCCACAAACTCACGGATTAGGAAATAAGATTATTTTTATCCTAGTAGTACATTGACTGGGGATTAAGAGGAAACGGGGACAGAGAGCGCCGACTGAATTTCCTAAGTAAAACGTCATAATTCGAGGTTTGGCTCTCGTCTATTTTCTCCTCCAATATTGAACCAATTTAAAAGATATTCCATAAACTGAAAATGAAATATATATTCTATGTCCCTATGTTTCTTTTTGATGATACATTATATTTAGAAGCACTAGAACCCTCAAAAAATGCTCAAAATTGCACTGTCAACAAAAGCTTAGTGTACAAATTTGACAAATATAAATGAAAAAAGAAAAACATAGGGACATAGTATATATCTTACTTTACCAGTTTATGGAATATCTTTTAAATTGGTCCAACATTGTAGGACGAAATAGACGAGAGCCAAACCTCGAATTATGAATTTTAACTTAGGCAATTCAGTCGGTGCTCTCTGCCCATATTTCCTCTTAAATACTTTTTGTTGGTTATAAAACCAAAAAGGGAAATTTTAACACCTGACCATGGGGTCCCAGCGCTAAGAAAGAAAATTTGGTTCAAATAAATCTCACTAGATGGCGCGGTATGCACAAATTTGTTGTTGAATTGTGTGTAAAATTAACATTTTCTGGCATTGAACATAAAAATTGTATATTCTTGTTAAATCAACTCTCCTAAGCCACAGATAATATAATACCAGCATACAGATGCCTCATCCCATACAAAGAAACCTTGCTGACGTAACTAGCGTTTTTCGTCTGATTAAGGTGATTATTTTTATAAGTACTTCGATCGCGTTCGGTTCCGTTCCACGGCTATAGATGGTGTTAGCAGCGACTTGCAAGTATTTTCTTTAAATACAGTGACGATTTGTTTTATAGTATTTTTTTGCAAGTTTTACAGTTTTATTGTACCAAAATAAAATCCAGTAGCATGCCTCAGAAATTTAAAACCGCGCCCCATCTATTGAAATCAATTTTAAGTGATCCGATCAAATAATCTATCAAATGTGAATTAAGAGCCCAATATTTCATAATTTTGCGCTGAGAGTTGAATAAACGAGAACATACAATTTTATAGCGCTGGGACCTCGTGCCTAAGCACTAAATAATGGAATGTTGGGCTCTTAATTCACATTTAAAGATTATTTGAACGGATTATTCAAAATTGATGACAATAGATGCCTCGATTTTAAATTTCTGACGCATTCCACTCGATTGTTTAAAGGAGAATGACCAAAAGTGGTACCAAAAAGTCTCACGCATCAAGACCAAAATTTTATAGTAATTAGTTTCATAATTTTTTACGTCATTACGCGTCGCGGATTTGATTTTTGAATAGGGAATTTAATTTTGAGTTTAAAAGTATGGATATTGTTTTACTCTCTATAAATGACGTTCCGTTTCACATGATAAATGATTAACGTAACCTTGATTTGAAAGTGTCATGATCACTGTAAAAAAATTATACGATTCCAATTCTACATTAATTAAAAAAAAACTAGATATATTCTAGTTTTTTTTCTATCTTATCATTTTCTTATAAAAGATTAGGTATCATTATTTTATCTATGGTTAATTGGCCGTTCACAGCAGCCGGTTATAAAGATGTAGAATGCAATAGAATCGATTTTTGATGAATCGACTAACCAGTAATGGTTTCTTTTGTTTAAAGGTTATTTTCGATTTTATGAAATAACTCCGAAACCCGGGTTTTGTTTTAAAAAAGAAAATTTGTAGGAGTTAACATGGTCAGTGTAGTCTATAAAAAACAAAGTTTGATTTTGATGCAGCTTGGTACGGGATTCCATACATCGATGAGCATTCTCCTTTGTTTTGTTTACAATTTGGTGCAATTAAACTGTAAAAACTTGCAAAAAGATACTATAAAAAAAATACGACAGCGACACATTTTTTGATTAATTAATAAAAAATTACAAAGAGGAAGTACATAAAACTTCAGTAGTTAGTGAGCTTGTGACGCCACTTTTGAATAGGTAAATATGTAATAAAAAGTGACGTCACACAAAATTTCAATGCACTGTATTGACGTAATATTTCGTTTACATGACAAAATAATATATTTTCAGTCATCATCCCTATTGTGAGTGCTTAAGGAGTTATAAATCCCAGGCCAATTAAAATTGTAGAGGCCTGACAAAATGATAATGTGGCTGACATAGTTGTTTCGAAATAAATTTAATTCATATAGTTCAAGCATCGACCACATAGCCACTAGACGCCTAATGCTTGATCTAATACAGCAAAACAATTCTGTCAACTAGCTGAGGTATGAGGAACGGGACGACTGCGCTCTGATTGGTCCGTTCCCAAGGTCATACGCCTCATAAGGGTGGGACAGGTTTAAATAAAACCAAGAATGTATCGATATGTTTATAAATAGTATTTGTACTTATTTTTAGGGTTTCGTAGCCAAATGGCAAAAAACGGAACCCTTATAGATTCGTCATGTCTGTCTGTCTGTCTGTCCGTATGTCACAGGCACTTTTTTCCGAAACTATAAGGACTACGCTGTTGAAACTTGGTAAGTATATATACTTGGTAAGTACTTCTGTGAACCACATTAAGATTTTCACACAAAAATAAAAAAAAAACAATAAATTTTGGGGGTTCCCATACTTGAAACTGAAACAATTCATCAAATCCATACGTGTGGGGTATCTATGAATAGGTCTTCAAAAATTATATTGAGGTTTCTAGTATCATTTTTTTCTAAACTGAATAGTTTGCGCGAGAGACACTTCCAAAGTGGTAAAATGTGTGTCCCCCCCCCTGTAACTTCTAAAATAAGAGAATGATAAAACTAAAAAAAATATATGATGTACATTACCATGTAAACTGCCACCGAAAATTGGTTTGAACGAGATCTAGTAAGTAGTTTTTTTTTAATACGTCATAAATTGTATACCGCAATTTACCAAGTACTTGACGACTCGCACTTGGCCGGTTTTTTTTTATTAATATTACTTTTTCATTATTAATTATACGGCGTTTTAACATTTCAGTAATAACATAAAATGTTAAAACTAAAAAAATATATCAAAATTCTAAACGTAACATACTTTTTTTCGGTTGTTGTTTCTTAAATATAAGTACCTATATTGAATATTAGTAAAAAACTTAATCAAAAAATCGTTTCACAATTAATAAACTATTCAATTTAATGTCTTTATTTGTAAGGTTTCTAGTTCTATCGATAACAGATTTGGTCATAGGATATGGTGCATCACTAGTTTTGTTTAAGAAATAATAGAGGAGAAGAGACAGCGAAAAAACTACTTTAAAAAGAAAGAGACGCAAACATGCGGTGGGCGTTTTCACCTACAAACTTCAGTATAATATGAACTGCGATAAATAATATCAGAAAATAAATCTAATTATATTTATGTAACTATTAACTTATCAATGAAATGTAGCCATTTTTTCAGAAACTCGAAGTCTAGCTGTTGTCCATTATTATATTTATTTCATATTTTTTTTATTGACTGACGCGGCAGTGTTTACGGCTCACAGAAGTGGTCGCTACTATTTCGAAATTGTCGAGTGGTGACCTGTATTACCTGTATATGATCTTTTAGTCATATCGGTTGACAGACATCGCTCGCCTGTTATTAGGCGTCTAGGGGCTGTGTGGTCGCTGAGTTCAGCTATTTAAGAGAATATGATAAGGATAAAAAATTGAAAAGGGTATGTTAAGATGGTTTGGCCATGTTGAGAGGATGAATGAAAGTCGACTAACGAAAGGTATTTACAAGGCAGACGTGAATGGAAACGCCGGGAGGGGACGCCCTAGAAAGACATACATTGACCTTATCGGTGATGTTCTTTAGAAAGGCCAAGTGCGCAGTACTCATAACCGGCGTGTGTGTATGACTAGATGTATGAATGTGTGTGAAGCAAAAGAAGTATGTAAGGATCGTAGCAGGTGGCGTTCTGTAGTTTCTGCCTACCCCCATGGGAAAAAGGCGTGAGTTTATGTATGTATGATAAGGATTATTTACCTGTAGCAAGCAATGGTAACTGCGGGTCTTGTCCAAAGGCAACCGTTTCCAATTCATTTTCATCTTGCATCTGACCAACAACCTTTCCATTGTTAGCGGTGGTCAATACCACTTTACCTGTGGGAAAAAAACACAATTATATGACTACAAAAAAAAAAAATAAGAGCACCACTACTTCTATAACTAGTTGCCCACCCTGGCTTCGCATAGAATAAAAGTATTATGAATGAGAATGAGATGAATATACTAAAGAATAAAAAAATTAAAAAAAAAAAATTTCCTCAATACCTTGTTATGCAAACAGCAAAAAAACAATTAGCCAAATAGGTGCAAACATTCGAAGTGATGCGCTTACATACATTCGCCAACAGATTGAAATTCTCGAAGTTAGTTAATCAATCTCCGCAATGAATGAACAGAGTTAAATGCTATTTGAAGACATAGGATCCTTTTTTTTCTGGTACTTAGGTTACTTGGGATAAAACACTTAACAAGCAGGCAGGGCCACAGGCAGAAGTAAATATTAAAATAATTAGAATCATTTGCTGGTTATAAAATAAAAATATATTTGAACACTGACACACAAATAATAAGGGAGAATAAATAAATAACTTGAATTTAGTTTATACATTATACGTTTTTCAAAAACAGTTTTATGTAGAAAATCGGCCAAGTGCGGGTCGGACTCGCGCACCAAAAAACGGCAAAAAAATCACGTTTTTGTATGGGAGCCCACTTAAATATTTATTTTATCCTGCTTTTAGTATTTGTTGAACGATGTGACTACTCAGGCCCAAAAGAGATGAGAGTATGCTCCGACGGATCGAAAACTGACTCCGGTACCGGAGTCGTAGTCTTCTCACACGATTTCAATATAAATATATCCAGACCGCTAGGAGGGTTCAAAACCGTCTATCAGGCGGAGTGTGGGGGCATTATAAAAGCGGTCCATGCCCTAGAATGCAGGAGGTTTACGGGCACCCACATACGCATACTCTCCGAAAGCGCATCAGTGAATAAAGGGACACAGCGGATTGATGTGGCTGATGAGCTTGCGAGACGCGGATCCAGCTCGGCGGTATATGGACCCGAACCTGTTGTCCCCATCCCCTTCAACCAAATATGCAGGTGGCTACAGGAATTCACCCAGACACAAGCGGAGAACTGTTGGGCCTCGACACCGGGCTGTAGGCAATCCAAAGAAGCTCTGTCATCCTTAGACAATAGGCTTACCAGGCGTCTTTTACGCCTGGACAGGAATCGCCTGGGCCTGGTAACAGGAACCATCACGGGACACTGCTCACTCAACAAACACTTCCACACAATAGGTATAACGGACAGTCCTCTGTGCAGGGCATGCATGGAGGCCGAGGAAACTGTTATGCACATTCTCTTTGAATGCACAGGTGTCACCCAGATAATAACACGAACCCTCGGGTCACCCAAATCTTACACGGATGTTTTGAGGAAACTAGGAGCTCTAATTGACTTTTGGAGGGAGGTGAGCTGGTTGGAATGACCACCCAATGGCTGCCATGGCCCACCTACAAAGGTCCATTTGAGGGACTAAGTACGGAAACCAAACGTAACATAGAACATAGATAGTATATGTTGTTGTAACAGAAATACATAATCTGTGAAAATTTCAACTGTCTGGCTATCACGGTACATGAGATACAGCCTGGTGAAAGACAGACAGATGGACTGTGGAGTCTTAGTGTCCCGTTTTTAGCGTTTGGGTACGGAGAAACTTAAGAACTACTATTTAATTGTAATAGAAAAATAAATCTTACCATTAGTAGAAATAGATGCCATAAGATTGCCATCAGGATGAATATCAATAGCTGTCACCCTGTGCTCATGAACTGATGCAGGTACATGATGCAGTACCACTCTAGTCTTCAGGTCCCATATCTTCACCACTCCATCCTCATAGCCAGCTGCTAGACGAACTCCATCTTGGAATAACTGAAATCATTTGCATTTTTTATCAATGCCTCTATACATTAAAAGTCATTATCTTACTTCTTATCATACTAATTCTATGAATGCGAAAGTTTGGATGTTTCTAACTCATTCCGAACGGATCTGGATGAAATTTAGCACAGAGATAGATTATAGTCTGGAATAGCACATCGGCTATTTTTTTATCCTAGAAAAATGTACAGTATCCGTGTCAATACCCGACTTTCACGCGGACGTAGCTAGTTCTTACATAAATGATAAAGATAAGGATTACTTGCAAATATTTGAAATGAAAATGAGTGACTATACAACTTAAGTCTTAAAAAGATGACTGGCAAAATGGAGAAAATGTACAAAAACATTGATTCATAAAATGTGGGTGACTGTGCTAAACAGATAGGTGACTGTTAGTTCCTGGCAAGTGATTAACTTTTCGTAGACTCTATGTCTCAATCAATCTCTTTTAAATATACATACTATAAGTTTGTATGAATGCTTACCTTTCCACATTCAACCTTCGCATTGTGTCCCTGCAAGACTTTAGTCTCCCCTGAGGGCACTTTGAATACATAAATATCTCCGGAAACTGATGCACATATAAGAACTCGAGCAGCATAGTGCCACAAGCCCCATGTCAAGTCTTCAGTTTCATACTCAAAGGCCACTTGCCAACGTAGTTGCTGGTTCTCATTAGTGCTGCATTTCCAAACTTTGATCAGTCCAGACATATCCGCTGTGGCTAAGTATGCTCCATCAAAACTGAAGCCAGCAAAGATGATTGAGTCTTTGTGTCCGAGACAGTCCATGATCAATGGACAGTTATCAGCAATTGCCCATACAAAAGCCCTGTCATCTTCGCCGCCAGTAACGGCCAGCTTGCCGTCAGGATGAATATCACAACAAAACACTGAGCCGACGTGCTTATTGAACACAAAGGCTGCATGATCCTCTGGTGGTTCCGTTTCCATTTCCGTGTAGTCTTCTTCTAATTCTGCATTTAACATCTCTTCCAGTTCTTCCAATTGGACCTCTTCAACATCTTCGTAGAAAAAACCCTCTTCTCCTTCATCCATGCCTATTATTTCGTCGCCGTTTACAGACGACGGCGGCGTGTCTTCTTGCTGACCACGCATGATCTAGAATCATCACACAATTATTTATAATTATGAAGACAATAGAGGAAATTATGTCGTAATTTTTAAGTATTCTAGCTTTTAACTAACCTCTTTATTTCATACGCTGCACTCAAATATTTGATTAGAATTTATTTGTTACAAAGCGTTGTCCCTGTAATATATTGATATATTCTTATGTGCATAGGAATTTCAATTACATTCATCGACTCTTGATAAAACGTTACACGAGTTTTAATATTAAAATATCGTCCTATATGTTTCACTTGTTCAATCACACTACAATTCACCACATTGACAATATATATTGACATTTGATTATTTTTTTTTGTAATTATAATTCATGACCATAGATACAAGTCTTTCAGTCGGATACATAAATGGGTTTTAACATTCTTTAGTATGCATTAGAATGCGGATGTAACAGATTCTAATGTTTTTTGGAGTATTTGGCAGCAAAATGTATCGAGTCAGTCTGCCCATTAAACTTTGCAGAGGCAGTCAATACTACAATAAAATACTCCGCTCCACTATCCCGAGATGGCTTCTGTCAATGATTTCACATATTGCCCGATTGCGTAGACAGTTGAAACACAAAACTACACCAATTTTATATCACAATATCCACTAGGAATCAATTTGCAATTTTGCAAATAATATTCACAGCCGCTGAACTTCACTCGACAAAATCCCGCCAAAAACTGCATTGACATTTGATTTGCCAGTGTTGCCATATGTACTATTACACTATTTGGACTATTACGTACGGATAGAACTTGCGTCGCTTTAATAGATCCACTTATTTCTTAAATAAGTACTCTTAGGCACAGGTTGTGCACAATCAATACAAATAAACTTTAAGAAATGAATGAAAGTAAGTAAAATAAAAATACAGTATCGATAAATCTTTCTTGTGACTTTTGTCACATCTCTAACATCAGAACGAAAGTACGTAAATTGTCAAAGCTCTATCAGCGAACGCTTATAAGTTAATTATGTCACTAAATAGAATGGTTTATATGATACTATACATTGTTGTAAATAAAAATTGTACGTCCTCGACGTATTTAGAACTAAGATTCCTTTATTATTCCGGACAGCCTATGAAATGTATTCCCTTCACAATAATTTCATTATGCTAGTCAATAACTCACCTGTGGAAAGATATCCTTTGATTATGTTCTGTAACCTTCAACTGTCCATTTCCAGACACAATAGAAATTACCATTGTTCTAATCCGATTCGGTCTGATGGACAGATGACCGGTACGCTCATTCTACTCTTGCAACCGATAGCCACACACTACATGTTTCATAAAGATAATTAAACAAAAAAAATCTTCCTGATATAAACGAAACAAGGGCGTGAAAACAGCGAAAAACTTTAATTACAGCTGCTAACCGATGGGTTACAACGGTGACTAAAAAGTTATCTCTTTGTATTCACCGTTGTATTCAGGATGGTAGCGTTTGTCTATGTTTGTCTCTTTTTTTTTCATAGAGGTTTTCCATAAGCAAGAACGAAAGAGTTGACGGTTTCTTTTTCGTCATTAATATGTTTTACGTTATAAGCTACGTAGTCTGTGATACAAACTCTCTGATACTACGTCTGATACAAAATCTCTGCATCACACAGTTTTATTTGACATTGACACATTGACAATATTGACTTTGACATTCGAGTTTTGAATGTTGTAGGTTTTAGGTTATGTTGTTGTGAAATACATAATCAGTTTTTAAAAGCTGTTGTAATAAAAATAGAGATTAAAATTTACTGATCACCTGGATAAGAAATACTTTAAAATGGCATCGCTTAAAAAGGGTACCAAATTATTATCTTCATTAGCAATATCTGTATAATACAAACTCGACTTCTAACCTCTTATTTTCTCTCTTACAGTTCTTTTACCAACGCAGGCGTCGTTTCTAATCTCTAAACGATTTCGTGGGAAGATCAATATCCAAAGACCGAAGAAACCTCACTTCGAAAGACAGCTTTTGATCGATTTTACCAAACCTGTGTATGGACCTCCCAAATACACTTTACCCGATGCTACTCTTTGCGACAGAGGAGAAAAGCTATACGCAAAACAGATTGACAATCCCTTTGAAAGAATATTAGCAAATGAATGCCTCAACTGGTTCAACACATCGAAGATGGTTATATTCCTTCATGTCAATTCAATAAGTATGGAAGACAAGACACCAGTTTTCGCTGCACTTGCTAAAAACAATATGCATTTAAGATGTTATGGCAAAAAAATAGTAAGCATGGCGACCACTGGGACTCGTTATGAAGCTGTAAATCATTTGTTCACATCACACCAAAACATACTGTTTGGGCAACCTGAAAATGTTGCTAAAATGTTCAAGATAATGAAAAAAGCACCTCAATTAGTCATTATGGGTTGGTAATTGATAGAATCTTATTACTTTTAGATGAAAGTTTACTATTTAAGGTTACACTAGTTGAAAATTCTTCCATACAAACGTAGTCTGGTGATTACTCCACTGTTTGACGATGTACATTCAAAATAAAAAATGATATTAATTTGTCTCATCATTATCGAGCCCTGTATGGAAACAGAAAAGTAAAAACATTCAATATTTGAGAGTTATGAGCGTCATATATATTTCAACACTTATTTTTACGCATCTTTGGGCAGAAATTAATACCATAAGAAGAAGGAAAATTGCAAAATGGCCTCCATACAGGGATAGATTAGTAATTCAACAATGCAAATAATTTTATTTTGAAAATATACATTTAGTAGTTTTTTCAAGATATCTAGACTCCCAAAGGTCTGTTCATAAAATTTCGCGCGCTCGTTTTCGTCCTAAATCATCATTCATTTCGCTACAAATTTTCAAAAGTGTTAATTCGTACGAGAACTAGCTTCTTACTGCTCATCACATCATCAATCTCTTTCGCAAGTGTTGTGTGATGAGACAGCATGCATTTTAACCCTGTGCACAAAATAGTTTGTGCCATTGACTAGGGGAACCTTAAGAGTTATTGATGAATAAAAGAATTTTGAATGCAAAGCAATTTACATAATTTATTAGAGTTTATTTTTATTACTTGTTGTTTTTTTTTTAACAGAATTTTATATCCATTTTCAGCTGGAATCATACAAGACAGATTGATGTCCAGGAATGAGTTAACAGAATACAGTCAATTGCAAAATATTGACGTGGCCAGAAGTCAACTGTGTGCAGTACTTGAGAGTGCAGGGTCTTGTCTTGTGAAACAACTGAACCAGGGTCCACAAACTCTGGTTGGTCATCTAGAAAAACATGCAGAACTTCTGAACGCCCCCAGCAATGAACCTCAAGAAACCGCTAAGAAAGAACCAGAGAGTTCAGAATAATTTTGTTATCATGTAGATTTATTTGTTTGTTAGTATAAGAAGATAGAAGATTTTATTGTGGTTTCCTTTACTTATTGATATTTGTAATTTAAGGCTTGAAGGGAGTGTGTGTCCGCACTATCGTAACACCCGACTGTAGCTCGAGGGGTGCGTATGGTTGCGCTGCCGTAACACTCGGCTGTAGCTCGAGGGGTGTGTGTGTCCGCACTATCGTAACACCCGACTGTAGCTCGAGGGGTGCGTATGGTTGCGCTGCCGTAACACTCGGCTGTAGCTCGAGGGGTGTGTGTTACCGCACTGTCGTAACACTCGGCAGTAGCTCGAAGGATGTGTACGGCCACACTAGCTTAACACTTTGCAGTCACACGGGGTGTATGGTCGCTCTGCCGTAACACTCGGCTGTAGCTCGAGGGGTGTGTGTGTCCGCACTATCGTAACACCCGACTGTAGCTCGAGGGGTGCGTATGGTTGCGCTGCCGTAACACTCGGCTGTAGCTCGAGGGGTGTGTGTGACCGCACTGTCGTAACACTCGGCAGTAGCTCGAAGGATGTGTACGGCCACACTATCTTAACACTTTGCAGTCACACGGGGTGTATGGTCGCTCTGCCGTAACTCTCGGCTGTAGCTCGAGGGGTGTGTGTGTCCGCACTATCGTAACACCCGACTGTAGCTCGAGGGGTGCGTATGGTTGCACTGCCGTAACACTCGGCTGTAGCTCGAGGGGTGTGTGTGACCGCACTGTCGTAACACTCGGCAGTAGCTCGAAGGATGTGTACGGCCACACTATCTTAACACTTTGCAGTCACACGGGGTGTATGGTCGCTCTATCGTAATACTCGGCTATAGTATGAAGGGTGTGTGTGTCCGCACTATCGTAACACCTGTAGCTCGAGGGGTGCGTATGGTTGCGCTACCGTAACACTCTGCTGTAGCTCGAGGGGTGTGTGTGTCCGCACTATTGTAACACGCGACTGTAGCTCGAGGGGTGTGTATGGTCGCACTTTCGGAATACTCAGCTGTAACTTGAGGGTTGTGTGTGTTCGCACTATCGTAACACGCGACTGTAGCTCGAGGGGCGTGTATGGTCGCACTGTCCTAACACTTTGCTGTTCCATGGGGTGTATGGTCGCACTGTCGTCATACTCTGCTATAGCTTGAAGGGATTGCACTGTCGTAACTTTCGGCTGTCGCTCGAGGTGTGTGTATAGCCGCACTGTCCTAAGCTATCTGTTCTGTGGTCCTAAGACTGCAGTCAAACGGGGTGTGTATGTGTCGCACTGTCATAATACTCTGCAGGCACACGGTGGGTGCGGTCGCCCTGTCGTTACACTCGGCTGATACAAGAGAGGTGTGTGTCCGCACTATCTTAACATTTAGTCGTCACACGAGGTGTGTGTGTGCGGCTGCACTGTCGTAACATCTGGTGGTAACACGAGTTGTTTGGTTCTGGCCACACTGTCGGTACACTCGGCTATCACACGATAATTGTGTGCGGCCGCAATGTCATAACATTCTATCATCGGCTTTTAATAAAACAAACAAAAAATCCGTTGCAAGGTGCTAAAATGTCCCTCCGCTCGATCTTGAACGATCCTTCTTTATTTCTCAAACTTTTCTGCATAACTCGTCAAAGTTCTACCTCTGTGCAAATGGGCAAATGATAACCCATCCTATTTGAGGTGAGGTGCTGAAGATACAACCCCCAGAAAATAGTCCTGGTGGTACCCAAGTAACTGTGCCACATCACACATGTGGTCGAGGGATGCGTGTGGTCCTCGGTCATCACCAAAGAGGAACAACGAATGATTCAGGGAAACATTTGGGGACTCAACAGTGTTTTAAATAAGACAAATCTTAATATTTAACAAAATTTCTTTTATTTCATTCTTGAAACACAATCTTTGGTTGGAGTTACAACTTATAACTACTTAGTCCAATAGAGATCAAAAGTTAATGACTATAAAAGCTGGATTGCTTCCACGATATACTTATACTTAAATAATACTTGAGCAACACTGATTTAAATGGTAGGTATTACGTAATAGTAAATTTTATTTACGTAGCTGGTTATACTTAACTAAAAAATACAAACAATATTCATATTGGCAGTTAATACCCTATTACAATGAGTATTACCCCAGTTAAAAAATATAAGGTAATAGACAAAAGTTCACTTTCTTAATTCTAGATCACGGCGCTGCGATGCGGCTGGTTGCTGTTGCTAGGGCAGTCAGGGCCACTGCAGCTTCCACCTCGTCTCGATCGTGGCGAGACAAAGTATTTATCGTAATCCGCTGGATCTTTGTGTCTTGTTTTCTTCGCTTACCATCAGCCCACCAAGAGTAGTTGCATTCGCTTGGTTGGAATCTGGCTGCACTCTCCAACCACTTGCTCAGTAACATCGGACTTGTAATCGCTTTTGTTTCCTCTGCTCCAATCTCATTTGCATCCGATTTGTAGGAGTTATTGTTGAAGTTTTCACACTTTTCTTTCATAATTGAAGATGTGTTCGAATCGTCGTGGTGATATTCAGTGATTGTTTCGGGACTGCCTGTTAGTTCGCCATCATTGTCTAAGTTTTCATCTGGGTTAGTGGGGTCGGACTCGCTCCATATGCTGTCTTCGGAACAGATGCTGAACTGTTCGACATTGCCCTGAGCGCGATCATTGTATGTGCGTATCAGGTGTCCCCAAGTTTGTTGATTTCTATCTATATTCACATTTTTCAACTTTCTTCGCCAGTTTGCAAACCAGTTACAAATCTGTAAATAATTTCAGGTTTGGTTAGGTTAAAGAAGTATTTAGGTTCCTACTTAATAGATAGTTAGGAAATATTCGAGAGCTAGGTACTGCATCTACAACAGTTGAACCTTCAACGAGCACAACCGATGAAACGACCACTGTAGAGCACATTGAAACTACAAGTAATGTGCTAATTGATACCGACTCTGTATTAACTTCATGGTAGTAAAATCAGAATACAATAAACAATCTAGTTTTTTACTTAACGTTAAACGGTGAACAGTAGTCAACAAAGCATGGACAAAAATAGTGCCTATTTATGTACAAATAGCAATTTCTGGCATCGTTCCAATTAGGTTGCTGTTAGGCACAAAGATGATACCTATGTATAAAAATCAGAAAACAATGAACTTTAAAATAATCTGGAAATGACTTACTTGTATGTATGTGAGGCCCGTTTCTCGAGACAAATATTTTTTTTCTTCTCTGTTGGGGTACGGGTTATCTCTTCGACGCACTAACCAGTCTTTGAGATAACGTTTAATTTCTGGTGTGAATAGCCTCTTTTGCGGACGCTGGCCTGCCACTAAGCTCCTTCTGTAAAAGTACAAAAAAAAAACAAATGAGTACACATACTGTACAGACAAATAAAAACATGGACCAAACATCACGGTTCGTAAATAGTCACATTTTTGAATAAAGGGCATTGAGGCATTGTAGATGATACGTAAGTGACGCACAAAGAAAATTATACTGAATACTGAAAGTAATGACTCATGCATGTCAATGTTTGCAGCCACTTACCGAGTGTATCGTCTGTTCCTGACAGGCCTCGAGGATTTGCCGAGATCTTCTGTCACAGTCGTATCAGTCATGATGTCTTCTCTGCCTTCCACAGATGTGTGGATGAGTGTCATCTGATCTTCTATTACTTGATTTACACTTAAACTATTGTCCAGATGAGTGTGTAACTGAAGAGCGACACGTTATGTGTGGACAGCACGTGCAAGGGCAGCTCCGCTTGCGACACAACTCGTGTCTCGCAACACTGCCGCTGCGGGGGATGCTCGGTGATCTATTAAAAAAATAAGGACATGATGACATAAATAGATTGTCTTTCGAAGAGTATAACTGTTCAATTACGTGAAACAGTTAGATAGGTAACAGTATGTTGTAGTAGCAGCATTGATGTAACCGAAACATGACGGTCACATTCCTCAGTTCACTTTTAGATGTTATTTATCTGCGATACCCTCCTGAAGTGCACATCGGATATTTTACATCGATTTAATTCAATTTGTTAACGTTACTTTAATTAGACGTATTATTTTGATGTTTTCGTATTCAGTAATTAACACAATGAACAAAAAACATGTTAACTATTACGTGTGCTCGAGGGTCAATGTTCTTGTTTTTGAATGGCCGAATAAAATTTAGTGATAATTAGAGAGTTTCCTGAGTGAGATCGGACGCACTGATTCATTGAAGTGATTTGTGTACGATACAATTTTATTTAACTTGTAAGTTTTTTCACAATGCGAAAATTCTGGTACGTACCTGTGTGCGGGAAAGCTCGGGGATTGTGTGAAAATGGCGTCGGATAAGCGCGCGACGGCAGCGCCACGGCGCGCTGCGCGGGCGCATCGCTGCTGCAAATACGTGTTATTTCAGGATGTCTCCCGCGATGTCTTCAAAAACACGATTACAATGATCAACATATATATTCGCACTAAAGGTATGTACATCAATCTGTTGTTTTTGGTAGATTAACAGTATTTTATTACCATATTTTTATCGTGTCGTTTTTATTGTAGAGCAACATATTATTTTCCAACCACAGTGCGTCGACCTAAAATCGAATTGTGTTCATAGCCTATGAAATGCGCGTTTTTAACAGGCTATTCAGGAAGATATGACATTAATAGGTAGTGCATCTACTCATATCTACAGTAAATAACATTATGTTTGGTCAGTAGTAGTCTTCTGTTGGTGTCAGGACTGTTCATTGTAACGGTACGTACCTATGTCATAAGAATCACGAATTCATGACTATAATAGTGGACATGTTTCAGTCGTTTACATCACGAGAGAGTCAGTACAGTGTTAAGGAGTATCCTATTATTTTTGCCGACTTAAAAAAAAAACCGGCCAAGTGCGAGTCGGACTCGCGCACGAAGGGTTCCGTACTTGGTAAATTGTGGTTTACGATTTATGACGTATTAAAAAAAAACTTCTTACTAGATCTCGCTCAAACCAATTTTCGTTGGAAGTTTACATGGCAATGTACTTAATATATTTTTTTTAGTTTTATCTTTCTCTTATTTTAGAAGTTACAGGGGGGGGGGGGCACACATTTTGCCACTTTGGAAGTGTCTCTCGCGCAAACTATTCAGTTTAGAAAATTATGATATAAGGAACCTCAATATCATTTTTTGAAGACCTATTCATAGATAGCCCACACGAATGGGTTTGATGAAAAAAAAAAAATTAGTTTCAGTTTCAAGTATGGGAACCCCCAAATTTTTTTGTTTTTTCTACTTTTGTGTGAAAATCTTATTGCGGTTCACAGAATTTATCTACTTACCAAGTTTCAACAGCAATAGTTCTTATAGTTTCGGAGAAAAGTGGCTGTGACATACGGACGGACAGACAGACAGACAGACAGACATGACGAATCTATAAGGGTTCCGTATTTTGCCATTTGGCTACGGAACCCTAAAAAGGAGTTAATCAATTCGACACGTATGTATTTAATATTGTTGGAACTGCACAATATTCACAAATGCTACTCTATGTGGGCTTCTAAAAACGTGTGCCAAATTTCATAAGTGTATAAGTATGTTTGTTTGCATACATATGTTTGTCCACGCATTTCGCTGAAACTACTTATCGTATCGTGTTAATTCTTCTTGTGTTTGATTAAGTATCTCTCAACTTAGGGAATAGTGCAAGTGTTATCAAAATCGGTCGAGCAATTTTCAAGATACATCCGAGCTACTTAGCGACAAACAGCACGAATGTGGAAATTTACTTTTTTATTTAGTGATGGTGTACTAAAACAAAAAACAGTTTTTTTTACGGGCTTCAAAATCAAAACACTAAAAAGTGAAAAATAATTTTCGTTTTTGTTTTTGAAGTCGGTTTATTTTTTTGTGAAAATGTTTTTATTCTGCTGTAGAGTCCTAACATAGCTACCTATTTATTAATAACAAAATCTGCAGCTCTTACAAATACCTTAACACACATAATGTATATACTACTATGATACTATCACAGCCAATTACGGATTTACAATTTATTAACTTTACAAATAAAATTGCAACAGAAACTTAGAACAACTAAACATATCGAATATTTGAAAACTCGTGTGAAGTGTGCAAGAGGAGTTGTGTGTTTTTATAGTACCTTCATATCCTACTTATGTTCTGAAGCCCTGGTAGCTAGGACTCAAGGGGAGAGTTGCACCTAATAGATATATATATATATAGATAGAGATAGTTTCAATCGTTTGTCCATGACGGAGCCTTAGTAAATCGCCACGGAATTCTGAATGAACTCGTCAAGAATTCAGCGCACACCAGAGAGCTCATCCATAATTATACAATCGTTTTGATTTGTAGGATTAGTATGCTGCTTTCATATGGAAGTGGATTCATTTACAAGGCTTTTGTGCCCATAGTTGTGCAGTGGATGTGGTAGGCAGGTTGGTATCTTGCATTTACCTAATAACCAGATTATCTCTCAAACACTACGGTGTTGGAGAATGCAGAACAAGGTTGATTCTGATTTTCTGAAAAAATAAAGAGTTCATTGTAGATGTCGTTGACAACAAATTATTGAATTAAAAGTTGCCTATTGAATGTGATTTACTATCAGTCAAAGCTAACCACTCTATAGTCTACACCTTGGAATGTGGCGAGTCCCAAATTGCTCCGACAATTTTCAGGTAGGTAGTTTTATTGTGTTTATTTATAAAAAATGCGCTAAGGAACATGATGAAATTCACCACAAAGTTTCGTCATACGGGTCATACCGTTGTCAAGCAATAAATAACAGTGAGCTAGGAAGTTCTATTGTAAATACGAGTACTGTTATTGTATCCTAAGATATTCAGTAAAATGTTTCAATCCTGCCAAAGTATAAAAGAGCTCTGAATGGGCCGGCTCCAACAAGTTCAACTTGAGCAATTGGTTTCGCTGTCTTTGTCTTTATTATGTGGGATACTATGGTGGTGTCCCTTTCGGTTAGGACGCGGTTCCGGCGCGCATGGGGTTCCGTGCGAGCGCTACACAACACACATGCGCTGCGGCGACTGCTCCGAGTGGTCGGCTGAAACGCGTCGCCTGACGTCAGCAATCATCGCATCGTCTATTCCAGTTTCGCAGATCATAAAATGGTAACAGAAAGTGATTCAGTCGTGTGAGATATTCCGTGACGGGCAGTCACTCTTTGGGCGTGTGATCGCGAGTGCCGAGTTGCCGACTGACACAGCGTGGCTAGCGCGCGTATTTGACCCACGTGCGTCGGGTTTACCGGTGTACGCGATTGATTTTTCGCGGCATGGGTGAACAATCTCAGGCCAGCAATGGCAAAGTGGTTTTAAAACGTAAAATAACATTGTTTAATGGAGTTGGGATTATTATCGGGACTATAATTGGTTCCGGAATATTTATATCTCCGACTGGAGTATTCTTATACACTGGGTAAGCAGAGTGTTCAAATTTCCCGCCTTTTGGACTATGTTTTCAGTCACTTGTGCCGTGTAAATATTAAATTCTTCAGTTTTTATCGGTTCGCACTTATCGCTGAATTCGAGCCGCTAGATTTGTTTGTTGAATAAACAATATTCCGGGTCCTAAATTAAATTGTGGAGAATTTTTAATAACACCGGTTTCAGTGTCGTGTTAACAAATATGGTTATCAGTAAGTTTTATTTTTGGATAATTATCTTTTAACTGCAAATATAATAAAATCCTATTCTTTATACATAACGGCTTCCTTGATTTACATGTATTAGGTATCTTATCTACGACATAATTTTAATAACCTGCGCTTTATCACTTATTGTTACTTACTTATAGATTTTATTATACTTTCCTATGTAGGTACTTATAACTTAATGTATTAATATTTTTATTATTAAGTATTTATTATTTTAATCTGCTTCGTACACATTATTATATATGCCTACATAACAGCAATATCTTTATAAAATACAACATCAATAAACTCAAGGCAATTTAAAGTTTGAAAATCGAAGTTTATAAATAAGTTGTTTTACAAAACAGCTGCATTACCAAATGAACGCATTCCCAAATAATTATGTCATTACATAAGTATGTATACTTACCAGGTTTATGGTTAGTCTTGTCCGTTTACTCAAAAACGTTTTGGCCAGTAGGTGACTGACACCGGTTGTAAATAGGGTTGCCACCCGTACTTTATAATAAAGTATTGTATGTTTTATTTTTTATTATTTCAGGTAATTGTACTCTATACTTTACGAGGACAATAACTTAAACGAAAATACTTTATTTCGCATGCTTTGTATTCTTTGAGATTTACTGCACAATAATGCCAGCAAGTATGAGAGATGATGATTTTATAACTTGTTTATAGTAATTTCATTTTATTGTCTATTCCCACCATGACAGCATTCCAGAAAAAGATTTTTCTGTGGTTAATATCTAGCAAATGGCGAGACTAAAGAAACAAAGCGTCTCTGAATCTGATAACAAATGAATTACTTATTTACTTTAATTTAAATATAGGCTGTAAAGATGCTGTGCAATTGTTTAGTAGAGATACTACTTTGATACAAACTGCAAAAAGCAATAAAAAATATGTTTTTAAACATAATAATAAAGAAAAATAAATTGTACTTTATTTTGATACTATGTACTTTTTTTTTCTTACCTATAATAACCAATGTACTTTAATTGCAAAAAAAGGTGGCAACCCTATTTGTAAACTTTCATTTATGGCATTGTACACACACCTGTGGCTGTGGCTATCATACATAGGTACAGACAGCTTGTCAACGAACCCAGTTTCAGAAGTATGAACATAATTAAAGAATACTTGGGATAATGTTCTCGTTTTTTAGGGTTCCGTACCCGAAGGGTTCAAACGGAGCTCTATTGCTGTCACTCACGTGTCCAAAAGGTTGGACATACAGTCTTCAAATGGTTTTTAAGGGGGCTCCCTTATAGATAAAGAGGGGCCAGAAAAAAAAGGGCCAATTTTTTATTCACTTGGGGTATCAGTTTTTAGATTAATTCTATATTTTGGGTCGTGGGGCTTTTGGGACCGGGTCCGCGGTCCCAGATTCCACCTATAAATACATTCATTATTTTTAGTAGTATTTTGGGACCACAAGAAAAAAGAAGTTAAAGTACAGTTAACAAAAAAGATGATATAATATTTTTATCAAAAATTGTATGAGTATCAGTGTCGGTACAAAATAAAGGGTAATATTATTTAGTTGCACTTATAAAAGGATAGTTGTAGCTATAAAGTAAAATAAAAATATATCAATCATGTTTAAGAGAAGAGAGAGATATATGTATGAGGTGAGTATGAAGAATATGATATTCGCGGACGTAGATGTGTGGGAGAGAGATACTTTCCCACACATCACATCATCACACAGTGCTGCAGGATGCCTCTTAAACAGCTTAAGAACAACAAGGCGCCGGGTGATGAAGGAATTACGGCCGAACTATTGAAGGCGGGTGGAAAACCAGTACTTAAGGCCCTTCAGAAGCTGTTTGATTCCGTCATACTCTAGGGGAAACGCCACTGGCATGGTGCGGGGGGGTGGTGGTACTCTTTTTCAAGAAGAATGAATGATTGAAGAAAGATCCATGAAAGAAGAAAGGTCCATCCCCCTTCTTAGCCATGTCTACAAACTGTTCAAGAGGCATCACGAATCGTCTCACGCGCAGGTTTGACGATTTCCAGCCGCCCGAACAAGTCAGATTCCGTAAAGGCTTAAACACCGTATACGACATACATACGCTGCGGCAGGTTATACAGAATACCGAAGAGTACGAGCTGCCTCTCTACTTAGCGTTTGTAGACAACGAGAAAGCCTTCGATTCGATCGAGACTTGGGCTGTACTGCAGTCTCTCCAACGGTGCCGAATCGACTACGGGTACATCGAAGTGTTGAATTGTTTGTACAAAAACGCCACCATGTCAGTTCGTGGAAATATTGTGTGACATATTGTGATGATTTGATGCTAACTGTACCCAGATGGTTGATCTGACAAGAGATGGTGAAAGGCCATTCACAAACACGACAGCGATACAAGCATGGCTGTAAAGGCAGTTGACACTATGTTACCTAGTACTAGATACTAGGTTAAAGATATAGCACAAGCTAATCTAGGCTATAGATTTAGTGAATATACTGTGGATTGTCGATTTCGAGATTTATTCTTTAAGAAAGTCAAGGTTTCAAGATTCTCAAGTTAACTATAGTGCGCGCGGAACTAGTTGGCCGCGCCTTAGGTGGCGCGTCATCTCGCTATTGCAATCACATATGCGTTTTGTCTAAACTAGTCGGAACTTTCAACGCGTGTTGCCGTCGCGAAATACGGTACGGCGCCGAACTAGTTAAGACAAAACGCACATGAGTTTGCAATAGCGAGATGACGCGCCACCTAAGGCAGTGTTGCCATACTGTAGGGACTGAAAATCTGTACATCTGACCGTAAAAAACCGTACAAAGTCCGTACGTGCAGTAAATCTGAAACTCCGTACGAAATCCGTACAAAAGAAATCTAAAAATAAAAGCAAAAATTACATAAACATCTGTCTGTATTCCTTTTTTTGGTCATAAAATTGTCAACATTCATATTACTACAAGGTGTATTTGCTAAACACAAAAAAACAAGCAAAACTAATCGTAATATATTTATCTCTTTCATTCACTACTGCAATCAACGTCTACCGTGCAACATGCTATCTTAGTCAGTCTCTTAGATGAAACATGAAACGCTAATTCCCCGTCCTAGAAAACCACGTACGTTCTTTATTTATTTTTTGTACATTTCTTGTCTAGTGCCAAAAAAATATCGATACATCGATGTTTTGGACGTATACTAACGTATTATTGGAAATCCGAACACATATCCGTACGCAAGTTTGATCGTGTCGTAGTACGTGTACGGACAAATCCGTACATATGGCAACACTGGACCTAATGCGCGGCCAACTAGTTCCGCGCGCACTATAGGTTTTGCTACGCTATGCGTTGCTATTTAGCGTAAACAAATCATTACGAAATACTCACAATAGTATTTCGTTATTTAGTTGCTGATTACGTTCTATTAAGTGATTATTTGCAAGTGATATCCATGCAGACACAAAAAACTACAGTAGGTAAGGGATATAGAGAGAGGGACCGAAGTAATAAATTATTAGATCAGATAAATTCCGTTTTTTTCATTAAACAAATGACTGATTCAATTAACTTGTTTTCCTGCCATTTTAACCTATTTATAAATTAGTTAAAAATCAAGAACGGTATTTCTCACTAATTGACTTGTAAATTAACGTGATCCACAAACGTGGGGTAAATGACCCTACACATTCTTCCTTAACGTATTTACTGTGACGACGCTCTTTTAAAAAGGGATCAACGGAAATTCGATTCCTTGTCGACTTCATAGGGGGCATTAAAGGATCGAGTTTCGTCCATCTATTGTATTCTTATATCGTTAAAAGCCCCTTGGGTGGGCTCGTGATTTTGTTTTATAGTTAACGTCGTTTTTTAGATTCACGTCTGGACTACGAAATTGCACTAGCAAGTTTCTAGTTAGATATATGTTGTGGCAGTCATCCCCTGACCAACTTTTTGACTGCAAAATCGTCTACCAAGGCATGACCTACAGTGTTATTACCTAGATAGTGTAGTTATTTTTCTTAAGGTTGTCCTAGTCGATTTGTCTTCCATACAAACTTAGTCTGGCGATTAATCCACTCCACTGTTTGACGGTGTATATTAAAAATAAAAAAAATATATATTAATTTGTCTCATCATTATCTAACCCTGTATGGAAACGAAAATGTAAAACAAATATAAGTAAAAAAAAAAAAAAAAAATATAAGTAAATATAAGTATTTCGTATTCGTATCGCATGTCAATTAATTTTTATTAAATACTTTTCATATTATTATCAATTATATTATGCTGTGTATGCTCGGCTATGTAAAAGATGTGGTTACCTATAATTGAGTGTGCATTACAGGATAACGATGATGTGTACCAATTTTTGTATTTTGTGTAAGTTTTATGGTTTTGTAACACTCGTTGGTGATCCTTAATTAAATAAATAAATATATTTGAAAGTTATGAGTATCGAAAGTTAAATATTTCAACACTAATTTTAACGCATATTTGGGCGCAAATAAATACCATAAGAAGAAGGAAAATTGCAATATCGTTAAAAGCCCCTTGGGTGGGCTCGTGATTTTGTTTTCAACGGAAACGTCGTTTTTGAGATTCACGTCTGGACTACGAAATTGCACTAGCAAGTTTCTAGTTAGATATATGTTGTGGCAGTCATCCCCTGACCAACTTTTTGACTGCAAAATCGTCTACCAAGGCATGACCTACAGTGTTATTACCTAGATAGTGTAGTTATTTTTCTTAAGGTTGTCCTAGTCGATTTGTCTTCCATACAAACTTAGTCTGGCGATTAATCCACTCCACTGTTTGACGGTGTATATTCAAAATAAAAAAAATATATATTAATTTGTCTCATCATTATCTAACCCTGTATGGAAACGAAAATGTAAAACAAATATAAGAAAAAAAAAAAAATATATAAGTAAATATAAGTATTTCGTATTCGTATCGCATGTCAATTAATTTTTATTAAATACTTTTCATATTATTATCAATTATATTATGCTGTGTATGCTCGGCTATGTAAAAGATGTGGTTACCTATAATTGAGTGTGCATTACAGGATAACGATGATGTGTACCAATTTTTGTATTTTGTGTAAGTTTTATGGTTTTGTAACACTCGTTGGTGATCCTTAATTAAATAAATAAATATATTTGAAAGTTATGAGTATCGAAAGTTAAATATTTCAACACTAATTTTAACGCATATTTGGGCGCAAATAAATACCATAAGAAGAAGGAAAATTGCAAAACAGCTACCATGCAGGGATAGATTAGTAGTTCAACAATGCAAATATTTTCTTTTGAACAGATACATTAATTAGTTTTTTCATGGTATCCATATTCCCAAAGGTCTGTTTATAAAATTTCGGGCGCTCGCTTACGTCCTAAATCATCACTCACTTAGCTACAAATTTCCAAAGAGTGTATTCGTACGCGAACTAGCTTCTTACTGCTTATCAAAGCATCAATCTCTTTCACACGTGTTGTCGGATGACATAACATGCATTTTAACCCGTCGACTAGGACAACCTTAAGCCGAGGCACAAAATACAAGAATTACAAGAAAACAAGAATCTAAGATCCTACCAGTATGAATTACATTTTGTGTGTTGCCCAGCAATTTAGCAGAAAAACCAAAATGTCGATGGCTTGACCAAAGGCTATCCGAGATTCCATGTAAAAAAAACCGGCCAAGTGCGAGTCGGACTCGCGCACGAAGGGTTCCGTACTTGGTAAATTGCGGTTTACGATTTATGACGTATTAAAAAAAAACTACTTACTAGATCTTGTTCAAACCAATTTTCGGTGGTAGTTTACATGGTAATGTACATCATATATTTTTTTTAGTTTTATCATTCTCTTATTTTAGAAGTTACGGGGTTCTCTCGCGCAAACTATTCAGTTTAGAAAAAAAATAATATTAGAAACCTCAATATCATTTTTGAATACCTATCCTATAATACCCCACACGTATGGGTTTGATGGAAAAAAAAATAGTTTCAGTTTCAAGTATGGGGACCCCCAAAATTTATTGTTTTTTTTCTATTTTAGAGTGAAAATCTTAATGCGGTTCACAGAATACATCTACTTACCAAGTTTCAACAGCATGGTTCTTATAGTTTCGGAAAAAAGTGGCTGTGACATACGGACAGACAGACATGACGAATCTATAAGGGTTCCGTTTTTTGCCAATTGGCTACGGAACCCTAAAAACATACCCTATTACATATACCGCGAAAACAGCTCGCAATAAAACAAAGAAATAAATGGTATTAGGTAAATTGTATAAAAACTGCATCACAAATGAAAGAAATGTAACATAATTGTAGTATAAAATGAACAATTATTAAGTGCTGCAGTCACGTTTAAGATTTTCTCACGACAGCTTTTCAAGGCACGATTGACACGCTTGCCTAGATTCATTCAGAACTTGAAAACTGGTAGACCGTGGCACTGAAACCTTTCTAGGTAACATTTCTACCCGACTGCCGAAGGAGGGTAATGTGTTTGTCAGTCTATGTATGTATGTGTTTTGGGCGCCATATTGTGGGGCCCTGCTTTTTTCCTTTCAAACCCATCGTGTGGGGTAACAAAATAAAGCGTTTAAAGAGGTGATTTCCAAAATATATAACACTTCTATCTATAAATGTAGGTACCTACCTGATTCGAAAAAAGTTATAAAAGGAGGATACATCTGGTTTTGGTCAGCCAGCTCACGAATAAGTATCCTCCAACTGCATATCATGATTTTGTTCTTGTTTATTATATATATATATTTTGGACTATACCGTCGCTAATAATCCACTATTACTCACTACATAATTCATCACTGTGTGCCCAGAAGGTAGGATAATAAATTCTGATAATGATGAATGTATATATAATGATAATGATGAATGAATGATGAAATTAAAACTATTGGCATTGTATAGATAAAGTTCTTCTAGGTGGAGATAAAGACGTCTTTGGATCTGCTGAAACAGCTGCAGCTGCTAATAGTTGAACATGTAAACACATCCCTACTCTCTACCAAGACTCTAACGAGAAGGCCTCACTCTCAAAACATACAAGGGTTTACTCTTGGTAGAGTCGTGGTAGAGAAGAGATAACTCCTCTCCAGAAAAATGCGAATCACACATTTTGTAGTTTCAAATAAATACCTAAATTTGTCATTCATCATCGGTGTTAAGGTTGCCCTAGTAGACGGCACGAACTATTTTGTGCGCGGGGTTAAAATGCATAATGCTATCTCATCCGACAACACGTGCGAAAGAGATAGATGCTGTAATGAGCAATAAGAAGCTAGTTTGCGTACGAATTAGCACTTTTGCAAGTTTGTAGCGAAATGGATGTTGATTTAGGACGAAAACGAGCGCGCGAAATTTTATAAACAAACCTTTGGGAGTCTAGATATAATGAAAAAACGACTACATGTTTATTTTCAAAATAAAATTATTTGCATTGTTGAATTACTAATCTATCCCTGTATGGAGGCCGTTTTGCAATTTTTCTTCTTCTTATAGTATTTATTACCGCCCAAAGATGCGTTAAAATTAGTGTTGAAATAAGAAACTTTCAACGCTCATAACTTTCAAATATTGTTTTTTTTTACTCTTTGTTTCCATACAGGGCTAGATAATTATGAGAAAAATTTATACCATTTTTTATTTTGAATGTACATCGTCAAACAGTGGGGTAATAGCTAGACTACGTTTGTATGGAAGAATGATCGACTAGTGTAACCTTAAAGATTATATTCGTTACAAACATATTTTTATTAACTTATCTGTCAAATAAAAAAGATAAATTATTGTTTCTCATAATATTAATGGTTCATAAATCATAATACAAGAATAAAATTATTGATGACAACAACAAGACGTATGACGTTACTATTGAGCCTGGGTTTTAATAATGCATTAGGTATTTTATATTTCGAAATATAGTAGGATACCAAGTATTAACTATAGTTTTAAGTAGATACAAATAACATATTTACCGCAACCGCAAACCAACGACAGCAAAACCTTCAATCCTGTTTCAAGATATTAGATACCTATTTATATAATAAACCAACACATTCATAAATGGTATTTTTAGGGTTCCGTACCTCGAAAGGCAAAAACGGGAAACTTGTATGATCACTTTGTTGTCCGTCCGTCTGCCTGTCTGTCAAGACCCCTTTTCTCTCAGGAATGCGTGGAGGTATCAAGCTGAAATTTATATCAAATACTCAGGTCTGCTGTCCCTTAAAGCTGTGAAAAAATCAGCCGTTTATGCCGCAAATTTCTGCAAATTTTCGACACTCGCAAGAGAATTAAAACCTACAGGGTACTTCCCGTGAACTCAATAACTTGAAATTTCGTACGAAGCAACGTCTTACAGCACAGATAAAGGAATAATCGCGAAAACCGTAAATTTTTAGTTTCATCATATAATAAAAATATTTTTAATAATTTTACTAACCCTTTCCTCATGAACGCGTAGAGGTATTAAATTGAAATTCATATCAAATACTCAGGTCTATAATACCTTTACGCTGAGGTTTGTACGGAACCCTCGGTGCGCTAGTCCGACTCGCACTTGACCGGTTTTTTTAGGAGTGCATTAGTTCCTACACAACATATTCTCAAATCCTGCCTTATATTAATTACTGAATCGTCTCTCAACTGTAAATATTTTCTTATGAATAGACTCAACTCACTAGTCGTGGGTAGAAATGTAGTTAGAGATGAGAAAGACAAGAATAACAACTTTAGGCATTGATGTATTAAAAAGAGGAAGATACGTCACGCGCTAACATTACGATCAGAAAACCTGGGCTCGGCGTACGACTACATGCACCGAAACTCACACATCTGTGTTCAGTGTCATCACCAGTCCCAAACCTACAGTTACCGATAGACAAGGACAGAGATAGGAGACGGCGATGTAGTGCAAGCGAAATCGCGCTAGCCGCCGAATGTTTGCCGAATGTTTACTATTATGAATGAAATGACATTGCAATATGTTCGTATCGTGTCTCTCACGCATGTTTGTAATATCTATGTCGCTCTCACAAATATGGCGAAGCAAACATTAAATATTATTGTAATTTTCAACAAATTAACCTTTTTAACTGTACTTACGAGTGGTAGTGATCCCGTCCGACTTATTTTTCTTCCTGGTATTATTTAAACACTGTTTAGCTACACAAGAAGTCATTTTGATGCGTATTTATTGCAAAAAAATCATAAAAACACTGAAATTAATGAGCTGTGTGATCAACAATGTGCCGTGCGCGACTGAGTACCCGCTACGGGCATTCACTTAGATTAGTAGTAGACTTGAGCCAATCTATTACTATACTCTTAGTAGGACCAAGCGCTGTGAGCAGTCCCGTATCTTCCTCTTTTTAATACATCACTATCTTTAGGATAGCGAATAATTAAGAGCTTCCGTTACCACCGACCATCTGCTTGAGTCGAGTACCTATAACTACAGTTCCATTGTATTTTATCTTAGTACTAACTTTTTTCCCGCGACTTCGGTCCCGAGTCCCGAGGTCTATTGTAATTGTACAAACCGTAATTTTTCGCGGAATAAAAAGTACTTAGCTTATACACACAATGAACATTACAAGTTATTGGAAGAGAACTGCCAACCCCTTTTACAACAAGTAAAATTTTAAAATTTAAAAACCTCCGACACATTTATCTTGGGAAAACTCCCCGATTCAAACAGTAAAACGCCCATAACTTTTGACCGACTTAACCGATTTTATTCAAACATAGCTAAGAACACTCTCGACAAAATCACCTTTCAAACAAAAAAAACTAAATCAAAATTCGTTCATCCGTTTAGGCGCTATGATGCCACAGACAGACACACAGATACACAGCAAAACACGTGAAACCTATAACACCCCTCTTTTTCCGGCGGGGGTTAAAAATAAAAATTTTCCTCTTCGTATTAGGTGGATATGGATATCTACTAGATATATGGTTACCATTTGAAAACTTGTTGGACCAGAAATGAGCATCTGTTGTATATTATTGGACATACCTACTTTTATGAGACAGAATTATTATTAATAGATAGAACTCTAGAATAACAGACAGACGAAATTAATTTGCATTTTAATCGCACCAGCCGCAGCCACTCAGTTTCGATTGATTATTAATTGTTTTTTTAGGGTTCCGTACCCAAAGGGTAAAAACGGGACTCTATTACTAAGACTCCGCGGTCCGTCTGTCTGTCTGTCTGTCCGTCTGTCACCAGGCTGTATCTCATGAACCGTGATAGCTAGAAAGTTGAAATTTCATTCACAGATGATGTATTTCTGTTACCGCTATAACAACAAATACTAAAAATACATATTCGCGGGTTGGCTGACCAAAAACTGGTGTATCTTCTGCCTGTACTGCATGATTTTCCCCTTGTTTACATCTTTTTAGTTCGCTTTTGAAGCAGTCGGGTTTTTTTTTTAATTTATAACTTTTTAGTTATTATTTTTACGAATTAGGGACATTTAAACATCTCTCACACAGAGGAGGCCTGTGTCCCAGCAGTGGGAACATTAATAGGCTGATGATGTGATGTGAAACATAAAAGTATTGTATATTTATGAAATCACCTTTTAAAATCCTTTATTTTGATACCTCACAGGATGAGATTAGAAGAAAAAAAAATTTGGGCCCTTACAATATGGCGCCCAAAATCCGCCATTTTTCTATTGTCCAATTTTAATGTAGCCTATGGCACTCGCAGGGTTAAGACGAATCAATTGACGTACAAATCATCAAAATCGGCCAACGCGTTTGGTCTCTGGAACGCCATAAAGGAACAAACATACGTACATACACACATAGGCTGATAAACACATTACCCTCCTTCGGCAGTCGGATAAAAAACAGAATAAAATAAATATTTAAGTGGGGCTCCCATGCAACAAACGTGATTTTTTTGCCATTTTTGCGATAATGGTACGGAACCCGGAGTTCGACTCGCACTTGGCCGGTTTTTTTTTTTTTGTAATAACTTATCGAATATTTTTGTCATAGGTCAGTGGGTGCGTCATTGATAATATGGCTCGCGAGCGGTCTGCTCTCAACCCTGGGGGCCCTGTGCTACGCCGAGCTGGGGACCTCCATCACGAGGTCTGGAGGTGACTACGCCTACATCTACACGGCCTTCGGGCCTCTGCCTGCCTTTCTGCGCATGTGGATCGCGCTGCTCATCATCAGGCCAACCACGCAGGCCATCGTGGCCCTCACCTTCGGCCACTACGTCGTGAAGCCGTTCTTCCCAGAATGCGACCCACCGGAACTTGCTGTCAAACTTCTTGCTGCTGTCTGTTTATGTAAGTAGAGACTACATTTAATTTTTCTACAAACGTCACTGAATTTAAAGACTTGTGTAGACTGTGGTAGAGTGCGCGGAAGGTAAGTCTGCGCGCGACGGATGGTGTTGCCAGTATAACTGATATTGTTTCCTTCATTAAATCAATAGTAATTTTTCATTATTCGAAACTTAAAGTTATTTAAGATATAATATATTTCAATAATGCATAATTAATTTCAAGCTTTTTCTCCTTGCATAAAATATGATAAAAAAAGCTTCATGAAATTATTGTAAATCTTTTATTGAATACTTAGTAGTACCTACTGTTAAAGGAGATTGCCCATACACAGGCCACTTATGAGGTATCGTGTCTGCGATTTCAATATTATACAAAAATAGGATTTATATTTTGTGTTATATTCCATCAGTGTCCTTTACTTTATATGTACAGACAACAACAGATCAGGTTCCTTCACTTGGACATTTGTATGTCTTACCCCAACTAGCAAAAACGTCGTATAATTCTAGTCTTATAAGACTTCATGGTATATAACAGTTATATAGTGGTATGTAGTTAACTATTTTGATATATAGACGTTTATCTTACGACGGTTCAGTCGCGGGACTGTAATGTCTTAATATAAAGTTGAGTAAACGTTTTCAGGACTAACTTATACAACGTTGTAGAATGGTGTCAGTACATATGTTGAGTAAATGTTTTCAGGACTAACTTATACAACGTTGTAGAATGGTGTCAGTAAATATGTTGAGTAAATGTTTACAGGACTAACTTATATGACGTCGGATAATGGTGCCAGTGCATATGTTGGGTAAACGTTTTCAGGACTAACTTATACGACGTTGTAGAATGGTATCAGTGCATATGTTGAGTAAATGTTTTCAGGACTATCTTATATGACGTCGGATAGTGGTGTCAGTGCATATGTAGAGTAGACGTTTTCAGAACTAACTTATGTGACGTCAGATAGTGGTGCCAGTGCATATGTTGAGTAAAAATTTTCAGGACTAACATATATGACGTCGGCTAATGGTGCCAGCCATGACGTTTATTGGACAATGTATTGGTCATATCAACGTTTCGGTTAAATAAAAGGTTTTTGTAAGACAACCATCTTCGTGTGTGAATCATAACATAACTTTTATATAATTAAAACGCCACTTAAACGTTTGCGTATGACCTTTTTATAACAAAACTATTTTGATCGTATGAAAGACTTACTAAGACTTGTATGCAACTAAAATGTTGAATTTCTACGGTTACATTACTTTAGGTAGACTTTTGAATCATTTAAAGGTCAAATCCACACTTTAATTTGAACCATTTCTATTTTGTTTTGTCTTTTAAAAAAGGGATAGAACGAATGAATGTTGCCGAAAAAGATTCCGTGTATTTTTTTTTTTAAATTATCATTTAATGTAAACAACAACAATAAAATTAAACAATTAACAATGGAACTGTGACAGTTATAACATTTGTTTGTTTCACAATTTCAGATCAAAAATTTATCGATGTCCAAGAACACTACCATAGTTCATTCATATCCTATGTTAGACCTGAAAAAAAAACATTTAAATAAATTAATCTGGGCTAAACGTACTATTTGATTAGATAGCCATTGACAAGAAAAGAAGATGAATTTATAATCATAAAGGGCCGAGTTAGTTCTCTGTTCAAGTTATGCAATGTTTATTAGATCTGTAAGTAATGCATATGGAACCCTAAAGTAAACTGAATATGGCCGCGGCGTCATAGACTCAAAAAAATGTATACGACCTTTTTGTTATATTAGTGTTATATAAAGGTATAAAGGCTATACAACGTAAACAACATGGTTGATGCTTTATTATGAAAACATATTTTGGATAATTAATTAAAACGATTCAAATACAAAGAAATAGAGGAGGGCGTTAAAAACTTCACAAAAACACATATATACATTGTCATAAAACTAAAGTTATTGGCTGACTTCTACTTAACTACTAAACGACAATATTGTCGTGTAATTTGGGCCTAATTCGCGTTATTTATACGTTTATATTTACGTTTCTGCGACCAATCTTAAAAACTAGACTCAAAGTGTAAAACGTTAAATTGACTATTATAAAACATTGATTTGTTAGTTGGGACCTTATTGCATTGTAATAAGGGTTAATTTCAAGAACAGAAACATCGTTATATCTCGTGAACCCCGCAAAATAATCAAAAAATGTTTCCTAATTATGAATATAACATGTTTTTTCTACAATATACAACCAAAATTCATCAAGATACAACTATTTTTCCAAAGGGGCCCAAGTTCCCTTACAAAATGGGCATTCCCCTTTGGTCGAACAATGGTCCTGCAGTGGCTAATACCGTCCATTTAAATTTCAATTCTTTTTTAATTTCTTCTTCAACAATTTTTGAAGAAGTTGCTGCCACATAACTCTCTTGAGTTATTTGGGTGACGGTGCGTTCAGAAACGCCTAAAACAAAATAACAATGATGCATTATATTACATGATGCCGGACCTGTCCCGCTGGTATATTTATGTACCACTCAAAAACCAATACTGTCAGGCACTGGTAGTACGAAAATATAGGGCATTTTTTGTTTAATGGTATCCCTAAAAGTTACCAAATAAGCAACACGGGCTCTATCTTTGTAAAACGGTACCGTAGGCCCTCTATTGTCTTGTATCAAGAAAACATCCCTGCCAGCACTATATTGATGATTGATATTATATTTACTTCGGAAACGAATAAAAACACGGAATACAACACACTCTCTTGACACCTGACATAAATGACAAACGATTAGTTCCGATTTTGGCCGCGCGCAGACTTAACTTGCCCGCACTCTATCAGAGCAGCCCTACGATCTTGCACGAGGTTAATGTCAATCTTAATAAACATAATAAGAACTGATTTCCCCCTAATGTTCTTTAAGTGACGGTAGTAAATTAAATAATAGCAAATCAAAATGAAAACGACAGCATGAATGAATTGGGCTGAATCCTTCTTAAACTAAGTATTATAAATGTTTGTGAGGATGGATGGATGTTTGTTGCCTTTTCACGCAAAAACTCCTGAACGGATTTTGATGAAACTTTACAGAAATATAGCTTATGAGTAGTACTAATATACTACGCGGGGCAGCTTTGTTGATGATAAACGATATGAGTTTTTTGTGGGAGATTTTAAATTAGCAGTTTTTAACTGGTAAAAATTACTGTTGACTCAATATTAATAAATATGTTGTGCAGTGAAAGTAAATTACAATAGTTATTGGATCACTTGTTTTGGTTAACGTAAGCTGTAAATACATAACAGTAAATTATTAGGTTAGGTAATGTATTATCGCACTTAAGTCGGCACAATTTCAGAACTTAATCGCTTTAATGTTTATGCTCCAAAAAGCCAAGATTTGCATTTGCATTTTACTTGTTGTAGGTATGCTTTGATTGCATAGGTATTTTTAACCCGAGCGCGCAAGTTGCAGTGCGAGCGATATAAATGTAGATTGTCTTAATGGCACGAAGGTACCGTGACATAGGTTTGTTGTTAGTAAAGATTGTAAAAGGTTTTCGAGTATAACAAATGCGAGTCGGACTCGCGCACGAAGGTTTCCCTACCATAATCGCAAAAAACGGCAAAAAAATCACGTTTATTGTATGAGAGCCCCACTCGAATTTACATTTTATTCTATTTACCCGACTGCCGAAGGAGGGTAATGTGTTTATCAGTCTATGTATGTTAGTATGTATGTGTGTAAGTATGTATGTAATGTTTGTTCCTTTAAGGCGTTCCAGAGACCAAACGCGTTAGCCGATTTTGATGATTCATACGTCATTCGATGCGTCTTAACCCTGCGAGTGTCATAGGCTACATTAAAATTGGACAATAGAAAAATGACGGATTTTGGGTGCCATATTGTGGGGGCCCGATTTTTTTTTTCTTCCAAACCCATCGTGTAGTGTAGTGGGTATCAAAATAAAGGGTTTTAAGAGGTGATTTCAAAAATATAAAACACTTATATGTTTAAATGTATCAAATTCGAAAATAAACTAACTAAAAAGTTATAAATAAAAAAACTTATATTAAAAGTACACTAGATTTTGGTCAGTCAGCCCGCGAATATGTATCCTCCGACTGCACAGCATGATTTTTTCCTTGTTTACGACCTTTTAGTTTGCTTTTGAAGCAGTCGGATTTTTTGTTTTTTTTAGTATTTGTTGTTATAGCAGCAACAGAAATACATCACCTGTGAAAATTTCAACTGTCTAGCTATCACGGTTCATGAGATACAGCCTGGTGACAGACAGACAGACGGACCGTGGAGTCTTAAGACGGTACCCTGACCAAAAAATCGGCGTGCGATATGAGCATTCCTATTGGTCTAGCGGCACTGGCGGCGCATGAATTACAGTAGTGAATACGCCCAGATTTTAGAATAAAATCTTTATAAAATCGAATTTTGGTCTTTTGAAAAAAATAATTCTACAAAAATGTTCGTTATTAAATTGTCTATCCATTAGTGTTAGTACAAAAAATAATTAATGAACACTTTACGAGGAGATGCATAATATCAATAATTATTTCTCATTTTTATGTTTTTTTGAAAGGAGATTAGTGAAATATATACAACATTTAAAAAAAAACTAAATCTACCATTTTAGAATCAATATTATGTAGAAATTTAATGTATTTTTATTAATTGATATTTCTTTTTAAATAACGAGTAGATAGCTCCTAAAAACAGCACAAAAAATGGCTTGCGCGGCGTTTTGCTCGGGGAACCGCCTTAATAATAGGGTCTCGTTTTTACCCTTTGGGTACGGAAGCCTAAAAAGCGAAAATAATATAAACTTTGCGCAGCCTAGTTGTTTTGGTAGTTATTATACGGGAAATCACTCATTTTTATTCTAAATCTACAGACATAGACAAGGCCAGGAGGCCCTAGACAAGCTATATCGAAAAACCACGTGATCAATTCCATAAAATTTGTCATTTGGACTATCATATCGCCTTCGTTGACATCGAATGTCAGTTGTCTAGAGCCCCTGACTATAGTCAGCCCAAAGACCTTATACTTCTTGTAGTAAGAAATACGTATAAGGTCTTTGAGTCAGCCACGTAAAATTACAATAAAATTCCATAATGCCATAGAACTAAATATAGACTCATGCTAAATACAAGGTCTTTGACACCACAGTGGCATGTGACTTCTTTACAATAAAATATGGTATATCTCTGATCAATACTTTGTTTTAGTGGTTAGTCAAAGTCAAAGTCAAAGCCATTTATTTGCATTAAATGCGGTACAAAAGATGGTATAAATAAGTTATTAGCATAATGACACATTTCGCCATAAGTTGGCATGCAAATATGATATTGTGTTAATAAGCAGATCTCTAATAATCTAATAACACTACTAACTCTTCAAAACACTTAGTTTACTTACTAGACTATGAAATTATATGGTTAATAACACATAAAATATAAATCAAACAATATCATAAAAGGCAGTAGGTAGGAAATACAACAAATAATAACAAGTTAATCTACAATGCATTCCTGTAATAATAGAAATTCGTTTATAGAATAAAAGCTGTGAGAAATGAGCCACTTTTTAAAAACTATACCTACAGAATTTTCTGTAAGGGAGATCGGTTATAAAGGTTGATATAGAATTATAAATAAGAGGGGAAAACACAACTACGCCTAAATAATTTGATCCTGGGTACGGGCAATTCTAATACATACTGCGTAACTTTTCTTTTATTATTGTTATTTTTAGTATTAAAATGTGAATAATTAGTTTTTACAAAGGAGATGTTCGATTTTGGGCCATCACTATGTACACTACATATATAAATAGGAAAAAAATAGGGGAATTCCATAAAAATACCAACAAATTAATTTGAAGAAGGGTACAGGAGTATAACAAAAATGATCATTTAAAGTTTTTTAATAAGATAACCCTATTTTTACGGCAGCCATGACAGTTGTGTTTGACATGACGTCTGACGACTTTGACAGTTTTAAGAAGTGACTTCTTTGAGTCTTTCTTTGCTTTGACTTTGTATTGGATAGGTTTCGGAGTTTTTAGTGATTGTTTTACTACTACGGACATTAATTGATTGCTTCTCTATTGCAATTGAATTAGTGTTGTGAATTATTGACGCAGTTATTACGATGGCACGTCAAACAAATGTCATTGTCAAAATGACATTCTGCGCATACTGTCATTGTCAAAATGTCATTCTTCGCATACTGTCATAGTCAAAATGTAATTTTTTGCATACTGCTGATCTGACCATAGAAAAAAATGTCCCACCATGTTTAATTGTAAATTGTGTTGCTCTACTTGACAAAGTTAATTTGAGTTTACATTGAAACGAAGTGAAATTAAAGAAAATTAACAATAAAAAACAGTTACTATAATATACAGCAATTTTTACATAAAGTGTAGTTAGAGCTGGCCCAGGCTCCATAAATTTCTGGAACATCTCCTTTAGCTATTTCATATATATACAACAAGGATTCTGGTTCCTTAGCAACTTCATAGGTTTGTTGATACAGTTTGTTGTTGGTAGGTGGGAATGTTTTCAATCTTCGTTCGCGGCTCCGTTGTCAGCATTGTTTGGACAAACAATCTTCGACTTCGTATCGAAGGTAGTTAGCAAAGGCAATTAGCCCGTAGTTTTGGTTTTCGTAAACATTCCGTAGTAGTAGGCTCCACTTCATTCAGTCCCGTTTATCACTTTGTAAAGAATTTTGAGTTTGTTCCAGATTTAAGAGGAAACGGGGGCAAAGCGCCGAATGAATTTCCTAAGTAAAACGTCATAATTCGAGGTTTGGCTCTCGTCTATTTTCTCCTCCAATATTGAACCAATTTAAAAGATATTCCATAAACTGATAATGAAAGATATATTCTATGTCCCTATGTTTTCCTTTTTGATGATACATTATCTTTAGAAGCACTAGAACCATCAAAAAATGCTCAAAATTGCGCTGTCAACCAAAGGCTTAGTGTACAAAATTTGACAAATATAAATGAAAAGGAAAACATAGGGACATAGTATATATCTTACTTTACCAGTTTATGGAATATCTTTTAAATTGGTCCAATATTGGAGAAGGAAATAGACGAGAGCCAAACTTTGAAGTATGACTTTTTACTTAGGAAATTCAGTTGGCGCTCTCTGCCCATATTTCCTTTTAAGAGTTTGTCGGTATTATTGGAGTTACTTCTATTATCATCTACGGTTTCTTCTTGTGCATTTAACTTAATGTCCTCTAACCCCTAGATGGGGCAGAGGGCGTCCACAGATGTCGTCCATCGCGATCGGTCTTGAGCTTTACGCTTCACCTCGCTCCATGTCATTCCGATGCTCGTCGCTTCTGCCAACACGGTGCGACGCTAGGTTTGACGGGGACGGCCACGCTTTCGTTTCCCCTGGGGATTCCAGTCCAAAGCTTGTTTGGGTATGTGATCGGGACCCCTTCGGAGCGTGTGGCCAATCCATCTCCACTTGCGACGCTTGATCTGGCGGTCGATCGGGCTCTCGTGGCATTTCTCCAACAGCTCTACATTGGAGATGGTCTCGGGCCAGTAAACTCCGAGAATACGACGAAGACAGAAGACAGCGGTTGACGAAGACTTTTATTTGGCGTGAGATGTCCTTTGTGACCTTCCGCGTTTCGCACCCGTAGAGCAGCACGGATTTGACATTGGACCCAAAGTCTTGTGCATTTGCTTCTATTTAAAATATCGCATCATTGATTTAATGGATCTGACTTAGAGTCCATTTACCAACAATTTACATCGTAACAGAAAAACCGATATACATAATTCTATAGAACACATAATTACCTTTGTTCCAGTTTTTCACTATACCTACATACCCAAATATTATATCCAATAGAGATTAACAATATACAATGTTGTCAAGTCTATGACACGCCACAACACGCTGATTACAACAATAGGAGCCAGCGTGTCGATTTATTACGATACGAGAGAATCTGTGTCAACGTAACTTTCCGATGCTGCTTCAATTTACGGAAGTGGTACACGCATTGTAATTTTTCTTGAAAGAGTACTTAGAATTCCGTTTGAAAAAAAAACAACGTAACTTTGTAGCATGTTAAGTACTAAAGCAACGTGCGCATGCGTGTAAAATTTTCCTTCATCGACTATTAAAGGTGTAAATAAGTGCGTGCTCAAAATAACGAAGGTCTTATTGGTGTTGCTAACTTGAATGGTCACCACGATCTACACGATTATAAATCTATCGGTCTTTGGTCTGAACTTAAGGTTGAACTAGTCGACGGCACGAACTATTTTGTGCGCGGGGTTAAAATGCGTGCTATCTTATCCGACAACACGTGCAAAAGAAATAGATGTTGTGATATTCTTGTGTTCCGTTGTTTCCGCCTGAATATGCGTTAAAATAAGTGTTGAAATATGGAACTTTCGACGCTCATAACTTTCAAATATATTATTTTTTTACATTTTTGTTTCCTTAAAGGACTAGATAATGATGACACAAATTGATATCATTTTTAGGGTTCCGTAGCCAAATGGCAAAAAACGGAACCCTTATAGATTCGTCATGTCTGTCTGTCTGTCTGTCTGTCTGTCTGTCTGTCTGTCTGTCCGTCCGTATGTCACAGCCACTTTATTCCGAAACTATAAGAACTATGCTGTTGAAACTTGGTAAGTATATGTATTCTGTGAACCGCATTAAGATTTTCACACAAAAATAAAAATAAAACAACAAATTTTGGGGGTTCCCATACTTGAAACTAAAACTAAAAATATTTTTTTTCATCAGACCCATAAGTGTGGGGTATCTATGAATAGGTCTTCAAAAATGATATTGAGGTTTCTAATATCATTTTTTTCTAAACTGAATAGTTTGCGCGAGAGACTCTGCCAAAGTGGTAAAATGTGTGTCCCCCCCCCTGTAACTTCTAAAATAAGAGAATGATAAAACTAAAAAAAATATATGATGTACATTACTATGTAAACTACCAGCGAAAATTGGTTTGAACGAGATCTAGCAAGTAGTTTTTTTTTTAATACGTCATAAATCGTAAACCGCAATTTACCAAGTACGGAACCCTTCGTGCGCGAGTCCGACTCGCACTTGGCCGGTTTTTTTTATTTTGAACGTACATCGTCAAACAGTGGAGTAATCTCTAGACTACGTTTGTATGGAAGAATTTACGACTAGTGTAACCTTAAGACTGACGCGGAGCCAAACCATCAAAGCAGTTATGGACCCTAAATTTGTATTCTCGACTTCTCAAGTCAAGCAAAAGACAGACAAATTGTTATTTGTAGGCAAATTGTCATTACATCAGTGAAGGCGATGGTCGAAATATCTTAATTTCCAAGTGAAATTTCGATAGCACTTTGCATTTAGATGGATGGACTGTGTGAGGAGTGATATGAAAGAAAAGGGAGTCAGCGATGGCGTGACGGGGGACAGGACGGTATGGAAGAAGAAGACGTGTTGTGCCGACCCCAAGTAACATGGTACAAGGGCATGAAGATGATTGTGGCAATCCCATTTATTTTTAACCGACTTTAAAAAGGAGGAGGTTCTCAATTCCAATGTATTTTTTTATATATGTCACCTCAGAGGCTCAGAACTTTTTACTAGGGGAACCGATTTTGATGATTCTTTTTTTATTTGAAAGCTGGTACTTCTCATGTGGTCTGGAAGAACTTCGGTGATATTCAATAGAACTCTTCAATAAACAACGGCTTATCTCTCGGAATTGCTGCAATAGCATGTCTGCTTATTGTTTACGCCATTTCATAACATAACATCACGCCGGTACGCTCTAAAGGGGTACGCAGATGTGTACAGTTTACCCTGTCTGTACCGTCTCATTTCACCGGTTAATTTCTAGTTTTATGTTTTTCGGCTAAACCTTATAGCTATACAAATATTATAAAGAGGAAAAATTTTTTTGTTTGTACCGAATAGGCTCCGAAACTACTGGACCAATTTAAAAAAATCTTTTACCTTTGGAAAGCTAGATTATTCCCGAGTAACATAGGCTACAATTTTGACGGGAGCGAAGCCGCGAGGGTCAGCTAGTCTCTTATAATAAAAAAAAATAAAGCTTTTATAAAAAATACAATAACCGTCTTCCAAAAAACAAACACTACAAAGTGAAAAATAACTTATTTTTCGGCAGTGGGTCTCAAAAAACTAAGAAACAAAAACAGGAACACCGACTTCCAGAAATGAATTTTTGTTTCACTTTGTATTGTTTTTTTTGGAAGTTGGTTGTTTCTTTTTGTAAAAAGGTTTTTTTGACATTAAACCTGTCATTATTAAAAAATAAAAAAAGCCTTTATAAAAAATACAATAACCGTCTTCCAAAAAACAAACACTACAAAGTGAAAAATAACTTATTTTTCGGCAGTGGGTCTCAAAAAACGAAGAAACAAAAACAGGAACACCGACTTCCAGAAATGAATTTTTGTTTCACTTTGTACCTATTGTTTTTTTTGGAAGTTGGTTGTTTCTTTTTGTAAAAAGGTTTTTTTGACATTGAACCTGTCATTATTAAAAAATAAAAAAAAGCTTTTATAAAAAATACAATAACCGTCTTCCAAAAAACAAACACTACAAAGTGAAAAATAACTTATTTTTCGGCAGTGGGTCTCAAAAAACGAAGAAACAAAAAAACAGGAACACCGACTTCCAAAAATGAATTTTTGTTTCACTTTGTGTTGTTTTTTTTGGAAGTTGGTTGTTTCTTTTTGTAAAAAGGTTTTTTTTGACATTAAACCTGTCATTATCGCGTATCACGCTTTTGTTGATAAAATGTCACTTCAAAAATCAAAAATCAAAATCAACATCAATTTTTTTATTTCATATAGGCCTACATGGGCACTTATAAAACGTCGACAATGTGCACGGTTCGGGTTGGTCGTTTCCTATGGAGAAGAACCGGCAAGAAACTCCATGGTAACTCTTTTAAAAAAATGGTTTGGTTTTACAATATTTCCTTGTTACAGCATTAGTACTTAGATATGTGGGGACAACGTAGGCCCGACAATAAGTCGTAAGAAAACAAAAAAAAAGATTAAATATTATTTAAACAAAAGAAAATAAAACGAGTTAAAAAGTTAACAAGCATCTAGAAGGCCTACAATGTTCACACATTTACAAAATAATCGGTAAAGGAATCTATACAAAAGTAAAATAAAAAAAAGACTAAATCTAACATGTGGCACAAATATTGTTATCAGTGCTGTAACTATTCTTAGCAAAGGGCTATGAAGATGATTGAAAACCATTGTAAAAAGAATAATCAAAAGAAGGAAAAAAAACAAAGAATTAATGAGATTGAGAATAGTTAGAGACAACCACATATTTGTTGCACACACTTGCCTGGAGCCTCAGGTTCCACTTGGAATCGTTACTAGAACAACGATAGTCTGGCGCCCCCTATCAATTTATGGGCTCCTGATCATTGACAAACTGTTCGGCAGAACCCCTCTTCTTATTAATAGACTTGACCCTGCCCAGTTATATTATCTTCTGAAGACAGGATTGTTAGTGAGGAATGTTTTGATCTGTAGAAAATACATTTTACACAAACACAATATATAACAAAAAAATTAACAATAATGGACCAAACTTGTATGGAATTATTATACCAGATACCAATATTATAAAGAGGAAAGATTTTTTTGTTTGTTTGTACCGAATAGGCTCCGAAACTACTGGACCGATTTTAAAAATTCTTTCACCTATGGAAAGCTACATTATTCCCGAGTAAAATAGGCTATAATTTTGACGGGAGCGAAGCCGCGGGGGTCAGCTAGTACCAGATAAATTACCTAACTTATTAGGAGGTGGTTTCTGCAGCAAATTTAGTTCTAGAACCGAGTTATGAACCGCAAAGCTGGTCTAGTTATAGGCCCATTGGTATTTATAACCGGTAGCTCTAAACAGGAAACCAGAACCTGTCTCTAAAATACACAGTACAGTCATCCAGAAACTCGGTTCAAGTTTATATTTGCCGGTCAAAATCTCCATATTGATCGTCCGTTATCAACTTGACATACGAGTCATTTGCTAATTCAACATTAATTGCTTATGCTAACCCTTTCAACCCTTGTTCATGATTATTAAGATAACGATGTATTTAAATCTATTTAAACATACATTCATTTATACTAATAATATTGTAAAGAGGAAAGATTTTTTTTAGTTTGTTTGTACTGAATAGGCTCCGAAACTACTGGACCGATTTAAAAAATTCTTTCACATTATTCCTGAGTGATATAGGCTATTATTTTTTTATCCCGAAAACGGGTCCTGTGGGGTGGCCCACCTGAGCGAAGCCGCGGCGAACAGCTAGTCTATTATATCTATACATACATCTATTTTTCATACGGGAGCTAGTCGATGACAATCTACTTATCTAATGGAATCCAATCGATGTCGGTGCAAGATTAAAAAAAACTGGCCAAGTGCGAGTCGGACTCGCGCACGAAGGGTTTCGTACCATTATCGCAAAAAACGGCAAAAAAACACGTTTGTTGTATGAAAGCCCAACTTAAATATTTATTTTATTCTGTTTTTAGTATTTGTTGTTATAGCGGCAATAGAAATACATCATCTGTGAAAATTTCAACTGTCTAGCTATCACGGTTCATGAGATACAGCCTGGTGACAGACAGACAGACAGACAGACGGACCGCGGAGTTTTAATAATAGGGTGTCGTTTTTACCCTTTGGGTACGGAACCCTAAAAATACCCAGAGGAAAACCCAGGAAGCGCTGGATAGATTGTGTCAAGGAAGATTTGAAGAGAGAGATGTAAAACATCTTGGCGAAAGGAGGCCATTGACAGAGCGAAATGGAAGAATATCGTTGAGGAGGCCTCAACGAGTTGTAGCGCCAATGAATCACATCACATCATCAGCCTGTTAATGTTCCCACTGCTGGGACACAGGCCTCCTCTCTGTGACAGGGAATGGGCCGTAATCCACTGCGCGGGCCCAGTTCGTGTTGGTGGATGTCACATGTCTTCGAATTTTTGGTTCTAGGACATGCCGGTTTCTTCACGATGTTTTCCTTCACCGCCAATGAATAAATGAATGAAATGTCGGAGCAAGGGATCCTGATAATGTATTAGTGGCAGTCTTGCCTACTAACACAGAGTTTGAATAGATTTATTAGTTTATTTATGTTATGCTTGTAATGCAGGACCTTAGTAAGGTATGTGTTGGCGTTAACCATTTTTCCTCAAGTAATGTGGTCATCTGGAATTGTTGCTTGGTTAGTCATCACATGGTCATCACGGACATTCACGGTTTACTTGAAAACTTTTGCTGGGAAAGGGAGTTACCTTTAAATGGTTCGTAGGTAGGTATAAAAGTCTACATTTATGTTATTTTAGTCAATACCACAGAGTCATCACAATTTCCTCAAGTACTCGAGCCTAAGTCCTTTGTATTTAACTTACCTCTTACCTTTATCATGAAATTAAAAAACGAAACAGGGGGCGCTCGGTTGGCGCAGTGGTTGAGCGATTGACTGCTGCGCTGCGTGTCGCGGGTTCGATTCCCGCACGGAACAAATATTTGTATGACCTACAGATAGTTGTTCCGGCTCTGGGTGTTGTGTATGTGAGTTTGTATGTTTGTAATCGCACCCACGATACAGGAAGAAATTCCTAGAGTGGAGCAACGTTTAAAAAAAAAAAGAAAAAAAAAAAGAAACAGCAGTCTTTTCCCCATCAGGAAAATAGGGTAGTTGACAAACAATATCTATTAAGTCCGTCAGTTAACTAATAACCTAAATAACCTAAAAATAGTGGACCCATTCTTTTTCTTTTACCACGTAAACAAAAAATTACGTCTATACAGAGCGCTGAAATATCCGCTACTTCCTCGTAGTCAAACTTTTTAGTCCAACTGGTTTGACCACGAGGAATCAAATTGCCTCGATCGTGTGACGTCCCAGTGTGATACACTTTATACTGACAAAGTGACGTCACAAGCCCCCTCTCCTGAACTTTGACGCGCTTTATCTTTGTCAACTTTTATTTATTTGATAAGTTGAAAGCGCAAAACATACGCATCCAATATTATTTGATAATCTCATAGACGGGCTAAATAGAATTATAATTTTTCCACCCAGAAAACATCCCTATTTTTCCTGGGTAGAAAAAATATTATTCATCTATCCAATGAGATCTATTTGAATAGGTATTCAAATAGATGCCATTGGGAATTCAATTTCAACTTTGAAGAAATACAAATCAGTCGTCATTCATCAGTTTACTTCAGAGCTAAGAAAGATAAATGAAAATCTATAGGAGCAGGAAAGCCTTTAATTCTTTGATTGCATTGCGTCTCAGGGCGGAACTGCCGGCGGAAACTCCACTTAACCCAATTGCTGTTGATAGATGAATGGCTCTGAAAATGAACCTCCATCTTGTCATTCAATGATGGCGTAAATTAGTTTACCTATAGCCTACGTTTCGCTGTGTCGATGTTCGTCTTGTGAAGTTTGTTGTTTGTAAATGACACGGAGATTCATGAACGATGGAAATGCAGTACACCAATTACGTAACACTTTTTGTAACAATCTGAAGGATTTTGAAAAGAATAAGGTTCCACTAGTCAATCATTCTTCCATACACACGTAGTCTGGCGATTACTCCACAGTTTGACGATGTACGTTAAAAAAAATTATATCAATTTGTCTCATCATTATCTAGCCCTGTATGGAAACAAAAAAGTAAAATAAATACAATATTTGAAAGTTATGAGCGTCGAAAGTTCCATATTTCAACACTAATTTTAACGCATCTATGGGCGGCAATAAATACCATAAGAAGAAGGAAAATTGCAAAACGGCCACCATACAGGGATAGATTAGTAATTCAACAATGCAAATAATTTTATTTCAAAAATATCTATTTAGTCGTTTTTCAAGATATCTAGACCCCCAAAGGTCAGTTTATAAAATTTCGCGCGCTCGTTTTTGTCCTAAATCATCATCCATTTCAACACAAATTTTCAAAAGTGCTAATTCGTACGCGAACTAGCTTCTTACTGCTCATCACAGCATCTATCTATTTCGCACGTGTTGTCGGATGAGATAGCATGCATTTTAACCTCGCCTAGGGGAACCTTAATTTATTTTTTCTTACATTTGAAGAATTCGCAGCTCGACAACGTGAAGAATGCAATGGATGTTGTAAAAATTTCAAAATAAAAGGCATTGTCATTGATGTTGGCTACCTACATAATAACTTCGCTGGCTAGATTTATTTATGTGACACTAAAATTTTTTAGATGTCAAACTAGGCTTGGTAAACACACGTTAATTTAGGAGTTAATTTCCTAATCTAAATATGTATTCTGGTCTCAATCTCGGCCTACCGTTTGTATTCCCGATAGTAATGTTTATACAACCTAGTTTCAACAACGCGTTTAATTCGCGGGGTTTGATCTAATGACACCTTGACCTTGCGGTTACCGTAACTAGAGCTTTGAATAATTGACAAAGATCTATGTTATCCTTTACATAATAATTATTTTATCAAAGATCTCAAATGGTTATTCGAGTATGATTGAGTTGTAGTAGCTGTTGCTAAAATACGCACATGGGAGAGTGACACAAATCCCCTTTTCAAGTGAAACTTTTCTTAAACTTTTTTTTTAAGTGAAACATCAAGCGGGCGAGGCGATTCAAAAATCGAAAATTGGAAGTGTAAATCCAACACATAGCGGTACTTCTTCCAGCTCTTACTAGTAAAACTCTATTATTCTTTATTACTCGAATGCCAAAGGAGGGTAATGTGTTTATCAGTATATTTATGTATGTATGTTTGTTCCTATGTCGCGTTCTAGAAGTTTGATGATTCTTACGTCAATCGATTCGTCTTAATATCTTGCGAGTGTTGGTTAATATTAAAATTGGAGAATAGAAAAATGGTGGATTTTGGGCGCCATATTGTGGGGGCCCAATTTTTTTTCTTGCAAACCTATCTTGTGGGTTACCAAAATAAAGGGTTTTAAGAGCTGATTTCAAAATTATATAACACTTATATGTTTAAATGTACCTAACTCGAAAAAAAACTTAAGCAAACGGTAAAAATAAAAAGTTAATGAAAATCTAAAAACCCGACTGCAGAAGCGAATAAGCGAACTTAAAAGACGTAAACAAGAAAAAAATCTTGCTGTGCAGTCGGATGATACATCTGGTTTTGGTCAGCCAGCTCGCGAATATGTACCTATCCTCCGACCTCCGACTGCACAGCATGATTATCTTCTTGTTTACATCTTTTAAGTTCGCTTTGATTTTTTGAATTAACTTTATTTCCAAGCCGTTTTCTTCATCAAGTCTACGGTGCCAGTAGCCAGTTTTGTCCTACTGTTGGGTAAAGATTTCCCCCAAGTTTTTGCAAATGTTCTTTCTCTTTCTATTATATTCTAAATAGGTACCTATCATGTCCATGACCTTTTATTGAGTTGTTTACGCGTTGCTCTAAATTAGTCGTTTTCGAGTTTATCTGAATATGCCTTATCGTTAATGTCTGTCGATCTCAATAAGCTATTTAGAGACTTGTTAAGCTTGTTTATTTTATCAATCGAGATAAAATAAACAAGCTTATCATGTCTCAGTAAGTATTCATTCAGATTTAAATTTATCGTGACTATTTCGTGACATCGCAGTGATCTGTCTGTGGGAATTGATGAAAATGTCAAGTTCTTAGTCCTAATCAATAACAAATTACATTTTAATGATGATAAGAGGTCTTCGGGGCAATTGCGTAAAGTATAAAAAAAACCGGCCAAGTGCGAGTCGGACTCGCGCACCGAGGTTTGGGTTCCGTACAAACCTCAGCTTAAAGTTATTGTAGGCCTGAGTATTTGATATGAATTTCAATTTAATTCCTCTACGCGTTCATGGGGTAGTAAGTTTAAAATTATTAAAATTGTTTTTATTTAAAATTTAAGGTTTTCGCAATTATTCCTTTATCAGTGCTATAAGACTTTGCTTCGTACCAAATTTCAAGATTCTTATTTCACGGGAAGTACTCTGTAGGTTTTGATTCCCTTGCGAGTGTCGAAAATTTGCGGCATTAACGGCTGTATCTTTTGATTGTGTTGGCTTAGAAGTATGATTTTTTCACAGCTTTAAGGGACAGTAGACCTGAGTATTTGATATAAATTTCTGAGAAAAAGGGTCTTGACAGACAGACAGACGGACGGACGGACAACAAAGTTATCCTATAAGGGTTCCGTTTTTTCCTTTCGAGGTACAGAACCCTAAAAATCATGCAATCGATAGCAAACTCTTTTACTTTATCGTGTGATCGATCGCAGTGATCTGTCTGTGTGAATTGATGAACGTATCAAGTCCTTAGTCCTAATCAATAAAAAAATACATTTTAATGATGATAAGAGTTCTTTGGGAAAATTCATGCAATCGATCACAAACTCTTTCACTTTATCGTGAGATCGATCGCAGTGATCTGTCTGAGTGAATTGATGAACATGTCAAGTCCTTAGTCCTAATCAATAAAAAAATACATTTTAATGGTGATAAAAGGTCTTTGGGAAAATCCATGCAATCGATCGCAAACTCTTTCATTTTATCGTGAGATCGCAGTGATTTGACTGTGTGAATTGATGAACATGTCAAGTCCTAATCAATAAAAAAATACATTTTAATGGTGATAAAAGGTTTTCGGGATAATTGCGTAAGGAATAAAAAAAACATGCAATCGTTAGCAAACTATTTCACTTTATTGTGAGATCGCAGTGATCTGTTTGTGTGATTTGATGAACATGTCAAGTCCTTAGTCCTAATCAATAAAAAAATACATTTTAATGCTGATAAGAGGACCTATAGCAGTATTATAGCAGGTTGAGAATGGATTAGGAGTTACTGTGCAGGCTTCATACTCATTTACTTATTCAATAAGATTCAATGCTGACAATTGTCTATTTTCTATAAATAGTTTTTAATATCAGTTATTTATTCAGTTACTTTTAGTTGTTATTTGTTGTTGTTAGCTAGCAGTCATTGTATGTATTACTCCTTACATTCCTTTAAGAGTAAATCAGTAATTCGTTGCCTCAATTTGGAAAGAGTTATGAGCATAAACGGAAACTTGAGACAGTAATCTGTCGTACATACAAATATATGCAGTAGCAGCAGTAGCAACAAGACGACACCGTAATACGATCCGGAACTGTTTGTCTGGAAGTATGTGAGGATCTGATGTGTTTAAACGAACCTAATGACTCGCTGAAAGTGGAACACTTAGAACAATTTATTTTGCAACGAATAATCTGCATGTTGTATCTAGTTCGTGTTTGATGCAGTCGTACAATGTTTGAAAGAATCCAGGACGGTAGCTAAAATGTATCTGTCCTTGACCGAAACCACAGTATAAATATGGAATATGGACAATAACTACAGCCTGACCAAATGATCTGTGAAACGGACATTTTTGGAACTTACATTTTGAATGCGACATAAGATCGCTTTTTGTTAATTTTTTGGTGAAATGGTGACGAACAGCGCCTCTCATAATTGCACAGGGCTGTAAGCAGTTTCCGCGATGCTGTCAATAGTGCGAGCCGCTTAGGGGTCTCGTCGAGTGTGCCGTTTCGAGCGTTTGTAGGTAGTTTCCATACTGTTTGTCCATATTTATACTGTGCCGAAACCCTGATGTTTCCAGACGCGACATTATAAATTTTAATTTCTTCATTCGTTCAAAACGGCTTTTACATAATGTGATTTATGTTGTTTTTGTCTACGAAATTACACACTCTTCCCATGATCTTCCATTTTTACCGACCGACTTCAAAAAAGGGGGAGGTTCTCAATTCGTCGGAATCTTGATTTTATTGTTTAGTGTTCCCCGATTACTCAAAGATGCCTGGACCAATTTGGTAAATTGTTCTTTTGTTTGAAAGGGTACTTTCTAGGTGGTCCCAGGTCAGGATTTGATGATGGGATCCCATGGAAATCGAGAGTATTTCTAAAATATTATAGGCATGCATGCGATTTTGGTATTTTCATCAAAAATACAATCATTTAACCCAAAAAGTATCAATTACAGAAGTGGAACTGATAAAGAAGGCCACAGATGGAATCGTCATGAGATGTACTTCGGCTATAAATGATTTTCATGATAATTTCAGGTTCCAAAACGTTATAAATAATTTTGATGGTAATTTGAGGTACTTACAAAAAAGTTATTTTCCGAAGTCGGTGTCGAAAACGTTATTTTTCGTTTTGTGTTTGGTTTTGGACCGGTTTAATTTTTGACGTATTTCACATTAAGTACCCGTTTTAACGGCACCTGCGGTATTCCACATAAATTCCACATACGGCACCCATCGATATTTTTCGCAGGTGCGATTAGAGGAATATTATTATTTAATATTTTATTCCACATTTGGCACGGTCTACGGATCAGTAGGTAGTGTTGGGACGTTTACTTTTTAATAGGACGTCAAAATCAAAATAAAAACGATTCATTTCAGTGGAGAGTTTAATAACATAATAAAAATATAACTTCCGCTTTTGCTTTTTTAGTTTGATGTTGAACATTATAAGCATTATATCCAAACTACCAGAATGCCAGAAATATGAAGAAGTCTAATAAAAATAAGAAAGGTAAAATACCTTTTCACTTCTCATGCTCTGAAATTGCTTATTTCTTCAGGATATAGGCTGCACAAAATCGATTTTTGTGAACAAGTGCATTAACGTATCTACTTTTAAATGTATCTACATTAAGGCAAAGAAAATGAGCCATACAGCCAAATACAATAAAAAGTTCACAGATAGAATTTGTTATTTTATTTATTTACTTTAATTTATTTGCCTTTTATGTGTTTTTTAAGACATAAAAGATATTAAAATTTTAATTAAAATACGGTAGGTTATTTAATTAATTATAAATATGTATATACATATTACAAAATTAATTTAAGGGGAATTTTTAACTGCACCTCTATTTAGAAATTTAAGCAAACAAAATATCTCCACTAATAACCTACTGCAAAACAATATTACTCACCGTAAAACAAAAATACTGATTTGCACACAAATTATTCAATTAAATATAAAATAAATGTGAATTAGTCCAAGAGCGAGCGAAGCGAGCTCGGGAGCTTAGGGCACCCCGACACGGATAGGTTAGGTTCGAAGGAGATGACGGGAGCTGAAGTGAGCGAGCAAAGCGAGCGAACTCAGCTCCCGTCATCTCCTTCATGTTAGGTTACTTTAGACCCTGCAGACAGAAATAGGAGCCCTGCGCAGCGGGGCTCCGTCGACTTTGTTTCGTTTCCCCCCCTCCCTTAAAACTTAAATATTTTGTTGCACTCGAAGAATTATTAGATTTACTTTTAGTTAACAGATAGTTATTCAGTAAAACAGTTAAGCTTTAAAGATCTAGCAGTATAGTATAATTCATTTATTTGATGAGCAAATTTAGTGTGCAATTCAGTATTTTTGGTAGTAATTTCGAATATTTTGATTGAAAAAAGGGGAATTACAGTTAAAGTATTAAATACCACCCTTAATTTAATAGTAGGCTGTATAGATCTGCAGCCCAAGCCTAATATCAATGTCGTAACAATAAAAAAAAAAACCGGCCAAGTGCGAGTCGGACTCGCGCACGAAGGGTTCCGTACCATTTTCGTAAAAAACGTTAAAAAAATGACGTTTGTTGTATGGAAGCCCCCCTTAAATATTTATTTTATTTTGTTTTTAGTATTTGTTGTTGTAGCGGCAACCGATATACATCACCTGTGAAAATTTCAACTGTCTAGCTATCACGGTTCATGAGATACAGCCTGGTGACAGACAGACAGACAGACAGACAGACAGACAGACAGACGGACCGCGGAGTCTCAGTAATAGGGTTCCGTTTTTACCCTTTGGGTACGGAACCCTAAAAAGCGCGGGAAACAGGTCTTGTTTTTTCGTGCGTTTATTAATTTCTTCAAATTTTCTAAAATTACTACTGTTTTATTTCCTCGCAATCGAAATGAAAAGCAGAGTTTATAACTCGTCCAAAAACCATTTTATCCTCGACAATACTATCAGCCCTCGCCTTCGGCTCGGGCTGCTAATAGTCTCGGAAAAAAATGGTTCGTTTTGTGCACTCGTTGTAAAATCTACTATTTCCACTATGCCTATATTGTACGTGGTGCTTATAAACAAACAAAGTCTCATCAAAACATACGCTATGTTGTACAAACCAAATAGGCACACCTACTTCTGTTTTGTTACACCAAAACCTCATTTAAGACTTCAATCCTCAATTTAGAAGATCACATCAAAGATTTATTTATAGTCTTTAGCATTCTGTCTCTTTTAAGTACATTTATTTGTTTAAAACTTCATGCAACATACGGGTACATAGGCGGAATTAATGCCTGAGGCATTCTCTACCAGTCAACCAAGGGTGGTGGAGAGATAACATGGCAGGTGCATAAAAAATAAAAAATAAATTTAAGAATAGTTAAAATTAACATACACATAAATTTCCTATAATAAATACATATTTATATATATATAAAAGTAATAGAAAGGTGATTGAGACGACTCTGCTATTGGTGTAGAAAGTAATGCCGTAACTTCCGCTTAAAAGCATATTGACTGGTGGCCATCCTGATATCGAGAGGTAGCGCATTCCAGAGAAGAATGGACTGAATATGAAAGGAACAATGAATGTAATCAGAAGTATGAGAAAGACAAAGCAAGAGAAGATTGTTAGGCCAACGTAGATCCCTTGCGTTTGAAGTACATACATATTGAAAGTGAGGTTTGAGATAACAAGGAGGAGCGGGAGAGTTGTTACGCAAAAAGTAATTCCTAATACTTTACTTCGCAGGTATCCTAACAGCGATCAACTGCATCAGCGTGCGATGGACCATGCGGATACAGGACGTGTTCACCTCGTCTAAGCTCCTCGCATTGATCGTCATCATCATCTCCGGCATTTACTATATCTGCATCGGTAAGTTGATAATGGTTAACTACATTCTTCTTAGGGTGTCAATGGCAAAAACATTTTTGAATATTATTTTTGGGTCAATAATTCGCTACGGCAACACTGATCGCTGACGCAGCCGTAAAGTCCTCACATGAGGTTATAGAGCATGAGGTAAAAGGTGGGTCATATATGAGGAGACGAACGCATACCATGACCCACCTACACTGGACATCGGTTCCATCCGAGAACCCCGCACCCGGTACCCTGACCAAAAAATCAGCATGAGATATGAGCATTCCTATTGGTCTAGCGGCACTGGTGGCGCATGAATTACAGTAGTGAATACGCCCAGATTTTAGAATTAAATCTTTATAAAATCGAATTTTGGTCTTTTGAAAAAAAAATACAACAAAAATGTTCGTTATTAAATTGTCTATCCATTAGTGTTACTACAAAAAATAATTAATGAACACTTTACGAGGAGATGCATGCTATCAATAATCTCATTTTTATGTTTATTTTTGGAAGGAGATTAGTGAAATATATACAACATTAAAAAAAAACGAAATCCACCATTTTACAATCCATATTATGTAGAAATTTAATGTATTTTTATTAATTAATATTTATTTTTAAATAACGAGTAGATAGCTCCTAAAAACAGCACGAAAAACGGCGTGCGCGGCGTTTTGCTCGGGGTACCGCCTTAATCTGGAAATAGTTACGTCTCTGCCGTCTTATGCTAGTGTATCGTCATTAGCCTTTTAATGAGTCCACTGCTGGGACACAGACCTCCTCTCTGTGAGAGGGAAATGGCCATAATCCACCACGCGTGACCAGTGCGGGTTTGTAGATGTCACATTTCTTCGGAGTTTTGGTTCTAGGACATGCCGGTTTCCTCACGATGTTTTCCTTCACCGTTTTGATAGCAGTGGTAATGAAAAAAAATTCACAAACTAAAGCGCCTGCCTGGGTTCGAATCCACGACCTAAAACTTGTAAGTTGCGCCCGTTACCACTGGGCCACCACTGCTCTCATGCTAGTGTATGAACAAACAAAATAACTGAGTTTTAATTTATATATGTATTGGAATTTATGGTAAGAGCCATTCATATAGATAATGAAGATTGATACGATCGTCTGATAAGGTTACGTTCGATTACGCGTGCACATAATAGGTAGGTCTGCCTGCGGCTTCACCCACGTGAATGTCAAAAATTATCCCAAGGGAACATAAGCCCGGGATAAAACATATTTCATGTGCTATTCCAGACTCTAATCTTTCTCTGTGTCAAAGGAGAATGGCAAGCTTGTATGGGAATTTCGTACCGCTTATAAAATTTCGTGTTTTGGGATATTTTTTGTTTTGATTGGTAGTTCATATGATAGATAATCCCTTTTTAAATTCTTAGATTTTTAGAACTTGGGACGTATATGTTATAACCAGTTTTATTTTTTAAGGTTATGTACTAGTGTACCAATGTTAAATATACGTAAATCTTACATATTGTTACTTAATGTGTAAAGTAAATGTTCTAAATGGTTTTTTGCTATCTTTGTAGTGTTTTTCTTACCATTTATTAGGTAGATTGAGATGAGGCTTGTACCTACTCAGTGCATTAAAATATACCTATGTGCAGCAGCGGATTGCAACAGTTTGATAATGATGAGTTTGATTATATTTAGTGTTAATTGTATTTTTAAATAGTTAATTAATTATCATTTCAATATTTGTGTTATTTTACACAAAGCAACTTCTTAAACATAACTGCGTTTAATGTACGATTTTATTACGTTTATTTAGTAAAATCTTTTTACTGATATTATTAATTAGTCCGAAGTTCTAAAAATAGTTAACTTATATAAAAATAAATGGCTTAGTTGCCTTAATAAGTGGTACAAATTCTATAACTGAACAACAAAAAAAGTATGCGGTACGAAATCTGCCGTTCACCTTTCATCCAGATCCATTTGGTAGTTTTTGCGTGAAAGAGTAACAAACATACAAACATCCATCCAAACTTTCACATCTATAATACATATTAGTAAGATTAGTAAGATTAGTAAGATAAAGGGAGCTTCCTCCAAAGATAACGGTCTGGAAGGTCAACTGATATAACAATAATAATAGACCAAGGCCGCATAGTGTTCTGCCTATTGTTTGTATAACCTACTCAGAAGCCTCTTATGAGTTGCTGAGATCCGAGTATCATAATTAATGTAGCGAGAAATTCGCAGTATCATGTAGGGTTACTTGCTTATATTACATGGGTATCAAATGCTTGATGGGGGTTTGCCGTCACTGACCCACTCCCTAAGGTATTATAATGTTTTCGGGGGAATGGAGGCTATTCTATTCGGAAATTTGGAGAGTCCAAAGCAGTTAGGTGCTGTCAAATTCCCTTTGACAGTAATAATGGATTCGAGGATTATAAATAAATGCTTCTTTTTCAGTTTATGGAAATTTCTAATCTTATGACCTCAGATCAAATAAAAAGTCAAGATGGAACGTTGCAAACAACAAAATGACGCCGGTTCAAACTATGCCTTGCCGTACAAATACACAATTACACGCACTCACGTACAACGAAACTACCCCTTAGCTTGTCAGTTGAGCTTTATTATTTGATCTGTGAGCTCGAATGACAAGCTAAGGCGTAATTTCGTTGTACGTGAGTACGTGTAATTGTGTATTTGTACGGCAAGGCATAGTTGGAACCGGCTTCACTTTGTTGTTCGCAACGTTCCATCTTGACTTTTTATTTGATCTGAGCTTATGACTAATAAGAAATCAAACTTACATACCAAAGGGGAGAAGGAAAAGGGCTCATTGCGCATCAAAAAATTCGTCCACATCGATGTCAATGGGAAACGTGCCCAGAACGCTGGCAGCATTGCCACGTTGAATGGCAATGATAAATAAATGCTTAAATAAATAGACCAAATCTACCGTCGTATTTGCAGTGTACAGGCAATGTTATTCTAGTAAACAGATATGTTACTGCGCGCGCATTGTGAAGACTCGAATACGTCCTAATTGGGACGTACAGTCTTTAGTCTATGTCACGCATGGAGAAGAGAGATACGCTTTGTTGAAGCATAAACAAAATTTAAAAAATGCCATCGTGTGTATTTAGAAAGTGTACCAATTATGATACCAAAGTACATAGAACAGAAGGGATCTCATAACATTATGTAAGTACGCAATACACCTCAATTTACATTTTTTTTTCCTAATTTTCTGATATTTAGAGGTTAGAAAAAGAAAAAAGACATTGGTGGACAGAATAATGTTTGTTTACATTCACACACAAGTGACAAACACTAGCTGTCTCTTTTTTTCTTGTTGGTTTTATCAAGCCATCCCTTTCGACTTGTAGTGAAATGTCAGATGAATGAAAAGTGTTTATGTGTGCTGCCGCTGATGTGCGGAACACTTTTTTTGTTTTTTTTTGTGAGTGTATAACTTAGCTGTTTACTAGAATATCATTGGGTACAGGCAAATAATGAAAGAACAGAAAATGTCAAAATTTTTAATTGTACAATTTTTTATTGGCAAGCAAGTTTTATTCTCAATCACAACCTTTTTTTAAACGTGTAAACGTAAGGCGCCAAAAAGACGTTTTTGTTTATGGCCGAAACGAAAAGAACCGGGAATGTCCATGACGGTCCGGTACATATCGGTAAAAATTACAACCGACTTCCAAAAAAAAACACTGCAAAGTGAAAAATAAATTCAATTTCGGAAGTCGGTGTCAAAAAACGAAGAAACGAAAACAGGAACACCGACTTCCGAAATTGAATTTATTTTCACTTTGTAGTGTTTTTTTTCGAAGTCGGTTGTAATTTTTGTAAAAAAGATTTTTTTATTTTTCACTTTTTAGCTGTGGTAAGTACATAATGGACCAGTTTTATAGATTAACCCCATACCATGAAACTTAAACAAAACCGTTGTAATTAGAGTATACCAGGGTGAACTGTTCACACCTGCGTACCCCTTTAGAGCGTACCAGTGTGATGTTATATCAAACAATAAACAGACTTGCGATTGCACCTATCCCGAGTGATTTTCTGTCATTTATTGAAGAGTTCTGATGTATCTATATAAAATCAAATGGGACCACACGACAAGCATCAGCGTTCAAATAAAAAAAGAATCATCAAAATCGCTTCACCCAATAAAAAGTTCTGAGGTAACAAACACAAAAAAAAAAAACAGTCGAATTGAAAACCTCCTCTTTTTTGCGAAGTCGGTTAGAAATGATAAAAATTACACACTTCCAAACTTTTAACTGCGTTTTTCTCAAAATCTATTAATTAGGACATGCCCTGTTTTTTGCCTGTACCCTTCATTAGTAAAACCTACCTACAACTGATTGATTGCCCTAATCGTTTTGTTAATTAAGAACATATTACTACCATAATCTATGTAGGCCAGGCAGACCACGAGGCAGTTGGTAACTTGGTACTCAATGTCTATTTATGGCTAAAATGTGACGGTGTTGACGCCCTGTTTCTTAGAAGACATCTGCGCTACAGGTGGATTCCGTTTAAGCATACCTTAAAGAATCCTGTTCTGATAAAAATAAATTTAGCACCGCAATTATTTACATACTTAGGTGATACCAGCATCTGCATAGGGTTTTGCACGCATTGTATGTTGATTATAAATATCCTATGTCCTTCTCCAGGTCTAAGGATATATTTATGTTATTTTTAACATAAATATTTACATACTTAGGTGATACCAGCATCTGCATAGGGTTTTGCACGCATTGTATTTTGATTATAAATATCCTATGTCCTTCTCCAGGTCTAAGGATATATTTATGTTATTTTTAACATAAATATTTACATACTTAGGTGATACCAGCATCTGCATAGGGTTTTGCACGCATTGTATGTTGATTATAAATATCCTATGTCCTTCTCCAGGTCTAAGGATATATTTATGTTATTTTTAACATAAATATTTACATACTTAGGTGATACCAGCATCTGCATAGGGTTTTGCACGCATTGTATGTTGATTATAAATATCCTATGTCCTTCTCCAGGTCTAAGGATATATTTATGTTATTTTTAACATAAATATTTACATACTTAGGTGATACCAGCATCTGCATAGGGTTTTGCACGCATTGTATGTTGATTATAAATATCCTATGTCCTTCTCCAGGTCTAAGGATATATTTATGTTATTTTTAACATAAATATTTTCATACTTAGGTGATACCAGCATCTGCATAGGGTTTTGCACGCATTGTATGTTGATTATAAATATCCTATGTCCTTCTCCAGGTCTAAGGATATATTTATGTTATTTTTAACATAAATATATCTTGGCCCAAATATATGGGCCCGCGTGGTGGATTACGGCCCATTCCCTTTCACAGAGAGGAGGCCTGTGTCCCAGCAGTGGGAACATTAATAGGCTGATGATGATGATGATGATGATTTTTAAGATCTATTGAAATGATTGGGCAGAAAGACGGAGTTACTTTCGCATTTGTAATTTTAGATTAGTAGTAGTGCCCTTGTGTGTGTTCATTAAGCAGAACATAGGCTTATCACGAGTCAGTTTGGCAAAAGCTGAAGTTAAACATGTGGACTCTGCAATGGAATGTTCAAATGGCCTTCTCGTTTTGTAAAGATACTTATCACTTACACGTGGCGTTCTATAATTCCTGTCCACCTCAGTGGGATTAAGACGTCTTCTTACCGACTAGGAGGTTAAATAGGAGATTATCAATTCGACACGTATGTATGTAATATTGTTGGAATTGTACAATATTCACATATGTTATTCTGTGTGGGCTTTTAAACACGTGTGGCATGTATGTATGTTTGTCCAAGGATTTCGCCGAAACTGGTAATCGGATCGTGATCCACCTTTTTTTATTGGATTCATTTTTTTTTCCTTTTTTATCTCAACTTAGGGAATAGTATAAGTTTTATCAAAATCATTTCAGCAGTTGTCAAGATATTGAACATGTAACCGAACTCCTTAAAGACAAACAGCACGAACGTGTAAATTGATTTATTTTGTTTTTTTTTTATTTGAACGTGCGAAATAAAAAAATAAAAATTTAAAACTTTTCCGCAAAAAATAAATCGACTTCCTAAACAAAACACTAAAAAGAGCAAAAATAAAATAAGAGGTACCAAAGATACCGACTTCCGAAACGAATGTTATTTTTGCTCTTATTAGTTTTATGCTTTGGAAGTCGGTTTATATTATTTTTTTATTTATTTATCCAATATACACGCGTGCGAGTGTGCCACTTATGAACAAGCTATATTAGTATATTCTCAATTGATAGAAAAATGAATAATAATGATGTTCTTGGTTGTCAGCTTCCGATAGTCCTCCTTTAATAGCTAGATTGACTGGTGTGGGTAGAGTTATTTATTCTGCTAAGAAAATGCTCGCGTGCATTACGACGCGGTAAATAACTCTGACATTGAGGTTTGACACAAATGCATATACCTAACTAATTATGCAACCATCGAGTTTTATGGAAACCTAAATAGTAGCGAAGTAAATTCCGTACCATTATCGCAAAAACCGACAAAAATCATGTTTGTTGTATGGGAGCCCCACTTAAATATTTATTTTATTCTGTTTTTAGTATTTGTTGTTATAGCGGACAACAGAAATACATCGTCTGTGAAAATTTCAAAAGTCTAGATATCACGGTTCATGCAATACAGCCTGGTGACAGATAGTGGTGTCTTGGTAATAGGGTCCCGTTTTTACCCTTTGACTACGGAACCCTAAAAAAATTGCTTAAATATTTTCCGTTACAAACATTGTGAGAGAAAGTGAATTCGTAGCAGTATTTTATTTGATTACTTCATTATCGAACGAAATAGAAAGTATAGAAAGTTCGAAGGGCCGCATCTTGATAACAATAATTCCCTACGTAATAACTTGTCAGTCGTGTAGACGTTCTCTTACTGAAGAATGTATCGAAGAGGTGACGGAAGTACATAAATATAAAGATAGAAAGTATTGCAAAGGAAGAAAGCTCAAAGGGCCCGTAGTTAAGGCGGTACCCCGAGCAAAACGCCGCGCAAGCCGTTTTTCGTGCTGTTTTTAGGAGCTATCTACTCGTTATTTAAAAAGAAATATCAATTAATAAAAATACATTAAATTTCTACATATTATTGATTCTAAAATGGTAGATTTCGTTTTTTTTTAATGTTGTATATATTTCAATAATCTCCTTCCAAGAATAACATAAAAATGAGAAATAATTATTGATAGCATGCATCTCCTCGTAAAGTGTTCATTAATTATTTTTTGTACTAACACTAATGGATAGACAATTTAATAACGAACATTTTTGTGGTAAACTTTTTTTCAAAAGACCAAAATTAGATTTTATAAAGATTTTATTCTAAAATCTGGGCGTATTCACTACTGTAATTCATGCGCCACCAGTGCCGCTAGACCAATAGGAATGCTCATATCTCATGCCGATTTTTTGGTCAGGGTACCGTCTTAAATATCAGATTAAAAGTGTAACGTCTTCGTTGCACTCGTTTTAGATAGAGGCATACCTCTATCTGCTTTCTGAGGCCCTGGTAGCAGTGCATGAACGAGTGTCGATCAATATAGCCCTTCCCCTCAGAATAAAAAGTAAAAAAGATGTACAAAATGCGGAAAAATAAACAATATTAAAAACTTAATGAGTTAATTAAGTTGTACCTACTTTCATTAAAATTCATGAGAAAAATACGAGGATGTAACCGATCAACTTTAACCTTTTTAATCAAATTGTATTTTGGTTTAGATAAACCGAGGAACAATATTATATAATGCTTCATAACTTATGTTTGTCGAGAGTTCGTGATCGTGATAATATCGAGTTCACGGACGACTCGAGAGAAAACAGCTCTAAGCTAGTTATTATTATAATTTCGTATATTATAAATATTATGCTTAAAGATAATAGTGTATAGTGTAAGAAAGTTATTAACTTAGGGTTTTTTTTCATCTTAAGACGACGACTAACGCCAACGACCTTGAGGGAACAAAACGCGCCCTCGTTTCTCACCCGCGCGACCCGAAATTTTGTAGTTTTTTGTACTTTTCTTATTATTCTATGACTTTAAAAAAAAAAGCTTCAGATCAAAATGTAGATAATTAAATTGTCTTTGATATGGTGTCGATTTCATTAAAATACGCCCAGCGGTTTTGTTGTGATTGTCGTGTTTTTGTCCGTTTTAGACATAACTTTACAAATTAATTACACTATGTTATACGAATAAAACTCAAAATTTGCTCAGATGAAATTATTAAGAAAATGGTCTAATATAACATATATTTTTTCCAATAAATTACGACTAGCCGTTTAGACGTGATTCTCATTTTAAAATCAGCTACTCAAGGGAATCGGCGCCTTAATACTAATCCCCACCATCGAAGTTGGCGCTTACTATGTGCTCAACCTCTATCATTCCATTTCTTCTTTTGTGTCTCTCGTACTTTCATTCTTTATTAAGGTTCTGTACCCAAAGGGTAAAAACGGGACTAAGACTCCGCGGTCCGTCTGTCTGCCTATCTGTCTGTCAGTCACCAAGCTGTATCTCATGAACCGTGATAGCTAGAGAGTTGAAATTTTCACAGATTATATATTTCTGTAGCCGCTATAACAACAAAAACTAAAAACCGGCCAAGTGCGAGTCGGACTCGCGCATGAAGGGTTTCGTACTTGGTAAATTCAGGTTTGCGCAAACTATTCAGTTTAGAAAAAAAAGATATTAGAAACCTCTATATCATTTTTGAAGACCTATCCATAGATACCCCACACGTATGGGTTTGACGAAAAAATAATAATTTTAGTTTCAGTTTCAATTATGGGAACCCCAATTTTTTTTTATTTTTTTTTATTTTTGTGGGAAAATCTTAATGCGGTTCACAGAATACATCTACTTACCAAGTTTCAACAGCATAGTTCTTATAGTTTCGGAAAAAAGTGGCTGTGACATACGGACGGACAGACAGACAGACATGACGAATCTATAAGGGTTCCGTTTTTTGCCATTTAGCTACGGAACCCTAAAAAAGAATAATATAAATATTTAAGTGGGGCTCCCATACAACAAACGTGTTTTTTTTTTGCCGTTTTTTGCGATAATGGTACGGAACCCTTCGTGTGCGTGTCCGACTCGCACTTGGACGGTTTTACTATATCTTTCTTACATTCATCTTCATGCATTCTGTGGGTAGAACTCCCACTTTATTTGTCTAGGTATGGGTAAATTTATTTCCAATAGTGATAATAAAACATAATAAAAGTGCATGTTATCACAGTACAGAACAGATTATCACAGAGTATCTTATAATAGCTATTAGGGATAATAAAATCATAGTAAAAGTGCAGTTATCACATAAATATTATCACAGTATATTTACACAACTTGGTACTAATTTAACATACTACCGGTTATACGTATCTGAGCAGCATTCTTTGCTTACATTTAAATATCATATTAACCTTCGGGTTACGATCGATACTCTTACCGCAGATAAAGCTACTTCCCTACTATTTTTTTATTTATATACCTATTATTATTATCATTTTTTTTTGGAATAAACCCATCGCACTATTGCCAAACCACTGCAACTCCTGAAAGCCAGAAACAACAGTGGCGACCACCAGAAAAGCGCCGAAGCAATGAAGCTCGACGAAGTCCCGGAAAATGAATTTAACTGTCTTGGATCCCGCAACGAAATTAATCAGTAAAGAATACCGGAGGAGTAGGAAAAAATACAAATTTCCACATCCCTCCATATCAAGCAGGAGACAGATCAAACAAGGCCAATAGGCACAAAGGGTACTTTACAACTGGGATGAACCCAGTTGCCTAGCACCACGGATAAAAGAATATCACTAATATTAATGCGTCCTAACATTGTGAGCTGTTATACTTGATTCTATGTATGGCAAAAACGCTTGAACGCACGGCAATTTGTTCTAGTTTCCACAAGGTACCAACAAATACGTTAAAAGCACGGTATAGAAGGGATATCAGTGGGAATAGGGCCATGTGTGCACCCCCTTTATTATGGACGTGTGAATCTATGACCCATATGGTCATGGATCAATGATTGATCATCCACTGATCCATAACACACATGCTCCTGATATCCTGTATGACCGTGCAACCAAAAACAATAGTAATGATGGAGTATAGGGGAAGTTTTGCACGCAATGCGCCAGGGGAGAGCCACGGGAATCTAATGCCGATGTTTCCACATAATAAAGGAAAAAAAAACAGAAAATATGATATAAAGTAATTTGAAGTCAAAATGCATACAATATCCTGTGTATGGTGTGCAATAATAGTACCTACATAACTGCATCGCCTCGGCATACATACCTAAGTCCATCAATGCCTAGTTGTGGCCAAGGCTTGCATAGTACTATTCTCAAACAATGCGCAGAAATTAAAACTAAGTGTAGTGCCTAGAACACTTTTTGTCAAATACAATTTTTTTTAAATCAATGACGAACAACGAATAACAATAATTTTGCCCGCGTTAAAGTGTTCATTTGTTATTTTTTTACCCGACTGCCGAAGGAGGGTAATGTGTTTATCAGTCTCTGTATGTATGAATGTATGTTTGTTCCTATGTGGCGTTCTAGAGACCAAACGCGTTGGCCAATTTTGATGATTCTTACGTCAATGTATTTGTGTTAACTCTGCGAGTGTCACTGGCTATATTTAAATTGGAAAATAGAAAAATGGCGGCTTTTAGACGTCATAATTTGGCGGTCCAATATTTTTTTTCTGCCTAAGCCATCTTGTATATATATATATATATAGATATATATCCACATAAGCCTTCAAAACAAAGGATTTTAAGAGGTGATTTCAATAAAACACTTGTATATTTAAATGTACCTAATTCGAAAAAAATAGATGTTAACTAAAAAGTTAAAAAAAAAGATCAAGTTCCATTTTTAAATTCCACGACAGATATGAGTTCTACTATGTATGTTTTTTTTTTCTTATATATAATAGATTGAGAGTTTAGACTCTCAATCTATTATATATTAGTCTATGCGCTAAACCACGACTGCAATTGCATACAAGTATTGCCAGCTGCTGCTCGCATGTATTTGGCAAGTACAGCAATTTTAATTTATCTAGAAGGTTGTCAAAATAATGCTCAAATTTCCAAGCATGTTTTAGAAACAACCTTTGATAAGTTACCTCCTTGGTTGCCATGTTTTGAAGTAAAAGATCGTTCCATTTTTAAATTACACGACAGATGGTTTGACCTCTACACCACGACAGATATGGATTTTCATACAACTTTTGCCGGCCGCTGCTCGCATGTATTTGGCCATATAATAAATAAATATCGTCGTAGAGTAAAAGGCAATATACTAACATAATATCAGCACTGTCATTAACAAAATTTATAGCCTCGAAGCTATCAATGGAAGCATTCTTGCATTATTATGATTTATTCATCGAATGAGCTTCGCTGTTGTGATCATTACCTACCTATGTGCGTTCGCAATAAATTAATGATACGTCTCGCAATGATAGGAAAAATTCTGGAGCCTGTTGCTTGCCTACTCCATATTTATTATCCTCTTCGCCAGTACAATTTCTTGATAAGTTTTATTAATGTAAGTAGTGCAAATGAAATACTACACTGATGCGTACGTTAATTACCCGACTGCCGAAGGAGGGTAATGAGTTTATCAGTCTATGTATGTTTGTTCCTAGGTGGCGTCCTAGAGACCTAACACGTTGGCCGATTTCTTAATCCTGCGAGTGTCACTGGCTACATTCAAATTGGAAAATAGGAAAGTGGCGGCTTTTGGGCGCCGTATTGTGGGGGACCAATTTTTTTTTCAAAATAAAGGGTGTTAAGAGATGATTTCAAAAATATATGACACTTATATGTTTAAATGTAGGTAATTCGAGAAAAAAAATAACTAAAAAATTATAAATAAAAAAAGTTAATTCAAAAATCAACTTCTTAAAAGACTTCTTAAAAAGCAAACTAAAAAGACGTAAACAAGGAGAAATCATGATGTGCAGGCGGACGATACACCTGGGTTTTGATCAGCCAGCCCGCGAATATGTGTCCTCCGGCTGCACAGTATGATTTTCTCCTTGTTTGCGTCTTTTTATCTATAGACTACCAACAATGTGCGTATAGCTTACCATTATTTATTACATTATATTGTGTAATAAGTGTTTTATCATTACCTAATTGTCTGGTAGGTAATCCCGTGACTTATCTAATCTTCCAAATCTGCTAGGGTTTTATGTAATTTATTATGTCGAAGTTAAATCTCTATCCATGCAGACAATCATATCTTTCCTATTCAATTTAGTGAAGGTAATTTAGTATTCTTGTATGTTAATGAACAGGTCACACCGAGAACTTCGAAGCAGCATTTGATGGGGAGTTCAGCGCTGGCAACATCGCTCTGGCCTTCTACTCAGGACTGTTCGCGTTCGGAGGATGGAACTACCTCAACTTTGTCACCGAAGAATTGCAGGATCCCTACAAGTGAGTGTCTTCTTCATCTTTTCTTTTTCTTTATAATTTCAGCCGAAAGAAACTGCACATAGATCTCTCCCAATTGTCATCAGTCTTCACAGCCTTCGCATGTCATCGGTCCACTTTGTGAACTTTCCAAAACTGCGTCTTCTGGCTCTTCATCATCTGCCTAGCCTTTTCCCTACCAACTATGCCAACTATGCCAACTATGTTGGGGTCGGCTTCCAGTCTAACCGGATTCAGCTGAGTACCAGTGTTTTAAATGGAGCGACTGCCTATCTGACCTCCACAACCCAGTAACTGGGTAACACGGTACCCCTTGTCTTCTGGCTCTTCTAAAACTAAAATAAATATTTTAAAATATAGCTGACGTGCTTAAAAAAAAAGAATCAAATACATTTTCTTTTGCATGCAACATAATTATAATAATAAATGAATAATAATAAAGTTTATTGTTCTTCTCTCACATAGAATTTTACAGACAATATAAAAAAAACAAACAAAACATTAGCGAAAACTCTTGTGATCTATGTGAGAGACTGGTTTCTGTACTAGGAGACCTGTATGACAGATTACCAGCCTCTCCAGACAATACAATACAATACAATACAATAGATGACAGTTGTATACAACATCAGTAAGAAGTAATAGTTAAGAGGGATTAAGCTAGGTGCAGTGAGGTTGTTGCTGTTATGGTGGTACAAAGTGGGTGAGAGGAACTAAATTGAGTGAGTGTGTAATTGAGTATGTGTGCGTGAGTATGTGTGCGCGAGTGTGAGTGCGAGTGTGTGGGAGCGTGTATGCGTCTGAGTGAGTGTGTGTGGGACAGAGTGAGTGTGAGTGCGAGTGTGTGGGAGCGTGTATGCGTCTGAGTGAGTGTGTGTGGGACAGAGTGAGTGTGTGTGTGAGTGCGTGTGTGTGGGGTGAAAGAGGTGACAGCATACGCAGTTGGTTAGGATGGTACAATAAGCAGACTTTCAGTGTCATCGTAATTGAGCGACTTAAGCCAGGCAGTAATAACCCTCTTACAATTGGCTCTTGTAAGAGGGTAAACTGTTAGCTTCTTATTTATTTTATTATAAAGATGTCCACCAAGAAATTCAAAGAATTTGCGTGAGAAGGCAGTGTTACGATTAGTGAGTGTTGGGCAAACCCTGTTTAAATTAAATTTATCTAATAGTAGACGCGCTTTGTTCAACAATCTATTGAACACGTAATTATGACACGATATCTTCCGAAAATACCCCGATTCAAACAGTAAAACGCCCATAACTTTTAACGAATGAACGGCTAAATCGATTTTCATCAATCATATCTAAGAACACTCTCGATAAAGCCTTCACCTTTCAGACAAAAAAAAAAACAAATTCAAAATCGGTTCATCCAACTAGTTTAGAAGCTATGATGCCATAGACACATACACAAATATCCACACGTCAAACTACCCTCCCTCCCTCTTGTAACGGCTAGGTAAGCTGCGCAGGCTGCTAACTGGTAGTTAGAAGGAAGTTAAAGAAAACAGCTTGAGAAGTTTATACATATAATTTAGATACTAGGATCCTTCAGCTAGGTCGTGGGTTTAAAGCGCCACTCAGTTCTGTACAAATAACCACACGCGGTTAAAAGATAAGTGGGGTACCGTCCCTTGGCAGCACGTGGTAGACGCGGGGACCTGTTAGCACAGGCTCAGCGATAGGTCACAGGAACTGTAGCAGCTAGGGGTGCACAGGGTAGGCTGCGCAGGGTAGGCTGGCGCGACGGCAGGCCGCAGGTAGGCAGGGCAAAACCCGGGCAGCGTGCGTAGGCAGCGCACCGGCACAGCAGTAGGCCGGACGGTAACGGCTAGGGGTGCACAGGGTAGACTTCGCAGGCCGTTACGTCCTTGAGTACGAGTAGTCGCACGACGGTAAGCTGCAGGTAAGCAGGGCAAGACCCTGGCAGCGTGCGTAGGCAGCGTGCAGTTAGATAGCAGCGTGCAGCAGTAGGCAAAGGCCCAAGCCCTCAGCCCGTACGAAGAGCCAATAAAACACGGAGGCACACCCAGATGCAGTAGAAATGCATACTCATTGCAAATGCCTTTGTTCCGGACGATCCTTAGCCACGCGTCTAACATGACAGAGTGCTAAAACTGATATTCAATAGGTGATGGAATCGATATTGGTCGTCTGGCACAGAGAATCAGGTACAATCATTAAACTAATGTGAAACTCACCCTAAATCGGGGCACACAGAGTCGTGAGGATCGACAGATAGTTTTTTCAGCTAAGCCACCGGCATCAAAGACCTTATACTTCGTAGTAAGAAATACGTATAAGGTCTTTGACCGGAATCGAAATGACCGAACGACAGCGTTCCGGAAAGTTAGAGTTGTTCCGTGTTTTTAGAAATGTGGCTAATAACCGTATTAACTTACTAATTTTGATATTTAGTATCATTAGACTATTTTCAGTTGAGATCCTCACAACGCTACACTCTCTATTTTTCCGTCAGGGTTGAAAATAACCATATCTCGATGCTCTACTCAGAACCGAGAGTTGAAAATCTAACAGAGGACTTTTATTTTTCTATGCATTCGTTTAGAGTCGAATAGTGCTAGTCAGAATAAACTGCGGCGTTCAGCATCCTAATAAGGTAACTTCAGCGACCACACGTGGCTGGGGTCAGTGGGTGGGTAACTTCAAAGAACACAAAAAAAACAAAAACAAAGCACTCGTGCTTACGAGTGCTCTGTTTTCATTAATTGCTTCATAATGCTTGCTTGGAAACATGCTGGTCCTGCTCCATAGGGCCATCCTTGGTGTAGATAAAATCAAATTTGTTAATTTATATTCCTATTCATAGATATTCTATTCATTGTTTTTTTTTCTATTCCATCCATCCATCCAATATTATAAAGAGGAAAGATTTTGTTTGTTTGTACCGAATAGGCTCCGAAACTACTGGACCGATTTAAAAAAATCTTTCACCTATGGAAAGCTACATTATTCCCGAGTAACATAGGCTATAATTTTGACGGAAGCGAAGCCGCGGGGGTCAGCTAGTTTTATATAAATTGACTCACACACTGTTCCGTTAATTGAATTAGGTATTTTACCAATGTTTGCAATATTTGTAAGTGTGTGAGAACCATGTTCCTACTTATCAATTATCTTATTAATTTTCCTGTTAATGCTTTTTAATACTTTATACTCATACCTGTACGTAGTATAGTGTGTAGAGCTATTCTGGTTGCATCTTCCTCACATATATTAATGTATGTACTTATGTAATTATTATTGTAAACCACCAATTTTTTTTAAAAAGAGTAAGTATAGAGTTTCTTGTGCGTTCTTCTCCATAACAATCTACTTTCCGAATGCACGGTAGAATCATTTTTTATTACTTCTAAATTTTAATTTTAATTCATTTGACGTTCAAAAGTGCCGTTTATTGGCCTAGTTGAATAAATATATTTGACTTTGACTTTTGACTTTGACATAAGCTTAAAAATCTGTCTATTTGAGAATGTAAACATGCAATAAATACCTACTGTTGAATTGTCAAAATAAAAGCATATTTGCGTTCTTTGAGCTACCAAAAACGTTACACAATTGGGTTGCAGCAATATCTTTCACACCGCTAACAAGACAGAAAGGCAACTTTCTGCAAATCTTAGTTCGTAACTAGCATCATTACGAATAAAACACGTGCGTCGATCTCAAAACACAATATAAATCTATGTACCTGACACTTATCTAGAATTATTGTACCAAGATAATATCGCTGAGCGTGGTTACCAAGGATTGTGCTAGTTACAACTTTTAGATAAGTTGGTAACTATATCTACCGTGCTTCTAAATTATATGTAATACACGAACAGGTTGCGTCATTCAAAGTGGAGTAAATAAAAGCATCGGTGTCAAGATCGACGATTTGATTAGGCTGGGGTTACACACTTAAAGAGTCCAAAATCCGTCTGAAGTGGTTCCCTGAAGAGCTGCTCAAACACCCCTATTATTTGTCGACGCGATTAGGGTCGGCACACGACTGTGTCCTTGAAATAAGCTGCTTAAGGTTGAAATAGTCGACGGCACGAACTATTTTGTGCGCGGGGTTAAAATGCATGCTAACTCATCCGACAACACATGAGAAAAAGATAGACGCTGTGATGAGCATTAAGAAGCTAGTTCGCGTACGAATTAGAACTTTTGCAAGTTTTTAGCGAAATGGATGATGATTTGGGACGAACAAGAGCGCGCGATATTTTATAAAAATGACCTTTGGGAGTCTATACATCATGCAAAAACGACTAGGTGTATATTTTCAAAATAATACTATTTGCATTGTTGAACCACTAATTTATCCCTGTATGGTGGCCGTTTTTAAATTTTTCTCCTCTTATGGTATTTATTTGTGCCCAAAGATGCGTTAAAATTAGTGTTGATATATGGAGCTTTCGACGCTCATAACTTTCAAATAGGTATATGTTTTTTTACTTACTTTTTGAGTTTCATACAGAGCTAGATAATGATGAGACAAATTGATATCATTTTTTTAATTTGAACGTACACCGTCAAAAAGTAGAGTAATCGCCAGACTACGTTTTGTAAGGAAGAATGATCGACTAGTGTAACCTTAAATGTAGCATTTCTTTCAAAGTGGAATTAAAACTAGAAATCACATAGGAATGTTGGCAAAGGATATTCTTTTATTCATTGGGTGAAGGCAAGTGTTCTCACTCTTCCTATTGCATGTTTTATTCATTGGAACGTTTATTTCGCGCCGGTTGATAGTGAGTACTGGCCACTACACATTTTGATCTATTTACAGAGTTTACTCGAGAGGAAAACACACTCAATGAGGTTTTGAACTTTCAGTAGCTGCGCAGAGAATTTATTTTAGCAAACATCGATTTTTTTAAATTAAATGGATTTGTTTCTGTTAAATTTAAGGTAGAGTTATGAGTAATTTGAATTAAGTGGAATATAAAGAGACAAGCAAATGTGTTTTTTTTTGAAAATTTCGGGTATTCTATCAACAATACAAGACTTTGAGAGCAGTGGTGTCCCAGTGGTATTGGCCGCGACTTACATGTTGTAGGCACTTGTAGGTCGTGGGTTCGAACCCTGGCAGGCGCTTTACTTTGTGTAAATTATTTCATCACCACTGCTCTCAAAACCGGTGGAGGAACATCGTGAGAAAACCGGCATGTCCTAGAACCAAAAATTCGAAAACATGTGACATCCACCAACCCGCACTGGGCCCGCGTGGTGGATTACGGCCTATCCCCTCTCACAGAGACGAGTCCTGTGTCCCAGCTGTGAGAACATTAATAGGCTGATGATGATGATGATGAATACAAGACGAACGTAGTTATTTTTAGCTTTCGTCTTTCTTCGTGTTTTCACAAGTACAGCTACAATTTAAGGGCCCGATACCGCTTTAGTACTGTAAAATTTTTACTTTCTAAAGCATACTTACTCCTTAATAACGGCTAAGTTAAGGTTTGACGTTAATTGAGGATTAAAAAAATATTAAAAATTATTGATTCATGTACATTATTTGTGATACGTGTTTTTTTCGTTAAAAAGTTTCTTTTCAGTTTTGCTTAAAAATAAAATTAACAACACGCTACTTTTGGATACTCCAAAACGACTTAGATGTTTACGACAGACAAATTGATGGCTAGAATTTCTTCATAACTGAAATAGTATATGTAAATCAAAGAATATTTTGCATTTTTTTTTTTCTAAAATATGGTTTTATATTTATATTCTGGCTCCGAGCCGTGCGCCCGCCATTACTGAATTTACATTGGGGAATATATAGGTACGCCTTAAGGCGGTACCCCGAGCAAAGCGCCGCGCAAGCCGTTTTTCGTGCTGTTTTTAGGAGCTATCTACTCGTTATTTAAGGCGGTACCCCGAGCAAATCGCCGCGCAAGCCGTTTTTTGTGCTGATTTTAGGAGCTATCTACTCGTTACTTAAAAATAAATATCAATTGATAAAAATACATTAAATTTCTACATAATATTGATTCTAAAATGGTAGATTTAGTTTTTTTTTTAAATGTTGTATATATTTCACTAATCTCCTTCCAAAAAAACATAAAAATGAGAAATAATTATTAATATTATGCATCTCCTCGTAAAGTGTTCATTAATTATTTTTTGTACTAACACTAATGGATAGACAATTTAATAACGAACATTTTTGTAGATTTTTTTTTTTCAAAAGCCCAAAATTCGATTTTATAAAGATTTTATTCTAAAATCTGGGCGTATTCACTACTGTAATTCATGCGCCACCAGTGCCGCTAGACCAATAGGAATGCTCATATCTCGTGCCGATTTTTTGGTCAGGGTACCGTCTTAAAAAGAAATATCAATTATTAAAAATACATTAAATTTCTACATAATATTGATTCTAAAATGGTAGATTTCGTTTTTTTTAATGTTGTATTTATAGTTTTTTTATAGTTCACTGATCTCCTTCCAAAAAAAACATAAAAATGAGAAATAATTATTGATAGCATGCATCTCCTCGTAAAGTGTTCATTAATTATTTTTTGTACTAACACTAATGGATAGACAATTTAATAACGAACATTTTTGTAGTATATTTTTTTCAAAATTCCAAAGTTCGATTTTATAAAGATTTTAAGACAACCACTTTAAAAGTTCTGTTTAGTCGAACACGTCTAATCGATTAGAAAATCAATGAGCACACTTAGCACATGTTTGGCCAAAATTTTGGAATGGACCGGGAGCATGTAATGAACGCATGGGCACGCCATTACTTTAAATTGGGAAAGTTTACACGACGAGAATTTCATTAATAGTTTTATCACATTTGGCTCGATGCCAATATCCGTAATTTACTCAACGATGCATTTATTTTATCCCGTTATCAAAATCAGTGTTGAACTGTTGATTCATCGGTAATTTTTTTAACGCACTGCACTTTGCATATTATTAATATTCAAATATTGATAGAGACTGGACGTATATTTTAAAAATACCTTAGACTCACCACGTATTTTTAGGGTTCCGTACTCAAAGGGTAAAAACGGGACCCTATTACTCGGTCCGTCTGTCTGCATGTCAGTCTTTCTGTCACCAGGCTGTATCTCATGAACCGTGATAGCTAGACAGTTGAAATTCTCACAGATTATGTATTTCTGTTGCCGCTATAACAACAAATAAAAACAGAAGAAAAAAAAAAAACAATATATTTTTTTTTCTTTAAGTCAAGAGTGAATAGGTTATTTCTAGGCAAGCGTGCTTCACCGTCGACCACATCATCGCTTACTATCAGGTGAGATAGTGGTCAAGCGCGAGCATATAGGATAAAAAAAAAAATTGGGCAAAAAATCTGTATCTGTCTGTATGGTAATACAACAAACGTGATTTTTTTACCGTTTTTTGCGATAATTGGTACGGAACCCTTCGTGCGCGAGTCCGGCTCGCACTTGGCCGGTTTTATTAGTAAGTATAGTGCCTATTTAGCATGTAAGGATATAGGTACTGCTGTCACAGTACACAGTAGAGTCCATTTTACAAAAGAGTTCCCCTGGGAGTGGCGCTTCAGTCGCCTTCAACATTCTAAAATAAGCTCTATTGCTATAGAAATAAGCAAACGACATTTAAGTTCCATTAATATTCCGTGGGACTTCTTACATGACGCAGACTTTAGGTTAGGGTTCCATGAGTTCGACGACGGCGACGACATTCGCCTACGACCTTGAGAGAACGCGTTTCACATCCGCGCGACCCAAAATTCAATAGATTTTTGTACTTTCCTTATTATTTATTCTATGACTTAAAAAAATCTTATATCAAAATGTAGATAATTAAATTGTCTTTGAAATGGTGACAATATCGTTAAAATACGCCCGGCGGTTTTGGTGCGATTGTAGTTTTTTTGTCCGTGTTCGCCATAACTTTACAAATTAATTACACTATGTTATACGAATAAAATTCAAAATTTTGTTAGATCAAATTATTAAGAAAAATATGGTCTACTGTAACAAATAAAAACAAAGCCTTTTAGACGTTATTCTCATTTTAAAATCAACTACTCAGGGGTATCTGCGCCTTAAGATTATAGAACGAGATGAGTATTTTAGAATGAATTGAATTTGTTTATTTAGGACTTCAGATGGTTGGTGGGCATATAAGGCACTTTCGCAATTGGGAACGCAGGAAGTATCACATGTGGTGGACATGTGATACTTCCGATATCACAAATTTTGAAACACGCAGAAAACTATCTAGGTACTGACAATGCCTATTTGAATTTTAAATTCAAATTTTTGTTAGCACTATTTTAGAGTAAGCAGTTTGTGATAAAAAAAAAAAAAATATAACTTTACCTAAATTCGTACCTATATTCTCACAGACAAGTTTGCAATGTTGGTCGATCTAATTTACGACGCTTTGGATGTAAGTAGATAAATCAGCTTGATAAAAATTGCACACAATCACTATATTATCCATACTTATATTATAAAGCTGAAGAGTTTGTTTGTTTGAACGCGCTAATCTCAGGAAATACTAGTTGGAATCGAAAAAATATTTATGTGTTGGATAGTCCATTTATCGAGGAAGGTTATATAACATCACGCTACGACCAATAGGAGCGCAGTATAAATGAAAAATGTTGCAAAAACGGGAAATATTATTCCTTTTTGAGATATTCCGTTGCGTGCGCTGCGTAAAATCATGTACGTAGGGTAGGTAGGTAGCCAGTTGACGGGAGCGAATCCGCGTGGGACAGCTAGTTATTAATAAAAAAAAAAATTAAAAAAAAAAATGTAAACACAACAATGTAAACACTCAACAATGTAAACACTCAATGTAGGCAATCCTGTTCATTGATATTAGATAAAATAAAGTCTAAAAACAACAATTTTTAATTAACACATTTTACTGCCATGCTCGTGTTAAGTGAAATGCCGAACATTCCATACTGAGAGTAATAAGTTTTTATATGCTATAAGTTCATTCCATTATGTTTCAGGAATTTGCCCCGAGCGATATGGATCGCTATGCCCATGGTGACTATTATCTACGTGTTGGCAAACTTGGCCTACTTTGCCGTCGTCACCAAGCTTGAAATGATGTCAAATCCTGCGGTGGCTGCGGTAAGACGCATTACTTTTATATTTGTCTTAAACGATGTTTGCTATGCTTTGATATAAAACCCACAGATCAACTAAAATAATGATGGTGTCTATCTCTTTCATAATTAGGAAACAGAAGAAATAAAAATAACAAAAAACCCGACTGCTTAAAAAGCCAACTAAAAGACGTAAACAAGAAGAAAATCATGCTGTGCAGTCGGAGGATTCATATGCGCGAGCTGGCTGACCAAAACTAGATGTATCCTCCGACTGCACATGTTATCATTTAGACTCGAGCTCCTGTATATTATACAATAATATATGAGCTATAGTGTAATAAAATTACATTAACTACCGTAGACCAGAAAAAAAGAGAACGCGGGTGATGCAATAGAAATGATAGTTAAATAAGTACTACGTAGGTCTGTGGGCCCGTTACAAGGTGAAAAAATGTGTCCGTGGCTTACGCCCCCAGTGGTCTACGCACCTGTGACCGACGACCCCGATTCGATTAATTTTATATTATTTTAATTTGTGCTTTTTCGCTTAGTACAGTAAATGAGAAAAGTGTTTCACCGTAATGAAGTATTTTTCCTTACTAAACAAAAGTTATCTATCGAATAGCAGAGAGAATAGATCGCCACTTAAACTTATCCTGACACACCTTTTTCTCCATTAAAAGCATATTTATTATGTACAAACATCCAAAAAATCAAAAAGGCTTCATATAAAATTTTAGTGAATGTTGTTAATATACCATACTATACTATGTTGTTAATAACTTACCATATAGACATTTTATCTTTATCACAATTATATTTATATTATATTTTATTACATTTGAGACTGATGATTGTAATTAAGTTAAATGATTCTCTTGATTATAGGTGATGTAAACTGTGATTTTTAAACAATTTTTTTACTAGATATCTTGAATAATGAAAAATAACTAAGACTTTCGTTTTTCAAAAGATACAACCAATATTTATTTGCTATAAATATAATTATGATTTAATATTATACTTAAACAAAATCAATATATATATTTATTACCTTTGTACAACATTTTTGTGTCTGACAGTACATTTGATCAAAAACTGCTTAGAAATAAATAAATCGAATCGGGGGCGTCGGCCACAGGTGCATCGACCACTGGGGGCGTAAGCCACGGACCCGAAAAAATAACTAACAATGCTTCGCTTCTGATCTTCGGGTCACATTTTAATGGTAGATACATAATTATGTTTTGTTGAGTTGGAATACTTGGAATATGTTGACAATCCAGATAGGTACCTACCTGAGGTTACTAGTACTCAAGAATACGAAAATTATCCTCGTGGAATAAGGATAACAATTTGTATGGAGCGTTTAACATACAAAAAGGATTTAATTCTTGGTTTTTTTGTTGTACTCATAAAGAGTATTTAATACGTAACTTACGTAAGTCTAACTAAGGCTTGTTTCACACGTACTACAACCACAACACGTAGGCAGGCGCTAATTTGTATGAAAATTAATAGTTAAATGCACACGGACCACATTTCAAAACTGTAAATTCTGTGTTTGAACCACACCTTGACCACCTTTTGTCGCGACGGTGTGGTAGGTTGTAACTGTCAACACATTTATTTATCGTTATCATGTGAATAATATTATATAGCAACATTAAATAATATGAGCCTTAACCGAACACATTTAGGTAGATTATAGATCACCTATTTCAAATCCTGCAAAAGGATGGTGCTGTAGGGACCACAGCTGCACAGAACAGATGAAAGAATTCTTTTTTATCTGTTCTGTTGTAGAGACAGGTCATGTTTTTCATTTTTGACTGCTAAGTAACTATGATACCCACGGTTACACTATAGACCTGTTGCGGCACTAACGCCGCCGCCTTCGAACTAATGATATGACGTCACACAAATCCTGCAGCCTTAATGCGTAATGAATTCGCCAAGGCAATGGGCAAAGAGTATGAACAATCGACAGATCACATAGACGGAAATCCACATAGCGTCTTTCATCTCGCCACTCTGCGGTCGATTATTCATACGTTTTGCCCTTTGCCTTGTCGAATTCATTATGCAATTATGCTGCTGCATCGCGCATGCATTCGGCGGTAGATTATTCATACGTTTTGCCCTTTGCCTTGCCGAATTCATTACATAATGAGGCTGCTGCATCGCGCATGCATTCGGCAGTTGTTCATACATTTGCCTTTTGCCTTGCCGAATTCATTACGCAATAAAGCTGCTGCATCGTGCATGCAAAGTTTTCGGCGCGATTTGAACACAAACCGTTGAGCAGTTGCCCGGACCAGGACACAACATCCGTCTGGTCAGAGGATCCTCCCTTTTCTATGGAGGTTTGTGGGCTTTTACACCCTGTTCCATACATGGCGCATACTTCCAAAGACTACTAGGCTACCTTTGAGTCAGATAGCAATATTATTACGCGGAACCGCTTCTGACTAAGTTATACTATAACTATATATATAGCCGGAAGCAGCTCGGCTCGCCATCTAAAATTATCAGCAAGAAAAGGAATATACCTAATAGAGACTTCATTGCAGTACAGTGGTACTTGTCCAGATATATTATTTTCACGTAAGTTAGTTTCGCCTATCACTCATCTTTCCGACTCCCGCGACTCCCGGTATATTCCATCCACTGCAGCATCGACATGCGCATCCATTGAAGCCATACGTAGGTATACAATTCATCCGCCAAAAGCAAAAAGGGCACATCTGAACAAAACACAAAACTGAGAAAAACATATTTAAATGCTGTTCATTTGTTTGGAAAAAACTAATCCTTTCTCTAGTGTAGGACCTAGGAATCTCAAGTAAAGGAAATTCGTAAATAAAAAAATCTGGTTTACCCGATTCCGAATAATATTAATAACTAATTTTTGGCTAACAGGACAGATGTGCCCCTGTTCCATTGGACGGCAGTATTTGTTCTAGCAGTCTCCATGTTTGAATGGACATCTTTCAATAGACAGTTCGACAGTTAGTGATTGATTTATTATTGAGATATAAATAGCTGGGCCATTTCAATATTGTTATTCAGAATCAGGCCTCAGTTTTATGACTACCTATAGTTGAATGTTATGACTACATTTTGAATCATAGTATTTATTCCCTGTTAAATTTATATCAAAAGTTCCACACAGAATTTAATTATTTTATCTATAAGATACATATTTATAATAGGAGCTCTATATACGGTTGGACTGACATCACCTACAATAAAAAACCACTCCTTGAATTCCCTAACAAATATCCAGTACAATATCCAATATTCATCCATCAGCGTATTATACAAGTAGGTATGTAGGTACTTCTGTATTGTATATATCACTATGAATGCACTTCATTATTGTAGGTAACTGCGAGGCGCCATCGCTAGAGCCTACAGTCAACCGCATGTCAGCGGTTACACTTAAACGATGAGTTGGCCTATTCGTAGTACTGGTTTTGTTGACACTGACGTATGGTCGACTGTACTACGGTAAATTATTGATCCGGGAGAAAAAGACCTTATTTTATTTTGGTTTCGCCTCCTGTTCTATCCGAATCTGAATGGTTGACACAATTGAATGCCTCAATAACAAAATGTTTATTTAAGTATATTTCGTTTTCATTCTCTTTTCAATTTCACCCTTCTCCTCAACTAGATATGTCAGTTAGATAGTGAGCCAGTCAACTGGGTCAGTATTGTTGCTGCTCAGGGTGCGCCAGACTCTTTTAAATGCACCCTTATGCTCAATATATATAGGTCTACCAGAATCTCATGGCATTTTTTATTTTTTTTAAATTGTGGTTTTCATATGGCAATGTCAATTGTCATCTGTCAAATCAAAGTACTTGATGTGTCAACCGCTGCTGAAATTTTTTGATATTATCTTGAAAATTTGTTATTTTTGTGAAAATGTCGAAAAACCCACTTCGATCTCAAGCGAGACATAATGTTTTCAATGTGTATCATAAAATAAGGGAAGAAGAAGGCGTAAATCAAACTTAATCTTTGATTTTGAAGTGCGTCGTAGAGTGGACCGGTAAGTTGGACTGACTTGTTTTGATACTTTTAGTTTATTTTATATTTTTCTTACTTAATTTTTATTTCTTTCCATTACTATTATATGGTAAATCGTAGGTCAGGGCACATCGAATTATGGCCGGAAGGAAATGGCAACAGTAATGTAACTGTTACTAATTCTTCGACAAGATATAGATTTTAACGGAGATTGAGTATCTTTGACGTAAGAAAAATATTAAGTAATAATCTGCGCCCTGCAGTGGGACGTGTGTAGAGACGGGAGTTTTTGTCGAGTGAAGTTCAGTGGCTGTTAATATTATTTGCAAATTGATTCCTAGTGTATATTGTGATATATTATTGGTGTAGTTTTGTGTCTCAACTGTCTACGCAACTGAACAATTTGTAAAATCATTGACAGAAGCGATCTCGGGATAGTGGAGCGGAGTATTTTATTGTAGTTATTGACTGCCTCTGCAAAGCTTACTGGGAAGACTGACTTGCTACCAAATACTCCAAAAACATTAGAATCTGTTACATCCGCATTCTAATGCATACTAAAGAATAAATATAAGATCCAAAACTCTTTCCAAAGACGTGGCTAAAAGGTCCTAGCAACCAGGCCATAAAACTTACATAAAAAAGTATATATAGACTGATGATGATGAATGACTATAAATAACATGATACATTTTTTTTTTTTACAGATTTTTTACATAAAGAGATTGGTTTTGAATATGTTAAATGCCAATGAAAAAGAACCATGTTGATGGAGAGAGATGACATAAAATTACAAAGATACAAGTTTTTGAAATGCCAGTGGAGTTCATGGAATCGTATTCTAGTTTTCTAGTTCTGAATGAGGTTTTAAGTTATTAGTATGATTTAAATGATATATAATAAATTAGTACATAAATTAATATTCAATTGATTTATTTTTCCTATGTTAAGAACCCGATGTATAAAAACATTATTCATACACATACCTATAATACTCACAGAAGATCTTTGTGTCTCTGAATTGGTTCACATACATCACACACATCGTCCTATCTCGCTTACTCTATGCAGTATACTCGATGACAAACTGTTTCTTACGCCATGGTGGCAGGACCAAGTTCAAAGACACAAAGATCCGCTGTGACTACTATAATATAGGTACCTCATGTTCATTAATACTAAAGACATAAATAAAAATTAAACAGTATCAAGATCGTTTAATCCAATTTCCCCAGTATTGCACACAACAAATTTTTATTTCCACATTTGCCATGAGATTCTAGTAGACCTATACGTATATTCATTTGTTTGTTAATTTTCTTCGGTAGGTGTTCGGCGACCGCTTGTTTGCCGGCTGGAGCTGGATGATCCCCGTGTTCGTAGCTCTATCTACATTCGGCGGGGTCAACGGAGTCTTGTTCACCTCGGCCCGACTGTTCGCGACCGGTGCGCAAGAGGGACACATGCCTGCTTTCTTCTCCCTCTTCCACATTAAGAAACAGACGCCCATACCTTCGCTTATGTTCACTGTAAGTAGCTTTTGTTGTTTTGTCTCTACTAACATCAGCATTTTTATTAGTTCGTTATTATTAAATCATAAATTGTGTAAGAATCTGTATGTATGTATTTCGTTTTTAATTTACAGTGTCTGTTCTCGCTCCTGATGTTAACGACGAGCAACGTGTTTGATCTTATCAACTACTTCTCTCAAACTCTGTGGCTGTCTGTGGGCGCCTCAGTCGTGGGCATGCTGTGGTTGCGTCGCGTCAAGCCGGACATCCCGAGGCCAATCAAGGTCAACATCGTCATACCGTACCTGTTCCTCATCGCCATTGGCTGCTTAGTGTTCATCCCAGCCATCACGAGACCTAAAGACACCGCTATTGGTGTAGCTATACTCCTCTCTGGCGTCCCAGTGTATTATCTGTGTGTCAAATGGAAGAGCAAGCCAGAAATGTACCACTCTGTCTCCGGTTGTATCCTAAGGTTCCTACAGAAACTTTGCTCATGTATTTACGTGGAATCCTCCGAGTTGATGTCGAATTGAACCATTTTAGAAAGAATTTGGATTTAGATTGTGTTTGATCTGGGACGAAATATCGAAAATGGTGAAATTTTAATTGACGAAAATATTCATAAAAGCTCGATAAGATATTAAAATGTAAAGGACCAATCAGAAACCTAATGTAGACGAATTCGAGATCATGCATTTAAACACGATGCTGTGATAAACGTATGTCTTCTACAAACTTATCGTACTAGTTGAATCAGATCATTTTATGTAAAGCTGGTAAGGTCAGTTTGATACGTCACGTAGGTAATCAGCTTACTGCAGGTACCTAACTTAGTAATTTCTCTTCCACCAATACAGAACGAAGCTCAGTCGTGTATTGTAAAAAGTTAAACAAGACTACAATATTTAAATAAAATTATCAGAATATTTCGACAATATTAGACCAAGTCAGTATTCATACACGATTTGCTTTATATGCATGCCAATTGCGTTGCGTTTTGTGCTGAAAACGTGGGAAATCTCACGGTTTTCATATCAGTCAGCCAGTATATGTGAACTTATGGCTTCTCAGGCATACTAGGCTTAAAATATTCAAATAAGTATATATAAAATACTGTTACATACTGTATCCGTCACCTACAAAACCACTAAGTAGGTATGACAAGCTTTTTGTAGTTATATCTACAAGCGATGTATGCTACCTCTTTTCGCCTACCTTATTTTAGTATGTCGTGGTTGCTCTCTGAATATCAACTTTATTTATACACGTAGACTTAAGAGCCTATTTATATATTTTAATGATGATAAGGTACGGACATTCCTACAAAGCACTGTTTTTATTAGACCTAAAGCTAGGCTATATTTGTTAGTTTTGCTACGTTTTTTTACAACTGTTTTGAGATATGTATTCAGACTTTTTGTAGTTACAATACAATGTTGTTTATACAGTTTGTTTACACGAGAATAATATGACGTATTTATATATATATATATTTATATTATAATATAAGGGTAGCTTAATTGTGACTGTCAGTGTCTTATATCTTGATATCAAAAAGTGTAACCAGTTCAACAGTAGTTTTCACTGATTATAAATAATTTTATCGACATATAGAAAATATTACATGATTATATGATAATGTAATATTTTTATGACATATTTATATATGAATGTTTACTTAAGTAACTACAAAAACGATAAAATAAAACATTATACTTATCAATTTATCTTGTTTTACTCAAATACCAAAAATAAATCTTTTGCCTTTAGAAATGGTCGGCGTTCTATATTTTGTAGTATATATATACATTGTATAAGGCCATATTTGATGGCGGGAGAATTGTTTTGCAAAACTAAAAATTGTACTTGTAACTATTTTTTTGTCGCTCTTTTCGATACCTACACTGACCTACAGTATCTATTTATGCCATAATTTTACAAATAATTCATCATATCATCATATCAGCCGAAAGACATCCACTGCTGGACATAGGCCTCCCCCAACGTCGCCACATTGACCGGTCCCGTGCGACTCGCAACCAGCGGATCCCCGCAACCTTCACCAGATCATCGGTCCACCTGGTGGGAGGCCTTCCAACGCAACGTCTTCCGGTTCGCGGTCGCCACTCCAGAACCTTTCTGCCCCATCGGCCATCCGTTTTGCGAGCAATGTGCCCTGCCCACTTCCACTTAAGTTTGGCAATTCTTCGAGCTATGTCGGTAACATTGGTTCTCTTACGGATCTCTACATTTCTGATTCGATCACGCAAGGAAACGCCGAGCATAGCCTTCTCCATTGCCCTTTGAGTGACTGTAAGCTTTCTGATGAGGCCCATTGTAAGCGACCACGTCTCAGAGCCATATGTCATCACTGGCAACACACACTTTTGTCTTGAGACACTGTGGTAAGTTGGACGAGAAGACACCGCGCAACTTTCCGAACGCTGCCCAGCCCAGTCGGATTCGACGGTTGATCTCTCTCTCGAAGTTGGCCCTACCCAACTGAATGGTTTGTCCCAGGTAGACATAGTCGTCCACAACTTCGAGTGTAGAGTCTCCAACCTTGATAGGAGTGGGTGTAACATGGGCATTCAACATCACCTTGGTTTTGTCCATGTTCATATTCAGACCCACTCTTTCGGAAGCTCTACTGAGGTCATCGAGCATTGTATTGAGGCTCTCCATGGTCTCAGCCATGACCACTATGTCGTCGGCAAACCGAAGGTGAGTGATGTACTCGCCATTAACATTGATGCCTAGGCCCCTCCAGTCCAGAACCTTGAATACATCCTCCAGCGCAGCATTGAACAGTTTCGGAGAAATGTCATCTCCCTGTCTCACGCCACGCTGGAGAAATATTATTGAGGTCTGATCCTGAAGACGGACTGACATGGTGGCGTTTCTGTACAAACACTTCAACACCTCAATGTACCGGTAGTCGATCTGGCACCGTTGGAGTGTCTGCAGTACAGCCCAAGTCTCGATCGAATCGAAGGCTTTCTCGTAGTCCACAAACGCTAAGCAGAAGAGAGGCAGGTTATAATCTTCAGTCTTCTGTATAACCTGCCGCAGCGTATGTATGTGGTCTACGGTGCTAAAACCTTTTCGGAAGCCGGCTTGTTCTCGGGACTCTTGAAAACAACTTGTAGACGTGGCTAAGAAGTGAGATGGGCCTATAGTTCTTCAGCCGGGCATTGTCACCCTTTTTGAAGAAGAGGACCACCACACCCCTGCAACATGCCTGTGGCGTTTTGCCCTCGAGTATGACGGAATCAAACAGCTTCTAAAGGGCCTTAAGGACCGGTTTTCCACCCGCCTTCAGGAGTTCAGCCGTGATTCCGTCGTCACCCGGTGCCTTGTTGTTTTTAAGCTGTTTCAGAGCCATCCTAATCTCGTACAGGCTGACGTCCGGGATATCTTCGGTATAGTGTCGGGTCAATCTAGGGCGCACGGTTGGCGCAGTGGTTGAGCGATTGACTGCTGCGCTGCGTGTCGTGGGTTCGATTCCCGCACGGAACAAATATTTGTATGATCTACAGATAGTTGTTCCGGCTCTGGGTGTTGTGTATGTGAGTTTATATGTTTGTAAACGCACCCACGATACAGGAAGAAATTCCTAGTGTGGGGCAACGTTTTTTAAAAAAAAAAAAAAAAAAAAAAAAAAAAAAAAAAAAAAAAAAAACTAGCTCTTGGGTCATTTGCTAGATTCGCAACGGGTTTACTGGTTGACGTGTACAACTGTCCATAGAAACTCTCGAACTCCCTCAGAAGCTCCGGTTTGGCGGATACAATCCTGCCATCATCATCGGTCTGCAGTTTTGTGAGCTGGCTCTGCCCAATAGACAGATCTCTTGCAAAGACCTTGGAGCCCTTATTCCGCTCGATAGCATCTTTAATGCTTTTGGTATTAAAGCGGCGGAGGTCGGTTTTCAAGGACTTTGAGATCCGTCTTTTTAGCTGCCGGTATTTCACCGCATCGTCTGAAGAGTGCAGGATCATCTCACGCCTCTCCTTCATTAGTTTGAGAGTAGGATCAGAGAGCTTTTTATTTCTATATGTACGGCGGGTCTTGAAAAACTTAGACCCGACCGTATGGACAGCTTCCACGAACCCATCGCTATATTCGTCCACGGAGCTCCCGAGGCACTCGAAACGATTCTGGAGTTCGAGCTGAAAGGTTTCGGGGTTTTGGATCTGGATCTGTACTGGAAGGAGCGTGGACTTCATCAGTCGAGACCTTTCAAGCTTGATATGAATGTTCAATGTGCCTCTTACCATACGGTGATCGCTCCCGGTTTTCACCGAATTGATCACAGAGACATCATTGAACATTTGCTTCTTGGTTGACATGATGAAGTCGATCTCGTTTTTAGTTCCACCATCGGGGCTTTGCCATGTCCACTTCCTGTGCTCACGCTTTCTGAAGAAGGAGTTCATCATATAGAGGCCTTCCTTCTCCATAAAACTGGCCAGTAGGTGACCCCGGTGGTTCCGACGTCCAACTCCAAATTTACCCACTTGCAGCTCATCCTCGTCTCGTTTGCCCAGTTTTGCGTTGAAGTCCCCCATGACAACGGTGAAGTGAGTTTTGAAACCATATATGCATGGCTTTAGAGATATCCTCATACATGGTCTCTACCTCGTCGTCGGGATGTGCCGAGGTTGGGGCGTAAACCTGTATGACCTTCAGCGAATATCTTCAGGATATTCTGAGTATAAGGTACGCCACCCTGGTCGACACACTCTCGATCTTCACCACGTTGTTCACAAGGGACTTGTGGACGACTGACACCACCCTGGGACTGCCGGTCACCCTCTCGGAAATAGAGCAGGTTACCGGATTTGAGGATTATCGTGTCCTCCCCCTGTCTTCGGACTTCAGATAACCCTATAATTCCATCGTAACCTGCTCAATTCTTCCTCGAGTTCGGCTATCTTCTCGTCGGTCCGGAGTGGTCGCGTGTTGTACGGTGCCAGGTCCAGTCGTCGTTGTTTATTGGGGTAGCCGGGTCCACTCCGGGGATTCTTTGCACCCCTTGCCACGCCATCGCCTCGACCGCTACCGTAGTCGAGGGTAGACGGGCTGCCGGGCACTCGGGGCCGTTTTTTAATTGTGCTATTCATGGTTTGGGGGGGTTTGCCGTAATCGCCACGCTTGGCAGGTGGCTTGGCGATCGCAGTTTGTTCTTAAAGTGCACAGAGAACGCTGCTGCCCATTCTCTGGTTTTTACCTTAGTCGCCTCTTACGACACCCACGGGAAGATATGGGATGGTGAAATTCTTTACATCCGTCACCATACGGTAGAAATAATTGTTACCATAATATTAATTTCAAGCAAATAATGAAAATAATTATAAATTCGTATATGAATAATAATAATTATTCTACAATGATTTTGCTGTTAGGTAATAGTACTGGTAGATATTATCAAAAATGACATAGTGGGTGGTATTGACACCTTGTTAGGGTTGAATAAAGGAAAGCTGATGGTATATGCTTTACCATATTCAGACAGTTTCTTAGAAGATGAGAATAAGCGCATTTTACGAGCTTATATTTAACTTGCAATGTATGTATGTATGTAAGTGTGGTCGGGTCAAATCTATCAACTGAATTTTAAAGCAGTGATGAAATTTTGTATGAACCTTTAGTTTGGATGACAATGCATGGCTAAGTGACGTCATTCTAAATCAAATATGGCGGCCGGCCCAAGCAAAAAGAAGTAAGTTTAAGAAAAAAGCTTGTTTAGAAAAAGATTTCTTAATTAAAAAAAATATTTACGTTACACAACATTATGCAAATATTGACTTGTCACTATTAGATTTATTAGTGGACTTCAAGAGATATTCTCTCTGTTATGTAGAGGTAGACGTAAGATTGCTATGTTGATAGCATATTCTATAAATGAAGTGATAGTTAAACTATCAAATTTTATAATAATTGAGGAGCCTGTGTTGCCTAGTTCAACTAGCAATTAAGATGCCCCTGCAAATAATCAGTTATTATTAGTACAATCATAGTAAAAAAAGGTATGTTCTGGCAAACCATTTAGTTTAGGTACAAAGCTGAGAGGAGAGGATCATTTTCCTGCCCTTGTCCCATGTTACTTGGGGTCGCCGAAACAAGTTTTCTTCTTCCACACCGTCCTGTCCCCCGTCACGCCATCACTGACTCTCTTTTCTTTCATATCACTCCTCACACAGTCCATCCATCGTTTCTTTTCTCATAACTCTTTTAGTAAAATGCGTTTTATCCCTCATCACATGAACATACCAGGACAAACGGTTTCCTTTCAACTTTTCTGTCACTGGCACCACTTTCAAACTTCTTCTAATATACTCATTACCCACTTTATTCACTCTCGTCACTCCGCACATCCATCTCAACATTCTCATCTCTGCTACATGCAATCTCTTTTCATCCTTCTTTTTCACAGCCCAACATTCTGATCCATACAGTACGACAGGTCTAATCACGGACTTGTATATTTTCCCCTTTAACTTGAGGGGCATCCGTGGGTCGTATGTTGTTCCAGTGACCTGTCGCCATTTCATCCATCCCGAGTTGATCCGTTGCGTTACGTCTCGGTCTACCTCGCCATTCCCTAGGACAAGCGACCCTAGGTATCGAAAGTCGGAGTACATCGGTATGGGTGTTCCAATGAGAGCTATAGGCATCGGGCACGGATCTAGAGAGACAATCGCTGAACAAGTATTCTGTTTTAGTTCTGCTCAATTTCAAGCCAACACTCTACAGTCTGTGCCACCACACGTCCAATCTGCTCTAGACCTATGGGCCACTCTCAATAACCAGCACAATGTAATCGGCAAACAGCATACACCAGGGTGCCTCTTATAATATGGAAGAGGTAAGGACTGAGAGCCGATCCTTGGTGCAAGATGACTGCCACACTGAAACTATCAGTAGTGCCCACTGTAGATCGGACTTGGGTACTGCATCGACTATACATCCTCACTAGGCACCCGGTCGTATGCCTTCTCGAGGTCAATGAACACCATGTGCAAGTTTTTATGTACACCTCTGTATTTCTCACACAACTGGCGGATTGTGAAAATGGCATCCGTTGTACCAGGCATAACACCGGATTTGTTCTGCGATATTTCAGTCTCTTCTCTCAGTCGCTTTTCAATAACTTTCTCCCAAGCATTCATACTATGTGACATTAGCTTTATTCCTCTACTAGCACTTCACTCGCGACTTCGTTCGCGCCATCCGTATTTTATCCTACAGATGAATGTTTAGTTTCACCCCCTTATAGGTTGAATTGCCAAAAATTACTTCTTAGTGCTCCCCTCCATCATAAAAAGAAGCCCTGTACAGTAAAATTCTTCAAAAATCTATAATAGTAAAAACCTTAATCGCCTTTTTTAAAAATTAGTATTTTTTAGTTTTGGAAAACTAATAATGAAAACATTTACTATTTACGTGAGTATATATGCCAAGTTTCAAATATACTCGTATAAGCCCAACAAATTTTCACCTTTTTACCTCCTTAGGGATAGAATTTCACAAAAACCAATAAATACATGAATTATTTTTATCAATTAAAAGCGTAAAACTTTAATTTCCCGTGTCACATGCGTGTCACACATAAAAGCGTAGAAGTTTCACACAAACTTTCAACCCCCTTTTTACCCCCTTACGGGTGGAATTGCCAAAAACCAATAAATACATGAATTATTTTTAAGAGCGTAAATGTTAAATTTCACGTGTCCAATTTAAAAACTGCAGAAATTTCATACATTCATGGAATTTCGAAAAAAAACACTTACGTCTCTTGAGGAACCTCACTGCCATATTTCATCTTTATACGTAATGTCATCATCATCTGCCTAGCCTTTTTTGCAATTATTGTTGGGGACGTAATATGGTTTTCGATATTTCGTGATGACTGAGTGAGTGACCTTTCGCTTTTGTATATATCTTAGATAGATAGATAGATAGATAGTTGTTGCACTCCAGGACATTACCTTTGTTTTTAAAAAGGGGCACCAGCAAACTAGTGCACATTCATCAGATATGGTTTATTCCCGTAACAACTTATATAACGACAAATCGTTAATCGTAAATTTGTGACAATGTTAGCGCACCTAAGGTAATAAACTGCGGCGTGCTTCAGGGCTCGATTTGTAGTCCCCTTTTATTCCTAATCCATATTAACAAAACCGGCCAAGTGCGAGTCGGACTCGCGCACGAAGGGTTCCGTACAATTATCGCAAAAAAACGGCAAAAAAATCACGTTTCTTGTATAGGAGCCCCCCTTAAATATTAATTTTATTCTGTTTTTAGTATTTGTTGTTATAGCGGCAACAGAAATACATCATCTGTGAAAATTTCAACTGTCTAGTTATCACGGTTCATGAGATACAGCCTGGTGACAGACAGACAGACGGACCGCGGAGTCTTAGTAATAGGGTCCCGTTTTTACCCTTTGGGTACGGAACCCTAATATAGACAAGATAGGCCTGAAGGGGCATATTTCGTTATATGCTGATGACACTTGCCTTTTTTATTTTGGTCACTCAACTCAATTGACTCAATAATACTGGACGCACAAGAGGATCACATTATCTTGGAAAGATGGTTTCTAAATAACCTGTTAACTATCAATACATCCAAAACCAACTATATAATATTTGCAGCTAAAAATAAAAAATAAAACTCAGATCACAAACCTCTTAGTATTAATGGAGTCAATTTAAATAAAGTTAATAAAGAGAAATATCTTGGACTTATTCTGGATAATCAACTTACATGGAAACCACATATCGAGAAAACCTGCTCTAAAATATTAGGGCTAAAGGGGGCGTTACGTCAAATTGTGAGATGCTTTCCTCATAAGGTCCGCCACACTATATACAATTCATTGGTGAAACCGCACATTGAGTATCTTATAGAACTGTGGGGTTCAGCAGCTAAAACCAACCTAGAAAAGCTACAAAGAGTGAAAAGAAAACCTACCCTGCCAACCCTTCCTACTCTGCCGACCCTGGTCCCTGCCTAACCTGCCTACCCTGCCTACCCAGCCAACCCAGCCTAACCAATCTACCCAGCCTACCCTACCTATCCAGCTTACCCTGTCTACTCTGCCTACCCCGCCTACCCTGCCTACCCAGCCTATACCCAGCATACCCTGCCTTTCCTGTTTTTCCTGCCTACACTGCTTTACCTGCCTACCCTACCCTACCTACCTACCTAATATTTTTTAGGTATCATCAATAGCTTTCTCAGCGCACGCCAAATGAATTTTACAGGCAAAATTTTGCTACTTTGGGTTACATTATTGCAATTTTCATAAGGTTCAATTTTTTTTTATATTTTGTGGCATATGACACCCAGGAATAATGTAGCTTTCTACTGGTGAAACAATTTTCTAAATCGGTTCAGTAGATCCAGAGATTACCCTCTACAACGTCACAAACTCACAAACTTTATCTCTTTATAATATCAGTATAGATCACTCTAACAGTATCAGGTTATTGGGTCTTTTTAAAACTAATTCTGGAAAATGCGTTTATAGAGCCAAACAGAGTTACAGCTTCGTCTGCGACTTGTATAGATAACGTTTTTTGTAATTGTGATTATAGATAAAGAAATTGTAAATAAGTTAGCATCTGATCAGTGATCACAGTAGACAAACAATAACGTTTAGCAGCTACATAACTACCTTTACAAAAAATGCAAATAAAATTTAGACCAATTAAATGTAAAAATTTTGAAAAATTTAATAATACCGTGAATAGTAAGTTATGTGTTCATAACTTTTATAAAATAGATGACCCAAATGAGTTCTATGCCGATTTTTTTAAAGTACTAAACATGCAATTTAATTGCACTTTTCTGCTGAAAGTGAAAAGTATTTACATCAAGTTCGTATTTAGCGACTCCTGGCATTCGTAAAAGCAGGGAAAAGCTATATGAGCTTTATGGCCTAAAGCAACATATGAATAAACAAGCTTTAATAAATATGTTGCGAAATATTCAAAAACCCTTAAAATTGCGTGCAAAATAGCTAAAGCGCTGTATAAAAGCAATAAAATTCACTCGTGTGTGAACACTCATACGTACAGGGCGAGCCACTCAAAAGAGAATAGATCGTCAATTCCTCTTACGTTTTCGTTCAGTTTAAACTATATAATTTTGAAAATTAAATCATGCGCACTTTGTAAAGTGCAATTCAACGATGGCGTCCAGTGTGGCAGTTGAAAGAAACACCTGGATTTCGGATGTGCAAACATCTCAGAAACCGGATGGAGAAAGATGGTCGCCAATAGGACAGCACAATGGAAATGCAAAATCTCATCACCAGTTATGCCTGAACCTGCGTCGCTGGATACTATACTAAGCAAGATGCGGGACATAGCCCCATACAGGAGCTCGTGGCTAAATAATAACAGCCGCACTGTTCGATCATCAAGGTTAAGCAACGTTTGACGAGGTCGGTCCGTGGATGAGTTTACCATTTTAACATACCGAGTTTCCTCCGTGCCTCGGAAAGCACGTTAAGCCGTTGGTCCCGGCTGTTATTTGAAGATCTTTGACAGTCGTTACGGGTAGTCAGAAGCTTGAGATCTGACAGCAGTCTTGCCAAGGGGTACCTTGTTACCCAGTTACTAGGTTGTCACTCCATGTAAAACACTGGTACTCAGCTGAATCCGGTTAGACTGGAAGTCGACCCCAATATAGTTGGGAAAAGGCTAGGCAGATTGACATGGCCCCATACAATCAGATGTAGAGGTAGCTCAGGCGTTTGAAAACTTTTTTGTTAATATTCATCTTAAAACCATAGCAGCTTTAAACTCCTCACCCGTGCTCTCTGCTGCCTCACTTAGAAATAATGTAAATACGTGCCCTTCGGAATTTTAGTTTCAACATACAAACCTCCAGGCTATTTTAAAAGCTTTTAAACATCTTAAATCAACAGAAGATCTTTGGGGACTGCCTGTAAAAGTATGTAAATCAATTATTGGAACTATTGCGCACTATTTAGCTTTCGTATTTAACACTAGTGTCGTTATCGGAGTTTTGCCAGACCTCATGAAACACAGTAAAGTATTTGCATTGTTTAAATCCAGGGATAGCAAAGAAGCCAATAATTATAGGTCAGTGTGAATTCTGCCAGTTCTCAGTAGTCTTCGAAAAGTTAATGCTCTTCTTCGAGCATATGTTGCGTCATTTTAACAATTATTCCATCTTTCATGATCAACAGTACCTACGGTTTCAAATGAAGGAATTTATCGGTTAATGCTTGTAATACTTTTTATCTATACGCAGTATCTGTAGTGCTGGGTGCAACGTCCTCTCGTATATGAATTCATGTATGTATGTAAATGTTGAAAAACACTTTTTTTAAATTGTAAGTGTGGAGTGTGCGTTCTTCTCCATAACAAGCTACTTTTCCTAATGGAATTTATATTTTTGACATAGAGCAACACGGACCACCGGCGGACCGGAGGGGAGTAGCCATACGCAGACGTTCCCCTCTGTCAAAGTACAAGTCCACGCGGTCCTATGCGTACAATAAAACTAGTTGCAGCCGCACTGCTCAGTAGACTAAATCTAGTTGCGCGATTAATTCGACGTCCTAAAAAAAATGCCGAATTGTTCTGTTTTTTGCTGCAAAAAGAGATCTGCCACGTCAAATTTACAAAAAGATGGCGTTACCTTTCATATGTAAGTATTTTTTAATCAAATTATTACTATTTACTTCTATAAAACATAAAAATTACAAAATTATCGGTCGGTGACGTTTCGGATTTGTTTACCAACACAGGCCGCTCGCCCTCATACAATATGCGGATCGGTCGAGCAACGGATCCGAGTCTGTTTCCGAATTGTCACTGTCACCGAGCGATAGTGTTGCTACCGGTTTGTTTGTAGATAGTTATCGAGAAAAATAGCAAAGGCAAAGGAGTCTTTAGCCATACAGATACATTTTTGAAATTAAGTTTTCTGATTTATTTATTGTTTGCTTTATTTTATTATAAATAGTTGTATAATAAAATAGCGTAAAATTAAAAATACTACTAATTAATACTCGTAAGTATGGTATATACTTACGAGTATTAACACATTTTATTAAAATTACTTAGTGTGAACTTCAACCATAATGTGTTTGAATTTATTTAATGCAGGTTTCCTAAAGATCCAATTTTAAGGGATACATGGAAGAAATTTTGTAATAATAGAATAACCTGGCTTCCTACAAGAAATAGTGTCATTTGTTCAAATCATTTCAAGACCTCTGACTTTCATGTGTTGGCGAATAATAGAAGGAGATTAGTCGAGGGCACCAAACCAACTCTAACACCACACTGTATTTGTCCCGTAAGTTTTTTTTATATCATGGACAAGGTAAAAGAGCGTGCAGCCCACCTTATGTAGTTCACCTCAGTCATAGTGGTGAAATGAAGCGATTTCTTATCTTCAAAAATTAACAGTTTTAAATCTAATTTTGTAGAGTCATCAACAATCATTCACACTACCAGATGACAGACTATCATCTTATGGTGCCATTAGTGCCACTCTCACTATTCCTGATTCGTTGATTTCTCCGTTTACATCGTCAACTCCTCAAAATGTGAGTTTCATTTTAATCGTTATTGTAGATGAAGAGGTTTGATTAAAATAAGTAGTTACATCATCAAATAGTAACTTCTACTATTTTACCATTCAGATTAAGTAAACTGTATAGAAAGATGATAACAGCATAATTATTGTATCTTATTTATTTTTCAGGCTCAATTAAAGGAAACATCTAAAAAATATACTTCGAAGCCCACTATTGCGCTTTCACCAAGAAAAAGAAAAATGCAGCAACAGTTAGATTATCAGAAGATAAAAATTAAAAAGCTCCAAGCTAAAAATCTTTTCTTAAAAAAAAAGGTTGCTGGTTTAGAAGAAATTCTTAAGAGTCTGGATGAAAAATCTTTGATAGATAAAGAACAAAGGATGGTCCTTGAAAAAATTGGTGTTGAAGAAACAGAACTTATTAAGCGTCAACTAAATAAATTTAAAAGTGGGAAGCTCTCACGAGCTAAGTATTCACCAGAACTCAGATGTTTTGCTTTAACTCTCAACTTTTATTCCCCGAAAGCTTACAAGTATGTTCGTAAAACTTTTGGGACCTGTTTACCTGCTCCACGCACTTTAACAAAATGGTATAGTCATATTGATGGACGGCCCGGTTTTACCAAGGAAGCATTGGTGGCTTTAAAATATAAAGCCGATGCCAATCCAGATAGTAAAATTTACTGTACTTTGGTTTTCGATGAAATGAAAATAAAGACACAACCACATGACAGTCCAAATGGTGATAGACGATTCGGGTACGTTGATTATGGTTTTGATTTATTAACAGATAATACAGATGAAGCAACAGATGTCCTAGTATTTCTATTAGTAGGCATTAATACTCCATGGAAAGTCCCAATCTCCATGGAAACTGGGGGTAAGTATATTTGTTAGATGATAATTATTGTGGTACATAATAAATAAAGTCAATCTTTATAACAATATCTACCTTTTTATCACTTTTTAAACCATATAACCTGAACCGAGTTCTTGAATTTATCGATAATGCGTATCGACAGTAGTTACAACCACGGCTGTAACCAACTTGTCAGTGTAGTTGCGTCATCTCATTATACTGTCATGACACAGAATGTATCAATGTGAGTGTGAAATTGTTAGTGTATTTTTTAATTTTTATGTGTGAGTTTCGTAGTAACAGACGATTATTTTTGTGTGAGAATTTGTTAAAGTGTGGGTAGAGCAGATTTCCCCCCGCAAAAAATGACAGACAGTTTTGTATCGGGCAAAAACGCTATGGCTACTCCCCTCCGGTCCGCCGGTGGTCCGTGTTGCTCTATGATTTTTGACGTTCAAAAGAGCACCTAAATGCCCTAGTTAATATAAATAATTTTTGTATTAGGAACTTAATGGGTCTTGATAAAGAATATACATCACACCAACATACGTACTGGCACATAATAAAATCTCCATACATATCAACGTCAAACCGTCAAACTATTTATTAGAAACAGCTGACGTTGTCTGAACAGCACTTCATCATATAATAAAAGTACTCTGTGCAGCACTTGTATCAAAATGTTGATTATAAAACATTTAAATTTTGTATATTTAGCGAGACAAGCTCGGCAGTTGTCGCTCCATGCGCCGCTATGCGGACTAAGGTGGTACCCCGACGAGACTTATCTCAAACAATTCGCCGGTTCAGTGATGTACCCCACACCGGAGACCGAAAAGTATTTCAGAATTATCTATGGTGCAAAACTATTCCCCGTTGAACGCAGGCTTCAGAATATGTTCATTAATTTCGGACCTCAACATCCTGCTGCTCACGGTGTTCTTCGTCTAATACTGGAACTGGATGGCGAGACCGTTGTCAGAGCGGACCCTCATGTAGGTTTCCTGCACAGAGCCACCGAGAAACTGATGGAACACAAGCATTATAATCAGAGTTTGCCCTTCATGGATCGCCTCGATTACGTCTCGACGTTGGCAAACGAGCAAGCTTTCTGTATTGCTGTTGAAAAGCTTCTCAACATAGAAGTGCCACCGAGGGCTAAAGCCATTCGAATTCTATGCGCAGAATTGAGTCGTCTATCAAATCATATGCTGAATGTTTCGGGCACAATACTCGATGCTGGTGGCATAACACCTTTCTTTTGGATGTGTGAGGAACGAGAGAAACTTTATGAAATGTTCGAGAGAATTTGTGGTGCTAGAGTACACTGCTGCTATCTACGTCCCGGCGGGGTGTCCCAGGATATACCCATTGGTTATCTCGACGATATTTACGAATTATGTAGTAAAATGGAAATGCGTTTCGATGAAACTGATGATATTGCAACCGGTAACCGATTATTCTATGCTAGGTGTGCCGGTCTTGGCATTATTAGTGCGCACGAAGCAATGTCTCTCGGCTTCACGGGAGCGATGATCCGCGGCAGTGGAGTCAAGTGGGATATTCGGATCAACGACCCGTATGATGGATATGACCTGTACGATTTTGATGGCGTTATTGGAACATTCGGTGATATCTATGACCGATACCTGTTACGTTACGAAGAAATGCGTCAATCATTACGTATTATCAATCAAGTACTTGATACAATGCCTGAAGGAGAATATAAAACGGACGATTCTAAAGTTAGTTTGCCTTCCAGAAAGGAAATGAAGACTTCAATGGAATCCCTAATTCATCATTTTAAGTTGTGCAGTGAGGGTTATCCTGTGCCGCCTGGAGTTACATACACTGCGACGGAATGTCCAAAAGGCGAGATGGGCGTCTACATGGTGGCAGACGGCACGTCCATCCCGTACCGCGTGCACCTGCGTCCGTGTTCATTTAACCACATATTGGGGGTTTCTGTTCTTGGCCCGCAGTTAATGCTTTCTGATATCACTATGCTTATAGCATCAGTTGACGTTGTTTTTGGAGATGTCGATCGATAATTTATTAATGGTTATGTTTATTTACACTTTCGACAGATAAGCGAAGATGTAACTTACCTATAATATTGTTGATTTATATATTATTTCAAATTAAATTTAAAATAAAATATATTTATATATTAATGATATTTGTAGCGCGGCAATGCACTCGTGGGGAGTGAATGTTAGTGTTGGCCCCGCTGATAGGGATATCCCACAGAACAGAGAAGACAGTAGAAGTCGCTTAGCGCTTCATTAGTATTGGAACCAGCGTACCCAAACTCTCACATATACAGGTTAATTGTATTTCGTAAGACTAAGAAATCTTTGGTGTGATTGGTAGTTTAATTTTAGTTGAGAGTAGGAAATATGTCAGTCGTCACGAGTTTTGAAAATAAACCACAGTTTTATGACCATAGAGTTGGTTTATTGTCTACTCTTTTTGAGTATTTTAACTTTTTCCGTTTAAAGCGCACATGGAATAGTTTAATGAGCAAGTTACGCTACTCGCCGCTAGATGTCACTATAATAAATGCATTCAATTTAAAACTGTATTTCGTTAGTGATAAGATTTATATTTGAGAAATGAGGTCATTACTATTCGTCCTCCTGTAGGGATGTACCTCTGTCGTTGAATTATTTATCGACATTCCGTTTTATTTTCAAACAAAATACAGTCAACAACTAGAGTCGATAAATATTATTATGTTTGAAATCAAGTGTTTACATAAATTTATTCTAATACTTACGATTTATAGAAAGTATGATAAAGATTTTTATGTTAAACTACTGATCTAATTTTGAAAATTATTCTATTGATACAAAGATACGCCCTGTGGTGTTTTTACCCGACTGCCGAGGTAGGGTAATATGTTTATCAGTCTATGTATGTATGTATGTATTTATGTATGTATGTTTGTTCATATATATACGGCGTTCCAGAGACTAAACGCGTTGGCCGATTTTGATGATTCGTACGTCAATCGATTTGTCTATGTGCATCTGGACTGAGGGCCCATTTTTTAAATCGTTGTGTAACGAAGTAAGACTTAAAGGGAAATTTGTTAAAAATAGTAAAAATATAATACAATGAGCCTAGAATTTCTTAAATGTGAATTAAAACAGTTATGATTAAATTACTTGGGCCCTCAATCCAGACGCTTGCATAAACTGGCATAACCTAAATCTCAGAAAGTACTATCTCTGGGTTAATCATTTTTATTTAGGAATTTGGTTAAGAATTTCTTAAATATTTTAAGAAATTCCCAAATATGTAGAACATGACATTACAGATTTACGGCGGTATATCTAGGGCCCTCAATCCTTTAATGTCTTCACTGAGGAATCTGCAAAACATGAATTTATCTGAAGAAATAGATTAATAGGACTTTAATATAGTTTGCTTAGATACTTCTGTGAATTAGTTAAAAAGACATAATGACTCAAAAGTGAATTGTTAAAAAGTAAATGAGAATCGAATTTTACTAAACCGTCTGAACAGAGCCCAATATTTTCGGCTTTATTGACTAGGCTCAACCTCATAGATTAAGTGAAATTAAAATAAGTTTTTTTTACTATTTTTTAATTAAAATGTAACATATTGTCCTTTCTTCTAAATGCATTAAATTAATAGAACATTGATTTTTTATATTTTAAAGGAGAAAGTTTTGTAGGGTACATATGATTTTGTTACTTTTTTGGACTGATCAGTATGTATCCTCATAAAAGCAATTTTTTAAGCGACTAAAGTAAATATTTATTGTTTGAACTGTCGGAAGTGACTGTGTTTTTTGTGATGCAATATTTTGAAGGGAAGACAGTGCAATTGTTAGGAAAAGCTATTATTGCATGGGTCCTTTTCGGGCAATGATAAAACAATGAACGTAATGTTAATTAATTAATGTCTGAGACATCCACCGTACTCCCCAGACCTTGCTCCAACAGATTACCATTTTTTCGAAATTTGGATAGTTCTTGCAAGGGAAAAATTTAACTCCGATGGGGCGGTCCAAAGCGCCTTTAAAGATTTTATTGATACCCGTCCGAATGGTTATTTTAGTAAAGGGATCAATGAACTACCTATGAGACGGCAAAAGTGTCTAGATAGCAATGGTACATACTTTGATTAAATGAATATATTATATTAAAAAAAAAAACTACTTTATGTTGCTCCCTTACAAAACGCCAATTTCATATGTAATGACCAAAACTAATATAAGGATATTGTTATTATCAGTGTTGCTCTTTTGTGATATCAACACAGATCACTTTAATATTGCTTATTTCATTTGAAGAAAATCATGATTGTTTTGCATTTTTCCTTTGTTAATGTTGTTGCTGATTCAACGTCATCGACAATTGCTGATTTTGTTTTAATTTAAGCATATTTTATTCTTTTGTTCGCATTAGGACAGATTCGCTTTAAGACAGATTCTCTTTACAACAGATTTGTCTTTAACACTTCACTGCAATGTGCGCAATGACAGAATGGGCAAGGGATGTGAAGGAGTTGCTATTTAGTTATCTCCGTGGAGATATCTGTTACAAGATAGTTGACTAGTCTGCGAGTGTTTACACAAATTTTTCCGAACACCTTTTTTATTGAAATAGACTTGCTACTCGTACATACTAAGTTACTTTTAGGAGTCTATTATAGTCCAAATTGCAAAATTAATTACTTTTTTTCTTTTGAAGCTCATTTGGACAATCTTGCCGTACTATATGAGCATACTCTCACTCTCGGAAACTTCAACACTTTTCTGCTGAAAGGAAATTCGCGCAGTCGTAAACACCATGTCCGTGACTACCGCAGGACCCCGACAGCAACCGCTTCCATATTTGGTAAATAATTACTACTCAATTGGTACCAATTAGTACCCGAACAACAAAATTGGTACCTTAGTAGTTTTCGAGAAAATCGACTTTGAAGGTGGTCCTGCGGTAGTCACGCTCCATTCAGCAGGACCACCATGAGCGCAGAAAACGGGGGCATGCTAAGGCTATTCTAAGTATACAAATAATTACTACCCATAAATGTGATCCATTTCGTAAAAAAACAGAACTGAATCATTTTTATTTATCGAGAAATCAACGATGATAAGTTTCGCTCGCTTAGATCTAGGTTATGAATACGACACAGAACACAGATCGATAACAATTTGTAAAATCAGTGAAATTTTAAATATTTAATAATCAATTTATTATTCTAAATTGGACTAATACGAGTAGGTACCATATAAAACTGGAACTATGTTATTTTTTTAGCAAATAGGTTCGATAAAACAGAATGAGAAAAGCATCTATATTCATGCAAAAGTTACAACAATTTAAGAATAGAATGAATATTAGTTTTATCATTCTTAAAACTATTTCAAAACTACAGATTATTATTATGGCAGGCCCACAAGTTGCTGCCCCCTGCTCAATACCATTGACAACTTAATATGGTCGGGTTATACGCGAAGATTTAGTATGGAAAAGTAATGAAAGCTAATTTCTCTTAAAATACAACACTTAGGTATCTGAATTTTTGGTCGCTTTATCTTCTGTGGGAGTAGTAATTTTTGGATACATTTGGGCAGAATTCACTAAGTTTTTAATAGAGAAATCTTGAAATGAAAATTTAACACCGTGACTACCGCCACCCCACCAATGGCATGGTATATCTCGTAAACTACTGGAGTACTAGTTTTGAATTCTGGGTATCAATTTTATCTTGCAGGGTAGTATTTTTCTATGTAGGTTTGAGGAAAGTCGCAGGCTCCTCGAACTTGGAATCAACATTCAAAGTCGTGGTCCTGCTGAACGAGCGAGCGAAACTTATCATCGTTGATTTCTCGATAAATAAAAATGATTCAGTTCTGTTTTTTTTTACGAAATGGATCACATTTATGGGTAGTAATTATTTATATACTTAGAATAGCTGTAGCATGCCCCCGTTTTCTGCGCTCATGGTGGTCCTGCTGAATGGAGCGTGACTACCGCAGGACCACCTTCAAAGTCGATTTTCTCGGCAACTACTAAGGTACCAATTTTGTTGTTCGGGTACTAATTGGTACCAATTGAGTAGTAATTATATACCAAATATGGAAGCGGTTGCTGTCGGGGTCCTGCGGTAGTCACGGACATGTAAACACCAATTTCTTGTCTCTTCTGTTAATATGCACTCACTTCCATAAAACGCTACTCAAAAGGCTCCTCACTCTTCTCCTTCTCTATTAGATTTCATTCTAGTTTCCAACCCTAACGAATTAGCCACACATGGACAGCTTCCTGCTCCTTTTTCCTACCATAACCTTATTTATCTTGCCTACAAGATTCGACCTCCTAAACGCAAGGCCAAATTTGTTTCTCTTCGTTGTTTTAAAAACATTGATTTGGAGCGTTTGAGAGCTGGAGCGGGTGGTATTGAATGGTCTCCAGTATACGCCTGCGAGGATATGGAAACTATGGTGTCAATCTACAGCAAGACAATGTTCGATTTATATGCGGCACACGCGCCCTTGAAAAAGGTGAGGGTCAAACACCTCCCTGCACCATGGCTATCGCCAGCAATAAAAAAGCAGATGGCTAAGCGAGGCAAAGCTAAGCACCTGTACAGGAAGCAACCGACTGAGGAAAACTGGGATCTTTAGAAAAGGATGCAAAATCGCCGCAGTCATCTGTGTAGGAATGCGAAAAGGCACCATATTCCATTCACCAATTGACTACTTCAACCCAACACAAGTATGGCAGTTTTTAAATACTCTTTGTATTGGTAAAGGTCCATCTTATCAGAAGAACTCTTGCTAGAGCAGAAGAACTCTTGCTCTAGCAAGAGTTCTTCTGATAAGATGGACCTTAATGTACACTTTTCTAAGGCCCCAATTACTCTTGATGACTATGTTTAATCTTCTACTCTCAACGATCTCTTTAATGTTCCTTTGCCAGTAAAAAACTACTTTATCTTGTCACCCAATTACAAATCTACACATTTAGAAATGTATCCTTTACATCTCCACCAAAGCGGTAGGTTACGACTCCAAATGTTCTTACCATATTTTAAGTGGAAAAGTTCCTGTCGTTACTCAAATAGTTCATTTTTATCCCTTCAATAACTCCTTCCTTCAGCTTGGAAGAAGGCTCACGTCCTACCGCTTCCCAAAGTTTCTAATCCCTCCTCTCCATCCCAGTTCCATCCAATATTCTTCTCTTGCTTCTAATTTTTTGCCGATTTAAACCGTTTATTTGAATAGTTGTTACAAAAAGTTTGTAAGTAAATTGTATTTTTACAATATCAGGCTATTTTTAGGTTACATTTATGTGAAGTAAATAGTTTTCTTATATTTTTATACCAATCGTAACCCATTATTTGAATAGTTGTTACAAATAATTTGTAATTAAATTGATGTTACGATACCAGACTATTTTTAGATTACATAGTGTATGTGAAGTAAATGTGGTGTGTGGTGTGTGTTTTCGTAAATTTATGCCGATCGTGTTTTATTCATCGAAATGAATTTGATTGATTTGCGGATTGTGACATCTCTGGTGCTGCATATACTGTGCATAGAAACGATGACATATGATATGATTTTCCGTCCAAAAAACTAACAAAATCATATATACCCTACATAATTTTCGCCTACAAAAAATTAAAAATTAATTTTCTCTTAAAGTATTGCATTTAGAAGAACGGACGATATGTTAAATTTTAATTAAAAAATAGTAAAAAAACTTATTTTAATTTCACTTAATCTATGAGGTTGAGCCTAGTCAATAAAGCCCGATATATATATATTGGGCTCTCAGTTCAGACGTTTTAGTAAAATTCGATTCTCATTTACTTTTGAACAATTCACTATTGAGTTATTATTTCTTTTTAACTAATTCACAGAAGTATCTAAGCAAACTATATTAAAGTCCTGTTAATCTATTTCTTCAGATAAATTCATGTTTTGCAGATTCCTCAGTAAAGACATTAAAGGATTGAGGGCACTAGATATACCGCCATAAATCTGTAATGTCATATTCTACAGATTTGGGTATTTCTTAAAATATTTAAGAAATTCTTAACTAAATTCCTAAATAAAAATGATTAACCCAGAGATAGTACTTTCTGAGATTTATGCTATGCCAGTTTATGCACGCGTCTGGATTGAGGGCCCAAGTAATTTAATCATAACTGTTTTAATTCACATTTAAGAAATTCTAGGCCCATTGCATTATGTTTTTACTATTTTTAACTAATTTCCCTTTAAGTCTTACTTCGTTACACAACTATTTAAAAAATGGGCTCTCAGTCCAGATGCACATGATTTGTCTTAACCCTGCGAGTGTCACTGGCTACATTAAAATTGGACAATAGAAAAATGGCGGCTTTTGGGCGCCATATTGTAGGGACCCAATATTTTTTTCTTCCAAACCCGTCGTGTGGGGTATCAAAATAAAGGGTTTCAAGAGATGATTTCAAAAATGTATAATACTTGTATGTTTAAATGTACCTAATTCGAAAGAAAAATAAACAAAAAGTTATAAATAAAAAAACTTAAATCAAAAAACCCGACTGCTTCAAAAGCGACCTAAAAAGACGTAAACAAGGAGAAAATCATGCTGTGCAGTCGTTTTTATTTTTCACTACGTCAAAACTAAAGGTATTCTTTCATTTTGTAGATTTTGAAGGCGGTTGTCTTTTTATCACACATTTTATGTGCGAAATCGCGTCTACTCATTCGTAAAACTTTTCTGAAACTTCCTTTTGATTTTGAAAAATGATCAAAGCTTAAATGAGATTTAAAAATTAAAATGAAACAATGGTTTAATTAATAACATAAGTAAAATCAAAGAAAAAAAGACAAAGACAGCTAAAGACAAAAATACACAGATTATTGGCCTTGAAATAATACATATTTGTTAAGAAGTTGTCTTTTTGTTTGTTTTATATTAATTTTAAGTAGATGGTGTATCCGCACATTAATGTAGCGTTCTGTAATAGCTTTTATCAAGTCAGTTACATGGTTTGATGTGGGAAATTCTCCAAATTGATGAAAATTAATATCATCGAACAATTTTTCAACAATTTTTTTGTGAATTACACTTGTTTGATTAACCTTTTCTCAATTAGAATATTACGAATAGATTACCTATATCCATGTTATATTTATTTTAAACTTAGTTAAAGTTTAACTCGAAAAAAAAAGTTTGGCCATGGAAATGTGTTTGGTTACTAATACTGAATCACCAAAAAAAAGCCTCACACAAGTTTAAATTTGGCCGCTATATATATCATAGAACACAGAGAATATAGTAAGTTTTAAATATCGATAACTCATCATCGATATTGGTAATCTCTAATTGAGTAGCTGACTGTGACATGTGCATAGTTGGAATCTTCGAGAACAATATGTTTAACTTTAAAAGAAAGTAGACCTTAAATTTAACGTCACAAAATCAACTTTTACTTGTCTTGTTTAATAAAATATTGCTTTTACATTTTTATAGAAATAAAATCAATTAAGACTTACCGATGGTAAGATATAACTCCATTTGATACATTTTTGGTTCTACTATCGTGTTTACATTCTAAAACAGCACGATAGGGCATTTTTTGTATTTTTCCAAGTTTTTGTTACCGTGACAGTTGTAACAAGAATGATGTGCGTAGTGTGGGCGGGGCAGCAGACGTATGCGGAACTAAGCAAAACTCGGGGTACGCGGGTCCCGCCTACTAGCGACTTCTATTGTAGAAGGCGTTTTTTCTGTTCTGTGGGATATCCAAAGACCTTATACTTCTTACTACTAGACTGTGCACTATGGCGCAAAAACCGGTCCGAGCGAGAGGGCTCCCGTTGGTAGTGTGTCTCTTTCTAATGAGGTGACCACTACCAAACATAACACGGGACAAATTGATTGTAAAAACAATAGTGTAAGTATCCCAATATATGTATTTATGCTACCTAACTACGCTACCTAAACCTACCAAATTCATAGAAAAAAAAAATGTGTGTATATTTTTTGGAATCTACGTCACTTACCGAGTCGGTGTCGAGCGTACAGAATTTCGACATCCCATGTTTTTCCATTGGTGTCGTAAGAGGCGACTAAGGGACAAACCAGAGAATGATCAGCAGCGTTCTCTGTGCATTTGTAACAACCATACTGGACAAAGACAAAAGATATTTATTTCAACTGGGCCACCAAGCGGCACTTTTGAATGTCACAATTTAAATTTATATGGAATAAAAGTTCATTCTACCGTGCATTCGGAAAGTAGCTTGTTATGGAGAAGAATGCACAAGAAACTCCATACTTACTGGGATCGCCAACCCGCCTGCAAAGCACTCCCCATGAATAGCACAAATAAAACATAGCCCCTAGTGCCCGGCAGCCTGCCTAACCTCGACTACGGTAGCGGTCTAGGTTACGGTATGGCAAGGGGTGCAAAGAATTCCGGACGAGATCCGGCTACCCCAACAAATACCGACGACAGGACCTGGCAACGTACAACACACGCACACTCCGGACTCCGGACCGACGATAAGATGACCGAACTCGAAGAGGAATTGAGCAGTTTACGATGGTGTATTCGGGGAGGACTCGATAAGCCTCAAATCCCAAGTCTGCAAGAGTCTTATTCTTCAAGACCCATCGTATAGATAGGAAAATAAAATCTCTGATCTTACTTTCAAGCTCATGAAGGAGAGGCGTTAGATGATCCTGCAGTCTTCAGACGATCCTTTGAAATACCCCAAAGGATCTCAATGATTTTTTGATTTGTTTTTTTTTTGTTTTTTTTTTGATGATGTGTTTTCTATATGTATTTTCTGTGTGTACATTAATAATAAAATAAATAAATAAATATTGTCCAGTTGAGTAGACAGTTGAGAAACAAAACTACACCAATTTTATTCCACTAGGAATCAATTTGCGAATAATATTAACAGCCGCTGAATTTTACTCGAACAAAACCCGCCAAAAACGCCGCAAACCTGGTGGTCTTTTTTTTTTTTGTTCTCTCTTTTCGGGCATGCTAAGATCTTGGACCATACCGCCTCGTCTTCAGTGCATTTTTAACATTCTTTAGTATGCATTAGAATACGGGTGTAACAGATTCTAATGGTTTTTGGAGTATTTGGCAGCAAATTGTATCGAGTCAGCCTTCCCAGTAAGCTTTGCGGAGGTAGTCAATACTACAATAAAATTCTCCGCTCCACTATCCTGAGATCGCTTCTGTCAATGATTTCACATATTGTCCAGTTGCGTAGACAGTTGAGACACAAAACTACACCAATTTTATATCACAATATCCACTAGGAATCAATTTGCAAATAATATTATCAGCCGCTGAACTTCACTCGAAAAAATCCGGCCAAAAACTCCAAACTGGTGGTCTTACATTTAGTATTACCAGGCCCAGACATTTAAAAGTACTACTCTTACTCAGTATTAATGTTTTTTTTTTTTAAATGCAATGAATTGATTAATTATAGGAACTGTAAAAATATTTAAATACGTTTCAAAGTTTCATAGAATTTGAAACGTATTTAAATATTTTTTTTATTCGTTCGTTTTGGTATAACATAAAAATTAAAAATATAAAATTTTCTACCATTTCTACCAAATCCAATGATTAGTTGAGCTAGCAAGATGTTAGACAAGGACACACTACCAGCGGGAACCCTCTCGCCAGGACCGCTTTTGGTTAGCTACCGCTTATAAGGAAATAGCTAACCTAGGCGTATGATAATAGATTTCATTTTAGCTAAACAAAAATTTTTAGTGCACAGTCTAGTAGTAAGAAATACGTATAAGGTCCTTGGGGATATCCTATCAGATGATCGTGGGAACAAAAGAAAATTTGACACTACTTACGTGGGCGACCAATCACGCGCCACGATTATTTCCGTGCACCGCGTTGAGCAGGTGTTTCTGGCGGTACCAGACAAGGACAGTCTCTAAGCACAAAGTACATAAGCGGTGGTGCGCCGCAGACAGTGAGTCCACTACGAACAAAGCGCCATTTTGCACGCACACATTGACATTACGATTTTACAGGGAATAATGGAAAATATTGGACCGAGCGTAGTCGCGGCTGTCACGAGTGCTAGCGCAGACGTTTGTCACGTCATACAGTATTTAGGAAGCACTTGCACATGTTTCCCCATCATGCATTTAAAGAAAATGAAAATTTTCTAAACATTGCAGTGCATTTAAGTATAGTGCACATGTTAAAAAAATACACTATCTTGTTTTAAAAATTGTTACGAATATTTTAATTAATTTATATTTTAAGGTAAAAACGGCCTCTCTGATAATTTGCAGGGAAACCTAGACGAAAATCCTAAGTCCTACGGAACACTTGACACACGGGTCCGACTTGTACTTGGCTGGTTATTATTTTTCTATTTAGCTTTTTGCTTTTGTAATTGTCGGCGAAGGGTGGACAGCTTAATCTAGACAACACAGGTCAGTGAGTGATGTAGGTACAGCCAATGTAAGGAAGCCTGATGTTCGCGACGATACGTCACCTTTAGATAGGTTGTCATATGTAAAATATAAATAGTATTGACAGACACACGTCTGCTCACCCCAGAGCGCCATCGCATACTAAGCGATGTCGGTAGGTGAAAAAACCTTTTATAGTAAAGCTCGTAACTAATTTTTGCTCATGTTTTTGAGACACTAAAATTATATTTTATGTGTCTATCAGTAGGTAATAGAATTATATAGTCTAATAACAATAAATTAGAAGCTTTAATATGCATACTGATTGTGTTATTACGGAAAGAAACAAGTATTTAACTCCGTAAAAAACAACCGTCCTCAACGAGCGTTTAGTTCACAATGACCTGTAAGAGGGCGGCACCTTATATTTATACTAAAACCAGTTTTTGTAGAATTTTGATAACTTTAAACTCATGTTTTGGGGGCTTTTACATAGTTTATAGTGTGAATATAGCGCTTATGTGTTAGAATTATACATAGGGTACCTTAGTTATATGATAAATGTATAGGTTTAAGGAAATAAAAATATTTTGTTTACTTATTTTAGACCCCCCGTTTTGAGCAGGGTATCAGGTGGTGCTATAGGTATTCTATTCACCAACCAATCAGATTGCTTCCTTACACATAATTGTTTTGTTAGGAAACACCACCTAGGTGTTCTAGATAGGATGGCTGGATACCATGACTGAGAAATTATACATAATAGCAGTACATGGCCAGTCATAGTGCATTTTCACTCTAAAAAGGGAAATATACATACATTTTACTCAAGTAAGTGTTTGGAAAATTCGATACAAGCCATTTAGCGCTTCTAGGTGACCTAGAATTTTGTCTAGGCCCTATAAATAGATAGCACCTGTGTAATTCTAGTACATAGACATCACTTGCTTGAAGTGATGTGTCTGTGTATGCCGGCATGGACGTTTCTATGCGTCTGCCGACGGGTCACTACGTCCAGGGACACTTGGTGCCTGGTCAGTTATAGATATGCTGTCTGAAGCATTACCTTCGTGGACCCACAGGCGGGCGTCTAGACTCAGTCATGACACAAAACTAGTATATAGGTGTATATAACGCACACAGACACATTAAAGCTGTGAGACGACGTAAAATTTAGTATTCGGCCGCTTCCCGGCACCTTAAGCTGCGGAAAGGCTGGTGATACACCCATCAGGGTACCGCCGTCAGACAGCCTAGTTTTCCAGCTACCCAACCACACTTCCGGAAGGAGCTTAGCTCTGGTGGTTGAGGAGTTAAGCGACCTGATATGGTGCGAGGTTACATGGATTTGCTATGTAAACAAACTTGTAACAAACGATAACTCATCGGGGGTTGGACATGTAGCTACCGGACTTCTACCTTGGGATAGCCCATCACGAGGGCTACCCGGGTGTGAATGTAACTTGAAAATCCACCCAGCAGTCTGAGTAGGAATCGAGTTTATGTGCCAAGATCAGGGGCATAAGCTAACTTCTCGCACCATTTCGCGGCTGTACGCCTGAATGTTTTGAATATAACTGTAACACTTATGTGTGTCAACGGCCCAGTAGGAGGGCTCCAAGTCCCTCGCTGGTACCCTAGAGCTAACATGTCTAGTTTTAGGAGAAACTCGATTGTAAAGCTTCAAACTGGCGGGAATTCCCTTTCTTCGACATTCTCCTTACGAGAACTCCCTGATGGTAGGGGCTAGGGACCTGGATCAAAGACCGGAGGGAAGGTCTCCTCGAGACCTATCCAAAAGTACAAGTTTCACCAGAATCGGTCCAGTGGAAGGGTAGTTCCTGTCAGTTTCAAGCTACGAGTCTTAGCGTATATTTTTTGAAAAATAAAAGTTTTTGCGGTCGGAATGTTGTGGTCCTCGTCGCAGTCGAGTTCGCCTCTTTAATAGTGCGCAGGCGCGTGAACATTTCGTAGCCATTATTTCACTTAAAGTATTTCCACGCATCATTGCGCTTCGAGGACCATGAAGGAACATCGCTTCTGGCCATGAACAAATAGTTTTATTTAACCTGGACATCACGTTTTTCACCTCAACCTACTTGGCAGCCTTCAAGTGTCTCCAAGGTCCATAGTTACCAGATGACAACTGAACAATAGGTGCAAGGGGCGTCAACGCGTTCAAGCAGGAGCCTTACAACCTCCTGATTGCCTGTCGGTCTTGGACGATCACGTCCGTCCCGTACATTTGCTGGTCCTGTCGAGCCGAATTTTCTGGGAAACATACCAGACCTGCGGACGCTGTGAAGATATAGGCCAACGAAGAGCCTTGTTCCCGAGAACAAAGAAAACTGATGTCCCGGACGCTGTGAAAATATAGGCCAAGGAAGAGCCTTGTTCCCGAGAACAAAGAAAACTGATGTCCCATTCCTGTGAAAAAAGAAACCTGATGCCCTGGGGACACGAGCGCTGCCTTGAGAACAAACAAGCCTGATGTAAAGTGACCTTATATACTGAGGTTACATTCCTGTTTCTTGGGTAATGTCAAAACGTATCGTTCCTGTGAAAACTAGTACCTGAGAACAAAGAAAACTGACGCTCACGCCTGTGAACATTCGTGAGAACAAAGAAAACTGATGCTCAAATATCTCAAGGTACCCTCAATATAAATCTGGTAAGATTACACACCACACAAATGTGCCAACTGGGGTACTAAGCGTTGCGTTCGTGAGAAAAGTTCCAGGGAAATAAGAATACTGACGTTCCATCTCGTAAACCTTACAAGTGCCAGGGTTAAGATCATGTTTCTTTAACAGTCAAAAACATAGCGTACACTCTGGGACGATAGAAACCCTTTCCTGGGTGAGATAACCCAGTTACTGGTCAGCAACCGTATTACTGGGTGATTAGCGTCGTCAAAAGGCGCAACGTACTATCGTCTCATAGTAGAAACTTCCAGAGCGACTACAGTCGTGAAGAGTGCACGAGTGGATTAGGCCCACGCGTGGACTACCTGGAAGACAACCATTTTGCTGGGACACAGCAGCCATTCCTGAGCTATTCCTGTGGTTCTACCGGCTTCCTGAGAAGCTAACCGTTCCCGTGTGATTACCGTCGCGAAAAGACGGTTTTTTGAGCTGTTTCTGTTGCGTAACCTGCTTACTGAGAATTCACAGTAATCGAAGATTACACAGAAACTGTATCCTGAAGGAATATAGCATAGCCTGAAGAGTTATCGCTAGGAAACTCATAATCGGAGTTTTCAAACAGCGTGTTGGGAGCTCGTTTAGGAGATAGAACGAACATACGACGTTCATAGAATTCCTGAAGGGTTACGGCTGAAGGATTATCGCTGAAGCGTTATCCAAGAAGAGGCTTACACACAGAAGCATATTGAATAGTCGTGTGGGCGACTTGTTCTATAAAATAGAACGAAAAAATAGTTGCTGAAATTTCCCGAAGCGTTATAGCTGAAGGCTTATTTTCGACTTAGAATTTGTTTAAAAACAAATAGTCGTTATCGAGATAGAAGCTCTCGATCGAAGTCTGGAGTTTCAAACCTGGATATCTGGAGTCTGAAGTGACTACTAACGTCAAGAGTTGGACCAACAGTTCAGTGATTGGTACCAGACCGGCTGCTCAACCTTGGAGGCTGCTGGACAAGTTGACACTTAGACAACAGTAAGTACAGTGAAAACATATGCTCATGTGCTTACCCATTTTGTGTTGAAAGTCTTATAGTGAACTTGTTTACGTATCAACATTGAAGTTTGAAGCTGATTTGGAACTTATAGTTTTGAAGACTGACTAGCGACTTATAGTTTGAAGAATAACCTGGAGTTAAGAGGGTCGGATATAACCCGGAGTTTAAACTAACCCGGAGTTTGGAGATACTTTTCGAAGTTTGAAAAAGGAAGCGAACCCTCTTCAAGCCGACAACTGAAATCGGACTTAACCCAGAGTTACCACTTAGCAGTTTTTAAGAAAAAATTAAGTTTGGACATAGCCGTTTTGAAGCTCGAAAATAGATGTCAACCAGTTCGTGTTGAAGTCTAGAGTTGGACTCAGCCGATTCGAACTGACATTTTGAAGAAGTCTAGAATTGGACTCAGCCGTTTCGAGCCAACGTTTTGAAGACAAGTTGAAGATTGGACTTGGACTTGGCGTATTCAAACTGAAATTTTGAACCAATCAGGATGCCGACTACCAGATCCCAGGACAAGAGGCCTGAATCATGGACAGTCCCCATTGAGCGTCCAGGTGCGGGCGTACAACATCAGCTGCCCCCACGCTCACCGTCTACTACTGAAGGGACAGAAAAGTCCATACCAGTCAGAAGCCCACCAACGTCACAGATAGGTGACAACACGCCCACACATGTGGAGGAGGAACCACAGGAACCAAGCACACGCAGGAAGGCATCGAAATCAGAAGATTCTTCAGAAAAAACACTGAAGCCTTCTGGTAGAAAACAAAGGATCCAGGATAAGACCTTTGTTCAAGGAGAAGTAATGGCTACCCGGGGTGACGCCCGTATCGAACATACTGGACCGCCGTCAACTAGCAAGTCGACCCGGTCACGTAAGAAAATTTCAAGAGCTCGTGAAGACTTATTGAAAATAAAGTTGGAACTCGCTAAGTTAGCACTTCAAAAAGCAGAAGAAGAAGCTTCTGAGGATGAATATATGGATGACAGAAATTCTAATGAAGAGTATGTCCGTTCGTGGCTCGAAGAGGCGCCAGAGCCCACACCGTTGAGGGAGAATGACGTCGCCAAAGGGGACAATGACGATTGGACCCCGGCTGCGGCCGTCGACGCTATAGCGGACTCCCGGAAACATATCGACCATATAGAACATCCACAAGTGAAGTCTAACATCGAACCACCTAGGACAGAGCCGTCCAACGTGGAGCCGCCAAGGCAAATAGAAGCGAAAGAGTCACTCCGTCCTTTTCTAACGGAGCTGACATCCGCTATAGCGTCGCTAGCCGACAGAAAAATCGAACCATGGACGCCTAACCGATCGGCGTCGCAGGTTATCATGACTCTGCCGAATTTCGGTGGAGCTCATACAGAATGGCTATCTTTTCGAGCCATTTACGAGGCAACTCATGCCTACTTCAGCGACATAGAAAACACGGCAAGACTCAGAAGGAGCTTGCGTGGTCGCGCACTGGAGACAGTGAGCTCAGAGCTCATCGGGAACGCAAAGCCGGATGAGATCATGAGAGAATTGGAACTACAGTTTGGACGTCCTGACTCAATAGCTCAGGCCGAAACAGACCGACTTAGAGGGCTACCAAAATGCAGCGAGTCGCCCAAGGACATCTGCACCTTTGCAAGTCGAGTCAGAAGCGGAGTTGTCACTCTGCGAGCTCTCAAGAAGGGGCACTATCTGCTCAATGCCGAGCTGGTGCGCCAGCTAACTGAGAAGCTACCCAATTCTCTGCGTGTACAATGGTACAGAACGTACACGGAAAAGTACCAGTCGCTGCCGGATCTGTCACTCTTCAGCGACTTCATAACCGAGCAAGCTCACTTCTGCAGTGCATTCGCCCCGCCTGAGAACATCAAGGAAACGGATTCTCTAGCGGGAAAACGCGTCATACAACGGACGCATACAGCTACCGACAAGCCGGTAAACAAATGTCGAATTTGCGACAAAAGTGGTCACTACGCGTCTGACTGCCAAAGGTTCAGAGACGCAGCAAGTGACAAAAGATGGGAGCTAGCCAAGAATTACAACTTGTGCTATCGCTGCCTAAGACAACGTCGTGCTGGACACACTTGCAACAAGAAGCAGTGTGATCATAAGGGGTGTACAGCCACGCACCATCGACTTCTTCATAGGGGTAAGAAGCCTCAAACAGACAGGACAAGGAAGCCTGCTGTTCCAGAAGAGAAGAAGGAGTCTCAGGAGACGGTGGCCAGTTCGCGAACTGAATCGAGTCAAGCTTTCCTGAAGATGATACCGGTCCGGGTAATAGGACCGGCGGGAGAGGCAGACACATACGCACTCCTTGACGACGGATCCACCGTTTCGCTGATCGACGAAGCAATCGCTCAGCGAGTGGGAGCAGTGGGCCCAATCGACCCTCTGAAGATCGGTGCTATTGGAAACACCATGATCGACACTCCCTTATCGAGACGTATAACCGTCACTCTCACAAGTCGTATGAGAGATAGGGTGCCCTTCAAGGCGCGCACCATTTCGAAGCTCAACCTGTCACCACAGGCAGTCAGTCAAGAAGACGTAGCCCGCTGTAGGCACCTTCGAGACTTGACGTCGCAGCTTACGTATCCTGCTGGAGTGCCAAAGATACTCGTCGGCCAAGACAACTGGCATTTGTTGTTGGCCACTGAAGTCCGCAGAGGACCTAGAAGCCAACCCATCGCGTCGAAAACCATGATGGGCTGGACATTGCACGGCGCGCACACCAGAACACTGGGCCAGCAGGTGCACTATGTCAACGGGTGTCAGTCCGTTGACGCAAGGCAAGATGCGGAACTGAACGAGCAGCTCCGTGAATTCTTCGCTATCGAGTCGTTGGCTATCAATCCACGACAACCAGCTTCTGACCCCCAGAAGAGGGCAGAAGATATACTGAACCGTCACACAAGACAGTTAGGAAATGGGCACATAGAAACCGCTATGTTATGGCGGGACGAGAAAATAGAGATGCCCGATAGTTACGAGACAGCACTCAAAAGGCTAGTCTCCATAGAGAAGAAGCTGGATAAAAACCCCGCTCTTCGTGTGAAATACACACAACAGATGGACTCCCTGATGGAAAAGGGATATGCTGAGAAGGCTCCCAAGTCAAGCACGCCAGGAAAAACCTGGTACCTGCCTCATTTCGATGTCTTCAACCCCATGAAGCCAGAGAAAATTCGAATAGTACATGATGCCGCCGCAAAATCGAGAGGAAAGTCACTCAACGACTTCCTGCTAACTGGACCAGACTTGCTGCAGTCGCTGCCCGGCGTCATGATGAGATTTCGTAGACACTGCGTGGCCATCTCCGGAGACATAGCCGAGATGTTCATGCAAGTAAAAGTACGAAGTGAAGACCGAGACTCACTTCGCTACCTATGGAGAGGCAACAGAAGAGATGGAGCCCCAGAAGAATATCGTATGACGTCCATCATTTTCGGCGCGGCAAGCTCGCCGTGCACCGCTATCTTTGCGAAAAATTGGAACGCAAGAAAGCACATCGAACAGCATCCAGTAGCAGTGAAAGCTATAGTAGAGAGCCATTATATGGACGATTATCTGGACAGCTATAAAACAGTCGAAGAAGCGACAGAAGTCGCGACAATGGTGAAGAAAATACACCAACAGGCGAAGTTTGACCTAACAAAATGGGTATCAAACAGTAAGCGCCTGATAGAAAATATCGATCCGTCACAAACCTGCACTGAGGTTGTGAACATCGGAGATACAGTAGGCGCAGAGAAAATACTCGGCCTGATTTGGAGACCTAGTGAAGATACGCTAGGTTTCAACCTAACGCTTGCGAGACTGCCGCCAGGAATTTTAGAAAAGGAGGCCCCTACAAAAAGAGAGGCTCTCAAAATTGTTATGTCGTTATACGACCCCCTAGGACTAGCCTCGCCTGTTACGATTCGAGCTAAACAAATATTACAAGAAGCTTGGAGGCGAGGCGTCGATTGGGACCAGCTATTAGACGCTGACCTGGCATCTCAGTGGAGAAGTTGGATCGAAAACCTGCGGCAGCTCAAGGGCATCAGCATACCAAGATGTTATCCTGGTTATAGTGATGCCACAGAAATACAAATACATGTATTTACCGACGCAAGCGAGTTGGCATATGCAGCAGCTGTGTATTGGCGAGCCACCACAGCAGTAGGCACACAGAAGGTGAGCCTAGTCATGGCCAAGGCGAGAGTAGCTCCATTAAAGCTACAATCGATACCGCGCCTCGAGCTGCAGGCAGCGGTGATGGGAACCCGTCTGGCTGCAGCTGTGAAACGTGAACACGACAACAATCCATCGTCGGTCACGTATTGGACAGACAGCAAAACAGTCTTGTCGTGGATAAGAAAAGGAGCACGAACCTATAAAGCCTTCGTAGCTCATCGCATAGCTGCCATAGAAGAAGGTAGCAAAGTGGAGGATTGGCGATGGATATCCACGAAGTTGAACATCGCCGATATAGCGACTCGTGACGTGCCGCCGAGGTTTGACTCACAACACGAGTGGTTCTGTGGCCCAAGTTTTTTGTATGAAGACCCTTCTTCATGGCCATCAGAAAAACCTCCAATCACAGAAGAGACAGGAGAGGAAAGAACGCTCACTGTCACAGAAAAAGAAAAATCTGTTTTGGAGAAAATAACAGACAGACATACATACACTTCGAAGCTCATAGAAGCTATACCTAATCCCGTCAACTTTTCAAGATGGGAGCGGCTATTACGTGCGACTGCTACCGTCCTACGTTTTATACATCTCTGTAAACAAAGGACAGAGAAAACGTTCTACAAAAGAACCCGGAAAAACGCTGAGGAGGACACGGACTGGCGAAAGAAAAAGAAGACAGCGACTGCAGCAACCAAGCCGTCATACATAGCGCCAGAAGTCCGAAAGCAGTACATAGATGCGAGCTTTCTTCAAAAAGCCGAGAAAATACTCGTACAAGTTGCACAGCAGCAATCGTTCGCTCAAGAAATAGCTAGATTGCATGCACATGAAATAGTGGACAAAAATAGTCCGCTACACGCGCTGCAAATAGAAATAGTAGATGGCCTACTACGTATTAGAAGCCGTATAGCCGCCACTGACGAGGTCACAGAAGATGTAAGGCGACCGCCAATATTACATGGCGACCATCATATAACCCAGCTCTATATAGACTGGACACACCGCAGCTTACTACATAGTGGGACTGAACTCACAATAAATGAGGTACGGCAGCATTATTGGGTCGTAAGGATGCGTCCCACCACCAAGAAAGTACTGGCACAATGTCTTCAGTGCCGTATTCGTAAGGCACAAGCACCTGTGCCAGCGACCGGCGACCACCCACGAACGCGCCTGGCTCATCACCAAAGGCCGTTCACGTACACCGGGCTAGACTACTTCGGCCCGCTATCTGTCACCGTGGGTCGCCAGCATCACAAGAGATATGTAGCACTGTTTACATGCCTCACCACAAGAGCTGTCCACCTCGAGATCGCCGCCAGCCTCAGCGCAGACAGCGCAATATTAGCGCTGCGCCGTTTCGCCGCCCGCAGAGGATGTCCAACTGAGATCCACTCAGACAACGGCACCAACATGCACGGTGCCGATCGAGAGCTACGAGAGGCCTTCCGAGAGGAGGCCAGTCGCCGAGGCATCACTTGGCGCTTCATCACCCCATCAGCGCCCTTTATGGGAGGTGCATGGGAGCGTCTAGTTCGCTGCGTAAAAAACGCATTGTATACCGTACTCACAGAGAAACACCCACACGAAGAGGTGTTGTCCACACTGATTTGTGAGGCAGAGTACACGGTAAATAGCCGCCCGCTGACACATGTATCAGTCGACGGCGATGACGACGAGTCTATCACGCCGAACCACTTCCTACTTGGTGGGTCGGCTAGACTCCCAAACCCCGGCGTGTTCACCGAGCAAGACATCGACCACAAAAAGATGTGGCGTCGGTCACAAATCCTGGCCGACATGTTCTGGCGCCGGTGGGTGCGAGAATACCTGCCGGAGCTCCAAAACCGGCGGGAGCCCCACAGCCGCGGGCCTGGCCTGCTGGTGGGCGACCCCGTCCTTATCGCGGACGGGCAGCTGCCTCGCAACACGTGGCCGCGAGGCCGCATCGAGGCCATATACCCTGGCCCTGATGGAGAAGTCCGGACCGCTGAGGTGCGCACCACTGGCGGCACTCTAAAGCGTCCGGTGAAGAAGCTCATTCCTTTGCCAAAATGAGTGCAGCAGAGTTCCAGCGGCGAGAGCTGAGCGACGTGTCGCAGAGCGTCGAGGTCACGAGCGCTGCCGACGTGCGCCGCTCACAATGCTGATGCAGCGCCGCGCCAACGTAGCATCGAGTCGACGCGACACTGCACGGCGGGAGAGATGTTCGCGACGATACGTCACCTTTAGATAGGTTGTCATATGTAAAATATAAATAGTATTGACAGACACACGTCTGCTCACCCCAGAGCGCCATCGCATACTAAGCGATGTCGGTAGGTGAAAAAACCTTTTATAGTAAAGCTCGTAACTAATTTTTGCTCATGTTTTTGAGACACTAAAATTATATTTTATGTGTCTATCAGTAGGTAATAGAATTATATAGTCTAATAACAATAAATTAGAAGCTTTAATATGCATACTGATTGTGTTATTACGGAAAGAAACAAGTATTTAACTCCGTAAAAAACAACCGTCCTCAACGAGCGTTTAGTTCACAATGACCTGTAAGAGGGCGGCACCTTATATTTATACTAAAACCAGTTTTTGTAGAATTTTGATAACTTTAAACTCATGTTTTGGGGGCTTTTACATAGTTTATAGTGTGAATATAGCGCTTATGTGTTAGAATTATACATAGGGTACCTTAGTTATATGATAAATGTATAGGTTTAAGGAAATAAAAATATTTTGTTTACTTATTTTAGACCCCCCGTTTTGAGCAGGGTATCAGGTGGTGCTATAGGTATTCTATTCACCAACCAATCAGATTGCTTCCTTACACATAATTGTTTTGTTAGGAAACACCACCTAGGTGTTCTAGATAGGATGGCTGGATACCATGACTGAGAAATTATACATAATAGCAGTACATGGCCAGTCATAGTGCATTTTCACTCTAAAAAGGGAAATATACATACATTTTACTCAAGTAAGTGTTTGGAAAATTCGATACAAGCCATTTAGCGCTTCTAGGTGACCTAGAATTTTGTCTAGGCCCTATAAATAGATAGCACCTGTGTAATTCTAGTACATAGACATCACTTGCTTGAAGTGATGTGTCTGTGTATGCCGGCATGGACGTTTCTATGCGTCTGCCGACGGGTCACTACGTCCAGGGACACTTGGTGCCTGGTCAGTTATAGATATGCTGTCTGAAGCATTACCTTCGTGGACCCACAGGCGGGCGTCTAGACTCAGTCATGACACAAAACTAGTATATAGGTGTATATAACGCACACAGACACATTAAAGCTGTGAGACGACGTAAAATTTAGTATTCGGCCGCTTCCCGGCACCTTAAGCTGCGGAAAGGCTGGTGATACACCCATCAGGGTACCGCCGTCAGACAGCCTAGTTTTCCAGCTACCCAACCACACTTCCGGAAGGAGCTTAGCTCTGGTGGTTGAGGAGTTAAGCGACCTGATATGGTGCGAGGTTACATGGATTTGCTATGTAAACAAACTTGTAACAAACGATAACTCATCGGGGGTTGGACATGTAGCTACCGGACTTCTACCTTGGGATAGCCCATCACGAGGGCTACCCGGGTGTGAATGTAACTTGAAAATCCACCCAGCAGTCTGAGTAGGAATCGAGTTTATGTGCCAAGATCAGGGGCATAAGCTAACTTCTCGCACCATTTCGCGGCTGTACGCCTGAATGTTTTGAATATAACTGTAACACTTATGTGTGTCAACGGCCCAGTAGGAGGGCTCCAAGTCCCTCGCTGGTACCCTAGAGCTAACATGTCTAGTTTTAGGAGAAACTCGATTGTAAAGCTTCAAACTGGCGGGAATTCCCTTTCTTCGACATTCTCCTTACGAGAACTCCCTGATGGTAGGGGCTAGGGACCTGGATCAAAGACCGGAGGGAAGGTCTCCTCGAGACCTATCCAAAAGTACAAGTTTCACCAGAATCGGTCCAGTGGAAGGGTAGTTCCTGTCAGTTTCAAGCTACGAGTCTTAGCGTATATTTTTTGAAAAATAAAAGTTTTTGCGGTCGGAATGTTGTGGTCCTCGTCGCAGTCGAGTTCGCCTCTTTAATAGTGCGCAGGCGCGTGAACATTTCGTAGCCATTATTTCACTTAAAGTATTTCCACGCATCATTGCGCTTCGAGGACCATGAAGGAACATCGCTTCTGGCCATGAACAAATAGTTTTATTTAACCTGGACATCACGTTTTTCACCTCAACCTACTTGGCAGCCTTCAAGTGTCTCCAAGGTCCATAGTTACCAGATGACAACTGAACAATAGGTGCAAGGGGCGTCAACGCGTTCAAGCAGGAGCCTTACAACCTCCTGATTGCCTGTCGGTCTTGGACGATCACGTCCGTCCCGTACACCTGAAATTACATAAAGGTGATTTGTTTGTAATGATTAAACTCAGAAACTACTAAACTGTTTTTTTTAATGCTTTCACCAGTAGAAAGCACTCGTTCCACTAGAATCCCCTATTTCAATCCCCCAGGGGATTCTAGTGGAACGAGTGGTAGAAAGCTGCTTATTGCCGGAGTGACATAGGCTAATTATTTAATCCCGAAAACGGGTCCTGTGAAAGTGTGAAGCAGCGGGGAGCAGCTAATAAGTGAAAAAGGTAAAAAAAAATCGAGTTAAGTTAAAAATTCAATAATCAAGAAAATAATAATAGTAGATTGTTTACCTAGGGAACTAACGACAATTTTAGAGTGATAATCTAGAGCGAAGGATCGAGGAAGCTATTTAGAGATTGCGAATTTGGAATAGTCTCAGAAAACGGTGTCTCAGGATGTAGTTTTTGAGATACTTTATTATAATATTTTCACTTGTGGAAAACGCAATCATTTTTATAGTTCTAAAATCGGAATTTCATTTCGTCAACTTTTATTTAATTTGGCGCGCTCGTGGTTTTTCAGCCAGTCGCTTATACAATCTTCTATCTATCTATCTATATCTATAAAAGCGAAAGGTGACCGACTGACTGACTGACTGATCAATCAACGCACAGCCAAAACTGCTAAGCCTAGAAGCATGAAATTTGGCAAAAGGTTCCTCAAGTGACGTAAGTGTGCACTAAGAAAGGATTTTTGAAAATTCCACCCCTAAAGGGGTAAAAAGGTAGTTTAAAATTTGTATGAAAAATCTAATTCCTTCGACCAAAATTCTTGAAATTTAGCACAAATTGTAAGTAAATGATAAAGATTGACATTACTAGTTTTTCGAAACTACCCCCAAATGATGATTTAGGGGGTGTTGAAGTTTGTATAGAAAAAGCTGATTTCTTGGGTCGATAAACTTGAAACTTGTCAAACATACTTACCTAAATGAATAATAAAGGTTGCATTTATTATTTTATGAAACTACCCCCAAAAGACGATTGAGGAGTGTTAAAGTTTTTTTTGAAGAATCTTATTACTTCAGTAAATAAACTTGAAACATAAATACCAATCTAAATAAAAAATAAAGACTTTCATTGTTAGTTTTTCGAAACTACCCACAAAAGATGATTTAGGGGATGTATTTTTTTTTGGAGAATCTGATTTCTTGGGTGAATAAACATGAAACTTGACATAAATACCATCCTAAATAAACAATAAAGGTTGTCTTTATTAGTTTTTTGCAACTACCCCCAAAAGGCGATTTAGGAGGTATTAGTGTTTTTGAAAAATCTGATTTCTTGGGTCAATAAACTTGAAACTTGCCACAAAAACTAACCTAAATGAATAATAAAGATTGCTTTTTTTTTTTGAAACTATCCCCAAAAGACGATTTAGGGGTGTTAAAGTTTTTTTTAAGATTCTTATCCCCAGTTTCCCAGCTCAAAATTATCGGAGAATTAATGTGACAAATTGTCAAGCACGCGTTATCTGCTGTGATTGGTTGAATGAATTTTCAACAGCCAATCACAGCAGATAACGCGTGCTTGACAATTTGTCACATTAATTCTCCGATAATTTTGAGCTGGGAAACTGAGGGTTATTACTTCAGTTAATAAACTTGAAACTTGACATAAATACCAATCGAAATAAACAATAAAGGCTTTCATTGTTAGGTTTAAGAAACTAGGGGGTACTTTAGTAAAAGATGAATTAGGGGATGTTATTTTTTTTGAAGAATCTGATTTCTTGGGTCAATGAACATGAAACTTGACATAAATACCAACCTAAACTAACAATAAAGGTTTTCGTTATTAGTTTTTCGAAACTACCCTTAAGATACGATTTCGGGGTGGTAAAGAGTTTTGATTACTTTTACTGCACATAGCTTCTTTCTATGATGTAGGGGAGCACTTAAGAGGGATTTTTGGCAAATCAACTTTTTAAGGGGTTTTTTCGTTGCTGACTCGTAGTCACACCAGTATGACAAACAGGAATGTTTTTCTCGTTTGTCACACCACTGATTTTTGCACACCATTTATACATAACTAGTGCTGTCCTAGTTATACTAAACGGTTTTTCAACCTTACCGACTTGTAGTCACACCGATTATCACACCAATGACAAACAGGATTGTTTTTCTTGTTTCGTTTTTTTTTTCAATAAGGGCGGGTAGATGTTGAAATGCAATAAAAGAAGCTGTGGGTAGGGCATTAACAAAAATATTTTTTTATTTAAAAGGCTTACTTGTGCCATTAAGTGTGGAATATGATATGACATCGTTCAAATGCCCCGCCCCCCCGCCTCGGCTATTTACAGTGGAACGGATCCGAGTGGTCCAATTTTCAACGACTTCTGCATAGATTCGCCTGAATTTGAGCAATGGCTATAGCAACGGTCGATTGTGGGTTGTGGTTTGTTTGTATAGACCTGCGACTTCAAAACACCCTACAAGAAAAGGTCTAGCGGCTTCAAATCGCATGACCTTGGTAGCCAATTCACATCAGCCCTGCGAGAGATAACCTTACGCTCAAATCGCTCATGTAGATTTTTTATCATTTGAACGTGCTGTTCAATCGTGTAACTTGCCATGGTGATTTGGCATACGTAACTGAATAATAAATTATTAACAGTATTATTCAATCAAAAGGAAATTGATATCGAAAAAAAAGAAGGTTCGACCATTTCCTTTTGACAGGTTTTAAATACGCCCGCGCCACCCAAAAATCTACCCGCGCTATTTGAAAACCCCTTAAAACTAAGTAAAGGGTTTTTCAATCGGCGCGGGTAGATTTTTAGGGGACGTGGCCGAATTAAAAACTCAAATTCCGTTTTTAACGCAATGTTTCAAGGAAATGTCCCAATGATATTTCACCATTTAACAGTTTTAATTGGCAGGAAATGATAAAATTATCTTTATCAGTTTGGTCGACCCTTCTTTTTTTCGATTTCAATTTCCTTTTGATTGAATAATGCTGTTAATAATTTTAGTATGGTTAGTTATGGTTGCAATATCATATCCACTGGACATCCACATCTGCTATAGCTATAGCCTATGGCTATAGCTTGCACTACTTACCACAAAATATGATTTATATTTCCATTTGTATTCGTTTTTTTTTTTCTAAGATATGAAAACACTTTGTACCTTTAATTATGAAAAAAGTTGGCAGAAATATAACTAAAAGTAGAAAATCTAAATAGTCGGCAAAGAAAGAAAGCCGGCAAACGCCGATCAGCAGATCCACTTTATTACAGTATATAGGTACTGAACTTGCAATTATCGTATACATGGTGTGGAAAAATCAGTGGTGTGACAAACGAGAAAAAAAAATCCTGTTTGTCATACTGGTGTGATAATCTGGTGTGACTACGAGTCAGCAACGGGTTTTTTAACCCCTTACAAAGTTGAATTTCCAAAAATAGAAGAGACATTTATTTGTATGAAAAATCTGATTCCTTTGGCAAAATAATAAAGGTTGGCATCATTAGTTTTTCGGCATTACCCCCAGAAGACGATTTGGAGATGTCAAAGTTTCTTTGAAGAATCAAATGGCACTAAGACGGGGACCTCTACATCGATTTGGAACTACCGAACTAGACCGTTTGTCTCATGTAAACATAGTTGTGAGTGACGTTTTAGTTACGCGTAATTTACGCTGTATTAGATTTTTGTATTGTGTCGCGTAATTTACACAGCATTCGTTTTCATACTAAAGTAATTTTGGTCCACCCGAAATTATACGTCTCAAAAACCCCGACCAGTCTTCTGCTCCATATAACTTCTTCTATACATATAAAATGCTTTGTCCTTGAATGACTGACTGACGGATCAACGCACAGCCTAAACCGCTGATCGTAGAGACCTGGAACTTGGAGAGTATGTTTTTGTATGACGTAGGCATCCGATAAGAAAGGATTTAAATTCTTCCCCTAAGGGGGAGAAAAAGGGGGACAAAGTCTGTATGAAAAATCTAATTCCTTCGGCTAATATTCTTGAACTTGGCACAAATAGTCATCTAAGTAAATGATAAAGGTTGACATTATTATTTTTTTGAAACTACTACAAGTCGATTTGAATTTGTATTTTGTATCGAAGAATTTTATTTCAAGGGTTAATTCATCATTCATCATCGGCCTATTAATGTTCCCACTGCTGGGACACAGGCCTCCTCTCTGTGAGAGGGAATGGGCCGTAATCCACCACGCAGGCCCAGTGCGGATTGGTGGATGTCACATGTCTTCGAATTTTTGGTTCTAGGACATGCCGGTTTCCTCACGATGTTTTCCTTCACCGTTTTGAGAGCAGTGGTGATGAAATAATTTACACAAAGTAAAGCGCCTGTCTGGGCTCGAACCCACGAGCTACAATTTATAAGTCGCGGTAGATACCACTGGGCCACCACTGCTCGTCGTTTCAAGGGTTACTAAACTTGAAACATTGCACAAATACTAACTTAAATAAATAATAAAGGTTGTTACTATTAGTTTTTCGAAACTACCCCCACAAAAATATTAAGGGGATGTTAAAGTTTTTTTGAATAATCTTATTACTTGGGTTAATAAACTTCAAACTTGACATAAATACCAAACTAATTAAGTAATAAAAGTTGTTATTATTAGTTTTCAAAAGTACCCTCAAAAGTCGATTTATCAGGAGTTGTTTTTTTTTTTGAAAAATCTTATTTAATGGGGTAATAAACTTGATACTTGACATAAATACTAACCTAAACAAACAATAAAGGTTGATATTATTAGATTTTCGAAACTTTCTCCAAAATACGATTTAACAGGTGATAAAGTTTTGTTAAAGAATTTTATGTCTTGGTTTAATAAACTTGATAGTTGACATAAATTAAATACCAACCTAAGTAAACAATCAAAGGTTGTCATTATATTTTTTCGAAACTACCCCCCAAAATAGGGTGTTAAAGTTTGATAAAAATCATACTGGACAAGGTTTCGTGTTTGATGTAGGGATCTAGGGGATCACGAACAAGGAATTTTCGGCAAATCAACCTTTCACCATCATCATTACTTCAGCCAAAAAACGTCCACTGCCAGACATAGGCCTTCCCCAAGCGCCGCCACACTGATCGGTCCTGTGTGTTTCGCATCCACCGGACTCCCGCAGCCTTGACCAGGTCGGACTTCCTAATTTGCGTTTTCCGGTTCGCAGTCACCACTGAACTGTCAACCTTTAAGGGCGTGAAAAGGGGGCAATTTGTTTGTATGAACAATCTTATTCCTTGGAGATAATTAAATAATCAAAATTTACATAATACGTTTTTTAAAACTACTTCCCCCCTGACAGGGTTAAGTAAGGGGAATTTTTAACTGCACCTCTATTTAGAAATTTAAGCAAACAAAATATCTCCACTAATAACCTACTGCAAAACAATATTATTCACCGTAAAACAAAAATACTGATTTGCACACAAATTATTCAATTAAATATAAAATAAATGTGAATTAGTCCAAGAGCGAGCGAAGCGAGCTCGGGAGCTTAGGGCACCCCGACACGGATAGGTTAGGTTCGAAGGAGATGACGGGAGCTGAAGTGAGCGAGCAAAGCGAGCGAACTCAGCTCCCGTCATCTCCTTCATGTTAGGTTACTTTAGACCCTGCAGACAGAAATAGGAGCCCTGCGCAGCGGGGCTCCGTCGACTTTGTTTCGTTTCCCCCCCTCCCTTAAAACTTAAATATTTTGTTGCACTCGAAGAATTATTAGATTTACTTTTAGTTAACAGATAGTTATTCAGTAAAACAGTTAAGCTTTAAAGATCTAGCAGTATAGTATAATTCATTTATTTGATGAGCAAATTTAGTGTGCAATTCAGTATTTTTGGTAGTAATTTCGAATATTTTGATTGAAAAAAGGGGAATTACAGTTAAAGTATTAAATACCACCCGTTAAGTAATGATAGTTTTTTTGAGGCATCTTACTGAGCATTTTAACTAACATAAACAAAAAACTAAAAAGAAAAAAAAGGTATATTAAATTCTTTGTAGCGGTAACCTAAAATGTATTATTCTTTAAGTCAAACAACGAATCGTCCCAAACCTATAAACCGTAGAACTTTACGAAACCACATTTTTATTTGGTTTAATAACAGCTTGTTTTTGGTTGCACGGTCACACGAACGAAGTCGCGGGCGGAGTTAATATTATAATGTGAAAGTAACTCTGTCTGTCTACCTTTTCACGCTTAAGAGGGGACTCTAGTGAGACTTTCTCCATACAAACACATTCTGCTGTTTTCTTCGTGGATAATGCCTCTAGAGCAATGATTTTTTTCCATAAAATCTAGATCTAATTAATACGTGCCTGTATCATTTCCTTTTTTCCAAAACATAATCGCAAAAAGAAATATGACAATCCAAAAATCCGAAAAAAATGCCCGTTTTACCGCCATGTTCAGAAGACTTTCAGACAAAATTTATAAGTTTTTAACAAAAAAGGAAATGATAGGAGCATAGATATACTTTTCCTCTAAATTTTGATGTAAGAATTTTTAGAAAACAGCAGAATACGAAACGTCTTTTCGAGTCCGCTCTTAAGCCGCTGAACTGATTTAGATGCAATTTGGTTCGCAGATATTTTGAGACCCTGGGCAGGATATAGGATAGTTTTTATCCCTGAAATCATACTTAAGGTGGTGGAAAGAGGGGTAGAAGTTTGTATGGAAAACCTACAATATTATGCCGCGATATAAAAAATAAGATATTTGAATTACTAACGCTTCGCAGACGAAGTCGCGAGCAAAAGCTAGTATACTATATAAGAATGCTTGGAAACATGCTGGTCCTGCTCCTTATGGCAATATTTAGTAATAAAAAATCAAACTGGTTAATTGATATTATACCTATTATAGTAATGCTTTATTTTTATCTTCTCTTTTTGTTTAAGAAATTTACTCGCACACTGTTCCGTTGTTGTCTAATTAGGTAATTTACCTATGTTTGCAATATTTGTAAGTATGTGAGATCCATGTTCCTATTTATCAAATGTAGTAATTGATCTGTTAGTGCTTGTAATACTTTAAAAACTTTAATAATAATTTAGCCTGTGCAGCGAAAGATTGAGGAGCGCACTGGAAGATGCACTTCGCGAGTATAGGTCAACACCGACTGAACTTAGGCCCCGATTACCACGGTTGCCTATGCACAAGAAGAAAAGGGCGCTGGTATGTGCCTTGGACTCGCTGCTTAAGAACATCTTTGAAAGCAGCAAGAACCTTGTTGATACGCACTCAATCCTGTATTGCGGGGCTGTTGCGGCATGGCTATTTGGCCAAAGCCTGCCGTGCCAGCCTGGCAATGCAGGATCGAACGGCGTATCTATGGGGCCAGGGTACTCATCGGCAAACAATGCTGTTTCAGGGAGGGCAATACACGACCACGTGTGGTGCGCTTCGTGAGGCGGGCATTTTCGTAGACTGGAATCAGTCCTCGAGAATACATGCCCGTGTCACGGAGCGCATCGACTTCCCGAAGCAGAAAGTTTGTGCATGGGCCAGCCGTATTCAGCGGTATAAGCGGCGGGTTGACCGGTACTCGCAGAATCGCATGTTCCAGAGTGATGAGAGGTGGGTATACAGAACTTGAGAGCGACCTAAACAAAATGTGACTGACGTGTGCCGCCCGGATGATGTCGCCACGAATTCATTCTCGCGAAGCATCTGGTCTGTACCGGTCTGTCACACTGAGGGCGGCTGGATGCGTGATGTCGAGCGCGTGTGTGAAACTATACCAGAAATGGAAAAAGTAATCATCAGTCTATCTGATGTAGCCAAAGCAGTTCGTCCGCTACCGAACTGGAAGTCTCCGGGTCCGGACAGACTGCATAACTTCTGGCTACAATGGTGTAGCAGCTCACACACGTTTCTGATAAGACAGGCAGTCCCGCGGAACCCAGCAATTATAGACAAAATACATGCTTATCAACGGTTTATAAACTTCTTACATCCATCCTGGGAGCAAAAATTGATAAACACATTGAAGGTATAATATATATAACTCAATAATCACGTGCGCGCCTTCAACAGTTGGGTCATGCTTTTGATGTATTCTTTCGGCATACTCAAATCGACTCAGACCGAGCTCGACGCCTTCGATAGGAGGGTCCGGGCACTGCCGACCGCAAACCGGATGCATCACCCACGATCATCGGTGATGAGACTGTACATCCTACGGAAGTTTGGGGGTCGAGGCTTTTTAAATGCCAATACTCTTCACAACCGCGAGGTGTGCAGCCTCAGAGAATACATTTTAAAAGCTGAAGTTGGTATGCACCGGGATGTGGTCCAAATCCTGGCTACGTTTCGGCGACCTTTTCGGGGAAACGTGAGGAAGGAGGAGGAGTGTATAAGGTTTTGTCTGTGCAATTATGGACGAAGTTATCCTGACGAATAACTCATCATCATCTGCCTAGCCTTTTTCCCAAATTATGTTGGGGTCAGCTTCCAGTCTTACCGGATTCAGCTGAGTACCAGTGTTGTTATCCTGACGAATAACTACCGGAGACATATAATGAAGGACGGGACGGTTGACATAATATCGGGCATGCCACCGTCCGGGTGAATCTATCAGACGTATTATCTCTGGTTGTTCTCGTCTAGCTACCAGCGAGTACTTACACAGGCATAACCAAGTGGCCAGGATTATTCACCAGTAACTTGCTTTGAAGTACAATTTAGTGGAATCGGAGGTACCGTATTACAAGTATGTGCCAGACCCAGTTCTCGAAAATGACAATGTCACGTTGTACTGGAATCGGTCTATCATCACTGATAGGACTATTGTTGCCAATAAGCCGGATATAGTGGAGATAGACCGATTAGCGCACCGCACTGATAATCGATGTCACCATCCCGCATGACGAGAACCTCGTGAAAGCTGAGAAAGAGAAACAAATCAAGAACCTAGACTTAGCACACGAGGTTGTCGATATGTGAAATGTGGACTCGGCGATCATTGTGCCGATTGTCCTTACGGCCAACGGCCTGATGGCCAAGAGCCTCGGCGACCATCTGTCGAGGCTGTCATTGGGCGGTTGGATCAAGGGTCTAATACAGAAGGCAGTACTCCTCGATACGGCTCGCATTGTGAGGAGCTTCTTGTCTCTGGAGCCCTAAACCAGCGGTAGCTTGGACCCTGTTCCCGATACCGGTTGGCCTGTATTTTTTAATGATTTTAAGTTTTTTTTTTATATTTAAAAATGTACTAAATAAGAAAGAAGTTAAATGAAGGCAATAATACTTTACTGGATGGATGGACTGTGTGAGGAGTGATATGAATGAAAAGGGAGTCAGTGATAGCGTGACGGGGGACAGGACGGTATGGTAGACGAAAACGTCATGCGCCGACCCCAAGTAAAATGGGACAAGGGCAGTAAGATGATGATGAGTGCTTGTAATAATTTATACCTATATACAGTATCTGTAGTGCTAGGTGCATCGTCCTCACGTTTATGAATTTATGTATGTATGTCAATGTTGTAATACATTTTTTTTATGAGTAAGTGCTGAGTTCCTTGTCCGTTCTTCTGCATAACAAGCTACTTTTCCTAATGGATACGTAAATTTGTATTTTTGGCGTTCAAAAGTACCCCTTAATGGCCTAGTTGAAATAAAGATTTTTTGTATTAGGAACTTCATGGGACTTGACAAAGAATATCTACCTTCATCACACCTACATACGTACTGGCACATAATAAAATCTCCATAGTTTTCAACGTCAAACCGTCAAACTATTTATTAAGAACAGCTGACGTTGTCTGAATAGCACTTGTATCAATATGTTGATTATAAAACATTTAAATTTTGTAAATGTAGCGAGACAAGCTCGGCAGTTGTCGCTCCATGCGCCGCTATACGGAAAAAGGTGGTACCCCGACGAGACTTATCTCAAACAATTCGCCGGTTCAGTGATGTACCCCACACCGGAGACCGACAAGTATTTCAGAATTATCTATGGTGCAAAACTATTCCCCGTTGAACGCAAGCTTCAGAACATGATCATCAATTTCGGACCTCAACATCCTGCTGCTCACGGTGTTCTTCGTCTAATACTGGAACTGGATGGCGAGACCGTCGTCAGAGCGGACCCTCACGTAGGTTTCCTGCATAGAGCCACCGAGAAACTGATGGAACACAAGCATTATAATCAGAGTTTGCCCTTCATGGATCGCCTAGATTACGTCTCGACGTTGGCAAACGAGCAAGCTTTCTGTATTGCTGTTGAAAAGCTTCTCAACATAGAAGTGCCACCGAGGGCTAAAGCCATTCGAATTCTATGCGCAGAATTGAGTCGTCTATCAAATCATTTGCTGAATGTTTCGGGCACAATACTCGATGCTGGTGGCATCACACCTTTCTTTTGGATGTGTGAGGAACGAGAGAAACTTTATGAAATGTTCGAGAGAATTTGTGGTGCTAGAGTACACTGCTGCTATCTACGCCCCGGCGGGGTGTCCCAGGATATACCCATTGGTTATCTCGACGACATTTACGAATTATGTAGTAAAATGGAAATGCGTTTCGATGAAACTGATGATATTGCAACCGGGAACCGATTATTCTATGCTAGGTGTGCCGGTCTTGGCATTATTAGTGCGCACGAAGCGATGTCTCTCGGCTTCACGGGAGCGATGATCCGCGGCAGTGGAGTCAAGTGGGATATTCGGATCAACGACCCGTATGATGGATATGACCTGTACGATTTTGATGGCGTTATTGGAACATTCGGTGATATCTATGACCGATACCTGTTACGTTACGAAGAAATGCGTCAATCTTTACGTATTATCAATCAAGTACTTGATACGATGCCTGAAGGAGAATATAAAACGGATGATTCTAAAGTTAGTTTGCCTTCCAGAAAGGAAATGAAGACTTCAATGGAATCCCTAATTCATCATTTTAAGTTGTGCAGTGAGGGTTATCCTGTGCCGCCTGGAGTTACATACACAGCGACGGAATGTCCAAAAGGCGAGATGGGCGTCTACATGGTGGCTGACGGCACGTCCATCCCGTACCGCGTGCACCTGCGTCCGAGTTCATTAAACCACATATTGGGAGTTTCTGTTCTTGGCCCGCATTTAATGCTTTCTGATATTGCTGTGCTTATGGCATCAATCGACGTTGTTTTTGGAGATGTCGATCGATAATTTATTGATTGGTTATATTTATTTACACTTTCGACACATGCATATAATATATATATGCATGCATATAATTTGTATTGTATTGTTTCGACGGGCTGTTTCCGTAACTCCACGATCAGCGCGTATTTTGCCTAATATACATTAAAAACGAAGATGTAATTTACCTATAAGATTGATTTAATAATTATTTAAAATTAAATCAAATAAAATATATTTATAAATATATATATTAATGGCATTTAATATACGGTATGACACAAAAAAAGTAATTATTTTTCTATTTTAATTAATATTTTTGTCGCTTGCCCAAGGGGATGGCGAGGTAGACCGAGACGTAACACACCGGATCAACTCAGGATGGATTAAATGGCGACAGGTCACTGGCACAACTTGTGACACACGGATGCCCCTCAATCGGTAAAATCTACAAGTCCGTGATTAGACCTGTCATACTGTATGGATCAGAATGTTGGGCTGTGAAAAAGATGGATGAAAGGAGATTGCATGTAGCATAGATGAGAATGTTGAGGTGGATGTGCGGCGTGATGAGATTGGATAAAGTGAGAAATGAGTATATTAGAGGCAGTTTGAAAGTGGCGCCTGTGGCAGAAAAGTTGAAGGGAAACCGTTTGTCGTAGTATGGTCATGTGATGAGGAGGGATGAAACGCATGTTACTAAAAGAGTTATGGATATAAATGTGGATGGATGGAGAGGAAGAGGAAGGCCAAAGGAAACATGGACGGACTGTGTGAGGAGAGATATGAAGGAAAAGGGAGTCAGTAGAAGCGTAACAGGGGACATAACGGTATGGAAGAAGAAAACGTGTTGTGGCGCAAATAACATGGGATAGGGGCAGGAAGATGATGAATTAATATTTTTTTAACTTGAAATATCCTCGATTATCTCCCTGTTTTGTTTGATGCACGATTTTTTGCCCAGCCTGTATATTTGTGTTAGATACTTAAGACAATGCTCAACAAAAATATTATATCTCTATCTCACATATAAATGATAGCTGACGACATGTTTGTATGGAAATCTTTATAAAAGAAGAAACTGACTGACTGACTGATCGATCAACGCACAGCCGAAACCGCTAGGCTTAGAAGCATGAAATTTGGTAAAAAGGTTTCTCAAGTCACATAAGTGATTATAGATTTTTGGAAATTCCTTTCCTAAAGGGGTAAAAAGGGGATTGAAAGTTTTAATGAAAAATCTAATCCTTCGGCCAACATTCTAAGTAAACAATAAAGGTTGACATCATTCGTTTTTACAAAACTACACTCTACATACGATTTAGCGGGTGTGAGTTTGCTAAAAATCTTACTGCACAGCGTTTCGTTTTCGTTTAGAATGTAGGGGTCCAGGGTAGCACTTAAACTAATTTTCGGCAATTCAACCTATAAGAACGGGAAATTTGTTTGTATAACAATTTAATTTTTTGGGAAAAAGTAAAGTAAGTAAGTAGTTCTTTATTTTGCAAATATGGGTACAGTACATGGTGATAAATAGATAAAAAGTAGGTTAGGCCATATTTTACCAAGAGGCATGCAAAAGTTATAATTTGACACTAAAAATATAAATGAAAGCAATTAACAGACACACTGAATAGTTTTAAATCACAACTTACTATAACTAGGTCACCCGCAACACAATTTATTTGAATTTATGTTGATTACAATTAAACATCTCATTTAATTTATTTATTCCCAAACAATTAACATTGTGTAGAATATTGAGTACATAATTACAGGCATTGGTGGAGCATAGTTGCAGCAAAATTAGAATGTCAAATTAATCCAATATAGACACAATTCATTTTATTATATACAATACTTGTTCAAAATTCTTTCTCAGTGAGGAATTCGCTGACAGTATAGTATGCTTTATGTGCTAAAAAGCTTCGGAGCCTGTTTTTGAATAATGAAAACGGCAATTCTTGCCATTGTTTAGGTAATTTATTATATATGACCGAAGCCATGCAATAAACACTCTTTTGCATTAGTGCCGTTTTGGCGGGATGGGAACATAGTAGGCTATTTAGAATAGAATAGAATACTCTTTATTATGTACACCATATAAGTTACAGAAAATATAGACGAACAAAACATTACACTGGGTGACACAATGGGCGGCCTTATCGCTAAAAGCGATCTTTTCAAGACAACCTTTGGATGGATTTTAAAAATGAAAGGAAAGACAGTACTGTAGGTAAGTTTGGTGTACTATATAGAAAATAAATACATATATATACATACTATATAGACAAATATATACAGTAACAATTATGGAACAAAACTAAGAAATCAAGAAAAACAACTATTAAAGAGAGAGGTAGTGATTCTTCACCATAGTTTTAAAAATGGACAGAGATTGAGCACGCCTTATTGACACGGGCAAAGCATTCCACAACCGCACCGCTTGAACTGTAAAAGATTTGTCGTAAAAGCTGGTGGAATGCATCGGCATCTCTAGTCCCAAGTTTTCCGATGACCTCAGATATCTATTATGTGTGTCATGAAGGAACTTGAAACGTTCTTTCAGATAAGAGGGGGTTGTAGGATTGTATAGAATACTGTAAAGCAGAAATAAAATATGAGAATCCCGGCGAAGACGTATGGGAAGCCACTTGAGCTTTGTCCGAAATTCAGAAATGTGATCATATTTGCGCAGGCCAAATATAAATCTTATGCAAAGGTTTTGAAGACGCTCAAGTTTATCAAGTTGTGCCTGGGTGAGATCGAGATAACTGACATCAGCATAGTCAAGGATAGGAAGCAGAAGGGACTGTGAAAGCGCAATTTTAGTGGCAGTGGGAAGAAAGTTTCGCAATCGTCTAAGGGACCTGGTAGATGCAAACATTTTGCGGCTTACTTCCTGAAGCTGCGGACCCCAAGACAGATATCTGTCGATCCAAACCCCAAGGTTCTTAACCTTCTCACATATTGGAATAGTAGTTCCGTTAAATTGTACCAGAGGAAGTTGTGTCCAATTTACTTTTTGAATCATCCTAGAGCTGCCAACAACTATGACCTGGGTCTTCGACGGATTTACCTGAAGCCCATTTGCCTCACTCCATTCACATATTGTAGTCAAATCCTTATTTATTGCATTAATTGCTTCAGCTAACTCTGCAAGGGCAGCTTGTTTGTAGATTTGTAAATCGTCTGCATAAAGGTGGTAAGAGGAGAGAAGTTTTTTGGAGATAGCATTTATAAATATTGCGAAGAGTAAAGGAGATAAAACGCCACCCTGAGGTACACCGGCAGTTGTATAACTCCAAGAAGAGTTAGATTCTTCTATGCATATACGTTGCCGGCGGCCATACAGGTAACTACAAAACCAGTCAATCGCCGTTGGAGATATGTTAAGCGAGCGAAGTATGCCAAGCAGGATATCGAAATCGACAGTATTAAATGCATTACTAAAATCTAGCAAGCAAAGAACTGTCAGTTGTCCTCGCTCCATGCCTAGCCGTATGTCGTCCGTAACGTTCACTAAGGCAGTAGCTGTGCTGTGACCAGGACGAAATCCGGATTGAAAGGGATTCAGCAGACTATTCTTACAAAGAAAAGCACTAAGCTGATTGTGGACAAGGCGTTCAAGGACTTTTCGCGTCTATTACGTGGAATTACGTCAGCCAGACGCTCAAAACGATTTGGGTTCGATTTCACAAACACAGCTACTTCCAATATGTACAGACTAGGTAGTGTTAATATTTTGTGCTGTTTAAAGTATGGCATGCAACTGTCAGTGGATTTATGCTTTAACATCGCCCTTAGACATCTTTTCTGGGCTATAAAAACTGTTTCTCTTTCGGTTGAATTTCCCCAGAATATTAAACCGTAACGTAAGTGGGATTCTACTATGCCATAATAAGCAGTCAGAAGTGCATCGATATATACTATTGGGGATAGTGAATATAGAGCGTATGCGGACTTACTAATTTTCTTACATACAGTTTCAGTATGTGCTTTCCAATTTAGGTTTTTATCTATTACTTGTCCCACAAATTTCGTATTTTCTACTTCTTCTACTGCTTCATTGTTGTAGTGTATATTAGGGCTAATTCTAGGAATCCGCTGACTAAAATGTACAACTTTTGTTTTTTTCAAGTTAATTTTTAAATTATTTTCCTCTAACCAATTAACAACATTTTTTAAACAATTATTAATGTCCGTTTCATACGTCTCCTCACTTTTACATGGAACACATTAAAAGGACCCAACACGCTCCCCTGCGGTACTCCAAACATAATTTCACGCTCTGAGGATCGATATATCTCTTCGCGCTTGCTTACTGGATTAATTTGAGAAATTTCGGATATTTGTTTTCGGTCTTTAAGGTAAGACTCAAGAAGACTAAGTAAATTGCCTCTAATACCGTACGCTTCAAGTTTTCTTAAGATAATATCATAATCTACGTGGTCAAAGGCCTGTGTCATGTCACAAACTACTGTCGTAAACTACCCCGAAATAGGGTACCCCTGGTAGAATACACCCCTTGGTTTTAAAGTTTTTTTTGAGAAATCTTACTGCGCAATCTGACTAAAATTAAAGAAAAATAGAAGAAAAGAGAGAAAAAAAACAAGAACGTCAACGGGGCAAAAAGAGGTTATTACATTTTTAGGGGAGGATTTTACTTAGTATTGGTAAACTAAAATTCAAGTCTAATATTCTAAGGCTCAAATAACGAATCGTCCCCAATCTATTTTCTACGATACCCCATTTTTTAATGATATAACAATAGCTTATTTTTGGCCACCATCGCTAAGAAAGTCACCTGAAAGCCAACTGCACATAAGAAAGTCATCTCTATTTCTGTAGGATAAAATACGAAATCACGTGAACGAAGTCGCGGGCGGAGTGCTAGCGTGTATAGTATAAAGTTGTTAATTCACAAGGGCAAACAGTTTTAAAAATCACACCTTTCCGCAAGGCAACACAGCCTTGCGGAAAGGTCTAAAAACTTGGACGTCTGCGCCGATGAAAGAATCATCGCCGGCGGGCGCCGGTCAAAAAGTTGGGGGCGGCGACGTGTTTTCGTCGTGATGTCGGCGCGGAGATCTATACCAATATTATAAAGAGGAAAGATTTTTTTGTTTGTTTGTTTGTACCGAATAGGCTCCAAAACTACTGGACCGATTTAAAAAATTCTTTCACCTACGGAAAGCTACATTATGCCCGAGTAACATAGGCTATAATTTTAACGGGAGCGAAGCCGCGGTGGTCAGCTAGTATTTAATAAAACTGTCTAGATTGTCAAATGTTTTTATTATATAATATGGTACAATGAAAACAATCAAGTACAATTATTTAAAAGATCACTGGATCGGTCATACTAATCAACAAAAGACAATAACAGTAAAATAAATGTATTTTCAATTCAGGGCTGTCTTGAAACCGCGGCAAAAATATTCTTAGGTAGTCAAGCAAGGACATGCGTATTTTTTTACATAGCGTAAAAAGACACCGAGTTGTTACTATATTTTATTTGAAGAAATTAAGCTTCAAGTTTAGTTGTTTAATAAATGAGCCTATTGGCAATATATAAAGATAATTATGATTCGCAAATATCCAAAAGTATTTTAAGGCGTGTAAAGTTCTCAATATTTTGTCACTTAAGAGTCGGAAACCACAGTGTCTGTATCGGTCAAAAATTTAGACCTGACCCAAATATAATTTTGTTGACTCGTGTCGGACTTAAACGAGAACTTTTTGCCATCACCGTCAAACCGGCCACAGAAAACACCCGCTCGCTAGATGGGCTTGTAGCAGACACTGATAAAATATACGTAGTCTTCGCTAATGTGTATAGCAACGGAAATACTGCTCGCCTATCTTGCCAGTATTTAATAACATTTCCATGTCTTAAATCACTGTCATCACATGAAACTAAATATTTCTGGTATTCTTTTGCTATAAATTCTTGTTCATCATTCATCATCATATCAGCCGAAAGACGTCCACCGCTGGACATAGGCCTCCCCCAAGCGTCCCACATTGACCGGTCCTGTGGGTCTCGCATCCAGTGGATCCCCGCAACCTTCACCAGGTCATCCGCCCACCTGGTGGGCAGCCTTCCAACGCAACGTCTTCCCGTTCGCGGTCGCCATTCCAGTTAGCATCCAAAGTTAAGCCTAAGAATACTGTGCTACTTTCAGGATTGAATTCTTCGCCCTTTATCAACACATCAGATTTCACCTGCCTAACGTTATAGTTTAAACAAAAGTGAAGTATCATCCGAAAACAACACTATTATCATGGTTATCCTTTATGAGGTAAGGCAAGTCATTAATATAAATAAGAAACAAGAAAGGACCAAGAAATGACCCCTGCGGGACTCCCATCGTTACTATAGATCCGGAAGATCTTTTTCCATTAACGTCAACTCTCTGAATTCCATTACTCAAGTATGAAGTAAAAATATCCAGAGCGCTGTTCCGTATCCCGTAGTGGTGTAGTTTCCTGATTAGCTTTTAATGAAGAACACGATCAAATGCCTTGGACAAATCACAAAAGATTCCCATCGCACTTATCTTCCCATGCATTATAAATATGTCCTAAAAGCTCAACACCAGCATCAGTAGTTGAACGAAACCTTGTAAAACCGAACTGTTTGCTATGTAATAACTTATGTTTATTATACAATCTTTGCAATTGCTCTTAAATTAATTTCTCAAATATTTTACTAAATGTACGTAGTACTGAAATAGGTCTATAATTTGTAGGGTCTGATGTACTACCTGATTTAAACAAAGGTATTATTTTACTATTTTTCATTAGGTCAGGACACTCCCCACAGTTGATACAATTATTAAAGATAATAGCTAAACTAGGTGCGATAATGTCAATAATAGACTAAGCAACTTCTATAGAACAAAGACCTTATACGTATTTCTTACTACTAGACTGTGCACCAAAAATTTTTGTTTAGCTAAAATGAAATCTATTATCATACACCTAGGTTAGCTATTTCCTTATAAGCGGTAGCTAACCAAAAGCGGTCCTGAGCGAGAGGGTGCCCGCTGGTAGTGTGTCCTTGTCTGACATCTTGCCAGCTCAACTAATCATTGGGTTTGGTAGAAATGGTAGAAAATTTTATATTTTCTTTTTTATGTAATACCAAAACGAACGAATAAAAAATATATTTAAATACGTTTCAAAGTCTATGAAACTTTGAAGCGTATTTAAATATTTTTACAGTTCCTTTAATTCATCAATTCATTGTATTTAAAAATAATTCATTAATACTGAGTAAGAGTAGTACTTTTAAATGTTTGGGCCTGGTAATACTAAATGTAAGACCACCAGGTTGGAGTTTTTAGCGGGATTTTTTCGAGTGAAGTTCAGCAGCTGTTAATATTATTTGCAAATTGATTCCTAGTGGATATTGTGATATAAAATTGGTGTAGTTTTGTGTCTCAACTGTCTACGCAACTGGACAATATGTGAAATCATTGACAGAAACGATGTCAGGATAGTGGAGCGGAGAATTTTATTGTAGTATTGACTACCTCCGCAAAGCTTACTGGGAAGGCTGACTCGATACAATTTGCTGCCTAATACTCCAAAAACCATTAGAATCTGTTACACCCGTATTCTAATGCATACTAAAGAATGTTAAAATTGCACTGAATACGAGGTGGTATGGTCCAAGACCTTAGCCTGCCCGAAAAGGGCGAACAAAAAAACAAAAAAAAAAGACCACCAGGTTTGCGGCGTTTTTGGCAGGTTTTGTTTGAGTAAAATTCAGCGGCTGTTAATATTATTCGCAAATTGATTCCTAGTGGAATAAAATTGGTGTAGTTTTGTTTCTCAACTGTCTACTCAACTGGACAATATGTGAAATTATTGAGATCCTTTGGGGTATTTCAAAGCATCGTCTGAAGAGTGCAGGATCATCTAACGCCTCTCCTTCATGTCGTCGATGAGCTTGAGAGTAAGATCAGAGAGTTTTTTTCCTATCTATACGATGGGTCTTGAAGAATAAGACTTATGCAGACTTGGGATTTGAGGATTATTGAGTCCTCCCCGAATACACCATCGTAAACTGCTCAATTCCGCTTCGAGTTCAGTCATCTTATCGTCGGTCCGGAGTCCGGAGTGTGCGCGTGTTGTACGTTGCCATGTCCTGTCGTCGGTATTTGTTGGGGTAGCCGGATCTCGTCCGGGATTCTTTGCACCCCTTGCCATACCGTAACCTAGACCGCTATCGTAGTCGAGGTTAGGAAGGCTGCCGGGCTCTAGGGGCTATGTTTTATTTGTGCTATTCATGGGGAGTGCTTTGCAGGCGGGTTGGCGATCCCAGTATGGTTGTTACAAATGCACAGAGAACGCTGCTGATCATTCTCTGGTTTGTCCCTTAGTCGCCTCTTACGACACCAATGGAAAAACATGGGATGTCGAAATTCTGTACGCTCGACACCGACTCAGTAAGTGACGTAGATTCCAAAAAATATACACTCATTTTTTTTTTTCAATAAACTTGATAGGTTTAGGTAGCGTAGTTAGGTAGCATAAATACATATATTGGAATATTATTGTTTTTACAATCAATTTGTCCCGTATTATGTTTGGTCATGGTCACCTCATTAGAAAGAGACACACTACCAACGGGAGCCCTCTCGCTCGGACCGGTTTTTGCGCCATAGTGCACAGTCTAGTAGTAAGTAGTATAAGGTCTTTGCTATAGAATGACCCCACAGATCTGCAGCCTTTTTAACATAGTTTTTAAGTACTAAAGATAACGTATTTACGACGAAAAAGAAACTGTCGATTCTTTCGTTCTGGGTTATGGAAAAACTCTATGGAAAAAAAAGAGACAAACGCTACCATCTTGAACGTCAAAGAGGTAACTTTTTAGTCACTGTTGTAACCCATCGGTTACCAACTGTAATTAAAGTTTTCCACTGTTTTCACGCCTTTGTTTCGTTTATATCAGGAAGAATTTTGTTGTTTAATTATCTGCATGGACCATGTCGTGTGTGGCTATCGGTTGCAAGAGTAGAATGAGTGTATTAAAGGAACATAATCAAAGGATATCTTTTCACAGGTGAGTTATCGACTAGCATACTGAAATTATTGTGCAGGGAATACGTTTGACCTAAACTACCATTTAAACCATTCTATTTAGTGAAAAATTAACTTTTAAGCGTACGCTGATAGAGCTTTGACAGTTTACGTACTTACGTTATGATGTTAGAGATGTGACAAAAGTCACAAGAAAGATTGATCGATACTGTATTTTTATTTTACTTACGTTAATCTACTATATAAAAATAAGTCGGGTTTCTCCCTGAAGCTATAACTCCAGAACGCACGAACCAATTTCCAAGGTTTTGCATTCGTTGGAAAGGTCTCGGGCTCCGTGAGGTTTATAGGTAGGGTAGGGTAGGGTAGGGTAGGGTAGGGTAGTGTAAGGTAGGGTAGTGTAAGGTAGGGTAGTGTAGGGTAGGGTAGTGTAGGTTAGGGTAGGGTAGTGTAGGGTAGGGTAGGTAGGGTAGATAAATGTTTGGTCTTTTATGGCAAAACAAAGTTTGCCGGGTCAGCTAGTTTATTTCATAAAGTTTATTTACTTTATTTTTTTTTTGTTTATATTAATCTAATATTGATTGTGCACAGGTTTCCTAAGAGTACTTATTTAAGAAATAAGTGGATCAACAATATAAAAAGAAATAAATGGGCACCTTCACCATATTCTCGCTTGTGTTCACTGCATTTTAATGAATCATGCTATCGCTATCCCTCGACCCATCTATGGATACAGGTTGATGAATCATGTTTACTTACACATTTTACTTTTTAAAATTAAATTATTATATCTAAACCATTTTGTTATTATTTATTTTATTACTTTTATATACATACTCGTCTGTAAACTTTATTTACAGTTTTGCACAAGAACTAGCATATTATATATCAGTATATTGATCAGTAGCTGTTTGTGCAGTCGTACGAGTGTACCAAAAACGGTCACTTTGATTTCAAGATGTACCTCGTTTTTGCGCAAGGCTATGAATAAGCATTATTTAACAACGCATATAATGCACAGAAAAAATACGAAAGAGTGGAATTGTACTCCTACAATGTATAAGTGCACTCTTTGTACGAGTTCACATTCACTTTTTAAATAATTATAAAGAATCCCTAAAGAAACGTAGAAAAAAATAGCCGCAGTCAGGGACGATTCTTACAGACATTTGACCAAAGTAGATCGCTCCAAAACTAAACTCGATATTATCGATATAACAGTGGCACAGATCTAATACTGATATATGTCTATATATAAGTATCTATAGCAACCTCGGTCACACGGGCACATAAGATGGCATAGACAAAAGTATAACTATCTCTTTTTGCTTATGACGTTATCTGTTAGTGCGAAAGTGAATACCGATGTTGAAATTGCGTCTTAAACATGTTCTCTCTAGGTTACTATATAAACTCTCTGTTTACTACTTAATACTTACAAACACATTAGAATGTGTCCGCATCTTCTATTTTATATTTTTTTTATTATTTATTTATTTATAATTTATTTATTATTTATTTATTTATTATTTATTTATTTATTTATTTATTTATTTATTTATTATTTATTTATTTATTTATTTATTTATTTATTTATTTATTTATTTATTTATTTATTTATTTATTTATTTATTTATTTATTTATTTATTTATTTATTTATTTATTTATTTATTTATTTATTTATTTATTTATTTATTTATTTATTTATTTATTTATTATTTATTTATTTATTTATTTTTATATGGCAAGCACCGATGTCGACTGTTCTGCCAATGCCTAAAGTAAATTGGAAAAATCTATTTATGTTTCATAGCTTAAATACGAGATGACGTAGTCTATTTAGTGATGTCCTAATGCGTTATCGATTCGATTTCTTCTAACAATCGACAATTCGAAGAAACTTTAGTGGATTTTATACATTGACATTTTAGTCATCCAATTTTTCAAATCAATTATTATATTATACGTAAATAAAATGAAAATATCCAATGTTCACTGCCATATTTACTTTACACAAATAAAAAAACTTTACATCTCCGAATAATAATTTATCGAAATATTGGAGCTAAATCGTAATCAAATTGACTATTGTAAAAAAACAGCCTCCACGAAGTGTTGCTCTTTCATAAGCTGGTTAATTCATCAAACGATACATTTTATAAATCATTGGACAGATAAAATAGCTTCTGTTAAAATTGACTGTCAAACAAAAAGACTTGACTTAAAGGCCTCAGTAGCCAGGTCACTAAATTGAACGCGCAATAATTGTATAATTATTGCTACTTGCTGTTCCCTACGTAATAAGCCCGCCGAAACGATACCTATAGATTTAGCCTTAAAATGAGCCTGATTGATAGAGCGAGATCGCTAATTGGCAGCCCCTTGTAAATAATAAGGACAAAAGATTATTTTTTGTCTTTGTCACCGTGGCCGGCTTTTGTTGTTTGTGAAACGCTAATATCATGGCAGGTTTGACAAAATAACTCGGTCGTGATTTTGCGGGATTAAGTGTTTATTGAGACAAGGAATTGGGTAAATATCGACCTTCATGAAATTGTTTACGTTGTTGTTCTACGATATAATAATGTAATAACAATATAATATGATCAAACCAGGCCCATAGAAACTGAAGTAGCTAAGCGCAAAGAGTATTGTATGACTGGTAATATACAGGGTGGGTAAAAAATATATCGTGGATCAAACGAAATAGCGATTTTTGGGGAAGGTGAGAGATGTTTTTCTTTAGACCTGCTAGAAAAAGCCTCAAATATCGCCCTGTTTCGTTTGATTCACGATTTTTGGCCTTCCCTATACCTAACCCATTAATACCGGCGACGACGTTGACCTTTCGAAGCCTGCATCTTTCAATGACCTTTGGCCACACATATTAAATGTATTTTGTTTTCTATCTATCAAGTCAAATCAGCCTATCGGAATCCACTGGACATGGGCCAAAGGGGTAGTAATTATAAATAATACCAGCCTGTAACAGACTCACTGCAGGGTAAATGCATCTTCTTATAGTAAATAAATAATAATATTTTGTTATCTTCCTACTTTTCGAACAACTTAATTTTTGTAAAATAATAACAATTTTTTATGTAAAAAAGGCATTTATTAATTTTTGAACAAAATTAACGTATTGAAATTCACTATTTTTAGGGTTCCGTAGCCAAATGGCAAAAAACGGAACCCTTATAGATTCGTCATGTCTGTCTGTCTGTCTGTCTGTCTGTCTGTCCGTCCGTATGTCACAGCCACTTTTTTCCGAAACTATAAGAACTATGCTGTTGAAACTTGGTAAGTAGATGTATTCTGTGAACCGCATTAAGATTTTCACACAAAAATAAAAATAAAACAATAAATTTTGGGGGTTCCCATACTTGAAACTAAAACTAATAATATTTTTTTTCATCAAGCCCATACGTGTGGGGTATCTATGGATAGGTCTTCAAAATTGATACAGAGGTTTCTAATATCATTTTTTTCTAAACTAAATAGTTTGCGCGAGAGACTCTTCCAAAGTGGTAAAATGTGTGTCCCCCCCCCTGTAACTTCTACAATACGAGAATGATAAAACTGAAAATAAAAATATGATGTACATTACTATGTAAACTGCCAGCGAAAATTGGTTTGAACGAGATCTAGTCAATAGTTTTTTTTTTAATACGTCATAAATCGTAAACCGCAATTTACCAATTACGGAACCCTTCGTGCGCGAGTCCGACTCGCACTTGGCCAGTTTTTTTTATTTCTATAAAGCCAGGTTCGGCATTTACATGTTGGTACCATTTGCTCAAAGTGCGAGTGTGTCAAACAAGTGTTGTCGTTATTACCTATAAAATCATACGCTTTCTAAAACAAATTGAAGCGTAAGGACAAATTTTCTTAATTCTTCAGAATACTTTTTTTCTAAAGTAGGCCTTTAGATTTGGCAATTTGTTTTTTATGAAATCCTTCTGCATATTCATCCAGAATGAAACTGCCTTCATTATTGATATATTTAACTTTCTTAAGGTCTTGAATAATATTAGAAATCTTTCCATCACATCGCCAGACCTTTTCATTTAAAGTTCTCACTTTTTGCTTTAGTAAAGCCCTTTTCTTTGTGAGATACACATACATATATATGTAGGTTGTTGTGAGGAACACAATTGCCTAGGCTGAAAAAGAAAATAGTCGCATAATTCTATTACTTATTAACATATTTAATTCATTTAAAGAAATACTGTCAATAAAAAAGTATGTAACAAGATGTGTTGAAATTACTGTGATTTGCAACTTTTGTTTATAAACATACCAGTAAAGTCGATGTGGGCACTACGCCATCAGGTAACCTTATCACATCGAGGGTTCTGTTAAAACAAGATTCCTCAAAGTGCATAGAGCAGATATGCCACATTTTATGTCTAGGGTTTGTATTTTCAGAACCAATATTCTTCTATCCAGCTTCTATCCATTTCTTCTTTAAAATTTCGTTTCCAGGAAATCTGTGGATTAAAATATCATTGCAATGTATTTTACATACTATCAATTTTATCGATACTTATCGTATGTGAACATCGACCATCACTAACCTTACATGTCAATAATTAATGTAGGTAAACAATGCAAAGAAATATAGAAAATAATAACGTTTTATGCCATACAAACATGGCACAGATTCGAATAATATTCAAAAATACCATCTTGTAGAGTCTGGCAAACGAAAGTAGAGACTGAAAAACCGCGGCAAATTTAAAAAATCTCAGCATAGCAACTCCAAAACTAGTATGAAATACCTGGAATAACTAATTTTGATACTTTAGAATTATCAATTTTACTTCGTCTGAATAAAATTACTATACGTACTTTAGGTAGGCAATAGTTTATTAGATATTATGTATCTATCAATCCGAATACAAAAAAACAACAATATTCTATAATAATGGTTTATTCACTATCAATCAAAATCTGAATCTAAGACTTCTATGTGAAAAGATTCATTAGAGTCACTGCAATCACTGTGTCGTACATTAATAATTAAACTTTATAAATGATTGCCTGTAATTCTGTCCCTTTCAATATATTTATTTTCAACATGTATGACATGATCATTCATTTTCTTTCACTCCTCTGCTAGTCCATTAATCCAATAATAATTACGAATTAAAACAAAGTATCAAATTATTAGCGTCCTACTAACTTAAGAAATCTAACACCACACGTAAACAATCTTGTTTTTGTTTGTATTCGGCGTCTATCTCCTATTGTTTTTCTTTAGATTTAGACATCATGGGAAACAACATCTCCTGTAATCCACTTTTTATTGTTTTATTCATTTTTCACTGAATAAATGCTAATAACAAGACCACAACAAATCAAAACAACACGCCATCTTGTTTTGGAAAATTGAGGTTGACATTACTATAGCATTGCCATATAAAAAGTTTGCTAATAATTCGAGTGTCTACTTTCGTTTGCCAGACTTTAACTAGGTATTCTTCATATAGTAGAATATGCCGTCTCCATAGTTTTTTCTACCTCATTGAGCGACACAGACTTGATTGCTCTATGCTCCTGTCAATAAAACGGTCAGTGTCAATGTCAAACAAAACTCTAATGTCACATTGAATTTGACAATCTGCCAGCCAGCTGCCAGCTGCATTCTGCAAGTGCAAACAAAGTCTTTTTGTCAATGAATTCACTTTTGTTTGTCATTCAGACATTCAGTAATTCAACACCCAAACAGAAAATTGATAAATATTTCAAATAATAAATTAAAAGCAACCATGCTAAAGTTTCAAATAGTATCGTCAAGAACAGTGGAAGGTTTGGAGAATGAAAAGAAATTCGTTGCTTACATGGTACAAGCAAGACAAGCTACTGAATCCAGGGTGTTAGACCCAGACCCAGCCAACGTTGAGAGGAGATACACCCACTTTCTAGATCTGTACAACGGATTAAAAAAGGAATTTCCGGCTCTGTTAAACGGTATTTCATTTCCCAGAAAGGTAAACAAGTGACAATTTCTATTTCTTTGTTATTTTATGAGTCATTATGTACCTACTTCAAATTAGTCTAGTAGGCGTATTACATTGTAATTTAGTAAGTTTAGTTAGCCGTTTATAAAACACATGATTTTTCAATAGGATTTAAGGTAGGTCACTTCAATTAGCAACTTTGTTCAGCAAGTAGGGTGGGTGCACCAGTAACAAACCGATTAAGAGACATTTTCAAAAAAAAAAATATGCTGTGACTCAATTATTGCAAAAATCGTTGCAAAAAAAAAACATCATACTCCTTATCTACCATAGAATCATGTAGTTTAATCCGATTTTCTTAATAATTATTGGGTTTTTTTTTATTTAAATATGAATGTGGAAAGTCGCAATGTGCCTAAGATGGACCAGATTGTACCAGTAATATACCAGACGATGTGCCAATAGTGAACCAGTAAATAAAACGAATGTTTTTAATGAAGAATAATTTTATTATTGATACTAAATAATTTAATTAAGTTTTGTACTTAATAATCATCACAAATTTTAATCAGGGTACAAATTTCATGTAATAGGAACAGGACCAGAACATGTATTTCATACTACAGGACCCTGGGGTCCCGGTCGTTTGAAAGGCGTGCGAGGGCCTTTTTTACATATTACTTATTTATTTATTTTTGCATAATTTTTGCACTATTACTTGTCTCGTCCATCGCTTTTAGGAAATCTTCCTCCTTATATTTGAAAAATGTTCTTTTCGGTGGCATTGTGTCTGTAAAAAAGTGTACGTGATCAATTACTGGAACAAACTCTTAGTATAGATGTTACCAGTAACAAACCTCTGGTCTACATCTGGCACAAATTCGTTGTATAGATGTTACCAGTAACAAACCACTGGTCTACAACTGGAATATTGAGATTTTTTTAGGAGTTTATTATATTAATTTATTGCAGTACCTTAAGTGAGTATAAATGAAAAAGAAAAAACAAAAAAATATAAAAAAGTTTTAATCACCAGTTGTAGACCAAATGGAATATTACTAAAACATCACTGAATTCGTGTTCCATTAGTTTACCAATGACAACCAATGATTTAAATTAGCATTTTCTGATGAAATAAGAAGTAATACTATTTCTTTATGCATTATACTATGCAGATAAATGCACATTAGGTTAAAATGATTGATTTAAACCAAGATATAAAAGGATTAAAAAACTTACCGTCGTACGCCTGCTTACTAAAATGGCCGCCCGGAACGATGTGAACGATTGTCATTTCGGATTTTGTGTTTTTTACTGATGTAGATGGCGTGTACATCCGTTTTATCTATGCTTACATGATTGGTAGAAGTACGGCAGGGCTACCAAACGTAAAAAAAGTTGCGGGAAATTCAACAGAAGGTTAATATTTCGGTTAAAAGATTGAAATGGTGTACTACTGGTTCCTGGTGTGGCACTGGTGCACCCACCCTAGTTGCTAATATTGTGATGTCATTCTGCAATTTATGTAAATTACCAGTAGTTTTGAAGACTTTTGTGAAGCATGAATTGCCATGGAGTGGTAAATGTTGTAACACTTATGTTTTCCAACACATATGTGGTCTTTAAATAGAATGTTCAATATTGCAAACCTTTTCAAAATAAAATAAAAAATTCTTAAGACTAAATAGTAGGGTAGCATAGGCAGTATTTATTTCTTATTTAATTTTATTTCAGATTGTAATGGGTAACTTTGATCCAAATTTGATTTCCAATCGCTGTACAGCATTTGAGTCACTACTAGACTTGATAGCGGGTGACTCACGGCTGCGGGACTCCCCGGCTGCTATCACATTCTTCCAGGACATCGAGCTAAATGAGTCAAAACAACTGATTAACGAGGGCAAATTTGATCAAGCACTGTCAGTTTTGGAGACCAGTTTTAAATTATTAAACAAGGTTTGTAAATTAAAATACTTTGTCCTTTGACTTATTTTTAAAGTCATTGAGTAGATATGGTATTAATTTTCTTTGTTGATAGATTCACCTTCAGTTGATCGCTTACTATCACAGACATAAATCTAACTAGATAATGCAAGTCCCTCCATCTGTATGAAAACCAAGCGTAGGACGACGCACTGACTACCACTTTTTCACCTGCAATTTTTTTTTTTTTTTTTTTTTTAATTTAAAAACAAATTTACTTACCAATGAAAGAAAACAATTCCAATGCTTAGGCTAACTTTTTTTTATACAATCTTTACAGCTCAATATGGCATATTTAGGCATTTTTCTAGTTTTCGGTGGATTTCTGGTGACGATAATGCTAAATAAAAGCTCAAAGTACGATCATTGATTGTAATTTAACTCCGTTTTTTGACATGCATCATCTAGTTTGATTTACCTATATCTGTGCTTACTATTGTTTAGTTTAAGAGTTTAATAGATACAAATTAACAATTACTTTCATCTTTGAATAAACTTTTCACTGAGATAAATAAAGTGAATTTCTTTTTAATGAAATCTTGTGTGCATTTGAAAAGTTGGCACCATTGAATTGGTACAGAGTAACAGTCTAGTCAACATGCCTATTTAAGAGACCAATCCTAGAATGTTACTGTGATAGTTTAAGTGCAATATTATAAATTAATATCTTTAGGGTGTGGCATAAACAGTAAGATAACCCTTGAACATCAGATATGTCATGTCTTTAACATTAATAATCTATACTAATATTATAAAGCTGAAGAGTTTGTTTGTTTGACCGCACTTATCTCAAAACCTCCTGGTTGGAATTGAAAAATTCTTTTTGTGTTGGATAGTCCATTTATCGAGGAAGGTTATAGGCTATATAACATCACGCTAATACCAATAGGAGCAGAGCATAAATGAAAAAGGTTGCAAGAACGGGAAAATTTGTTCCTTTTTGCAAGCTTCCGTTGCGTGCGCTGCGTAAGCGGTTAGAGTTATGCAACATTCATGTATGTAGAGTAGGTAGGGTAGGTAGGTAGCTAGTTGACGGGAGCGAAGCCGCGTGGGACAGCTAGTAAATTATATTTACATGTGAGACTGTTTGATGCTATTTAGTATTTATTTACTTACTATTCTCTTATTATATTCCTGTGATTGCTATGCTGTACCTAACTGGTATCCCATTGTTGAGACTGACAAGATTGGGTATAAGTACATTATTTCATGTAAATTTGCTGAACTGCACTGTTATTGGGTAACTCCAAAGAATGGCGTACGCCTGCTTAGCTTGCATGTCTAAACTACTGTAGAGTTTGTAAAATGAAAGGGAGCATGCAAACGCAATGAATCACTGTTTCTTAAGATACAGTTTATCCTAGTTTAAAAGGCAGGGTTAATCTATTAAGTACAGATTTTGCAACATACAATATTGTGTCATAATAATTTTCTACCTATTATTTGTAACATATCCACATGTTTTCTTGTACCTACCTGTAATTTTTCATAAATAAAATATTTTGTATATTAAAATACAAAATACAAAATATTTATTTCTGTACCAACTAGTATACATTAGTTTATGATTGGAGCCTCCTTTTAAGCATGATGACGCCTGTGTTAGGAGACTCCGCTCTTCCACAGCTTTGGATGTTTGTACAAATTACAAAATTATTGAGTTACATTTTTCATTATTACAAAACAGTATAATTATTTTTATCGAGTGTGTGTTGTGTGCTATAATGCCATTTAAACATATTATATTGAGTGTGCTGAAGTAAGCACTAATGACTCAAGAACTCAACAGTATCCACTCTAAATCATGCATCAGATTGGTTACAGAGTGGAAACCTAGGGGTCTTTAAGTTTTTCTTTTGGTTTTTCCTTTTTTAATATTATTTGTTACTAGCTGACCCGGCAAACTTTGCTTTGCCATAAAAAGACCAAACATTTATCTACCCTACCCTACCCTACACTACCCTACCCTACCCGACCCTACCTTACCCGACCCTACACTACCCTACCCTACACTACCTAACCCTACCCTACCCTACCCTACCCTACCCTACCCTACCCTACCCTAACCTACCCGACCCTACACTACCCTACAATACTCTACCCTACACTACCATACCCTACCCTACCCTACCCTACACTACCCTATCTATATAGCCTATGTCCTTTCCCAGGTCTCAAACTATCTTCATACCAACTTTCATCTAAATCGGTGCAGCGGTTTAAGCGTGAAAAGGTAACAGACAGACAGACAGAGTTACTTTCAAATTTATAATATTAGTATGGATATTATATCTGGCACACATAAACTCTTTCTTTCTCTCTAATTTTTTTTTTCTTTTTAGAGTTCCGTACCCAAAGGGTAAAAATGGGCCCCTATTACTAAGACTCCACGGTCCGTGTTTGTCTATCTGTCTGTCACCAGGCTGTATCTCATGAACCGTGATAGCAAGACAGTTGAAATTTTCACAGATGATGTATTTCTGTTGCCGCTAAAACAACAAATACTAAAAACAGAATAAAATAATTATTTAAGTGGGGCTCCCATACAACAAACGTGATTTTTCTGCCCTTTTTATGCGATAATGGTACGAAACCCTTAGTGCGCGAGTCCGGCTCGCACTTGCCCGGTTTTAATTAATATGTACTAATTTTCTGATTGAAACTAATAGGACATGCAATCGTTTTCCAGGTGTACACGGACCGATCCCGCGTGGTGCTGGGCGCCCTGTGCCGCATCGTGGCGTGCGCGGGCGCCAGCGACGGCTCCCTGGCCGGGCCCGTGGAGCGCTGGGCGCAGCTGGCGCTCAAGCGCTACGAGGCCGTCAGCGACTCCGATCTGCTGCTTATTTACATACCGCTCTTACATACATGCATTTCTATTTGGTAAGTATTTATTTTCGGCCGGAATTGTCCCACTGCGGACTAAATCGCACAAGCGCGGCGCCTCGTAAATCGGAATGCAGATTCTCGTCCTTAAAAAGGTTCTAATTTGAGCTGCACTCTCATATTCATCATGATTATACTATGATTAAAATGCGTACCTACCTTTCTACAAAAATAAGGGAATTGCCCATGTTTTGGGTAACAAAGCCAGCCTATCTAGCCAGCGTACCTAATTGAAACCGCTATACACGAGGAAGTAGCCGAGTTGCCAGCTTAACAGTTTTCTATCGGATACATTTCTGGGAGTGTGCGATGGAATTGCATTAACTAATTCCGCCTAGCCCGTTTCATCATCGGACTACCTGACGTACGGCGATGCGCCATCGGTACAAGGTGGACATCCCTCCCATACGCACAAAACGTTTTGAGAATACTTTTATTATGTGTACAGCTAAGGAGTGTAATTCCCTGCCGGAGTCTGGATTTCCCGATAGCTACAATCTAGGGGACAAGTAAAGAGTGAATAGGTTACTTCTAGGCAAGCGTGCTTCCTCGTCGACCATATCATCGCTTACCATCAGGTGAGATAGTGGTCAAGCGTGAGTCTAATAAAAAAAAAAATGGGTGACTTAGATTCTGACTTCAGTAAGAAATAAGTTGTGCACATTAAAAACTCTTTGTCAGTACGTCACATTGCTTGATCTTCTGATATTGCGTAGGTAAGTTAAACGAATTAGTGAGTTATCTTGATTTTGGTAAGTACCTGAAAATCAGTACGTGCTTATCTACATGCAAATGATATCATTACGACCTCGCGCAAGTCAGTCAGCTGACTATATCAAGGGTCATTGGCCTCGATGTAGTAAATGACAAACACAAACAAAACATAGGAAGATTTCTTGTAAATAAACAACTGATAACATAACAATAGTAATCGTTGAACTGTTTAAGGATATACCAACCGCATTATAAATACTTGTGGCAATCTTAAAATTTAATTAGTTCTTATTTGTCATAAAACTGATAATAAGCAACTATCCAATAAAACTTGCTCAGTCGTTGCCTGTCTTTAAAAAACTTATAAAGGAACATTACCTGACTCTGTGATCCTGTCTTTTTTTCAGCTGTATTGTTTTCTTGTTTGTTTATTTAGTTGTATGTATGTATTTATGTATCTATTTTAGTAGTTTGTTTTTAGTACCTAATTGTACTTGGTACCTAATACTTGTAGGATTTTAAATTGGCACCAAGTGCAACCCCATATCGTGTCCAGGCTATCTCTATCCATTCAAGGTTGCCTGGAAGAGATCGCAGAGCGCGATAAGGCCGCCTGTTGTATATTTGTTTTAATTTTAATGTTTATTTTTGTATTGTCTTATCTTGGTGTACAATAAAGTATATATAAATAAATATAAATAAGGTACATGTCCTCGGGACCAGGTACTAGGTGACGTAACATAAATAAATGAGGTCTTTCTCTGAAATCGTTTTCAAAAGTTCGATTTGATTGGTCGAATTATAATATGATTGTGTAAAGTCTACTTTTACTTGGTTCATAGCCTAAATAATTAGGAATTCATAGAAATCTAGGATTTTTATTTTTACCCAACTATCCAAAAAAGGAGTGAAAGAAAGAAAGAAAGATATTTTTGTGACCCGCACAGGAGACACGAGAAATAAGCATACAATTAAACAATAGTAAAATAAAAAAACCCTGTGCGAGACAAAAAAGGCTCCTATCTCAGCATGTGCAGCGATATAAAAAAACCGGCCAAGTGCGAGTCGGACTCGCGCACGAAGGGTTCCGTACTTTGTAAATTGCGGTTTACGATTTATGACGTATTAAAAAAAAACTAGTTACTAGATCTCGTTCAAACCAATTTTCGTTGGAAGTTTACCTGGTAATGTACATAATATTTTTTTTTTAGATTTATCATTCTCTTATTTTAGAAGTTACAGGGGGGGACACACATTTTACCACTTTGGAAGTGTCTCTCGCGCAAACTATTCAGTTTAGAAAAAAAATATATTAGAAACCTCAATATCATTTTTGAAGGCTGATTCAGAGATACCCCACACGTATGGGTTTGATGAAAAAAAAAATGTTTAGTTTCAGTTTCAAGTATGGGAACCCTCAAAATTTATTGTTTTATTTCTATTTTTGTGTGTAAGTCTTATTGCGGTTCACAGAATACATCTAATTACCAAGTTTCATCAGCATAGTTCTTATAGTTTCGGCAAAAAGTGGCTGTGACATACGGACGGACAGACAGACAGACATGACGAATCTATAGGGGTGCCGTATTTTGCCATTTGGTTACGGAACCCTAAAAAGGTTATGACGCATAGCGCATTGTTTCCTGTATTTTTTTTTCCATTTCATCAAACGTGTGAAACCTTCCAACAGAATTCCTCATTGTTATTTCAGCATAGAATCACCCACTACTGGGTATAGGGCTCCCCTTTTGCTGCCATAATTCTGAAAGTCCCGTTATCCGACCTTAACGATATCGTCAAATCAACGTGCATTTGGAAAGCCCTGACTGATTTTGGCCCAATCTTGGTCACTATTCAATCAATGCTTCAGTCAAACAGACTTACCAACCCACAATACCTATAAAATAAAATACATGTACTATTTTCAGGGAGACTCTTGGTAGAGACAAGACAAAGCTGGTAGAAGAGTTGAACGACCTTCGTAAGCGTGGGATGAAGGTAGACTCCGTGCCCAGCCTCATGGAAGCTGTGGACGGCCTTGTCACCATCTAATGAGATGAGTGTCCAACATTATTTTGACTCCCTGTTTCTTGGAGTGACTATTGGAACGTTTATATGTTGCAATATTTTAAGACCAAAAGGATCTTCATCCTTTAGTAAATTTGAGCCGTGGTTTACTTGAGTAAGTATATTGTATTCAATCAAGTTGTGTGTCTAATGTTGGGAAGGGTTGTCAAACTTTACAATTACCCAGTGGGAAAAAGAGATGGCGCTGTAGTACATCCTGTATAATTCCATCTTTCACGATATATTACGATTGTATAATTATCATCAGGTAAGCAACTGGTTTCCAAATGTCTCCAATAACATTTATGTAATATTGGTGACCAGGCATATAAGATATACGGCAATACGGCATACTTGCACGTCGCCGAAAGACTTAACAATCATTGTAAATCCACGCTTCATACCCAATGGGCTCCATTCGTTTGTAGTTCAACCCCGACCTAACAGATGGCGTCACTAACTAAAAAGTCAAATAATTTAAGGGCATTAAAATATTATTATTTCGAAGAATCTGTGTTATCTATGTATATCTGGGATGACGAATCATAATACATGTATGTGCCAATTTTTTTATATTTCGTTTAATGTTATTGAGATCATGACCTGCCAAAAAAGGCTGTTAGCGTATTTATTGGCAATAATCTTTTTTTATTTTTTTTTTAATTATTTTTTTAGAAATCTGAACCATTTCTTTTGATAGGCAATTGATCATAATGACATTTTTTTTACGACATATGTACAATCAGCAACACAAATCGGTTAACGCTGTTAGACTAAGGGCCGATTTCACCAGTGACACTAATCGCGATTAGTTTAACTAAACATAGTTTATGAAAACACAGCGTTCTGATTGGTTGACGACGCTGAGAAACTACCAATCAGAACGCTGCATAAACTGAGTTTAGTTGAACTAATCGCAATTAGTTGAATTGGTGAAATCGGCTCTAAATTGACATGAAACTATTTGATAGTTCGGTTTCCTGCATATTACGAAGTCAAAAATATAATATGGAGTAAAATAACATATATGCTCTTGTTACCGACCTAATGTTTTTACTGAAAAATTTACTACTTTGTGCCACTGGTTCGTCATTTCTAAGATGTATTTTAGTAAGTTTTTCATTTTGTATACTTTTAACGATTTCTGTATATTTGTTGTTTTAATTGTATACGCGTTAAATATATTGTATTGGCTTGTATCTCATTAGATTTTAAGTAAAGTTATTAGTTTGAATCATTTATCGATTTATATTATAAATGTTAAAAAAGGAAATTAATTATTATTTGTTAGGTGTATGTAAAACTGTTAGTTTAGGAGAGAAACAATTGGATTGTGCCTCGGCTTTGCTGCGATAAGTTCTATAATAAGAACTTCTTCCTAAAACGTTTTCGATGGGAAATAAAGAACTCGTTGTATGTATTTGAATTTTCTATAATCAATTTTGGCATTCTATGTGTCAATCATATTATCAACAAAATTGCATGTATTTATTTATGCATTGTATTAACACTTTTGAAAAAGTGCTTGATATTAATAATCTCTTGTTGATTCTTATGAATTAAGAGCATACTGGTCAATTTCACTATACTCTTTGCGCTGTAGCATGGTGCGTGTGACAGTTCCAATATCATTTTTTACGCATATACGTATACGCATGTTTTGTAGTTTATCGTCATACAGGCAACTATGGTATATGGTATAACTATGGTATGACGTTAAACTACAAAAAATGCGTATACGCATATGCGTATTTTTTTTTATCGAAACTGTCACCCACACCATGCTACAGCGCAAAGAGTGTAAATTATTACAAAAATCTAGAGCTTAATATCGATTTTAAGCTTTTGCAAAGCTCAGAGAATGCTCCAAATATTACCAATTATATTAACATTTTATTATATGTAAGCTTTAATTTATGTAAAATGATATTAGTCTAGTCGTTCTCACAAAATATACCTAAAGAATTTTGTGGTAATAACCGCGACTTCTATGAAATACCTTTAGAACAGCACTGTAATTTTTAAAAGTCAATTACGTATTGTAGCAATTAATAAACATTTTATAATTAACATTTAAATGTGCTTGGCCTGGTAATTTACTCGAGATTTAACATATTATTTATTTTAAAATATAGCTCCATTTTTTATATACTAATCAATATAAAACATAAGCATACTATTCCAGGCAATTTACATAAATAGTTTTAGTAAGTATAATATCCATCAGCGGAGGGTTTAACTCGAATTTTAACTGTTTAGTTTCGTTTATATTAATAATATTATATAATCAGTTGGTTTGAGCGGTTAGGCGTTTTCTATGATATTATTGTTTATAATATTGCTAATGTTAAGACGACTGATATTTTATACATTTGTAGCCATCGTAGGAAATAATAAAAATTATATACATACTTATTTCTCATTGTGGTTTTTATTTATTTCGTGACTTCCCCCAATTAATAAACTCAGGTATTGAAGTTGCTGACTTGATATATACATTAGCAGCAACAGGAGATTTATTCATAAGCCAAGTTATTGCCGATACGAGAGAAGATGAGGACTTATTGAAAAGGACCTTCACGTTGCGGAATCTTCACGTCTGAACTCTGATGGCGCGTGGCCCCCTCCGTCTCCTGTTGGATGTGGGACGAGTATGTCGGATATTCGCATCCATCAGAGAGAAGTCTTTAGGGTGTTGCGTAACCTTGACGTGAACAAAGCTAGTGGCCCCGATGGGATACCGGCAATTGTACTAAAAACTTGTGCGCCTGAATTGTCTCCAATCCTGACACGCCTATATCGCCTTTCGATAGTGACTGGAAAGGTGCTGAAGGCTTGGAAGCAAGCCAACGTTCAGCCCGTGCCCAAAAAGGGTAGTCGGGCTGACCCGGCCAACTACAGACCCATCTCGGTAACGTCCATCCTCTGTAAGAGTATGGAACGTGTGCTGAACAATAAGCTCCTGGCATACCTAGAAGACAACGATATCCTCAGTGACCGCCAATACGGCTTCCGCCGAAATCGGTCAACTGGGGATCTTCTAGCGTATGCCATTCACATCTGGAGTGAGGCCATCGAGAGGCATGGGGAAGCCCTTGCTGTCTCCCTTGACATCTCGAAGGCTTTCGACAGGGTCTGGCATGAGAGCCTTATTGGTAAGCTTCCTTCCTTCGGTCTGCCTAGTGGTCTGTGTGATTGGATTGCTGACTTCCTGAGGGATCGGTCAATTCGAGTGGTTATCGATGGCTGCTCGTCCGGTCAGTTAGGTATTAACGCCGGAGTCCCTCAGGGGTCGGTGCTCTCGGCTACACTGTTTTTGCTGCACAAAAATGACCTGCTAAAACCCGGAACCTTTGGGTACGCAGACGACAGCACGGTTGCTGAGAGATACGTGTCCGGCGCACGGGTTTGGGCCTGAGATCCGGTCTCTCCGGGAGGCCATGGTTGGGCGCTTAAACCTGTCTTTGGAGGCTGTCTCCGAATGGGGCGATGCCAATCTGGTCAGTTTCAATGCTGCTAAGACCCAGGCGTGTCTTTTTTCCGCAAAAAAGAGCTTATTCCACCCGGCTCCATCTTTCCGTGGTGTAACCGTGCCGATAACGGACCATCTCGACCTTCTTGGTGTTACGTTAACATCGACCCTCAATTTTGGTCCTTTCATTGAGGCAAAGGCTCAGTTGGCTGCAAAAAAGTTGGGGATCCTTGCAAAGGTGAGACGGTACTTCACGCCTGAACAGCTGCTCAAATTGTATAAAGCGCAAGTTCGGTCATGCATGGAGTACTGCTCTCACCTCTGGGACGGATCTGCCAAATATCAGCTTGATGCACTTGAGTCGATTGACAAACGGGCCAAGAGGCTTATCGGTAACGATGCACTGGTCGCCTCAAAGCTCCAGAGCCTTGAACATCGACGCCGGGTGGCCAGTCTGTCGGTTTTTTATCGGTTACATTTCGGTGAGTGTGCGATGGAACTGCACAATTTGATTCCACCTAGCCCTTTCCATCACCGGACAACAAGACCTTACATAACATATGTTCGTCTTAGGTACTTCCTCCAATAGTATTTTGATTTGGGTTTCCATTGCAATTTGGAATAATAATTTTCAAAAATATATCTGATTTTAACGACTACAATCGAGGAGTGTTTGTGTGTCTCGGTCTCGCGTCGCGGTCGCGCGCTGTACACGCACCTTAACCATTTTTTTTTAAAGTAGGTACTTCATGTGATGCCGCCGCTGTCATAAAACATTGATCAATTTAGTAAATTGATTGGGGATTCACCAAAACAATTTGCCCTTCATAAAGGTAAATTAATTCGGTTCAATTATTTGATGTGGGCCCTAATACTGCGGTTGAGTGGTTCCTTCATTACCGGTACTTAGGTGCATGAACCCATGGTTTCAATCAACCAGAATTAGCTAATGTTCTCGTGACTAATAATTTATTATTTTAATACAACATTTTTTAAAGGTCAGTGTTTTCGCTGAGTACGGCTTAGGTAGGTACGCCAGCTCGAAATACCTAAAGAGGTTTTATCTCTATTTTTATTAGAGAAATCATCATCTTCCTGCCATTGCCCTATGCCTATGTTACACGGGATCGCGCAACACATTTTCTTTCATACTCCCTGTCAACCGCCAGAAATACCAGGCCCCTCAGAAAGTATTGCGAAAAAAAGTTTTTATAGACTGGCCAGTTATAATGTTTTTCGAAAATATGATTATTTATAAGTAAAAATAAGTAAGTTCCAATTTCAAAATTTCCCTCCACATTTTTTGCGAGTTAATTCAAAGTATTGTGTCTCACTGAAATATGGATCTGCGCCGGGAACATTTTAGAGCTATGATTTTATACGATTTCAAGTGTCGCCTGAAACCGGATGAATCGTACGATAGACTTCAAATGGCATTCATGGATGAAGGCCCTTCCAAGGCAACCGTGTATCGTTGGTATAACGAATTCAAGCGCGGTCGACCAACTTTGGGGGATGACGAAAGAAGCGGTCGCCCTTTGACGGCTGTTACCGAAGAAAACGTGCTAGCAGTGAAAAATTTAATCCAAGACAATAGGCGAATTACATATCAGGAGATTCAACACATATTGAAGATTGGATCGGGAAGCGTTCACGAGATTCTACACAGCCATCTTCGCGTGAGGAGGATAGTATCACGCTGGGTGCCGCACAACCTCACCGATGCTCAGAAGCAGGCCCGGGTGGAATGGTGCCGTGATATGCTTAACAAATTTGAAGCAGGCTCGTCTCGGCGTGTTTACGACATCGTTACAGGTGATGAGTCCTGGATTTATCAATACGACCCAGAAACCAAGCGCCAGTCGACTGTTTGGGTGTTTCAAAATGAGCCAACGCCTACCAAAGTGAAGCGATCTAGAAGCGGGGGTAAGATTTTGATCGCTAGCTTTTTTAATTTGACTGGCCACTTGGTATCAATTCCCTTACGGGATCAAAGAAGCATTAATGCCGAATGGTATACTACCAAATGTTTGCCAGAAGTTTTCTCTGTTATAAGCAACAAGCGACCAAACACAGGGCTCCGCGGGCTACTGCTCCACCACGACAATGCACCTGCGCACACCGCACTCAAAACGAGGGACTTCCTGGACAGCACGCCAGTCAAACTCCTGGGTCACCCTCCTTACAGCCCTGATCTAGCACCGTGTGACTTCTTTTTATTCCCAAAAATAAAAAATCAGCTCAAAGGGATACAATTTTCGTCGCCGGAAGATGCGCTGGCTGCGTTCGAGCAGGCTGTAAACGAGGTGTCTGCGGCGGACTGGAAAAAGTGTTTTGAAAACTGGTTTAGGCGCATGAATCTTTGTATAGAGGCTGGTGGAAAGTACTTTGAAAAGATTTAATAAAAATATATGTACGTATAGAACAATTTTTTTTAGTTTCGCAAAACTTTCTGAGTGTCCCACGTACAGCCAGCAGTTGTGCGCATATTCGTAGGTACTACTTAGGTTTTTCGGCTAAAGAATGAACGCAGATGCAACTCGACTAACCTTTTTATTCAACCCTGTATACCTAGTATACCTAATACCAGCCTGTTATGGCAGGGCAAAGGCGTCTTCTCATACAGAGAAGGCAGGAGCAGTAATTAGCAAGGCGGGTTGGTGAGATAAAAAAAAGGAGGCAATGAAGCACGATTCTAAAAACAAACACAAGCGCAGCAAGCACGACGCTGAAAATCGCAGTCAACTCGTACAAATTGACATAACAAACACTTTGAAAGAACTTTTTCAACACCAACCTCACGATGTTTTTAACCCCCGCCGGAAAAAGAGGGTTGTTATAAGTTTAACGTGTGTTGCTGTGTATCGGTGTATCTGTGTGTCTGTCTGTGGCATCATAGCGCCTAAACGGATGAAACGATTTTGATTTAGTTTTTTTTGTTTAAAAGGTGATTTTGTCGAGAGTGTTCGTAGCTATGTTTGAATAAAATCAGTTCAGCCGTTCAAAAGTTATAGGCGTTTTACTGTTAGAATCGGGGTTTCGCAAGATAAATGCGTCGGGGGTTTTTAGATTTTGAAATTTGACTTGTTCTTCACTGATGTCAACGCTGCCTTCGCAAGGCGAAGCATTAAACCCCATCAATCGACCAATCACATAGACATTAATCCACAACGCGTCTTTCATCTCGCACTTGATTGGTCGATTGATGGGCTCAAAGCCTTCAAAGTAGCCCACTTTGCATTTTATAGGAAATTGAATTAAAAAAACAACGAGTTTTGGAGATCAATCTGTCGTTTATAGGGTCCCGTACCCGAAAGGTCCAAACAGAGCCCTATTGCTGTCACTCAGGTGTCTGTCTGTCCGTCGTCTGTCACACAGGTTTTACAGCCAAACAGTTGGAGATACAGTCTTCAAAATTTCACAGTATATAAGCATCTTGTTCAGGAGAGAAGCTCGTGGCTAAATAATAACAGCCGCACGGGTCGATCTTTAAGGTTAAGCAACACTTGTCGAGGTCGGTCCATGGGTGGGTGACCATTTCAACATACTGAGTTTCCTCCGTGCCTCGGAAAGCACGTTAAGCCGTTGGTCCCGGCTGTCATTTGAAGATCTTTGACAGTCGTTACGAATAGTCAGACGCTTGAGATCTGACACCAGTCTAGCCAAGGGGTACCGTGTTACATTTACTGGGTTGTGGAGGTCAGATAGGCAGTCGCTCCATGTCAAACACTGGTACTCAGCTGAATCCGGTTAGACTGGAAGCCGACCCCAACATAGTTGGGAAAAGGCTAGGCAGATGATGATGAAGCATCTTGTTCATCCAAAATGTCAAAATTCATCACGGGAAGAAGTTTGGCACACGTTTAAACCATGTTTTGGCGCGCTGTTAGAGTAGCCCCATACGCTTAAAGTAACCCCATTTTACTGGTACTTGATTATGAATTGAAAAAGCCACATTAGGACTCTCCCGGATTTGAAACCACGACCTCAAGCAAGAGAAGCGAAGTCTTAGCCATAGGGCCCTGTATAAAGTTACCAAAATATCAAACTAACTGGTAGGTGGGTTTCAGAAATTAACCACCAACATTATACCCAAATTCAGATCAACTCAAATTCCCAAGTAGGTACTTACCTACTCACTTCACATAATCGTTCTTAAAAACGCAAGCAATATCGTAGGCATGAGCATCAGTGTTGACTCGAGCGAGGTTCCGGCACGCGAGGCCGCAGCCAACCCTCAAATGCCTCAAATCACCTAATTGATTCGCGTGGCGGCCTCCACAGACACGGCAAGTCGGCGGGCTTTGCCGTCCGACCGCCCTCAGGGACTTGTTTGCGATCCCGTCAGCCCCAAGCTTGTTAATTCCTCGAGGAAGTTTCTTGTGGCACGCGATTGGGCATCCAGATTTAGGTAACTATGTAGGCTTTTATGGGAAATTCAGGCATATTAGAACTTTTATGATTTTGGGGTTTTGAATGCCTTGGTAATCTAGCTGTCGCAAGCGCGACTTCTGAGCAGTGGCCTTATTGCGTAATGAATTCACCAATCACATAGGTGGAAATCAACATCGCGTCTTTCATCTCGCCATGTGATTAGTAGATTGTTCATACTCTTTGCCCTTTGCCTTGCCGAATACATTAAGAAACATGGCTGCAGTAGGGGTTTCAGTATCCGGTTTAATAAAAGCGTTATTAGGTTTTTCCTTATGGTATTTCTTAGTTGCAGCTCAAGTTGTCCACATCACTACCACCAATCACCAGCGGTTTATCCCTACATAAGCATGCATCTAAGAAATTTGTTCCATTTATTTGAATCATGAAACAGTAGTTTCCATCATCGTTTTTCATCCGTTTCTCCTACATAAAGCCAAGATCATGCTTTCTTACTTGACTTGAGGTAAGTAACTACCCAAAGTGAAGCAGGAATGTATTGTCTGTCTCCAGTTTATCCGTACCCACAAGTAGTTTGGGTTTAGTTAGTAGTAGGCTTTCCGCAGCAACTAGAATTATTAGGTGGCATTCGCTGGTTAATTTCCACTGTCCAAGTCTTCGAGTTAGCACTTAGCACCACTTTAATGTAAGTGTACCTAAGTAAGTTACTTCTTATCAAGTCCATCACTACCATTCTGAGGTTTTCGCAGGCCCGGCTCTAATGGAAGGCAGGCGGGTGTGCGCCAAAATGATAAAATGTTCTATCGATTATACAACTGATTTTAAAACACCAAGTTGGTTTTCGAACACATCATAATTGAATTTATGAACGTATCTTAAGGCGGATTACACACGGCACCGCGCACCGCCGCGGACGCGGAGGAGAGAGCACCGCTTGACCCGCGCGGTCGGGCGATGTACCTACGTGTGTTAGGCATTAACGGATTTATTAGAGGCCAATGCGACATGAGATCCGCTTCACCGCCTACCGCGGCGGTGCGCGGTGCCGTGTGTAAACCGCCTTAGTCGATTTTTGAACGCGTGCCTATTGTACTAGAAGCTACAGTATTGTTCTCGACAAACTTCTGAGCCGCTCTGAATGCCACTGTAGCCAACATCAGGGCGACCAAGAAGTTTGGTGATAACTATACTCGTCTATCTTCTTGGCTGCGCATTAGTAGGTATATCTCATTCAGAAACATGACCGCGCCGTGCTTTGCGCATCGTAAAATGACTTCTTTCTGATATTTGATTGATTGATGATTTTTAGGGTTGCGTAGCCAAATGGCAACCGGAAAAAAAAAACGGAACCCTTATAGATTCGTCATGTCTGTCTGTCTGTCTGTCCGTCCGTATGTCACAGCCACTTTTTTCCGAAACTATAAGAACTATGCTGTTGTAACTTGGTAAGTAGATGTATTCTGTGAACCGCATTAAGATTTTCACTCAAAAATAGAAAAAAAACTAAATTTTGGGGTCCCCATACTTGAAACTGAAACTAATTTTTTTTTTCCTTCAAACCCATACGTGTGGGGTATCTATGGATAGGTCTTCAAAAATGATATAGAGGTTTCTAATATATTTTTTTTCTAAACTGAATAGTTTGCGCGAGAGACACTTCCAAAGTGGTAAAATGTGTCCCCCCCCCCCCTCCCCTGTAACTTCTAAAATAAGAGAATGATAAAATTAAAAAAAAATATATGATATACATTACCATGTAAACTACCTCCGAAAATTGGTTTGAACGAGATCTAGTAAGTAGTTTTTTTTTAATACGTCATAAATCTTAAACCGCAATTTACCAAGTACCTTTCAATTTACCAGGAACCCTTCGTGCGCGAGTATAACTCGCACTTGGCCGGTTTTTATAAATTAATGAAATTAAATGTGATAATATTTGTACGCTTCACGGCAAAACATAGAGAATCTAACTGGTATTGTAACATCTCGCACACCGTGTACCTAACTACCTATGTTTACAAATAAAGATTCATATTCGTAAAGCCAACTTCAGGGCGGCCAGGAAGTTTGGCGAGAACTGTACAAGAGCTGACTGCTGATGTCGACGCGATGAAGTCTGTTGGTTTATGTACAGTGGCGTATTTAAACGTTTGGCGCCTAGGGCCTGCAGTCTCGACATAGCAAACGATCGTTACGTTAAGTAACATTCGTTAACTCTTACCACAAAATAGTAAGTATACAGAAGGGCCACTCCCGCCGTTTGGAAAATTGACAGCTAAACTTGACAGATTCACTAGGGTTGCTACTATATTGATTCCGAATTAAAAAAAAAGGGTAGGTTGCCCAAGTTACAAACATAAATACATAGATTCGTCTAAACATACATCATATCATGCTTACATGCCTTAGAGGGTAGACAGGGCATCAAATATCCATTTAATATCACGAACACTACAACCCTAGTGAATCTGTCAAGTTTAGCTGTCAATTTTCCAAACGGCGGGAGTGGCCCTTCTGTATACTTACTATTTTGTGGTAAGAGTTAACGAATGTTACTTAACGTAACGATCGATAGCTATGTCGAGACTGCAGGCCCAGGCCATAGCATTTGCCGTCTCATAATCAACATATTTCATTTTACATAATTTATCTAGTACATAGTAGATATGCTTCGACCGGCAATCTATTGAACATGTAATTATGACACGATATTCTTGCGAAAACACCCCGATTCAAAAAGTAAAACGCCTATTACTTTTGAACGGCTGAACCGATTGTATTCAAACATAGCTAAGAACACTCTTGACACAGTTTCCTTTCAAACAAAAAAAACTAAAGCAAAGTCGGTTCATCCGTTTAGGAGCTATGATGCCACAGACAGACACACAGATACACAGCAACACACGTCGAACTTATAACACTCCTCTTTTTCCGTCGGGGGTTAAAAAAAGAACAGTAGGTTGGCGTGAGGAAAAAGCACATGCGAGATTTGTATAGACAGATTTAAGAAATTTTTTTTTAGGTCGACACCGAAGCGTAAAAGATTCAGATCAAGACTGAGCGAAGCAAGCTTGGAAACTTGTAGTACCTAGGTTACCTCACCTCGGATAGGTTAGATTTTCTTTTGACAGACTAAAAGTTACGGGTGACAGGCTAGTTGTTGCAAGAAAATACTTTTTCACACAAATGAAAAAGTTATAAGCTAATCTACACCAATATTATAAAGAGGTAAGATTTTTTTTGTTTGTACCGAATAGGCTCCGAAAATACTGGGCCGATTTTAAAAATTAAATTAATTTTGACGGGAGCGAAGCCACGGGGGTCAGCTAGTAAGTAATATAGAGAGCTTTATTTCATATGCCCCAAAAAATGCCAGTCTCAAACTCAGGGCCTGAGTTTCCCACAAGATAACATTGCAGTCCCGCAAGGACCGCGAAAGGGCGCCGAGCTTGGCTTTGCAAGCACTACTTGTTACCGACTTAAAAAAAGGAGGCAATCCATTCGACACGTATCTATGTAATTTTGTTCGATTTGCACAATATTCACATGTGTTATTCTATGTGGGCTTACACGTAGGTATGCCAAATTTCTCCGAAACTAGTTACTTATCGGAACGTGATCATTCTTTTTTTTTGTGTTGGATTTAGTATCTCTCAACTTAGGGAATAGAGCAAGTTTCGTCGATATCGGTGCAGCAGTTTTCAAGCAATGGATCATACAACCGAACTTCTTAGCGACAAACAGCACGAATGTGTAAATTGAGTTATTGTGGGTATTCTGTCAATCCTTTAGGTACCTTACTGTAGAACTTGCATATTTTTAGTGATGGTGTACTAAAACTAAAAAGAAAGAAATAATTTTTTTTCACAAAAGAATAAACCGACTTCAGAAGCAAATCAAAATCACTAAAAAGTGAGAAATAACTTTTGTTTCGGAAGTCGGTGTCGAAAAATGATAAAAACAAGAGGTACCAAAGACCAGTTATTTTGCAATTTCTAGTGTGTTGCTTTTGAAGTCGGTTTATTTTTTTTGCGAAAATGTTATTATTTCCAGAATAAAATTGGGAATTTAATAGTTTGCTCGTAAAATATTAAAGTACCTACATCGTTGGTACTATTGTACGTTCTTCGCTTCGTTCATTCTTCGTCTTTACTTACTATTTGTTCAATTTACCGCGTCCGACCTCAGTCAGTCTCAGTCGCAGTCAAGGAGTAGTATATTTACCCTTATACCAAGAGGGCCATGGCGGTACACAGTGAAGTGTGGCGCAAGCCAGCCCTACCAGACTGGCATATTTTTTCTACTATACTCTTCCCGTGTTCTTGTCTATAAAAAAAAACCTAACTTATCTGAGGCAGCTTGTTAATCATTTTCGAGATCGCTTTGCTCGCTCTTGACACTCGTTTATGATGAGTGGACACAGTAACTACTATGAATATAGATGTAGAAGTTGCGTTAGGATGTATTATTAGAAATTTACGCAAAAACAAAATTATACCTATCCGAGGCGCTAAAGTTTTCGTGCTCACCTCACTCAGTCTTGCTTCCTTAGTTCTCTCTCTCTGAGTTGACTTAAGCATAGATAAGTGGACTTCTATATCAGTCGTTATGAATTGTAAAAGAAAATCTAACTCATCGTTTCTAAATTTTCAAGCTCCTTTTGAATTTAGAAATCACTCTATTCTAAAGCTTTTCTATCTGACTGAGGTGAAATGTATCTATCTGGCTGATGTGACAAAATTTACGAGCTCGCTCCGCTCGCTCTTGCATCCTTAGTTCTCTCTCTGAGCCGACTTAAGCATAAACTTTAATCGATTTCATAGTTAGCCCAGAGCAGTCAGGACCAGGGCCTGCAGTCTCGACATAGCTAACGATCGTTACGTTAAGTAACATTCGTTAACTCTTACCACAAAATAGTAAGTATACAGAAGGGCCACTCCCGCCGTTTGGAAAATTGACAGCTAAACTTGACAGATTCACTAGGGTTGTAGTGTTCGTGATATTAAATGGATATTTGATGCCCTGTCTACCCTCTAAGGCATGTAAGCATGATATGACGTATGTTTAGACGAATCTATGTATTTATGTTTGTAACTTGGGCAACCTACCCTTTTTTTTAAATTCGGAATCAATATAGTAGCAACCCTAGTGAATCTGTCAAGTTTAGCTGTCAATTTTCCAAACGGCGGGAGTGGCCCTTCTGTATACTTACTATTTTGTGGTAAGAGTTAACGAATGTTACTTAACGTAACGATCATTAGCTATGTCGAGACTGCAGGCCCTGCATTCCAAATCAGGCGCTACTCAAACGCCTGGAGCAAGAGGGCGCCACAGTCAAGTTTCTGCCCTGGTTCGTAAAAATCGTAGATCCTGGGCTGGGTTTTCACACATACCAGCCTGTCGGTTTTTTATCGGTTACATTTCGGGGAGTGTGCGACGGAACTGCACAATTTGATTCCGCCTAGCCCTTTCCATAATCGGACTACAAGACGTACGGCCATGCGCCATCGGTACATACGTTATAAGTACATACGTACGCAAAAAGCGTTTTGCTAATACTTTCATTGTGCGCACAGCTAAGGAGTGGAATTCTCTTCCAGAGTCTTTGTTCCCTGATAGCTACAACTTTGGGGTCTTTCAAGAGTGAATAGGTTACTTCTAGGCAAGCGTGCTTTACCGTAGGCCACATCATCGCTTACCATCAGGCGAGGTAGTGGTCAAACGCGAGACTATCGATAATAAAAAAAATAAAAAAACAATATCGCGTAGCAAAGTTGATTTCAGCAAAAATCAAAAAGAGACCTACTTATCTGGAAAGCTGGTTTTTCATTACAGGGCTGTATAAGGAAGCAATGGATAGGTAAGGAAGTCTTTTAAGAAGCAACTTTGTTTTAAGCGCGCCTGGTAACCGCCATAAATCAGCCGTTCAGAATTTACGAGGGCCCTCCGCAAATCGGTTTATATTTTCGATAAATAAAATTGGCGCGGGTTTTGCGAGGTAAGCAGAGGCAGTTAGGAGCGCGTCGCCGCCCGGTGCCGCCAGCTGCCGCGTGCACATAAACCCGACTACCCTCGCGTTTTCTTGCTGACAATTTTTTCCTGCTCCGGTCATTACGCAGCTGGGCCCCGAGACAAAACGGCGAATCGTTTAAGCCCTCTCCGGAGACCGTCCAATTTTATTGTGTGTACCTAGTCGAAATTGATATGCCGCGCGAGTGTCGACGGCTCGCTCCATATGACGGACACAGGTTCCGCAAGGGACCATTTGCTGCCTCGCGAATTTTGGGCACTAAACCTTACAGATGGCGATCGCTTCTTTGATGTTTTGTCGTTATGTGAATAAGATATTTGTACCAATAACTTGAACTGAATATCGGGCATAAAATGGATCGTTCAACATAAATTATTATTGGTGAGACCTTGAGATCAAACAAAGGTATTCTTAGGAATAGGTTATTGTAGTAATTAAAGGTAAAACTGCCCGGCTACCTTGGGCTTCGCTAAGCAACGCTTAACGAGGTCGGTCCGTGGATGGGTGACCATTTCAACATACCGAGTTTCCTCCGTGCCTCGGAAAGCACGTTAAGCCGTTGGTCCCAGCTGACATTTGAAGATCTTTGACAGTCGTTACGGGTAGTCAGAAGCTTGAGATCTGACACCAGTCTAGCCAAGGGTTATCGTGTTACCAAGTTACTGGGTTGTGGAGGTCAGATAGGCATTCGCTCCATGTAAAACAATGGTACTCAGCTGAATCCGGTAAGACTGGAAGCCGACACCAACATAGTTGGGAAACGGCTAAGCAGATTGATTGATTACCTTGGGCTTCGCTACTAAACTCAAATCATTATTATTGTATTTATTAATTCTTCTGTAACGCCCTCTTTTTCTTTTTCTACAATTAGTAGTCTGTGGAAATGTCAGATCACTCGTCAATCATTTTGGTGATCATTTTCGGTTTGTCTTTCAAAATAATGTGTTTTCCAATATTCACCTCTCAATAGCTGGACAGTATGATTTATAAGGATTGCGACATTACCGAGATAGTCGGAGTGCTGGTGGTGTTCGCTCTTCCTTTGACGCTCCTGGTGCCAGGTTTCTCGATATGGGACGTGGTGCCCAAGATACGGATCTTACGCCTCCACGTCTTCAGCCAGGACCTCACGTGGCCGCAGTTGCACGCTGCCATCATTTCACTGCTGGCGCTTTTCTTCTGCTTGTTTCTTGAACTTCGAAAACGAAAGTAAGCACCAATTAGGGAATATTATTTCAAGTGCTGGTATGTAGTAATTCCTTGATTAAGTTACTTGTGAACCACTCCGTTCTTATAATAGGTAGGTATCTCTGGCTGGCGAGTGTTATTATAAAGCCAAAGCCAACCTTTATGCACCAATGATCCTTTCAAAACTAAAAATAGCTTCAAAATCCTTTCAGATGGCCTTTTTACATGATGTTTTTAAAGCTAGTAGGCAGCAGAAAACAGCTTTCAAACAGCATCCGAAAAAAATGTTGATTGCAAGCAGCTATAGCTTAAAAAGGCAGCTGAAGTGGCGAGAGGTATGTCCAGCGGTGGACTACAATAGGTTGTGTTCTTTAAAGCACCGTAAATAATACCTAGTGTAATTAATTCGATCAGGTTAGATGACATGGTGGAAAGGGTGCTGACGGTGAGCCAAGCTACGGACTCAACGATGGAGGTGGAAAAAGATCGCCAGGCGAATGCAGTCCGCGTGTGTGTGGACCTATTGGATGCCTCCGGTGAACACTACGAGAACCTCGTCCTGCTGCGAGACGAGCTCCGGAAGAGGGAGAAGCTTAAAGAGCAACACCCGCCTGTAATTGAACCAAGCTTTTTATCCGTTTCTTAATCTTCAGGTAAAATAATTAGGTACGCAATGTTACCTATTGAACATGATGTGATTTTCATAAAAGAAAATAGTTAATAATTATAAGTGTGTACTTATAATGTGGACAGTCAAAGAAAACTACATTTATAATTTCATAGTGAACGTTGTTCGTTAAGAAAATGCTCGTGTTACTGAAATTTATGTTGATTGACTATGGAATAAACAATTTTTCTGACCAGCCATATTCTTCTGTTTGATTTATAACAAAAAATTAAAACGACTTCCAAAGCAAAACACTACAAAGCGAAAAATAACTTTCTTTTCCGAAGTCATCATCAGCCTGCGTCTGTGTTTCCGAAAGCATTCAACCCGAATCTCTTCAAAGTAAAGGTGAACGCGCACTTATCCGCGCCGCAGTCATCGCATTTTATAAATCTTTATATGAAATCGTATGCAGCCTCGCGCACTTATCCGCGCCGCACGAGCCGCATTTCAGCAAAATGCTGTAGGTATACGGATTCCACCATCACGTGTGAATGACGTCTTCAGACTCGGCGGGCGATGCGGGCGGCGCGGAAACATGGTCCGTATCCGTATGAAAATACAGTTCAAGATGTACAGAAGTGGATACAATGCGTGCGGCGCGTTCGGCGCGGATAGCGCGGGGCCTTGAGAAAATGCGATGACTGCGGCGCGTGCGGCGAGTGCGGTGCGGCCAGGTGCGCGTTCACCTTTAGAGTGATCAGGCTTCTTCTGGGTAAGCTCACTCCATCGTAGACTCTGTCTCTGTCACCTCTGACCTAGACTAGAGTCAAAAGCAAACCCATCTCAAATAAAAAAATGTCGGTGTCGAAAAATGAAAAACAATAGATAAAAAAGACACCGACTAAGGAAATTAAAGCTATTTTCCGCTTTGTAGCATTTTTTTTTTTGTTAATAAGGTTGTTATTTTTCTCTTTTTAATTTTGGTAGGTACCTCAAATTACCATTAGGATATATTATTTTATTTCGGAGTTCCAGTGCCCACCTTCCGGCTTCATCATCAGATCAGTTCGATGATACCATTTCCAATTATTTATAAGTATTAATGCTTCATCATAGTCCGTTAACTATTCGAGATATTATCTTACCCGTGACATGAGTTCCAATAACCCTCTGTGGTCTTCTTCATCAGTTCCACTACACCAAATGATACCTTCTGAGTAGAAATGCTTGCATTGTTGATGAAAATACAAAAATCGCTATACGTAGGTACCTATGCCTAAAATATTTTAGGAGTTCCCTCGATTTCTACAAGATCCCATCATCAGATACTGCCCTGATGACCATGGGAGCTCCTGGGAAGTATACCCTTTCAAACTAAAGAAAACTAAATCGGTCCAGGCGTCTTTGAGCAATCGGGTAACATACATAAATAAAAAGATGCCGACGAATTGAGAACCTCCTCCTTTTTTGAAGTTGTTAAGGTTAAAAAAAGGTAACTCGCGCTAAGTTTTAAAGTAGTTTGTAGTAAATTAAGTACTAGGTAGAAAGAATGGATGATCAGGGTCGTTGTCTACCTCCTATATACCTAAAACCAGCAGGGCTGGTGAATTAATTTCCAAACTATGCGATGACTGAAGTAAGCCGAATACTTACAACTCGTCATCCAATATTATAAGCTAATACTAAGTACTAGATTGGTATACTTACTAACAGTCACAAGATCATTATATCGTGCAGAAAACCATCATTTCTATGTACAGAAGATTTAGTATTATTTGCCAGACTCTGATTTCACAAATAAGGATAATTATTTTCCACAACCATGGTCAGGTACACTAAAATAATCATTTTGTAAACATTGCACATCCGCTACCAACTTGGTCTCTTCGCAAAATACTCAAACCGATAAAAGCCAACTAAAAACTAAATACCGATGACCGCTGTGAAAATGAAGAGTTTTTATTCCACTGTCTCAGTACTAGAAGTGTTCATTAAAGCAAGGCAACGTCCTGGGGCTCTCGCGGGACGCTGCCGACGCAAAAAAACCAATCTGGAGCTAGCAATTATGGCAAATGACCTAATTAGACCCCACCGGTGCGCCTGGCCCGTCTCGCCACCGCAAGATTTTTCACCGCCCCCCGTTGTTTGCGGTCTCCGAGAGAATTGGCTTTTAATATGTGTCGAGTTATTTTGTTTTGCGTGAATACCATGGAATGACGGAGTGGGTTTCATGGTTTTGTAGAGTATGTGTCTATGTCTATGTTTTGTAAAAATTGCTTTGTTGTCAGATGTTAATATTAGAGTGCGCGCAAGATAAGTCTGCGCGCGACGGGTGGCGTGCTTAGTGTTGCCAGAATAAATTATCTTTTTTCCTTCATTTAATCAATAGTCATTTTTCATTACTCGAAACTTTAAGTTCAGCATGATTAATTACTAGCTTTTTCTACTTGCATAGAATATGATGAAAAACGCTTCATGAAATTATTGTAAATCTTTTATTGAAAACTTAGTAATGTTTAATTTGGTCTAACACTGGTCCTGCAGTGGCTAATACCGTCCATTTCAATTTCAATTATTTTCTTCTTCAACAATTTTTGAAGAAGCTGCTGCCATATACCCTCTTGAGTTATTTGGGTGACGGTGCGTTCAGAAACGACCAAAACAAAATAACAATGTTGCATTATATTACATTATGCCGGCCCTGTCCCGCTGGTATTTTTATATACCTACCACCCGAAAACCAATAGGAACTGTCAGCCACCGGTAGTAAGAAAATTTAGGGAAATTTTAGTATAATGGTATCCCTAAAAGTTACCTGTCAAATAAGCAACGCGGGCTCAATGTAAGTAAAACGGTACCGTTGGCCCGTTGTTGTCTTGTTCACTTTAAGAAAACTTCCCTGCCAGCACTTTACATTACTTTTGGGATAATGATGGCGATTATTTACTTCGGAAACGAATATAAACACGTAATACAACACACTCTCTTGACACCTGACATAAATGACAAACGATTAGTGCCGATTTTGGCCGCGCGCAGACTTATCTTGCGCGCACTCTATAATCGACGCTCGACGTCTTCTTTTGTGGCTACGGCCGGCGCACAGATTGAATGTGTTTATACATATCAGCTTAGTTCTCCGCGTTTGTAGCACGTACTGTATATGTTATGGACCAAGTGATTAATACGCCATTATTCATAATGGCCGGACAATTAAAAAAATGCCCAATATGACTAAGCAATACGATAAAAACTATTGAAATAATTAAATTGACCGGGATTTCTGAATAATGCCTACCACTTACTGGACCGGGTAATAAAACCTTTTTTAATTACTTAATTGTTGACATTGGTTTTAATATAAAATATATACCTATAATCGTATATAGGTATATACGATTACTATTTAAGCAACAAAGCTGACGGAGTCGCGCTGCGCGGGGTCCCTGTTTCTGTCAACAGGATCTAAAGTAATCTAACGAGTTCACTCGCTTTGCTCGCTCACTTCAGCACCCGTCATCTCCTTTGAACCTAACCTATCCGTGTCGGGGTGCCCTAAGCTCCCGAGCTCGCTTCGCTCTCTCTTGGACTAATTCATTGACCATAATTATCGAATAGCCCAACCGTTACGTAGCAATATTCATAATGACCAGACAATGTGGTGAATATAGAAGTTTAAATCAGTATTAATTACATTGCCCGATTTGACTTGACTTAGATTCATAATGCTCTGCCATTATACATAGTGCCCTGATTAATTAATCACTTGGTCCATGATATATACAAGAATATCCAAAAAAAAAATTAGATTCTTTTACGTACCCATTGTTGGTATCTATAGGTATGGCATTTATATTTTAAAGATCGTCTGTTGTTACAAGTCGCAATGTGTTTCGTTTTACGACATACGAAGTCAGCATTACGACAGTTGTGGTCGTTAATCGCGACTAAATAAACTCGAACGTGGCATGTCTTCTCGCAACTTTGTCGCAATTCTCTAACAACCAGCTTTAAGGAGAAATTAACAAAAGTTCTTGATGACGAATAAGTACCGCTTTAGGAATCCTCACTTCAAAGATAAAAAAAAGTTAAATCAAAAAACCCGACTGCTTAAAAAGCGAACTAAAAAGATGGAAACAAGAACAAAATCATGCTGTGCAGTCGGAGGATACATATTCGCGAGCTGGTTGACCAAAACCAGATGTATCCTCCGACTGCACAGCATCAGTCGGGATTTTGATTATTTGAATTAACTTTTTTTATTTATAACTTTTTGGTTATTTTTTTTTTTGAATTAGGTACATTTAAACATATAAGTGTAATATATTTTTGAAAACACCTCTTAAAAACCTTTATTTTGATATCCCACACGATGGGTTTGAAAGTAAAAAGAAAATTGCCCCCCCACAATATGGCGCCCAAAAGCCGCCATTTTTGTATTTTCCAATTTTAATGTAGTCAGTGACACTCACAAGGTTAAGACGAATCGATTGACGTATGAATAAAAAAATCGGCCAACGCGTCTGGTCTCTGGAACGCCATATAGGAACAAACATACATACATAAATTGTCTGATAAACTCATTACCCTCCTTCGGCAGTCGGGTAAAAAGGAGCAGACGAGTGGTGTGTACTTGTGACAACAATTAGCTTCTTTGATAAATGAGAAAATCCAGAAACCGGTATCCATTTGTTGATATTCACGTACAAGAGATTGTTTCGTCCGGGTGCTAGAATCCTTGCTCGGAGACATATTTGTCTGAGGCGCATCTCCGCTGCGGCTCGGTGTTAGCGACATGAGCGCCTTCCTCTATTTTCATTAGACGGATCCGCCGGGAGCGGATCAGCCGCTCGCAAAAATAAATAAAACTGTTATTGAGATAAGCATCTGCGCGGCGAGGCTTTTCGCTAAGTCCCGCTGTGTCGCGCTGAGCAATGTACCGAGATATGTTCGGATTACGGGGCGCCGCAGCTCCGTGCGCTTTCCTTCATATCTACTGCTTTTCTTCAGTGTTTTGCAGCTGGAACCCATTTACAAAATTTTTCTTCTGTATTTAGAAGCTTTATAAAGTTTATTAAGTTATTCATAAAAAGCGTTTAAAAAAGAAATGAGCTCGTACGGTAAAGTAAACTCGCGTAATGCTTCAGCCCTCATTAAGACTGCGGCACTGGTGGCGCATGAATTACAGTAGTCAATACGCCCAGATTTTAGAATAAAATCTTTATAAAATCGAATTTTGGTCTTTTGAAAAAAATAATTCTACAAAAATGTTCGTTATTAAATTGTCTATCCATTAGTTTTAGTACAAAAAATAATCAATGAAAACTTTACGAGGAGATGCATAATATCAATAATTATTTCTCATTTTTATGTTTTTTTGGAAGTAGATTAGTGAAATATATACAACATTAAAAAAAATTACTAAATCTACCATTTTAGAATCAATAAAATGTAGAAATTTAATGTATTTTTATTATTAATTGATATTTCTTTTTAAATAACGAGTAGATAGCTCCTAAAAACAGCACGAAAAACGGCTTGCGCGGCGTTTTGCTCGGGGTACCGCCTTAAGGGTACCGAAAATAAAAACAATTACAAAGATGCCGCGCGCTGTTCAAGAGCTCTTGAGTGGTACAACTGAAGATATAAAGTGGCAAAGTGTAGTGTGCGTGCGCGTGGAGACGTAGACGCACGGATTAGGTGCACTCGTGAAGAGGCGGCCAGCTTATTGTTGCGGTAAATTGGCCGCGCACCGCACCTGCGGCGCCGGGGCACCTGCCCGCCCCCGGATTAATTTCTCATCACACCGCCCGTCTTCCCGGGAAATAATGAACACGACATCCTCCAAGAAAAATGCCACTGAGCCCAGATACGTCCCTCCACTTGATTAATAATCTCTGTACCGCCGTAGCCTGTTGTGGCTAGCAGTTTTTTATGCCTGAAAACTGGGAAAAAAATTAAAATTACTTCTTCTACAATATTTTTATTAAGAATACATGAAAGAGATTACAAAACCTCGCAAATAGCTAACACTACGTAGCTACCCACTTAACAGTGTTCGCGACGCAGATGGCAATTTCACGGTTCACAACTCCTTGCCTTGTATCCCATATTGTTTTTTATAACTCTGGCATAGTATTTGTTATCTACATGTATGGGACAAGATCTTGCCAATAATATTCTTTTTCGAATGGAATACAGTGAAACATTGTCGCGGAATTGCAACGGTCTTTAATTAGTAAAATTGTTCACAATTACTAAAACTGTACATAATTATATTAAAATTTACATCGTCGTCACATCGTTTACATGGAACCGGCGGCTTTCAGTCGTTACGAACAATTTCGGCGACATTATATTACCGAAATTTGATTTTAAACGGCGACATTGTGACCACAATGTCACGAACGCGTCATGCGATACTTTTGTCGCAGCCGCAAGATGGCCGGGAGCATCTGCCGGTTTGTCGCTCTTTCCCTGCAAATAACCGTTTTCTTGATACAATTACTCGAATGTTGTTATTATTGTGGTTCACTACATTCACATAAACACTTTATGTAATTTCAAAAATGCACCAAACAAATATCGTCGTATTTAAATGTTGAGGAGTAACAGGTTTCGTATTATTGTTGCTTTTGATTCTTTGTAAGGCTGGAAAGATAAATACTAACTATTAATAGACAGAGTAAAAACATCCTATCAATCAAAACGAATTTGTGTAAATTGACTCGTAAGTTTCGTTTTGTTTTCACTGTTAAAAATCAAAAAAACCCGACTGCTTCAAAAGCGAACTAAAAAGTCGTAAACAAGGAAAAAATCATGCTGTGCAGTCGGAGGATACATATTCGCGGGCTGGCTGACCAAAATCTGGTGTATCCTCCACCTGCACAGCATGATTTTTTCCTTGTTTACGACTTTTTAGTTCGCTTTTGAAGCAGTCGGGTTTTTTGATTTTTTGAATTAAGTTTTTTTATTTATAACTTTTTAGTTAGTTTTTTCCGAATTAGATACATTTAAACGTATAAGTGTTATATATTTTTGAAATCACCTCTTAAAACCTTTTATTTTGATACCCCACACAATGGGTTTGGAAGAAAAAAAAAATTTGGGCCCCCACATTATGGCACCCAAAATACGCCATTTTTCTATTATCCAATTTTAATGTAGCCTATGACACTCGCAGGGTTAAGACGCATTGATTGACGTATGAATCATCAAAATCGGCCAACGCGTTTGGTCTCTGGAACGCCATATAGGAACAAACATACATACATAGACTGATAAACACATTACCCTCCTTCGGCAGTCGGGTAAAAAGTTATCAGATCTCAAGAGGAGCCAAGCCACATAACTATAGAAGAACTCAACAGACTGTTACTCTACAACCCATATATTTTGGTAAAACAGTATCTATGGCTCGGTTGTTAAATGTTCATAATGTTCATGGAACAATTTTTCTAGCCCACTCTCTATCGTTGCCTCTTTTTCCTATATTGATATCGCGACAGTTCGCGTTTGGGCTGGCCTTTGTACATAAGTTGCCCTTATGTATTTGTATATGTTTGTTTTGAGTACAATAAAGAATATCTTACTATTATAATTATAATAACATTTTAAAATGTATGGATCACGCCAGAACCGCTGAATGGATCTGGATGAAATTTAAGATACTTTTTATCCCGGGTATTTGTTAATTCCCTCGGGATAATTTTCGACGTTCCTGCAGGTGCAGCCGCTGGAAGAAGCTAGTGAATATAATGAGGTTTGAATGAAGTTGCATATTTGTAAGTTTATTGGAATTCCAATAATGTGGATAACCTGCAATAAAAATATTACGTAACTAATTAAAACAAATATAAAAAACCGGCCAAGTGCGAGTCGGACTCGCGCACGAAGGGTTTCGTACTTGGTAAATTTAAACGATTTATGATGTATTCAAAAAAACTACTTACTAGATCTCGTTCAAACCAATTTTCGGTGGAAGTTTACATGGTAATATACATCATATATTTTTTTTAGGTTTATCATTCTCTTAATTTGGAAGTTACATGCGGGGGGACAAACATTTTACCACTTTGGAAGTGTATCTCGCGCAAACTAGAAAAAATATATATTAGAAACCTCAATATCATTTTTGAAGACCTATCCATAGATACCCCACACGAATGGGTTTGATGTTTTTTTTTTGATTTTCATTTCTAAGTATGGTGAACCCCCAAAATTTATTGTATTTTTCTATTTTTGTGTGAATATCTTAATATGCTGTTCACAGAATACATCTACTTACCAAGTTTCAACAGCATAGTGCTTTTAGTTTCGTAAAAAAGTGGCTGTGACATACGGACGGACAGACAGACAGACAGACATGACGAATCCATAAGGGTTCCATTTTTTGCCATTTGGCTACGGAACCCTAAAAACGTAAGTACTTACCCACTTTCTTCACATAAGTAAGTAACTCGCATTTAGTTAAAACTAGTGACAAGGCCGATGCGACGAAATAAAGTAAACAGATATAAAATATACATTCTAAAATTATACATTTAAACCATCCCCAAGCATAAAGCATAATGTAAGTGAAAACCACACCAAAATCGGTTCAGTAGTTGCCGAGCTTACAACGAACATACTGATATCCAGACGATGATTTGTATATGAGACTAGCTGACCCGGCAAACTTTGTTTTGCCATAAAAAGACCAAACATTTATCTACCCTACCCTACCCTACCCTACCCTACCCTACCCTAGCCTACCCTACCCGACCCTACACTACCCTACCCTACCCTACACTACCCTACACTACCCTACCCTACACTACTATACCCTACCCTACCCTACCCTACCCTACCTATAAACCTCACGGAGCCCGAGACCTTTCCAACGAATGCAAAACCATGGAAATCGGTTCGTCCGTTCTCGAGTTATATCGTCAGCAAGAAACCCGACTTATTTTTTTAGAGTAGATTTGTAAGACATAATATTAATTTACAACTAGGGCCTAAGTAGATACTACGCCGAAAGCTTCACAAATGGCTAGTGTGCACATTTCATTGAATTACTTACTTTTGCAGCGCGAAAATTGCAGTCTGGAGCTTCATTATGAAACTTTTCAAAGTTAGTGACTTTTTGGATTTGTATACTGATTCTTTTCAAAAATGCTATAAGTTTGGCTTAAGTTTCAATGTGCACGTCATCTTTTGTCTTTATTGTGGCTTTCAACATTGAGTAAATACTCCATGTATTCTATGAAGTACGATATCAGTACATAATAAAATAAATAAATAAAAAAACCTTTTATTTCTTGCTTTACAATAAAGATTGACAATTTAAAAAACAGTGTACATGCATAATTAAATTAGATTAGTTTGCTGTTAGTAAGAGTAATTATTAATTAATTGATTCAATGTTACTGGTACTGGGTTAATGGTATTTTGGTAGGTATTACATTTAATATTTAGGTATTTAAATCATAAAATCATAAAATAAAATTTCAATTTCCTATAAAATAATTACACTACAATTCACAATTTAAATTATTAAAATAGTACAAAAAATTCAATTTTCAATAAATTAATTACTTTACAATTAAATAATTCGAATAAAGCCAATAAATTACTTTCATTACATTACAATTAAATAAAGTTACTTTCATACTTCTATTTATTGTCTTAGACAGTAATAAGAATACGTAATGAAATTTCACATAGTAAAATTAGTCGTGATAGTTTCTTAAAAAATAATTTCTCAACAAAATATTTTTTTGGTATTGTTTGTGATGTAGAATCAATTAGGTATTGTCAGTTTTTGCGTGTAAATATACAATTTGCAAGAACCCCTCTCAACGGAAGGTAAAGGCCTCCTCCAGAGATATCCAATGCTTTCTATCTTCTGCTACTCGCATCCAGTGGGTACCTGCTATTTTTATAACGTCGTCTGCCCAGCGCGCATTTGGTCTACCCCTTTTTCTTTGGCCCGATGGTCCTAACCATGATGTGGTCTTTCTAGTCCAGCGATTATCATTTAATCTGGCCACATGTCCTGCCCATCGCCATTTTAGCCTCTGTGCGTAGCTGAGAGCATCAATGGCTTTAGTTTTATGTCTTATTAAAGTATGACGGATTTTTTCGATCCTTCTAATCTTCAGAATGCTTCTTTCCATACTTCTTTGACTTGTTATGATCTTGTTTTTTATTTTCATAGTAAATTTCCAGGTTTGACAGGCATATGTTAGTGAGGGAAGTAGGCAGGTGTTCATGACTTTGCTTTTTAACTTTATGGGCATGTCGCTTTTTAGAATTTCCTTGAGACTCCAGAATTTTTTCCAAGTGATGTTGACTCTTCTCTCTACTTCCAGTTCGTTGTTGTTTTGGTTGAATGAAATTTGTTTTCCTAGGTAAATGTAGGTATTAACGTAAGATAAAGGCAAATTATTGAGGTATATAGGTGTTTGAGTATGGTTCGTCATGACATTTGTTTTATTTAAGTTAATTTCTAAGCCCACTTTACGACTTTCTTCATGTAGCGAGTTTATCATTAGTTGTAGTTGGTTCGTGCTTTCTGATAGCAGGACTATATCGTCAGCAAATCTGAGATGGCTCAGGTAACATCCGTTTATATTTATGCCGACTTTCTCCCATTTTAGGTTGCGGATGATGGTCTCTAGCACTGCTATAAAGATTGTTGGAGAGATTGGATCGCCCTGCCTTACACCTCTTTTTATTTGTATAGGTGGCCCAGTGGTCTCCAACTTCACTCTGCTAGTACTGTTGTCGTAGATGTTTTTTAGGACTTGTATGTAATCCAATGCCACGTCTTGAGAGAGTAGAGCTTCCCAAATCGATGGGTGGAGTAGAGTATCGAAGGCTTTTTGATAATCAATAAAAACAGTATAGAGTGGTCTGTTGAACTCTTGGAATTTTTCTATTACCATTTCTAGTGTGTGTATATGGTCAACCGTTGAAAAACCTCGTCGGAAGCCCGCCTGTTCTATTGGTTGGTATTTTTCTGTGGATTCTTTTATTTTTTTCTCTATTATAGAGGAAAACAGTTTGTATAGTGAAGCTAGTAGACTTATCGGTCTATAGTTACTAATGTCATTTGGGTCTCCTTTTTTATAGAGCAAAATTATTTCCGACTCTGACCATTGACTTGGAGTATCTTTGCAACTCAGTATCTTGTTGAACAGTCTGGTTAGAGGCTTAGCTAGATACATATATCCTATTTTTATGGCTTCGTTGGTGATCCTGTCGGGTCCTGGGCTTTTATCTGCTTTTAGTGCTTTAATTTCTTTCACCACTTCGTCTTCGTCAATGGTTGGTTTTGCCTCATCTTTACTACTACTCGGAAATGTATATACTGTTTGATTAGGCGAGCTATAGAGGTCTTTGTAAAAATCTGTTGCTATTTTGAGTATTTCTGTTCTATTTTGTGTGTTGTTAGTTTTGCTTTTCAACTCTTCAATCCATGATTTATGTGTTCTCAGTTCTTTATATGCTTTCTTAACGCTCCCCGTGGTATAAAGACATTTTTCAATAGTTTTTATGCGGTGTGCCTTATAGTCTTGGTTAATACGTTTACTTATGAGCTTATACAGTGCTGTTAATTCGTTTTTCATAGCCCTTGATTTCGGTTTTGTCTTATGTATTTCTTGTCTTCTGCTGATCAGTGCCTTTGTGCGTGTTGATATTATTTGCTTTTTCCCTGTGTTTGTGCTAGATGCCAGTTCATGTACTTTTTTCAAGCCGGTAGCAATTGCGCTTGTTATTTTATTGTAGCAATTCTGTACGGTGTCATCGTCATTCCAGTGGTCGAGCAAACTCGCTGAGCAGCTGTTCAACGATTTTATGTAGGTTTTCACTTCTTCCTCGTTCTTTAACTGGGATCTAGGGCATTGACCAAATTTGCTACGATTTTTGGACCTTGAAAATACATTGAAAGCTGCCCTAACCGGTCTGTGATCCGAAGGGTAAGTGATGTTTAAGACCTGTATGTTATCTACGTTTTTCGGTAGGTTTGTTAGAATGTAATCTATTTCGTTTCTTGTATTTCCACCAGGTGATTTCCAAGTCCATCTCTGCTTGTTGTTCTTTATGAAAAAAGTGTTCATAATGGCTAGATTGTTTTCGTACGCAAAATTAATGAGCCTATTTCCTCTAGAGTTTCTGTTTCCGTAGCCGTATTTTCCAGTGATGGTTTCATCTGGCTTGGGTTGACCAATTTTGGCGTTGAAGTCACCCATGACTATTATGTTATTTCCTGAAAGTCGTATGGCGTTGTCGACGGTACTGTAGAAAAGCTCTATTTCTTCATCCTTCGAAGCCTCTGTTGGGGCGTAAGCTTGAACGATACTTAAATCTAAGTTGTTGATATGGATCCTTAGCAACGCTACTCTTTCTGACAGTCCCTTGAAACTTGTTATGTATTTTTTTAAGTGTTTTTTGATAATAAAGCCTACTCCATATAATCCTGGTGTTTCTCCGATGTAGTAGAAAATAAACTCATCGTGTTCCTCTATTTTGTTGCCGAGTCTTCTAACCTCTGAGAGACCAATAATATCGTATTTTACGTTTTTTAAAGATTCTGTTAGTTCCAGTAGACGCGAGTAAGTCGATAAAGTTTTAACATTGTAAGTTGCTATATGTAAGATGTGATAATTGTTTTTTGTTGTGGTTGACATAGCTGCTGTTGTTTCCTCTGGAGGGTTTTGGTCGTAATCTTCCACGGGGACCAGCCGGCTTGGAAGATGTGGTTTAGCTTTTGTTTTTATTTGAATTTCTTTGTCCGTTAGAGAGGGGAGTAATTGCTATTGTTTGCTATTTTTGTCTATTTGGCCTTGTGGTAGGTTGTTTTGGTTGTTAGTGGTTTGGTTTTTGGTTGTAAGGAAACCGAGTAATCCTGGTTTGATAACTCCCTGTAATGGACCTGACGATCTTTGTATTCCTGTTTGAGCTTTGTTCTTTTTACTAGCTTGTGTGCTTGTTTCTGCTTGCGTACGATCATTGTAGTTTGGTGATACTGGTAAAGTCCTTTTCTTGCTGCCTGAAGTATCCGTATTATTGTGGTGTATTATCAGTTTGTCGTACTTAATGCTGGCGGAGTTTCCTTTTTCTTTTTCAATTTTTATTTGCTCTTGTAGTTCCCTTCTTTTTTCTAGAATATGCTGTGGAAAGTCTTCTTTTATATAGTAAGTGGTGTCTTTTAGTACTCTCCGTTGTTTAAAAATATCTATTTTCGTGCACAATCGAGTGAACGTCACAGTAATCGGTCGGGGCTTTTCTCCTTTCTTCCCTATTCTCCTGAATTCTTGTATGTCCCTGAGTTCTAGCCCATCAGTACATACACATACATAAACTCACGCCTTTTTCCCATGGAGGAAGGCAGAAACTACAGAAAGCCACTTGCTACGATCCTTACATACTTCTTTTGCTTCACACACATTCATACATCTAGTCATACACACACGCCGGTTAAGAGTACTGCGCACTTGGCCTTTCTGTAGAACATCCTATAAGGAGGTCTATGTATGTCTTTCTAGGGCGTTCATCATTCATCATTCATCCTCTCAACATGGCCAAACCACCTTAACATACAGTACAGTCTCCGAAAAAGTGTTTGCACCCTTTTTAAGTCTCCGTTGCTTAAAAATATCATAAGCTTTTAGATATTTTTCGCGAGACTTTTCAGACAGGAAACTTAATTCTGCATTTTTTACATAATGCTTCAATTATATTTATTTATTATTATTTTAATAATATCCAACGTGTATCAAACTTTGTAGCTAGCGTAACAGAAGAAGACACCAATAAAAAAGAACCCGGTATTTTAAAAGATGCGTTCGAAATTGCACCCCGCAGGTGCAATTGCCGAACTATTACTAAATTATTCTGTCACAATAAAGATTGTTATAACTTTAAATAATTATGTAGATACATGATAAACTTCGTATTTTTTCTTCAAAATCTCTTTATTTGTTTATAAAAAAATATAATTCGATTATTAAGACAAAATTATAATAATTTAATTTAAACCTTAACAGATGATTTGAATTTTTACAGTTATGATGTGAATCCAAACGCTTTTATTGTTGTTTTTTTTGGGCCTATTATAGGTATTTGAAAATCGAACTTCGAATCGACTTTTTAATATTTTATAGGCTCGCGCTTGACCACTATCTCAATTATTTCTATCTATTGTTTATTGTATCGAAGTGAAAGTGACAGAACAATGTGAAGTTCAAATCTTTCGAATGTTGTGAGTAGAACCAGCACTATTCTTGAAAAAAAAAAGTTACTTTGTCTCCCGCTCGCAGCAAAATCTAATTTTGCTCACTGTTTTTAAACAGCAAAACCTGCTTGTTTGAGGTGCTGAGGTAAAATAGTTATTTTTATTCTTAGTAACCCTATATCCAAACCGGAACTAAAAGGGTTCAAAAATATGACGAACCATTTCGAGAACAGGATGGTAGCGTCCCGCCCAATGATATTCAAATAAACAGATACGTTATACACTCATAAAACAATTGAAAAAGTGTTCCGCGCAGCAGCGGCAGCACACATACACACTTTTCATTCATCTGACATTTCACTACAAGTCGAAAGGGATGGCTTGATAAAACCAACAAGAAAAAAAGAGACAGCTAGTGTTTGTCACTTGCGTGTGAATGTAAACAAACATTATTCTGACCACCAATGTATTTTTCTTTTCTAACCTCCAAATATCAGAATATTAGGAAAACAAATTGAAATAAAATAGTAAATTGAGGTATATTGCGTATTTACATATGGTATGAGATCCCTTCTGTTTTATGTAATTTGGTATTATAATTGGTACACTTTCTAAATACACACGATGGCATTTTTTAATTTTATTTTTGTTTCAACAAAGCGTATCGCTCTTCGCCATGCGTGACATAAACTAAAGACTAAAGTATACAATTGTCTTCTATTCGAGTCTTCACAATGCGCGCGCTTCTAACATATCTGTTTATTTGAATATCATTGGTCCCGCCTCAATTGACTCGTCTTGGCGAGAACACTACCGTGTCCCTAGCTAAGCAATCGTTAAATATGATTAGAAAAGTTTTTCAAGTAAGGTACTGCTACGCCGTAGCTCCTTGCTACGCTACGCTCATGCTTCTTGATGACGATGACAATAAAATCGTATTTATCTACACTCACAACGTAATGTTCCAAATATGAATTCAAAAAATATTGCATAAACTTTATATACGTGGAAAGGCAAAAAAAAAAAAAAAAAATATTACAGTTCAAACATTTTCCTTCGATTTTCAAACAACTGCATCATAAAATAACTTTTTAATTTTTATTGCACACTTTTACTTTTTAATTTATTGGCGCTTGGGCTCATTGACATTGACAGTCATGGTGCAATGAGAATCTAAATTGCCCGCCATACTGCATATTTTTTCCTTTTCCTCTTTTATTTTATTTCAACTGTATGAGTGAAGATAAAATAGTGTATGCAACGGCGTATAATTAGGTATTAAAACACTCGCGTGTTAATATTATAAACCCACGCTCGTGTTTTAATAACACCTGTTATATAACCATTGCATAAACTACTATTACCTCTTTTTCTACGTGTTATAGAATTGAATAGAATATACTTTATTGTACACCAAAACAAGAAATTATACATAAATATAACAGCAACTTAATACTATGGGTACAAAGGCGGTCTTATAGCTGACAGCGATATCTACCAGGCAACCTTTGGATGGACTAAAACGGTGTACTGCTACATTATATAATATTAATACATAAAAATTATAGGATGGTATTTAAAAGTACTTCAATTTATTCCCATTTCATTTACCTAATTTTGCCTGTGTTCCACCAAATATACTGAATGTGCACCAAAATATGTTCATATAAGTCGACGTAGCCCCGCAGCGCGGGGCTCCTATTTCTGTCTGCAGGGTCAAAAGTAACCTAACACGAACGAGATGACGGGAGCTGAGTTCGCTCGCTTTGCTCGCTCACTTCAGCTCCCGTCATCTCGTTCGAACCTAACCTGTCCGTGTCGGGGTGCCCTAAGTTCCCGAGCTCGCTTCGCTCGCTCTTGGACTGATTCTTTGACCATAATTTATTCGTAGATCAACTAAAATTTGGTGCACGATCAGTATTTTAGATGTACCTTTAGATTTTTGGTGAACACAAAAATATTATCCAAAATTATATAGCTATATGAATACTAGCTTATGCCCGCGGCTTCGCACGAGTAGAAAAAATAAAATAGGATTATCCGCTGGGTCAATCCAAAGATTGTCTGAAAATTTCATTAAAATCTGTCCAGCCGTTTTGGAGCATTTAAGGAACATACATACATAATTTATCTTTTATAAGTATATATAGTTTAACTATACAAAAACTTACAATTATTATTTATTTATTATTAAAATCTCCCTTACAACTATCATTACAGGTAGGTATACCTAATGCGATAGCGTGGTCTTAAAATTAACTTATATACTATATAAAACTATGAAAACGTAAATATCTAGTATAGTCCTTTAAAATCTAATAAAAAATAACTTATAAACTAAGTTTCCTAAATATAAAAAAAATACATTTTATTTATATTTTTTTAGTTATTTTTTTTTCGAATTAGATAACTTTAAACATATAAGTGTTATGTTGTTATATTTTTGAAATCACCTCTTAAAACCCTTTATTTTGATAACCCACACGATGGGTTTGGAAAAAAAAAATTTAGGTCCCCACAATATGGCGCCCAAAAGCCGCCATTTTTCTATTGTCCAATTTTAATGTAGCCTATGACACTCGCAGGATTAAGAGGAATCGATTGACGTATGAATCATCAAAATCGGCCAACGCGTTTGGTCTCTGGAACGCCTTATAGGAACAAACATACATACATAGACTGATAAACACATTACCCTCCTTCGGCAGTCGGGTAAAAATACAATAATTAAAATAGAAAATAAAAACATATAACCTACTCTAAGCACTATAACATAAAATAAATAAAAGTATTTTTGCGAATTCACTCAAATGACTTCGATCTTAACGAAAATGAAGGTCGTAGATCCCGAATTGCGCAGGTCAATGGTGTTTTGGCGAGAAGGTTGGTACAAATAAACATCATCATCATCATCATTTCAGCCGAAAGACGTCCACTGCTGGACATAGGCCTCCCCCAAGCGTCGCCACATTGACCGATCCCGTGCGTCTCGCATCCAGCGCCTTCCCGCAACCTTAACCAGGTCATCGGTCCACCTAGTGGGAGGCCTTCCAACGTATCGTCTTCTAGTTCGCGGTCGCCATTCCAGAACAAACATACATACATAATATTACTTACTACTTATTTTTATTATTTTATTGATGAATTTTAGGAGAAAACTCAATACACAGCATGAAGTGTGACTACCTATGATTACCTACCGAATCTGCAAGACTGACTTCGGTGCATCGTAGCAACTGTGCTAACAAATACAACATTTTCTTTCACAAGATAAAAATACATCTAGTGTATTTTAAGTAAGTGTTGCCTGTTTTAGAACACTTTGTCCTTCTGAAGCTTATTGTTACATTAATTATTTATAGTTTCGAGAATAACATAGGAATGAAAATAATTTAAAGTGTATTTATTAACGACAAAACAATCTAAACAAATATTGGACCAATGCATATGACAAGTACGGCGTACATAACACTCATCGGAACATTGCCGCCCTGAGATAACTATAAACTAAACAATTCAAATCACAAAAAGTAGATTAATCAAAAAATACAAATAGATAAGTACCTACATATAAATCAAACTTAAATAATTAAAATATTATTAATAAAATTGTCAGAAACCAAAATCATAATGTCAATAATCAAAATTATAAGGTCAAAATCATTTAAAAATAAAATAAAAATTCAAAATTAATATAAAATAAAATCAAAACCAAAAAAAAAAACAAATCAAACTATAAACTCGATAATCCAAACCATAATTTTTTATATTTTTTTCTAATTTAGTTGTAAGTACATATATAATTAAGGTTATTAGTTTTAAGTTCTTAGCTGTCGCATTAGGGTAAAACCTGTAATGATAGTTTAAGCTGTTATAAATAAATAAATAAATAATAAGTCATAATCAAAAACAATAAAAAATATAATACAAAACAAATACATATTCTAAAGAAGTAAAATTTCAAAATTTAAAAACCCCCGACACATTTATCTTTTGTAAACACCCCGATTCAAACAGTAAAACGCGCATAACTTTTGAACGGCTGAACCGATTTTATTCAAACATAGCTAAAAACAGTCTCGACAAATTCGCCTTTCAAACAAAAAAAACTAAATCGAAATCGGTTCATTGGTTTAGGCACTATGATGCCACAGACAGACACACAGATAAACAGATACACAGCAACACACGTGAAACTTATAACACCCCTCTTTTTCCGGCGGGGGTTAATTATATGGTCATACAAAACATCATACATCAAAACCATAGTCAGAAGTAGGAGTAATAAAATAAAAAGTGTAACTTCAACCTTACCAGGTCATCGGTCCACCTGGTGGGAGACTTTCCAACGCAACGTCTTCTGGTTCGCGGTCGCCACTCCAGAACCTTTCTGCCCCATCGGCCATCCGTTGCCATCCTGGTGAAGGTTGCTGGATGCGAGACGCACGGGACCGGTCAATGTGGCGACGCTTGGGGGAAGCCTATGTCCAGCAGTGGACGTCTTTCGGCGGATATGATGATGATGATGGTGATAACTTAACATTTATTTTAACGTAAGTATGATTAGTTTAACATAGAGTACTTTTAAATTTTTGATGCAAAGCAAGTCATATGATAATAACGGTAATCACAATTCGTTTATTAACCTCCGACGGAAAAAGAGGGGTGTTTTAAGTTTGACGTGCGTACCTGTGTGTCTGTGGCATCATAGCTTCTAAACTGATGAACCGAATTTGAATTTGTTTTTTTTTTAAAGGTGACTTTATCGAGAAATCAAATCAAAATTTATTTATTCAATAAAGCGGCACTCTAGAACGTCAAAAATTTAAATTTAAATGTTATAATAATTGATTCTACCGGCCATTCGAAAAAGTAGCTTGTTATGGAGAAGAACGGCAAAGAAATTCCACACTTACTCTTTAAAAAAAGTTTTTAACAAGTATTTGGTTACATCATTCTTGTCGGAAAAATACATATATGTGAGAACGATGTAAAAAGATGTGCACGTAAAAGCGTCTAGAGTAAAACAAACAATTAAAAACACAATAAATAGGTAATTAAAGATAGGCCGAGGCAGCAGTTATGACCAATCCCAACTGATGGCGCCCGTTCACGAAAATGACTCATGGATCGGCACCACTTAGCTCAACCATCATGAAGGGAACCGAATGAACCAACACATGTGCGTGAAATCGGTTAAGTTAAGTTATCGCGTAGATTGTCGATCGAAGCGTGTCTTCTACTAGATAAATATATGTCCTGTGAAAATTCGTTCCATATTCCTACACAGCAACTTTCTACAGTAATAGGTATAATAAGTTCTACGACATTTATATGCACAAATCATTCAATTTGAATGCCTAGTTGCTCCTTTAAAGACAGTAGACTGTATCCACATAAATTTAAATTGTCTTCTGTGGCTTCCCTCGAATTATTAATGTCACTATTTATTGTATTAACATAAATTGGACATGAGTTATTTTATTGGCCCGAATGCGCCGAGAATGCCTTGGACAAAGGTTATGATAGTAATTCAGATTTGTCATAGCTCGTAAATGCGGAGTTTGTTTATTATATGTAGCTTCGATAGTTATGATCCTTGATGTGCAGTAGAAGTCACTGGTTTTATGTGCACTTGTAAATAGTTGGTAGTTAATAGGTATGTATCATATCTGAAATGATCTATATGAATTTTCCGGCGGCTGTTGTAAAATTTTCCTTCATTGGCGATCGCAGAGGGAGGATATCTATCTTAAGACGACGACTGTCGCCAACGACTTCGAGAGAACAAAACGCGCACTCGTTTCACACCCGCGCGTCTCAAAATTTAGTTAATTTTTTGTACTTTACTTATTATTATATGACTTAAAAAAAATCCACAGATCAAAATGTAGATAATCAGAATCAAAATATTTATTTGTGATACATAGGTATTTACATAAAGATCTTAGGTTAATTATCATGTCCGCTATGTTTTGCCGTGAAGCCGTACAAATATTATTGAAAATAAAAGCAAAATATAAGAGAAAATAAAAATTCTAACAGAATAAAACAAAATGAAATACTTGAGTACAAGAAAAGTAAAAAAAAAAACTATTTTAAATGTGTTTAATTAAATCTAATCAAAAATGAGAAACAGATTTCTTAAATATATTTAAGAATCACAGCAAATGTTTGTTGCACACGAAATATTAAAAATTATCATTTATCTTCTACAGTATAATAGCATTTTTCAATTAATAGCGAGTAGCGACTTTTCTTAAACTTTAATAGGAGCAAATTTTTTATGCTATCGGGTATTTTATTAAAAAAATTCGGAGCCATGCCAAAAAAACTCTTTTTTTTACTAAAGCGGTTCTACATTTTCTGTCGCACAGTTTGTTCATATATTGAGAACGCATTGGAGTCTTTTTTATTTCGGATTGTTTTTGAAACAGGTGTAAATTAAGTTTAACAAACAAAGCAGTCTCGTAAATGTACATAGCTGGCATAGTCAGTAATTTTAATGATTTAAAATGAGGTTTACAAGTATCGGTAGTTTTTAAGCCACACATAGACCGAATACATCGTTTTTGCGCTTTAAACACCGTTTCTCTTTCAGTAGATTGCCCCCAATAAATTATACCAAACCTCAGAACTGATTATGATAATTAAATTGTCTTTGAGATGGTGTCGATTTCATTAAAACCATCGGATTTGGTGCGATTCTCGTGTTTTTGTCCGCTTTAGACATAACTTTACAAATTAATTACACTATGTTATACGAATAAAATTCAACATGTTCTTAGATCAAGTTATTAAGAAAATTGTTTAATGTAACATATATTTTTTCCAAAAACTTACGAACAGCCGTTTAGACGTGTTTCTCATAGGAAAATCAGCTACTCAGGGGTATCTGCGCCAAACTAGTCAATACAATTTGTAAGAAGTAGGTATATATCAGAGACTCATATATATGTACTCATATCATTTTAATGGATAAATGACGTCGATGATAATTATTAATTACTCACATAAGGATACAGATGGATCTTTGAGTTAACTTGACCCATTTAATTTATAAGTCCAGATTTCTTGGTTTTCCTTTCATTTAATTTATCAAGATTGTTAGAGAGGTTTCATCCTTATAATTGACCCTAACGATCGATGCAATAAAAGTACAGGGTGTAATTTTTTAAGATTTTCGTCGGTTCGATTCCCGGGTGTGGCAAGCGAAATTACGAAAATCTTTGAATGCATTTTTCTTTTTTTTCAAAAATAATGGAATGTTTTCTTTGAGTAAAATTTTCTATCTACAGTATTAAGAATACTTTCCCTTCAGGTGGCATTACAAAATTCGACCCTGTATAGATCAGAGACTCAGAGTGTGAAACAGTTTTCTTTTTTATAGAAATTGTGGAGATTTTCTTCTTTTTTCTTGTTTTACGACACTCTCTTCCAACAACGCGATAACATACAACGTTCCTTTCCCGTAAATACGAAGGAATTACTAATGGTATACCATCATAATTAATCAATGCAAACTGTAAAGGTTTCCATCCATCTGTCCCGCATATTGTTTTTGTATCACGAATAACAACAATACAATAGTCTTACTTTCACCGTTTCTTTCATAAATATTGAGCAAAAACTACCTACCCATGCTTTTTGTTGGTTTTTGTTCGAATAATTTGAGTGTATCTGCTTAACGTCTTTTTAGGTGTTGAGTTTCATTCGGATGCTGCTCATCGTAGTTATCACATGTACTACATAAGAATAGCGGGTTTACTTTTCAGTTTTGCCTAAATTTATTGCAGTTATTTGGTACTTTCTGTGTACCTTTACGTACCTCTCCTGAAAATCTGTGTATCTACACCCGTACAATTCACGTTCACGTGAACATAATATATCAATTTCGTAGCTCTAATCGTATAGTTTATTAATTTGTTAAGACTTCATGCACAAACGGTACAAACGCGTACTTAAGACGGTACCCTGACCAAAAAATCGGCATGAGATATGAGCGTTCCTATTGGTCTAGCGGCACTGGTGGCGCATGAATTACAGTAGCGAATACGCCCAGATTTTAGAATAAAATCTTTATAAAATCGAATATTGGTCTTTTGAAAAAAAATAATCTACAAAAATGTTCGTTATTAAATTGTCTATCCATTAGTGTTAGTACAAAAAATAATTAATGAACACTTTACGAGGAGATGCATAATATCAATAATTATTTCTCATTTTATGTTTTTTTGGAAGGAGACAACATTTAAAAAAAAACTAAATCTACCATTTTAGAGTCAATATTATGTAGAATTTTAATGTATTTTTATTAATTGATATTTCTTTTTAAATAACGAGTAGATAGCTCCTAAAAACAGTACAAAAAGCGGCTTGCGCGGCATTTTGCTCGGGGTACCGCCTTAAGTTAAATATGTAGTGGAATCAAACGGTTCAATTGTGTATGTTCTATAGTAAGTAGGTAGTGCCTTTCATAGTAATTTCTTACTATATCAAAAAAAATCACTGACATGAATAAAGGAAAACGTCGTGAGGCAACCTGAACCTTAAGGTTAATGTAAGTTTGTCTTTGTAATTAAAACTCATGCCTTCTCTGTTTGAGAAGAGACCTTTGCCCTGCAGTGGGACAGTATCAGGCTTGTATTAAGTAGTGCCTATTTCACAGTATCCAGCATTGTGAAGTTCCACCCTAAGACATTTTCTCTTCGGTTTTATATAACACGTTCATGCGAACTACGAATGTGTATTTCACATATTTGTAGATATAATGTGGCACACGTCCATCAAAACTCGATTTATTGAGCACGACATCATGGTACGGTGTCTGACCATACTAATATTTAAATGTTGGATTATTGTGCCACAACATATCAAACTCTCAAATTTCTAGTACTACACCACGCCGTTTTTTTTTTAAATTCGTCTTGTTGCTAAGTACTTTGTCAGCGTACAACGTCACTGTACGTCGTTTCGCTTAAGAAGTGTCATTACATCAATCGACCAGTGCAGCGGGGCAAGCACGGCTTACTGTGACAGACTTGAGTCACACATTTATCATTTATCATAGTTTGGGAGCAAAAACCGTCATAAAATGCGTGACTCAAACCTAGCACAGAGGCCGTGCTCGCCCGGCTGTGCTTGTCTTGGAGATAGCGCGTGCGCCGATTCTGTGTTCGCAACGAATATTTACGCAAAAACGTATATTTTGATTATATGTTATATAGTATATCAGTGCACAGATGTTTATATATAAATTGAAGAATAGTGTATATGAACGTCGACGGCCCATTTCGCCAGAGCAATATATACAAATACTGTACTATATTATCAGCTATTCGCACAAAGGGTTCCGTACCATTATTGCAAAAAACGGCATGAAAATCACGTTTGTTGTATGGGAGCCCCACTTGAATATTTATTTTATTCTGTTTTTAGTATTTGTTGTTATAGCGGCAACAGAAATACATCATCTGTGAAAATTTCAACTGCCTAACTATCACGATTCTTGAGATACAGCCTGGTGATAGGCGGACCGCGGAGTCTTAGTAATAGGGTCCGGTTTTTACCCTTTGGGTACGGAACCCTCAAAATGATGTGCAGTATCGCATAGAGCTACAATTTGTATGATAATAACTAGATTTAGTTTTATTATTAAACAATGCAGCTGCCACGTTATCTCTTCACCTCCCTTGGTTGACTGGCAGAGAATGCCTAAGGCAGGAGCTATCTACACGTTATTTAAAAAGAAATATCAATTAATAAAAATACATTAAAATTCTACATAATATCGATTCTAAAATGGTAGATTTAGTTTTTTTTTAAATGTTGTATATATTTCACTAATCTCCTTCCAAAAAAACATAAAAATGAGAAATAATTATTGATATTATGCATCTCCTCGTAAAGTGTTCATTAATTATTTTTTGTACTAAGACTAATGGATAGACAATTTAATAACGAACATTTTTGTAGTTTTTTTTTTCAAAAGACCCAAATTCGATTTTATAAAGATTTTATTCTAAAATCTGGGCGTATTCACTACTGTAATTCATGCGCCACCAGTGCCGCTAGACCAATAGGAATGCTCAAATCTCATGCCGATTATTTGGTCAGGGTACCGTCTTAACTAAAACTTATCTGTAGGTGGTGAAAACCCCAATAATAATTCAATGCAACCCGCATTGAATTAGGTTTTTATTTCATTTACAAGTGAGAAATATTTTTAATATTAAGCTAAAATAATAAATAAAAAAAGAGGAAACGGTAAAAGTGCTCATAGGGCATCAAAAATGAGTCAACACTTCAATTTTATTAAAATCGCTTTAAAAGTTTTTCTGCTTTACAACGGCATGTGTATTTAATGCCACCGGTACTCAATCATTTCTGTCCCAACAGGGAATATCGAGAGCATTCATTTCCTCGAACAAAATCAGTTTAGTGGAGCGTTTTGTGGGCAGACTCGGCAGGGGTCCGGCATTCAGCGCCATCCCTTACTTTAATTCAATAATCGCGTATGAGACAGAACACGAGTCAACTGGCCATCGGTACATCGGAACATTGGGACTTACTAACGATCATGCGACAGGCACATCATAGCTTTGGTCGATCGCTTATCGATGACCATAGAGTGTGGAATGTTTAGAAAGTAAATATTTTATTTCGCAAAAGGTGTTTGAATTGTTTGTTTCGTTATATTGGACATATTTCGCCGCTAGAAAGAAAGAAAGATAAAAAATCAAATACCCGACTGATTAAGAATCGAACTAAAAAGCTGTTAACAAGAAAAATCATGCTGTGCAGTCGGAGGAAACATATTCGCGAACTGGCTGACCACCTGATCCTCCGACTGCACAGCATGATTTTTCTTGTTAACAGCTTTTTAGTTCGATTCTTAATCAGTCGGTTTTTTTTTGTTATTTTTTTTTTTTTTTAATTTGCAACTTTTTAGTTATATTTTTCTTTTTCAAATTGCTTTAAGCATATAAGTGGTATATATTTTTGTAATTACCTCTTAAAACCCTTCATTTTGATACCCCACTCGATGGGATTGGAAGAAAAAAGAAATGGGACACGCACAATATGGCGCCCAAAATCCGCCATGTTGGTTTTTTTAGACCTTCACCTATCTAAGAACACTTGGGCGGTCAAGACTTATCTATCGATGTCTTAATTATATAATTCGGTCAAGTGGTTTGAAATATATGAGGTAATAAAGAATATTACATACATACATACAAGATACGCGCGAAACACATAACCCAGTCGGGTAATAAAAATATTTATTTGTCTTAGAAACTAGGAACGTAGGCACGAATGCGATGTACTTGGAAGTATACTCAATACGCTTCTCCGAAAAGATAATTGATTAAGAAAGACCCCAATAAAGCTTTTGGAAATTTCGTTTAGAAGCATACTGAGTTACGATTTCACCAGTCGGATTGTTTTATCAAAAATTAACATAGAGTTAATTTAAGAAAATAGACTATCTATGTTTTCACTTTTAGGGACTGTTCAGGCAGATGATAAGACAACTGGTGCAAATAAACGCTAATACCAAGCCATAATGCTAAGGTTCACGACTTGAATGAAAATATCTCCTACCCTATCTGCTGTGCTCTGTAATCGCATGGAGTTTGTAACAGTTCGGATGTCAGTTTAGTCTGTGAATAGTTTAGCGTAATGGGGTATTGTTAGAGCGGCTGGCGCCGACGACCGGCAAGCAAGTAACGTCTTTCAGTAACATTACTGTAATGTCCTCCCACTCGACGACGCGCCCCGCTGGCCCGGCAGCCCTGCAGCCATCGATACCACAGCACAACTCTCCACTATCTACTTGACAATCATTAAGAACCATCTATGCCGCATTCCGCACAGATTTATCATCAATCAAGGCAGGACAGTACAACAAGATGAACTTTACTTTTGTTACTATTCAAATATTTGTGTAATAAATAACGCCAAATAACTTTAAATTGACCACAAATAACGAAAATGGACGTTAATCATATACAATGACTCTATAGGACAATACCATCATTTCATTTGATATGTTAACGATATAGCACCAACAATCTCACATTAAGCCTTTTGATCTGTCAAGTTTTAACAGCCATGGAATTGGGTTGTAATTTACGATTTTATCTCGACGGACACCCCGCATAGGGGCAGCGGTCAGTCAGTGTGGCCGGCGAAAAAACTTGCACCGGGGCTGACCGGGGTAATTGAGGGATAATAGTCATCGGGTGACCACCACGCCCGGCTGTTGTGACTTGCCAAAATAGAGTCGTAACAATGAAAGATGGCCCGCGTAAGTTGCGCGTAATTTAGTGCGATCTGGTAACGAGCGCTGGGGGCCGTTTGTAGCTGTGTTTGTCCGGTGCGCGCCTCTCTTGTTGTATTAAGTGGTCGAGGGTGATTCAGTTTCACTTTTGTTGGTCACTTTATGTCCGTTTCGTATTTATTACCGACATCGGCAGTAGATAACGTTGCCACTGTTAATAATAGCGGCCACTCGATTATTGTGCCGTTCAAAGCGGCGGGATGATAAATGGGGTAGGTATATGAGTCGTCAAGGATCGAGGTCGCGCTAAGCCAGCAGTCGAGATTGATGCTGGGCGGCCGCCTGTGCCTGACAAATAGTTGGTCCAGCGGAGGCGTCGCAGGGCGTCTTGCCATAAATAAGGATTACGCTCGTGACCACGCAGTCTTGTGGAGTGGACGCAGAACAGCCCCGTGACGGCTGCTGGCGCCGCACAAGACTCATGTCAAACGTCTCGTCGTCCGCATCGTTTGTTACTCAAGACACTTACTTACTTGAGAAATCCAACAGCTCTATAATAAATTGTATCGCCTTAATTTACAAAGTCTTTTCGTCTTTGGCTTCCCCGAGTCGCGAATTTGCGTTACTTCGGCGCCTAAGTCCCAAATCACAAGTTAGAAGACGGGTATCAAGTTTGGCACGAGAAGCGCTAAGCCCCGGCTGTTTTAGGCTCGGCGGTGATGTTTCAATCGTAAGTGCGCCTGCGGCTTAAGGGCTCACCCCTACTCCGGGATGCGTTGAAACGCGCCTAACCTTCGTTTCATTTATCCCGTTTTCGCTGTCTTTACAACCTATTTCGGTTCACCAACTGAAGATGCTACATCATTAATATTGTATTATTTGCTCTAGTGTCTTTTGTATTACTTGTTATAATGAAGATGGAACTCTTCGATTGTTTCTGTCGTGCATCTGCTAAGTAGATTGTAAATTGACACGCTCGATAAAGTTAAATAGTCAGAGTTTGGAGAAAGGGCTTAAGTTAGCGATGATAATCTCCCTGATAGCTTGGGGTTGGGGGGTGAACATTCTCTCACTTACACTGAATAGTTATGTACTCATTTAAATGTCGTAACGAAACATCGGGGGGTATTTTAGAGCTGGCAATACAAAGCCCTTGCATAAAATAATACATAACTTGGGCTTGCTTTACTATAACTTAGTTTAAGTATATTAGTGGCAAACACACTATTAATTAAAGTAACGACCAGGCTAAGTAGAATGTATCAAGTTTGACTACATTACAGCAGATAACAGGAAGTTGTAACGTCTCATCTTACCTCGGAGCCGGGACGCGTACACCCCATTTCATAATTAGGGGTCATAGTGTTATCTCGTGAAATCTCCAATTACATAGATGTGTATGGGCAGTGGGCACTGGGAGCGGGTGGACAAGGTCCAGCCTCCGAGGATTAGCCGATGGTTAGTCTTCTCACGTCGTGGCGAGCCGGGGTTTCAATTAGAGCGACCCGCCCGGCGCCGGCCGCCCGCACAAATGACAATATTGGTTTATTATAGCCTCCCATGAATATGTAACACAACTTTGTTATGACTCAATATCGTAAACCTGTACTTACTAAACAAACGTTACAGATAAATGCTCATACCTCTTTATATGACCAGAAGCATGAAAAAGTTAACGACGGAGGTCCTAGCCGGTCCGAGCTCGACCCACCTTTTCCAAATGTTATTATAACACGTAACATTAAAGGGTTGTTGCGTACTGTGTCTACATATTTTTTAACGTTTTAATCACGGATCTACATAATAATGTGGAACGGGACTTCCCGTCCATCCGACAACCTGATTGATGTGCCTTCCTAGATTTATAATACGCCCAAAAAGTAACACGCTACACGTCCGCAAAGCTTTTACCACACAAACATGGCATCCGTAATACCTTTGTTTTATTTTTAAATACGACCCTTTCATAATTAGCGTAATAAATTATAAAATGATAATAATACGAGGGCCATCTTGTGAAACGCTTTAATACCGCGCGTCAGGGGGCGCCGCCGGCGACCGCATGTCAATCACTCTCCCGAATGTAGAACAATTCTTATTTCGAAAAAGAATAAAAAATGTGTATCACTTTTATTTTGTGTCCCACTTTGGCCAGTCGCGTCGCCGTGTGCTCGACAGAGACAACGTATGAAATCGGTCTTGTGGCAACATCTGTGCTTTATAATAGACGCTTACGTAGGCTTCTTTTCGGGGATCGGAGCGCGCTGCGAGCCCGGTGGGATCGCTTTAACATGATTGATCTGTTTATTTAACATTTTAAAGGAGCATTTTTACGGTTGCTTGTCAACTTAATAACAAAGTGTTTTATTTCGGGATACGTTAAGTTCAATTTTATTGATAGGTCTCTTTTAACATTATTCATTTATTATTGCGTCGTTCTGAGGTAAGTATTACAAAGGTATTTTTTTTTTGTCTATTCGTCATTGATTTGGTTGGTATTGGCATGTTGAGGGATAATGTTATGATGATGAATTAGGATGACGTAAATGCGGAATAAATGAGTGCCTCTTATGAGTGGTTTTAAAAATAGATTTTTTTAAAGTGTTCAAGTGTTTGTGGAGGCGCCAGGGGTTAAAGAGAGTGCTACTGTGCAGTGTGCAGTTAATGTTGAACAAAGTAAGAGGTCGGCAAGTGTGTGGGCAGAGCTTTTAACGTCGCCGTCGGCATCGGCGTCGGCGCGGGCGCACCGCTATCATAGCAGACCGACAGGTGCCGATCTACTTATGTGTTTTGAGAACTACCAATGACTCTATTAAAGTGGTCTGCGTAACCGGGTTTTAAAATATAATGACTGGTAGAGAACAGGATCTATTAATGCTTCAATTACTTTCATTGATGTCTTAGTAATGTTTAAGATGAAGACGAAGGTGTGTCTTAATGTGTCTTGAATTCATACCACGTTTAATGAAGTAGAAAAAAATGGCGTAGGTAAAGAACTTATATTATATTGATAGCTCTCTTCAATTTGAAATCATTTCTGCAATTCGAAAGTGGAATCATCATCCTTAATATTAAAAAAAACCGGCCAAGTGCGTGTCGAACTTTGCACATTTAGGGTTCCGTACCATACCGAAAAACCAACTTGGTTGTAATAGGAAAAATGAGGGAGTTTCAAAGTAAAATCAAATGTCTCAATATTTTGGTATTTGTTCGTAAAATATCATCATCTGCCTAGCCTTTTCCCAACTATGTTGGGGTCGGCTTCCAGTCTAACCGGATTCAGCTGAGTACCAGTGTTTTACATGGACCTCCACAACCCAGTAACTGGGTAACATGGTACCTACCCCTTTGCTAGACTGGTGTCAGATCTCAAGCTTCTGACTATTCGTAAAATATACGTAATAATAAACATTATAAACAAATATCAAGTTCTTAGGTCAATGACAAGTAAAAAAAAACTTCGGAACAAAATTTTGTAAAAAAGGTGACTTTGTTGGCTTCTCATTCCTTTGTTTTACAATATTTTTGATGACAAAAATACAATATTTATCTACTGCTAGCTCTAAACAACGACACCCCACTCAACACATTTAAAATTAGTTATTGAGTTTTTATGGCATTGGGTGAATAAGATGCGTAATACTGTGAAAATTTGAAGAAAATTAAAAAAAAAATGCTCTTACCGATTGGCTGTAAAACCTGTGTGACCGACGACGGACAGACAAATAGACGGACAGACAGACACGTGAGTGGTATCAATAGGGCTCCGTTTAGACCCTCCGGGTACGGAACCCTAAAAACGAGAAAAACAAAACCACAAATAATGTTTACTTATTAAAAAGCTCATCGACAAAATCAATTAGAAAAAACTTCGTCGAACAAATTAATAGCGGGTATCGTTTAAGACGCAGTGTTTGTATTGTGCGCGGCTCGTTAAAGAGGCAAAAAAACGTGCGCCTGCGCAGGCGAGCCGCCCGGCTTATCGGAAGCAATTACACGTTGTTCACTTTATTAATTTCCATAACTACCCTCGCGACATCAAAGCGAGCCGCGATCGCGTGTGCCGCCCTCGCGCGCCGGCGCAAGTTACGGCAAACTGAATCGGTGTGGAAGAAGTTCGGGAACACGATTGAGTGCAAAGTTGTTTTATGGTTGGAGTTACATATTTGTAACTTCTTTTGTCAATTTATTTTGATGGTTTAAGAGGAAATTTGGGCTGAGAGCTTCGACTGAATATCCTAAGTAATTCGAGGTTTGGCTCTCGCCTATTTCCTTCTCCAATATTGGACCAATTTTAAAGATGTTCTATGTTAGAGGGGTTTGATTTCCGCACTTAATCCCTCAATTGGACCATTGTACGTGGGCCATGGCGGCCGTTGGGTGGTCATTCCAACCAGCCCACCTCCCTCCAGAAGTCAATAAGAGCTCCTGGTTTCCTCAAAACATCCGTGTAAGATCTGGGTGACCCGAGGGTTCGTGTTCTTATCTGGGTGACAACTATGCATTCAAAGAGAACGTACGTAACAGTTTCCTCGGCCTCCATCCAGTTTCCAGTTTCCTCGGAAGTGTTTGTTGAGTGAGCAGTATAGGGGTATAGTATATATCTTTATTTTCCAGTTTATGGAATATCTTTTAAATTGTTCCAATAATGGAGGAGGAAATAGACGAGAGCCAAACCTCGAATTATGACTTTTTACTAAGGAAATTCAGTTGGAGATCTCTGCTCATATTTCCTCTTAACAAGATATAAAGTCACTCAAAGGGCAATGGAGAGGGCTATATATGCTCGGAATTTCCTTGCGTGATCACGTCAGAAATGATGATATCCGCAGAAGAACCAAAGTTACCGACATAGCCCGAAGAATTGCCAAACTTAAGTGGCAGTGGGCAGGGCACATTGCTCGCAGAACGGATGGCCGATGGGGCCGAAAAGTTCTGGAGTCGCGACCGCGAACCGGAAGACGATACGTTGGAAGGCCTCCCACTAGGTGGACCGATGACCTGGTTAAGGTTGCGGGAAGGCGCTAGATGCGAGACGCACGGGATCGGTCAATTTGGCGATGCCTGGGGGAGGCCTATGTCCAGCAGTGGACGTCTTTCGGCTGAAATGATGATGATGAATGATGAGATATAAAAACAGCTCAACATTTTTTACATGACTTAAACAAATCTAATTGGACTCTGGGTAGTCTTGGCATTTTATATAGTCGTTTAGAACATTGGGGCAATTGATCTTTTAGTTTTTCAAGTTTTGTAAATTTTGATGAAAGTTGGTAGTTAGTTCTGCAGGCCTTAGGGACAACTTGAGTTACCTCATACGTCTCATGACTTGCGCCAGCGCTCGCGCTACTGTTTACCGCGCTGAAACCCTTGAAGACGTTTTAACAACGCTCTCGGCCTGGCACATATACTCTTTGATGTTTAGCGACACTTCAAATACTCTTTGCTCTTCAAAACACATTCATCCTTTGAAAATTTGTATCATGTAGATAAATACTGATTTACAAGAAACAGTCTACCTTTTTTATTCAACGTCTGATATGTAAAGTAGTCATCTCAAATAAAAGACAAGCGAATCGCAGGATACAATAAATCAGTATTCCAAAACAAACAAAATCTCCAAACATCGCGAGAGGTGAACAGTGGGACAGAGGAGACTTATCTCGCTAAAACGATTCCCACATAAATAAAGCTCATCGGATATGAAACCGTATTTACATAAGAAAAATATAAAGAGGCCTAAACGATAGGTCCATAAGGGCGTCGTATCGGGCGGGCAGCACTCGGGACTCCGCTCACGTCCGCGGGGAGAGCTGCGCCTTTAATAACAATACGAAATATCAGTTCGTTCCTCTGATCGCAAATCTACGTCAATAACATATCCAATAGTAGCGCTCAATTCATTTCGACATAATCTAATATAGCGGGGCACGTTTCCCGCCTAAATCTCCCGCCACATGTCGCCAAGATGGCCGACCGGCGTCCGGGCGAAACGCGAAACTAAACAAAAAGGAGATCACGAATCGGTAATATCTTTCGAGTCCATAAAGTTAAACGTTTATTTGCAGCGATATTTTGTCCTTTTGTAGATATTGCTTTACTATGTAAGCAGTGGACGTGGGTCTGCTGATATTTGTGGAGAATTGCCCAGAAAAAATTAAAGTCAACCACTCGTATCTACTCCGTTGTTACGTGAATAAACAAATTCAGTTCACATTTAAACAGATTTCGCAGTAATTTTAGCCAAATTGCTGCCAATTTTCTCTAAAGAGTTATTTCGAAACCGACTTGGTTTAGCTAATTGGGCCACTTTGTTGCGGTTTACGGAAACCTAGGATTAAGTCAAATGACTACATCAAACTCCATTTAAATCATTAGCATTAAAAAGACAATTGTTCCTATGTAAATAGGAACGTTTTAGGTAAGTAGGTAGTTACTTCATCATGGTTTTTTGATCATTTTGTAACCCATACATACAGACATAACATTTTCTTATTATCATGAGCATTTTCCGCACAAGTAGAAAATGGTAAACAACTGACATTTAATAATATCATTGTTATAATAAAAACCGGCCAAGTACAAGTCGGAATCGCGCACGAAGGGTTCCGTACCATAATCGCAAAAAACGGCAAAAAAATCACGTTTGTTGTATGGGAGTTCCACTTAAATATTTATTTACTCTGTTTTTAAAATTTGTTATTACAGCGGCAACAGAAATACATCATCAGTGACAACCGTCTATCACGGTTCATGAGATACAGCCTGGTGACAGACACAGACGGACAGTGGAGTCTTAGTAATAGGATCCCGATTTTACCACTTGGGTACGAAACCCTAAAAATGACGACATGTAGATAATAAAATGTTAATTGAGTTGTACCTTGCGTAAGAAAAATTATTCGGTAATCATTAGGGATGAAGCATTTTAAACAAAACAAGAAATTCACAAACTTATGTACCTACCATTCATGACCGTGCTCCGGGTAAAGTGAAATTTTATCAGCCATTACGATTGTCAGAAGTTATGAGGCATTGACTACGTGACATTTTGCCAACTACTGCATGCCAATCGTTAGAATGTCTGTTAGAATATTAGATGCTCTAGACAATTAACTTTCTTTCAACGAAAGCATCGCGGTATAGACCAGACCTAAAGCCTTTGAAAATGGTGAACAGTGAAAAAAATATCACATCATCACATCATCATCAGCCTATTAATGTTCCCACTGCTGGGACACAGGCCTCCTCTCTGTGAGAGGGAATGGGCCGTAATCCACCACGCGGGCCCAGTGCGGGTTGGTGGATGTCACATATCTTCGAATTTTTGGTTCTAGGACATGCCGGTTTCGTCACGATGTTTTCCTTCACCGTTTTTGAGAGCAGTGGTGAAGAAATAATTTACACAAAATGAAGCGCCTGCTTGGCTCGAACCCACGACCTACAACTTGTAAGTCGCGGCCGATACCACTGGGCCACCACTGCTCTCAAAAAAAAAAATTGGATGAAATCCATTGCAAATGGAAGAAAATATATCACAAAAATGAAAAATCAATAAAATAAAAACCAAAAACTTGGTTATTAGAATTTTCCACATAAATTTTGAGGTTATGTGAAAAAAGTGTAAATACAGAAGTTGTAGATCTTTTTATTACCTACAACTTTGCGATTTAACTTTTGTCATGGGACTTGTAGTTTTGCCGGAAATCGAGATAAACCGTTTTTACCCTTAAATTCTCACCTCCTTCCACTGCCTGACCTCAGATCACCCGTAGATGATTTTCTTTTAATTTTTGTTATCTTCTCTTTATTTACCAATGGGTTTGATCCTATTTCTTTTTTGGTTTCAAAAATTATCGACCCTGGTTGAGTAGCCAGTGATACAATGTCAAAAATGTGTTGCCAAGTATTATTTATTAATTAACAAGGCACACCAACTACTCATTTACACATTAATATTAAGTACAAAGAAACGGTCTTGTGTAAGCAAGTCACTTACACTTATGCAAAGCGTGAATCGCATAAATTATAACAGTTATATAAAACAATATTAAAAGGAGAGAAAATATTTGATTGAACTTTGACAATCTCGGGGTCCCGGTCCTTTGAAAGGCGAGCGAGGGGCCGAAGCCAACTCGCAGAGGCCTTGTTATGCATGTATCAGGAAATGTGACACCAACCGACGATTATCCCTGTATGCACTACGCAACTGCACCCAAGGACAATCCAAGGTTGGTGCAGGACTATTGCGAAATATGGAGTCAAAATTTATTGGGCTATGGGTTTGGTAGGTTTAGTGGATCGTTGCTCAAAACTATAGGAGGACTGCGGACGGGGCCCCTCCCTGGCCACTGTTGAACTACACGGCTATAAAATGCCAGCATATTATTAATTTTACAAAGACAGGTGGCATTTCGACTATTTTCAACAATCGAATATTTTCGACAATCACCATTGCTCATAGAATGACACTTGGTCTAGAGCCTCTGGTCTGGCTACTAAGGCCCACTTATACGAAAGACTTAACTTAAAGTTAGTTGCTAACACCATGTTAAATTAACAATATTGTATGACAAACTGTCAATTAACCTCGTGTTAGCAACTAACTCTGAGCTAAGTTTTTCGTGCAAGTGGGCCTAAGGAAAATGTTGCATTTGATTCATGTGGAAAATCATTTCAGTTATCTTAGTGATATCTCAGAAAAATAACACAGACAAATTATTATCAAATTGCCTGAAAACTGTGTGTATACTGAAAATCGCGACAACCCGAATACGAAAACATTCTCCGTCCAAATAAATCACAAATAACTTTCCCAAGAACCGAATCTTGTAATGTAATCCTGTAGTATTATCGTAATTCGTCAGTACAAACAGTGGTTTGGAACGGCGAATAATAGGATTGATCAATAATCGGACGACAATCAAAATTGAATGAGTGCAGATTCATGCGAAATCTGAATCCCGTAAGTCTCAGAAAAACTTTAAATATAAGACCAAAATGAGGAAAATCCGACTGAAAAAACATGTCTCCGTCCAAATAAATCACAAATAACTTTCCTAAGAACCGACCGAGCCCTGTAAAGCATTATCGTAATTCGTCAGTACAAACAGTGGTTCAGAATGGCTGCAATTAAGCCGGCCTTTCTAATGCATGGATTGGTCAATCATCGGACGACAATCGAAGGAAGTGCTGCTTTGTCTGCCGGCCGCAGTGAGCGCGGACGTGCTCGCCGAATTGATGTGTAGACTAGACCGCGGAGTTGGAGTGGTTTTATGCCTACTTTTTTCAGGGGGGTAACCACAAGCTCTTAGAGTAAGGTTATTTTGAGATCGAGTAAGTGACAGATGTATACAAGTCAGATACATCTGTCCCTTACTCGATCTCAAAATAACCTTACTCTAAGAGCTTGTGGTCACCCCCCTGGTTGCAGGTTTTTTAAACGATACATTGGTAAAGTAGAAGAAAGTTTTGTCTATGTTACCTAGTTAAGTAGAGGTAAAGAAAGAAGAATAAAGAGTAAAAACGAAGTCTTCTTTATTAATTTATTCATTCGCACTCACTATCATTCACTTGTTATTTTTTATTCTGCTTATTTGAGCTGTAAGTCGTCCATAATAAATAAATATTTTACAATGCATGTCCTCGAAAAGAGCGGTTTTCCAAGCAGCCAAACTGTGCGGAAAGTGTCACTTTTTTTCACTAGTGCTTTTTACTTTCCTGTACTTTTTTAATTTTTAACTCCAACGTCAGCCCGACGCATAGAGTTTTTATTATTTGAGAAAAGTTTTAAAAATTAGTTATGTACAGATTATCATTCATATAAAAGGTAAAATAAAACTAATTCTTTATTTTAGGCGTTTTTAATTACTCTAGATTTAGATTTTGATCAATAAATTAATTTTAAATATTAATTAAATATGTTTGGCAGAACGTATATTTTGCTCGTGCCTTATTGCGTTACGATGTGACAGCTATTTGCACATGCGCAGTAGATATGCCCGAGGAACTATTAGTTAATCTGTGGATATGCTGAACGCGCTTGAATAAGCCCGCCATTTTATAATTTCATTTTATTAATTTATTTATTTCCTCGCACAATGCATAGTAAAATGTTGTATGATACACGTACGTAAGATGATTTCCGACTCGTGTCGATTTATCCACTCACTCGCTTCGCTCGCTCGTGAATAAAAATGCCACTCATCGGAAATCACCTACCTTCCGCACTTGTATCATAAATAACTATTTCAATACACTTCCTCGAAAACTAGCTCTTATTGCACTACGATTAAGTTCGACATGCAACATATTTCGCACGCGGGCGGTAATAAGATTACAGCACGCGTGCGGTAATTCGATTAAAACATAAGAAATTTAAAAAAAAAAAACACCTCTGACTATTATAGAGCAGCCGTGTTTTTTTTTTAATCACGTCATTTTGATTTGCGTTTTTACAGCGTAAATATTTTTTGAATATTTAAATTGTGTTTATAAAAAGAATACTACTAATAAACATGATTATTTTAAACAAATATTACTTTTATGAACAAGTTATCATTCTATTTGTGTTCTTAATTAAAATATATTTGAATTTTATATTTTTCCTGTGAGGCTGTTTAACGGCTTCATACCTTTGCTTCTCCTTTAACCTGCGAACATAAAGCGCGGAAAAAAAAGGAAAGTAAGTCTTAATAATTTGAGTTATTTGTGAAAAATGTCGAATTTAAGTTTTGAAGAGAATTCTTTAGATGGTACTCCGCCGGATATTGTGATTGATGCACAAAATGCTTGCCTGTTGCCATCTAAATCTAAGGTGAAAAGCTTTGCAAAGGTTTTTTCAGTGGAAAGTTACTAAAAAGGCGTCGTCATTTTCGGAGCAAGTATTTTTTATTTCTTCGAAAGTGTATTAAAAAACGTCGTTTGATACACGTGGGAATTTGTTATTGCCTTTCTCGGCCCCATAACACCCTCGCCTTACGGCTCGGGTGTTCATTCGGCCTCGTACGCAATAACAAACTTTCCGCACTTATATCAAAATGTACTATTATAGAAGGGAACCCGACTGCCGAAGGAAGGTAATGTGTTTATCAGTCTATGTATGTATGTTTGTTCCTATGTGGCGTTCTAGAGTCCAAACGCGTTGGCCGATTTTGATGATTCTTACGTCAATCGATTCGTTTTAGCCTTGCGAGTGTCACTGGCTACATTAAAAATGGCAAATAGAAAAATGGAAGATTTTGGGCGCCATATGGGGGCCCAATTTCTTCCAAACCCATGATGGGTTCAAAAACATATTACACTTATTTGTTTAAATGTAACCATTCCGAAAAAAAAAATAACTAAAAAGTTATATGGAAAAACCCGAATGCTTAATAAGTAAACTAAAAAACGTAAACAAGAAGAAAATCATGCTGTGCAGTCGGAGGATGCATCTAGTTTTGGTCAGCCAGCTCGCGAATATGTACCTTATTATACCAAAGTATAACAAAACTTTGGTATAACTCAACATACTCCATTCAGAAATCGGCTATTAGTATTAATAATATAATTAGATAATTACTCATTTATTTGCTCTTTGAGAATTACAATTATTCTTATCTCATCTAATATTCTGTCATTTGGTTAGGTTAGGTTGTTCGCTGTTCAGTATTCTACCTAAACGAAACGAACGATGTTTGATCTTTGCCTGTAATAGCCGGCTACACCGATTGATCCGTCATTGTGTCAGAGAGCAGTGATTTCAGCAGGAATCGTTCCACCGGACTCCTGTACCTGCGTAATGCACGAACAAAGCTTTTTGATTTGATTGAAAGAACATTTGAATTAAAGAAATGATCAGTAGCTACAGTGGCATCATTGAAAGATATAGATTCAATAAACAGGATTGGGTTTGCTCATAATAGTTAAGATAGAGACAATTTTAATGACGGGAGAGAGGCATTAGCCTTTCAGTGGGTCTTATATGTATGAGTAGGACACTACGGGAGTACGGGCTTTAAAAATAACTAAACGTATTTTAAACAAGGGAGGGAGGCATTTTCCTACAGTGGGTCTTATATCTATGAGTAGGACACTACGGGAGTACGGGCTCAGAAATAACTTAACGTATTTTAAAGAAGGGAGAGAGGCATTTGCCCTTCGGTCGGTCTTATATCTATGAGTAGGACACTACGGGAGTACGGGCTTTAAAAATAACTAAACGTATTTTAAACAAGGGAGGGAGGCATTTTCCTACAGTGGGTCTTATATCTATGAGTAGGACACTACGGGAGTACGGGCTCAGAAATAACTAAACGTATTTTAAAGAAGGGAGAGAGGCATTTGCCCTTCAGTGGGTCTTATATCTATGAGTAGGACGCTACGGAAGTACGGGCTCAGAAATAACCAAACGTATTTTAAAGAAGGGAGAGAGGCATTTTCCTTCAGTGGGTCTTATATGTATGAGTAGGACACTACGGAAGTACGGGCTCAGAAATAACTAAACGTATTTTTAAGAAGGGAGAGAGGCATTTGCGCTTCAGTGGGTCTTATATCTATGAGTAGGGCACTACGGGAGTACGGGCTCAGAAATAACTAAACGTATTTTAAAGAAGGGAGAGAGGCATTTGCCCTTCAGTGGGTCTTATATCTATGAGTAGGACAATACGGGAGTACGGGCTAAGCAATAACTAAACGTATTTTTAAGAAGGGAGAGAGGCATTTGCGCTTCAGTGGGTCTTATATCTATGAGTAGGGCACTACGGGAGTACGGGCTCAGAAATAACTAAACGTATTTTAAAGAAGGGAGAGAGGCATTTGCCCTTCAGTGGGTCTTATATCTATGAGTAGGACAATACGGGAGTACGGGCTAAGCAATAACTAAACGTATTTTAAAGAAGGGAGAGAGGCATTTGCCCTTCAGTGGGTCTTATACCTATGAGTAGGACACTATGAGAGTACGGGCTCAGAAATAACTAAACGTATTTTAAAGAAGGGAGAGAGGCATTTCCCTTCAGTGGGTCTTATATGTATGAGTAGGACACTACGGGAGTACGGGCTTAGAAATAACTAAACGTATTTTAAAGAAGGGAGAGAGGCATTTGCCCTTCAGTAAGTCTTATACCTATGAGTAGGACACTACGAGAGTACGGGCTCAGAAATAACTAAACGTATTTTTAAAACCGGCCAAGTGCGAGTCGGACTCGCGCACGAAGGGTTCCGTACCATTATATTAAAAAACGGCAAAAAAATCACCTTTGTTGTATGGGAGCCCCACTTAAATATTTATTTTATTCTGTTTTTAGTATTTGTTGTTATAGCGGCAACAGAAATACATCATCTGTGAAAATTTTAACTGTCTAGCTGTCACGGTTCATGAGATACAGCCTGGTGACAGACAGACAGACAGACAGACAGACAGACAGACAGACGGACCGCGGAGTCTCAGTAATAGGGTCCCGTTTTTACCCTTTGGGTACGGAACCCTAAAAAGGGAGAGAGGCATTTCTCTTCAGTGGGTCTTATATGTATGAGTAGGACACTACGGGAGTACGGGCTCAGAAATAATTAAACGTATTTTCCTATCTGAAGAAATTAATTCTGAATGCATTGACTTATCAGTGGTTATGCAGAATGAGAAAGTTTGTGAATGCTCAGTAGCCCTGTAAATCGACAACAGCCACTGTTACTATCGAATACTGAAATATTCATCACCCCTTTCGAAAAATCTTTTTATTTCTCTCAGTAGCAATTTTTTATCACTATTCTTTAAACGAAATATTGTTCTATCATACGACACATTGGATCTTGAAATTATTTGGCGGTTGTTGAAAAAAACGTCACGAATCTGCTTTTGACCAATCAGGCTGCAACTGACCAAAGCAAACGCGTTTGCACGATCCCATCTACAGATTCGAGCGTTTTCTATTAAGACCATGATCTGTCACGAACTGCCATATTCTTGGGCTGTGTGAGTGATGGCGGCTGTCGGCGAGATGTAAGGGCCGTCGGTCACGTGCGGTGATTGCTATTGATTTCCATTTAATTCGGCGCGTGCTTCCACTGGCCTGCCTACCGGAGCCGCTGCTATCAATGACAAATTGCTGCTGAACCTCTGCTGCCTTCATTTCCACTGATTGAAGGGTGCTATTGTGATTGTGTTTTGTTTGCAGATTTGTTTTTGTAGGTAGGTTTTATCTTTATGGAGGACTTGGATGTGGGGATGTGAATGTCTGCCCACATGCACACGTGTTAATTCCAAAATACAGGCGATCGTGAAGACGATCCAGTTTTTACTAAAGTTAATCCGTTTGTAAAGGGTTTATGCTTTCCCACCCAGCATTTCCATGTCTAAAGTAAAACACTTTTTTATATGGTCATGGAATGCTGGCTAGCTACTGAAGAAGATGAAAATGCGGTAGGCAACATACAATTTAGTTGGCATCTCGGTAGTAAGTAGTTATCGTACATAATATTATGGTGTACAAATGATTGTATTAGTTGAAATAGTCTGTCGTCGGTGTTCGACACAATAGCGCGCGTGACTCCATCTCGCACCGCCCGCCCGCACTCCGCACTACCACAGCTACGCTGCGCCCGCGCCGTTGATTGCATAGAATTTCCTATAAACAATACTATTCTATTAGATGACTTACACCTTGATTACTTACGTATTTTCCAGCTACCCAGAAAATGGTACAACAGCAATTTAAACTCTCGGAGGCAATTTAAAAAGTTTGTTAAATGTAAACCTTTATTTGATCAATTACTTTTTGATACCCTTTTTTGCAAGGAAATTGTTTTTTCATTGTGCCCAGTAAATTTCGAGACGGCTTACGCCTCCCAAAAATTAATTGATCGGATCTCGTTTCTCAGAGGAAACAGCGCGGAAGAGTTTTAATTAGCGAGAAAAAAAAGCACCACAAAACTTCCGACGTAAAAAACCGGGAGACAAGGGTGGGCGTAGCGAGGAATAAAAATCTCCCGCTCGTAATGCGGGCAACATTTGTGTGAGGAAGACGCTCAGTAATGGAAGACAAATTTCAATATAATTTGCAATACATAAGCGTGTTACTTTAATAGCCCAGAACCACCCTTCAAATTAAACGGGGCTTAAGTTTTATTTTATTTTTTCCTCGTCGATTCGAATCGTGTTGTGGGCGCGTAAGCAAGCTCTGCTCGGGGAGAGCGCGACGCACAGGCCGCCCCTGGAAAAAATATAATCCGAGCAAATTAATTGCTCCTACAGGCAATAGTGGCGCGGCCGCGATGCCGCCAAATCAAATTAAGGACGCGCTATAAAAACCAAATTAGTGCCCGCTTTACCCGTGAGGGGGTATTTAGTTACAAGACGTTAGTTCAAATCCCGCCATTTTCATTAACAATAAATATCCCCGTGCAGCCGCACAGAATCCTTATTGTTTTACTTTTTACACCCTTGTGTCCCGAGTGGGATGTAGCGCGGACGACGGCGACGTCTTGTACTGAGGCCGGCTAATTTGTTCTTTTTGTTTACTTACCGGGCAAAGGTAATAAAAATTTGTGTTGCGCGAATTGTATGGACTTTAAATTTTATATAGCCGCCGGTGCCGGCCGAGTTTTGCATTTAATTGGGAAAAATTTAGGGTCGGCGAAGCGCTTCTGTGCGGATTCTTAAACTAATTGGATGGCCGTTACAACTTTCTTTTGTCTTAAACTTTTACGCAATTGAAGTAGGGGTGAAAAGGGACATTAGAAAAAATAAATTTTACTCTAATATCCGTAAGTATTGCGCAACATTTTGGGAGGTCTGAACGAATTCCGTTGGGTCGTTCTATATTACATAGATGCAGTTATCACTAAGGGTTGAATTTGATGTGTTTTTTTTTAGATCGGCGGTTGGTTAATTAGAGGCGATGCAGTGAATTAGAGGGCGGTGGTGATCTAAAACAATAAGCTGACACCGTCATTAGTGGCCCTGGCCGCTTCACCGACAACCCGCTGCAGATTGTGCACCTCCCTAATGTGACGACATTTAGTCCCTTATATTTAATTTCGTTTTTATTAGGTCTGGGCACCTGTGCTATGCAATTGTGTTATTAAGTTTATGTTCCCTTATTTTTAATAATATTTATTTAAATTCCATTTCGGCCTTTATTTTAGCTACAATAAAATTTTGTGTTCTTCAACCCAAAATCATTTTCAGGTGGGCAAATGATTTTTGGAAATAAAGATTGGTATAATACTATTTTAGGCACATAGGGTCGATTTCTGAATCTATTTTATAATTGGCGCTAAGAACGTGTCAAATCAGACATTTATATGCCAAATTTTGACAGGTTTTTAGCCTTAAGGTTACACTAGTCGATCATTCTTCCATACAAACGTAGTCTGGCGATTACTCCATTACTTGACGATGTACGTTCAAAATAAAAATAAATATATCAATTTGTCTCATTATTATCTAGCCCTATATGGAAACAAAAAGTAAAAAAAAAAAAAACAAAAAACCCGACTGCTTCAAAAGCGAACTAAAAAGTCATAAACAAGGAAAAAATCATGCTGTGCAGTCGGAGGATACGTATTCGCGGGCTGGCTGATCTGAAAATCTGGTGTATCCTCCGCCTGCACAGCATGATTTTTTCCTTGTTTATGACTTTTTAGTTCGCTTTTGAAGCAGTCGGGTTTTTTGATTTTTTGAATTAAGTTTTTTTATTTATAACTTTTTAGTTAGTTTTTTTCGAATTAGATACATTTAAACATATAAGTGTTATATATTTTTGAAATCACCTCTAAAAGCCCTTTATTTTGATACCCCACACTAAGGGTTTGGAAGAAAAAAAAAATTTGGGCCTCCACAATATGGCACCCAAAAGCCGCCATTTTTCTATTGTCCAATTTTAATGTAGCCTATGACACTCGCAGGATTAAGACGCATCGTTTGACGTATGAATCATCAAAATCGGCCAACGCGTTTGGTCTCTGGAACGCCACATAGGAACAAACATACATACATACATACATACATACATACATACTTACATACATACATACATAGACTGATAAACACATTACCCTCCTTCGGCAGTCGGGTAAAAAAAAATATGATTGTCGAAAGTTCCATATTTCAACACTAATTTTAACGCATCTTTGAGCAGAAATAAATACCATAAGAAGAAAGAAAATTGCAAAACGGCCACCATGTTTTTAACAATGAAAATAATGTTATTTTGTAAATATACATTTAGTCGATTTTTCATGATATCTAGACTCCCAAAGGTCAGTTAATAAAAAAATTGCGCCATCGTTTTCGTCCTAAATCATCATCCATTTCGCTACAAACTTGCAAAATTGCTAATTCGTACGCGAACTAGCTTCTTACTGCTCATCATAGCACCTGTCTCTTTCGCACGTGTTGTCAGATGAGATAGCATGTATTTTAACCCCGCGCACAAAATAGTTCGTGCCGTCGCCTACGGCAACCTTAAATAGAGATTGAGACTTATTCAACTTCAAATAATAAATCAGAAATCGGCCAATTTTAATTCAATCAAAATAATCAAGACATATTTTAAAACCGATTTGTATTTATCCTGTACACAATTTTCCCGTAGATATATATACACTGCGGACACAGATGCACCAAGAGAAAATCGTTCCGGTCCTACTTCAATGGGACTTTCTTGTTGCTTTTCCTGATTATGATGGATTATGCTTTTCATATTTATTTAAACTTTTTCAGTAATAGCCTATAGTACCTTTTTACTGTAATCTCCCATCATTTTTATCTGTATTCCTGTTTTAGTTACAATTTAAAAACAAATCTTTCTTTTTAGGGTTCCGTACCCAATTGTTAAAACGAGACCCTATTACTAAGACTCCGCGGTCCGTCTGTCTGTCTGTATTTGTCTGTCTGTATGTCTGTCACCAGGCAAGTATCTCATAAACCGTGATAGCTAGGTAGTTGAAATTTTCACAGATTTTTTCATTGTATATATATCTGTTGCCGCTAAAACAAAAAATACTAAAAACAGAATAAAAAAATATTTAAGAGACTCCCATACAACAAACGTGTTTTTTTTTGCCGATTTTTGCTATAATGGTACGGAACCCTTCGTGCGCGAGTCCGACTAACACTTGGCGGTTTTTTTTTCTGATTTTGATGGATTATGCTTTTTATATTTATTTAAACTTTTTCAGTAACAGCCTAATAGTACTATTTTACTGTAATCTCCTGTCATTTTTGTCTGTATTTCCTGGTACAAGTTATCCTCATAAAAGTAAAAAAAATACTATTTTTTATCGCTAATCGTGGATGAAACGAAACAGGGTGATAGATGGGGTTATATGAAGGAAAAAAACATGTTTTTGCTACTTTAAAATCTACTAGTAGCACAAGGTTCCTAAAGAACATTTTTTTTTACTGCATGTATCCCAAAATATTGCCCTGTTTCGTATGTTCCACGATTTTTTGCCCATTCTGTATAAAGCTGCAAAAAAGTAACAACTGGGCATCGAGCCTTAAGGTTGAACTAGTCGATGGCACGAACTATTTTGTGCACGGGGTTAAAATGCATGCTATCTTATCCGACAACACGTGCGAAAGAAATAGATGCTGTGATGAGTAGCAAGAAGCTAGTTCGCGTACGAATTAGCACTTTTGCAAATTTGTATCGAAATGGATGATGATTTAGAACGAAAACGAGCGCGCAAAATATTATAAACAGACCTTTGGGAGTCTAGATATCACGAAAAAACAACTAAATGTATATTTATAAAAGACAATTATTTTCATTTTAGAATTACAAATCTGTACCTTTATGGAGGCCGTTTTGCAATTTTCCTTCTTCTTATGGTATTAATTTCCGCCCAAAGATGCGTTAAAATTAGTGTTGAAATATAGAACTTTCGACGCTCATAACTTTCAAGTATATTATTGTTTTACATTTTTGTTTCCATACAGGACTAGATAATGATGAGACAAATTGATAACATTTTTCATTTTGAACGTACATCGTCAAACAGTGGAGTAATCTCTAGACTACGTTTGTATGAAAGAATTTTCGACTAGTGTAACCAGATTACAAATAATTTTTCTATTTTTTTTTAATATAAATTATAGGCTCGCGCTTGACCACTATCTCACCTGATGGTAAGCGATGTTGTGGTCGACGGTGAAGCACGCTTGCCTAGAAGTAACCTATTCACTCTTGACTTAAAGACCCCTAGATTGTAGCTATCGGGAAACACAGACTCCGGCAGAGAATTCCACTCCTTAGCTGTACGCATAATGAAAGTATTACCAAAACGTTTAGTGCGTATGGGTGGGATGTCTACCATGTAGCGCTGGCGCATCGCCGTACGTCTTGTAGTCCGATGATGAAACGGGCTTGGTGGAATAAGATCATGCAATTCCATCGCATACTCCCCGAAATGCAACCGATAAAAAACCGACAAGCTGGCAACTCGGCGACGATGTTCAAGGCTCTGGAGCTTTGTCTTAAACAGTGCCTCATCGCCGATGAGCCTCTTGGCCCGCTTTTCGATCGACTCTAGTGCATCAAGCTGGTATTTGGCGGATCCGTCCCAGAGATGAGAACAATACTCCATGCATGATCTAACTTGCGCTTGATACAAGCTGAGCAGCTGTTCTAAATCACTGGCACTTAATAAAATAGCGAAAAAAAAACTAGTAAATTAAGAAAAAAATATTACACATCAAATCTCCTTTCAAGCCAGTCGTGAATTATGTCCGGAACTAATTACACGTGAGATGGATGCGAGGAGGAAATTAAATTCAGTATTAATTTTATCAATTAAGCTAATTGCGGCGAAGTAAAACCTTATAGTGATATAAATGTAGTAGGAGGGTGCAAATGATGGTAGATTTATGAGTTCCGCTTTACCTGGTAGTATATAAGTATGATATATTATCATCAAAGTTAGCGTGTAGATTTAATTTAAGAAACACCTGTGTTACGTACGTACGTAAATAATAACAGCCGCACGGGTCTATCTTCAAGGTTAAGCAACGCTTACCGAGGTCGGTCCGTGGATGGGTGACCATTTTAACATACATTATTGTCAAGTACTCGTTATCTGCTGTGATTGATTGAATGAATTTTCAACAGCCAATCACAGCGGACAACACGTGCTTGACAATTTGTCACATTAATTCTGCGATAATTTAGAGGTGAGAAACTCGGCCTTAGCGGCTCTAAGTAGTATTTATTTAATTCTGGTTTCAATACAATTTATACTGACATTTGTTTGTTTGTGATTTTGTAATCTTACTCAATGGTTACCGTCAAACTTAAGTAGAGTCTGCTAATTCAATTGACACCCTTACTTATATTTAACTGGATTAAATCAATAACCACACTAATATAATAAAGGCGAAATTTGTGTGTTTGTTACTTCTTCGACAAAACGGCTGTACAGATCTGGATGGATGGCACAAAGATAGATTATAGTCAGGAATAGCACATAATAATACTTTTTATCCCGGGAATACGTCGGTTTTCGGTTTTATCGGTTACTTTTCGGGGAGTGTGCGTTGGAATTGCATGAACTAATTCCTCCTATCTCGTTCCATAATCGGACTACAAGACGTACGGCGCTGCGTCATCGGTACTACCGTAATCTAGATTCCTCCTTACTCCAAGTATTAAACTATGACATTATACATAATCTTATCTAATTAGCTACCTTTTCTCTAAATCTTATGTATATTTCAAGTTTTATTATACTCCTACTCTAAAATTCACATGGGACATACATGTGTCATTTTACACACGTGGTCAAACACGTGGACATAACGTGTTCATTTATTTTTGTAACAAAGAAGAAAACTGCGAGACAATCCCAACTAACTATCTACCTAGTACCTAGTACATGGTGGACATCCCTCCCATACGCATCAAACGTTTTGGGAGTACTTTCATTATGCGTACAGCTAAGGAGTGGAATTCCCTGCTGGAGTCTGTATTTCCTGATAGTTACAACATGGGAGTCTTTAAGTCAAGAGTGAATAGGTTTCTTCTAGGTAAGCGTGCTAAATCGTCGACCACATCATCGCTTACCATCAGGTGAGATAGTGGTCAAGGGCGGGTCATTATTATAAATAAAAAAAAATATTAAAAAAATCAAAAATCCCGACTGCTTCAAAGCGAACTAAAAAGTCGTAAACAAGGAAAAAATCATGCTGTGCAGTCGGATGATACATATTCGCGGGCTGGCTGACCAAAATCTGGTGTATCCTCCGCCTGCACAGCATGATTTTTTCCTTGTTTACGACTTTTTAGTTCGCTTTTGAAGCAGTCGGGATTTTTGATTGTTTGAATTAAGTTTTTTTATTTATAACTTTTTAGTTAGTTTTTTTCGAATTAGATACTTTTAAACATATATGTGTTTTATATTTTTGAAATCACCTCTTAAAACCCTTTATTTTGATACCCCGCACGATGGGTTTGAAAGAAAAAAAAATTTGGGCCCCCACAATAAGGCACCCAAAATCCGCCATTTTTCTATTATCCAATTTTAATGTAGCCTATGACACTCGCAGGGTTAAGACGCATCGATTGACGTATGAATCATCAAAATCGGCCAACGCGTTTGGTCTCTGGAACGCCATATAGGAACAAACATACATACATACATACATAGACTGATAAACACATTACCCTCCTTCGGCAGTCGGGTAAAAAGATCCCTTGGGAGAATTATCGATCATCACGCGGGCGAAGCCGCTGCCGAAGCTGGTGTATAATAATTAGGCCTCCATACTCAAATAATAAAGGTATGTACCTACTAAAAGCCTAATTTAAACAGAACGATTAAAATCTATACCTGTCCACATTACAGTCGATTCAAATACTCCCCAAATTACACGATCAATGTGTGTATGAAAACATAATAATAACAGTTCGGCGTGAATGGTATAAACACATTGTTTGGTGTTCGGCATTATTATAGGGCTGAAAAGCCGCCGTACGAATATCGTAATTATATTATTAAAATTACCACGACGCCGACGATTGCAGGATACGTGTTATTTAACGTGGACCCGATACGATCTTATCGCTGTTCCTAATACCCGATGTGTGGGTATTATCGTGCTACCTGACGAAATCGACGGATATTCGGGGGATATTCGGCATCGACACATGGCCGCCATTAACGTTTTATGTACAGGCTGTAGTTTTTGAAAAGGACCGCTTTAGGCTGCGTAATTACCTGCTGAAAGATGATTATTTTTTTTGTGTTTGTTAATACATTAGCTTGATTTTGTAAGCAATCATGTCGGTTTATATTATTATCATCATCAGTCAGTTGAAAGACGTCCATTGCTGGACGAAAGGCGTCCTCCTAGCGTCGCCACGTTGACCGGTCCCGTGTGTCTCGCATCCAGCGGATCCCCGCAACCTTCACCAGGCTAGGTCTATATAGACACTTCAAAGAGAAAGAACATAATAATATACAGATGGAGGAGCACAAAGGTGCTGCTTATTTTTAAACAAAGGACAACCAGCAGCCTTATTGCTTAAGTGAGTTCAGCAGGGCATGGTTTGACTCCATGAAAGAGTATGACAAATACCTTAATTTTTTTCCGGCATTGCCAATAATTATTGCACTCTTTCTAAAAGAGTATCTTTACCAATGAAAGCGTCCAAAAATTTTTGGTAGTACTGAAAAAATTTAAAGGGAATGTGTCATACTCTTCCATGAAGTCGTACCCTTTGCCCTATCGAACTCACTTACGCAATTAGGCTGCAGGGGTACCTTAGTTACGAGTAGTAGAACTTTGAGCACGATAAAGGCAACAAGCCGTATTCAGAACTTCCTATTCCCCTGTAAAACACGATATCTTTTGTTTTTCGTGACAATACAGCTAGTAGACAAGTCAAATTTCAAAATTTAATAAACCCCCGACACATTTATCTTGCGAAAACACCCTGATTCAAACAGTAAAATGCTCATAACTTTTGAACAGCTGATCCGATTTTATTCAAACATAGCTAAGAACACTTTCGACAAAATCACCTTTCAAACAAAAAAAAAACTAAATCTAAATCGGCGGTCTAGGCGCTATGATGCCACAGACAGACACACACATACACAGCAACACACGTGAAACTTATAACACACTCTTTTTCCGGCGGGGGTTAAAAAGGCAACGTAATTTTCAATATCTAGATTATTTAAACATTCCTGTATTAGTCGCTAACCAACTGTATTGTTGATCTGATTCACTGCTTTTCCTATTTCGCGCGATCCGTCGCTTATGAAATATGTTACTATGTGCACCAAGCGCTTCCAAACATCCTTCATAATGCGCACAGCGAATGAGTGGCACTCACTACCTGCGTCTGTGTTTCCGAACGCATTCAACCCGAATCTCTTCAAAGTTAGAGTGAACAGGCTTCTTCTGGGTAAGCTCACTCCATCGTAGACTCTGTCTCTGTCACCTCTGACCTAGACAGAGTCAAGAGCAAACCCATCAATAATAAAAATAAAAAAACCTAAGGATTAGTAAAGAAATTCCTTCAGTTGGCCTTTGCAACTACCGCAGGGAGAAATGAAAAGGATCTGTGCTTTGATTTTACGTGAAATGGATTATCATTACTTGTTCAAAATGTGTTCGTATCTAAAGAAAAACTTTGTCAGAAATGATTGAAGCCTAGTAGTTAATAGTGAACACTCCGTATAAAGAATTATTACGAGACAATGCGGACTGTTTGTCTATCACGATAATCTGTGGACTGCTCATTTCAATTCCGTGTTGTGTAAACGCCCTAATGGACTCCGGTAATGTGACACGCTTGACGATTTTACTCACAAATTGTTGTACGAAACTCTATTACAATCTAATGGCAGTCACCGTCTAATTGCAAGGTTATTACGTTTTGTTGTGCACGCGGCTTAATGATAGCGCTGGGTAATTATTGAGCGAGGTGAAACCCTGAAGATGTGTCGAATTGAATCGTCGGGCGCGTAATCATGGTGCACGGGTGCCGGATGCCGCCATATTAACCAACTACCAATGGCCGCATAAGATTAATTTTTAATTGTCTTTACCCCCAGGCTACGACCCGATACACATTCTTTATATACGTAAATTGCTGTATATCTTGTATATTAATAAGTAGCTGCGTGATTGATATTTATTTGCAACTGTGTAGCTTCATAGCGTGTTATTAGCGCTGGAAATACGGTTCATTTGAATAAAAAATTTGATTGATTGATAAGTTTTGTGGATTCGTTGAATAACTTAGGAAGGGTGTAATTATTTGCTGTTGATATTTTTTTTATAATTTATTCTCATCAAGATAGTCTGACTTTCTCCAGCTCAAAAAATTACATATCTTCAAAAGTTAAACTCTTGTACAACCATTCTCAAAATTCTCAAAGAAACGAAATCATTAAAAAACCGGCCAAGTGCGAGTCGGACTCGCACACGATGGGTTCCGTACCATTATCGCAAAAAACGGCAAAAAAAAATAGTTCGTTGTATGGGAGCTCCACTTAAATATGTATTTTATTCTGTTTTTAGTATATATATAGCGGTGACAGAAATACATCACCTGTGAAAATTTCAACAGTCTAAGCTATCACGGTTCATGAGATACACCCTGGTGACAGACGGATCGTGGAGTCTTAGTAATAGGGTCCCGTTTTTACCCTTTGGGAACGGAACCCTAAAAAACTGAAATACCACCACATCATTTATACATTTAAAACCTATAAGCGCCATCATTAACCACGTGTAAGTGTGCCACCTGATTCCACCTGTCACGATTGTCATCAGCGTCACCACCGTGAAATATGGAAACTCTGCGATCCACCATATCACGATAATCTCACCCAACATCTAGAGCGAGTGACGAATAGATTTCGTGAATAATTCACCAGACAATGGCCTGTCAACTATTTTATTGTATTATTTTGGTATTGTCGTGTTGAACGTCACGAGAAAGTGGCATTTGTTCGTAATAACGTTTAAATATGTTTGCGTAAGCGTTGTGAAAGCGTAATGACTGGCGAAAATAAACGCTTTGAAATGATAGAGATAATTTCTGAGGGTGAATGTAAAGTCGTGTTGGAAATTAATTTTGTGCTCCTATATTCTTGATTAGTATCTGTGTTTGCAACATACAGGGAAATTCAAGTAAAATCCGGCCAAGTGGGAGTCGGACTCTGGCACGAAGAGTTCTGTACCATTATCGCAAAAAAACGGCAAAAAAATCACGTTTGTTCACTGGAAGCCGCACTCAAATATTTATTTTATTCGGTTTTTAGTATTTGTTATTATAACGGCAACAGAAATACATCATCTGTGAACATTTCAACTGTCTTGTTATCACGGTTCATGAGATACAGCCTGGTGACAGACAGACAGACGGACAGTGGAGTCTTAGTAATAGGGTCCCGTTTTTACCCTTTGGGTACGGAACCCTAAAAATGTTTGAAAACATATTCATGATTTCTTTTTTCACGATGATTTTCTGTAACATGTTTGCAGTACAGGAAAAGATAGAAAAAGATACAAATGAGATGTATTAAGAGGAAACGGGGGCAGAGAGCGCCGACTGAATTTCCTAAGTAAAAAGTCATAATTCGAGGATTGGCTCTCGTCTATTTTCTTCTCCAATATTGAACCAATTTAAAAGATATTCCATAAACTGAAAATAAAAGATATATTCTATGTCCCTATGTTTTCCTTTTTGATGACACATTATCTTTAGAAGCACGAAGCACCCTCAACAAGTAAAATTTCACAATTTAAAAAACCCCCGACGCATTTATCTTGCGAAAACACCCCGATTCAAACAGTAAAATGCACATAACTTTTGAACGGCTGAACCGATTTTATTCAAACATAGCTAAGAACACTCTCGACAAAATTACCTTTCAAACAAAAAAAAACTAAATTGATATCGGTTCATCCGTTTAGGCGCTATGATGCCACAGACAGACACACAGATACACAGATACACAGCAACACACGTGAAACTTATAACACCCCTTCTTTTTCCGGCGGGGGTTAAAAAATGCTCAAAATTGCGCTGTCAACAGAGGCTTTAAGTGTACAAATTTGACAAATATAAATGAAAAAAGGAAACCATAGGGACATAGTATAAATGTTACTTTACCAGTTTATGGAATATCTTTTAAATTGGTCCAATATTGGAGGAGGAAATAGACGAGAGCCAAACCTCGAATTATGACTTTTTATACATAGGAAATTCAGTCAGCGCTCTCTGCCCCCGTTTCCTCTTAAAGCCGTTGATTTTAAGATGGTATGTTATAAGACGTACCGATTTTTGAATAGGGTAGTTTACTGAAAACTTGTTTTTTTGTCCGTCAGGTAGATTAATAAAAAATATTGGACACGTAATTTTTTCTTTTGACACGTAAAGTGACGACGATTTAATTCGTTGAAATATCATGAAACGTCACGCCTCTAGTACACTTTATACTGCCTTAGTGACGTCACAAGCCCCCACTCCTGAACTTTGATGCGCTTTAACTTTGTAATTTTTTTGCTAATCAATAAGTAAGGCAAAAAATACGTGTGCAATATTATTTGATAATCTCACTGACGGATTAATAGAACTATCATTTTTCTACCCTCAGATCAAATAAAAAGTCAAGATGGAACGTTGCACACAACAAAGTGACGCCGGTTCAAACTATGCCTTGCCGTACAAATACACAATTACACGCACTCACGTACAACGAAATTACGCCTTAGCTTGTCATTCGAGCTCTCAGATCAAATAATAAAGCTCAACTCACAAGCTAAGGGGTAGTTTCATTGTTTGTGTGCGCGTGTAATTGTGTATTTATACGGCAAGGCATAGTTTGAACCGGCTTCACCTTGTTGTTTGCATCTTTCCATCTTGAGTTATAATTGATCTGAGTTTCTACCAAGGAAACATCCCTATTGAGTATTTGAAGATAAGGACTTGTCAAACCTTACTTGAAAGCCAAAGTTTGACAGATTTTCCGGCTAAAGCATAGTTTGATAAATACTACAAAAATCTTAAAACAAAAATCAGGGAAGTGTCTCTTATTTTTATGTTCAGATTTCTATTAACATTTGCAAATTAAAGACGTGTCACTCCACTTACAAGTTAATGAGTGCCGAGCTGAAACTCGGTCGCTAATTGCAGAAAAGTGGAGCACGGTAAGTGGCTGAGAAAACGTGCGTATGACGAAGAAAAAGATGAAAGATACGCTACAGCGTATGAGTACTAACAAGCTGCTTCCACTCAACACTACCTTATCTAAGAATTGTAAGAAAAATCTTTTGGTTTATGTATCTACTTGTAACACAAACAGTAAGTAAATAAGTAGCTTCCATTAGGTAACTTTGGCTTTGGGTTTTTGGGGATAAATTTTTACTTGGTTTTTTCTTGTCTATAGGCTCGCGCTTGACCACTATCTCACATGATGGTAAGCGAAGATGTGGTCGACGGTGAAACACGCTTGCCTAGAAATAACTAATTCACTCTTGACTTAAAAACTCCTAAATTGTAGCTATCAAAAATCTAAAAATTAGAATATTTTTTTTGTTCATGGGCACTTATAAAACGTCGACAAAAGGTGCACGGTTCGGGTTGGTCGTTTCCTATGGAGAAGAACCGGCAAGAAACTCCACGGTTACTCTTTTAAAAAATGGTTTGGTTTTACAATATTTTCATGTTACAGCATTAGTACTTAGATATGGGGCGACAACGTAGGCCAGACAATTAGTCGGTAGTAAAACAAAAAAATATATATATAAACAAAAGAAAATAAAACGAATTAAAAAGTTGACAAGCATCTAGAAGGCCTACAATTTTCACACATTTACAAAACAATCGGTAAAATAATCTATACAAAGGTAAAAAAAACCGGCCAAGTGCGAGTCGGACTCGCGCACGAAGGGTTCCGTACTTGGTAAATTGCGGTTTACTATTTATGACGTATTAAAAAAAAACTACTTACTAGATCTCGTTCAAACCAATTTTCGCTGGTAGTTTACATAGTAATGTACATCATATATTTTTTTTAGTTTTATCATTCTCTTATTTTAGAAGTTACACACATTTTACCACTTTGGCAGAGTCTCTCGCGCAAACTATTCAGTTTAGAAAAAAATTATATTAAAAACCTCAATATCATTTTTGAAGACCTATCCATAGATACCCCACACGTATGGGTCTGATGAAAAAAAATATTTTAAGTTTTAGTTTCAAGTATGGCAACACCCAAAATTTATTGTTTTATTTTTATTTTTGTGTGAAAATCTTAATGCGGTTCACAGAATACATTTACTTACCAAGTTTCAACAGCATAGTTCTTATAGTTTCAGAATAAAGTGGCTGTGACATACGGACGGACAGACAGACAGAAAAAAAGACAAAATTTAACATGTGGGATGTATGTGGATGTGTGGTGTATCGGGAAACAGACTCCATTCCACTCCTTAGCTGTACGCATAATAAAAGTGTCCCCAAAACGTTTTGCGCGTATGGGTCGGATGTCCACCATAAACCACCACATAAAATATTGTTAAATGACTTTATACATATTTTTTTTTGCGGTAATTTTTAGAGAACCATCTCAATTTTTTTGTGTACTTACAATGACTAGAGATTTCTTTTCTATTACTTTTTGAACCTTATTTCGAGTTTAAATAAACATTATTGTACATAGTATTAATCTTGCACTTTCCGATAGATAAGAAAAAGTAAGAAAAATCCATGAAACCGACCGAAGCGGCTTTGTTTGTCGCTCGACGCTCCTAAACCTCCACCTCTTATTTTTGCCGCGTCGCCTGAGACGGACCTGGATTGATTTACGGGGCCAAGTGGCTCGCTCTCTCGCCCTACCCGACCCCGGCTTACTCCTAACTAAGCTGTATTCCGGGATTACGCAAAACACACGCCACTGAACGTGACGTGTGCCGAATTGAGAACAGTTCGCCGCTACGAAGGGTTGACTTCTGATTCTATTTAAGATGTTAAATTGTATTTTTTTCTTATAAATATTTTGTTTGTTATTTATATATTCTTCTATTTTATTTAATTATATAAGTCACGTTTCCGTAAGTGTGTCCGTGGCATCAACAGTAGGCCCTATCAGAATATCAGCGCAGCGTTATTACCTTTTTTAACCCCCGCCGGAAAAAAGGGGTGTTATAAGTTTCACGTGTGTTGCTGTGTATCTGTGTATCTGCGTGTCTGTCTGTGGCATCATAGCGCCTAAACGGATGAACCTATTTTGATTTAGTTTTTTTTGTTTGAAAGGTAATTTTGTCGAGAGTGTTCTTAGCTATGTTTGACTAAAATTGGTTCAGCCGTTCAAAAGTTATGGGCATTTTACTGTTAGAATCAGGGTGTTTTCCCGAGATAAATGTGTCGGGGGTTTTTAAATTGTGAAATTTGACTTGTTGGATATCGCTGCACATGCTGAGATAGGAGCCTTTTTGGTCTCGCACAGGGTTTTTATTTTATTATTGTTTAATTGTATGCTTATTTCTCGTGTCTCCTGTGCGGGTCACAAATACATATTTTTCTTTCTTTCTTTTGGAAAGTTGGTTTTATGGTTGCTCCGAGTATTAATCGCGCAGTTTTACCCATCTTACCAAGTTGTAAAAACTAATATATTCGTGTAATAACTTCATTAATGACCATGATTTTATTTCCCACACTTAGCTAAACGCAAACAGCGGTTATGAATATTTATGAAGAAAGAGATAAACTCATTCATGGCATAATTTAAGCCACTTTCGAAAACACCATCGATTGGTCAGATCAGGCGGAACTTTAATAAATCCCGGTATTCTGTTTAAGTTATTACACCTATTAAACGCAAAGTAAGAAGACACGTTCCGCCATTAAGGCAGTCTCAAGCAGCGGCCGGCTGAAGCGCGGGATATTATCGCGCCGCTTGTTGCCCGCGTAAAATAATAATGGCCGAACTTCCGGTGCCGGCGGCGCGGAAAACTTAAGCGAAAAAGGCGGGAAACGCCCCCGGCCGTCGCCGCTAACTTTGTTAACCGCTCGGATGTGACGTCACTTAATTTATTAACACATCCCTACCTCCGCCGAGAGGTAATTCTTGGTTTTTACGACACTTTTCCACTTCTCACTCAACGTGCTACAATTTCGTAAAGCCACTGTACGCGAATAGTTTTGTTGACACACTGTTTAACTGGTATTTTTTTAGGGATTCGTACCCTAAGGGTCCAAACGGAGCCCTATTGCTGTAACTCACGGGTCCGTCTGTCTGTCCTACCGTCTCTCTGTCCATCATCTGTCACAAAATTTTATACCGAAGTATTTTTTAACTTCCCATTGATCTATGAACTCGAAATTTGGTGATAGTGTTTATTATTACTTATATTTTACTAAGAAATATCAATACATTCTACATTTGGTACGGAACCCGAAATGTGCCAAGTGTGACACGCACTTGGCCGGTTTTTTTGTATGATTATGTGCCTTTAGTAGCAGATAGCACTTATTATAATTAGGACAACAACCTTAGAATGTCAATACAGGCTGTTGTTGTTCAGGAGTGAACTAGTCGACGGCACGAACTATTTTGTGCGCGGGGTTAAAATGCATGCTATCTTATCCGACAACACGTGCGAAAGAAATAGATGCTGTGATGAGCAGTAAGAAGCTAGTTCGCGTACGAATTAGCACTTTTGCAAATTTGTATCGAAATGGATAATGATTTAGGACGAAAACGAGAGCGCGAAATTTTATAAACAGACCTTTGGGAGTCTAGATATCATGAAAAAACTACTAAATGTATATTTACAAAATAACATTATTTGCATTGTTGAATTACTAATCTGTCCCTGTATGGCCGTTTTGCAATTTTCCTTCTTATGGTAATTATTTTCGACCAAAGATGCGTTAAAATTAGTGTTGAAATATGGAACTTTCGACGCTCATAACTTTCAAATACATAATATATATTATTTCTTTACATTTTTGTTTCCATACAGGACTAGATAATGCACTCAACCAGCCCTTTAGTAATGTCCATAAAAAAATATAACAAACTGCCAAATTATATTAGAGAAAACAGCATGGCCTCACTACCTTCAACCACTCACTCTCCCACAGAAGAAGACGATTCGATCCCATAGACCGCCATCACAACCGGCTCTCGACTACTTCCTCTCATCGCTTCTTTTGCTACCTTGGTTGCTTTCTTTATAATAAAATAAATAGGATACTCCCAATTTATAACCTCACCAAAACCAAATGCAAAATTAAACTAAGCAATTGGCTCCGGGAGTTGAACTATGAGGAAACAGAAAAACTACTTGCTGTCCCAAAATAGCCAATTTAATACATAGATACTATTCCCCCTCCCCACACACCCCACCTCCACACATTCACTCACATATACACCGTACTCACTCACAGACACACTTTCATACCTACTAACACCAAGCACCAATAATTGCTAACATTTCCTTTTCTGTTCTATTTGTGTTTTTGTATGTTAAATTTGAAAGCCTATGCTTTTAGAATTTCTTGCCGCACTAATTATTGTACTAAACATTAAAATGTAAGCACTACCCAAGGGGTGGAGACCTGGTGTCCTGAAATACAGACCTCACGTCTAGTTTAGGCACCAGTCTCCCACAGTATAATTATTGATGTTACGTACCTATTTTGTATTGATGTCTCTCTGAATGTACCTATATTGTGGTGAGAAATAAATCATTATCTTATCTTATCTTATCTTATTTATTGATAAAGTGAAACAATTTCTTGAATCCAAGTCATATTACTCAGTTAAGGAGTATTTTAATGACAAATCAATTGCAATATAAAAAATTTCCCTTAATTATCAACCAAAAATTATGAAATATATATAAGGCAATGGGAAAATTGCTTGAAATAGGTACTTACAAAAGCCAAATATAATAACATTAATAACATAATTTAATCTTAATGAAGATACCTCAATCAATTTCTTAATAATTACTTATTTACTATTCCTATACAATCAATATATCATACCTATAAACACAGACATAATCATAATTATAATTATACATCCAATTTTTGGGCGCATGGTTGGCGCAGTGGTTGAGCGATTGACTGCGGCGCTGCGTGTCGCGCGTTCGATTCCCGCACGGAACAAATATTTGTATGACCTACAGATAGTTGTTCCGGCTCTGGGTGTTGTGTATGTGAGTTTATATGTTTGTAAACGCACCCACTATATAGGAAAAAATTCCTAGTGTGGGGCAAAGTTTAAAAAAAAAAAAAAAAAGAATAACCTTTATAATATTTTTTATTAGTTTTTTGATACTATGTAATGCCTTGAAATGCTACTTAGCCCTCTTCCTCTCTCCTAATTTTTGCTGTGCCCGACGGGGTCCATATTGATATTTTACCATGTCTATACCATCTATGTAATACATAAGGAATGCAATAAAGTATTGAGTATTGAGTAGTATGATGAAAAAACACATTTTTTTAAAGAGTAAGTGTGGAGTTTCTTGTCCATTCTTCTCCACAACAAGCTACATTTCCGGATGGACGGTAGAATCAATTAGTATTAGTTTTTTTTTGACGTTCGAAAGTGCCCCTAAAGGCCTAATTGAAAAAAATCTAAAAAAAACAAAAAAATTGATATAATTTTTTAATTTGAACGTACATCGTCAAACAGTGGAGAAATCTCTAGACTACGTTTGTATGGAAGAATTTTCGACTAGTGTAACCTTAAGGCGGTTCCCCGAGCAAAACGCCGCGCAAGCCGTTTTTTGTGCTGTTTTTAGAAGCTATCTACTCGTTATTTATAAAGAAATATCAGTTAATAATAATACATTAAAATTCTACATAATATTGATTCTAAAATGGTAGAAATAGTTTTTTTTTTAAATGTTGTATATATTTCACTAATCTCTTTCCAAAAAAACATAAAAATGAGAAATAATTATTGATATTATGCATCTCCTCGTAAAGTGTTCATTAATTATTTTTTGTACTAACACTAATGGATAGACAATTTAATAACGAACGTTTTTGTAGAATTGTTTTTTTCAAAAGACCAAAATTCGATTTTATATAGATTTTATTCTAAAATCAGGGCGTATTCACCACTGTAATTCATGCGCCACCAGTGCCGCTAGACCAATAGGAATGCTCATATCGCATGCCGATTTTTTGGTCAGGGTACCGTCTTAAGAAAGCAAGTAAACCAAAATGTACATGCCTACATGGCTAACGAAACTGTTTACATTAAGAATCAAAGAATGTTTTTCGTCACAGATAATAAAATTGACTTAGGTAAATAAATATTCAAATTAAGTCGGCGCTTTTGTTTACTGTTGCTAATTAAGTTCTTAAAAATAACTACGTCTAAATTATTCAATTTAGTTATGACACTAATAAGATTAAAATTAATAATGTTTTAAGTATCATAATTTACGGCTTGAGGATCAAAAGGTTAATAACGTTATTAGAATATTTTATCAGGCGTTTCTTTTGTCATCCTCTTAATTATTTTGAAGAACTGTATCTATACCTACTTGTATTGTTAGTTTTAATCATTCAATCATGGATAATTTTGAAATAAACTAAAATATAATAAACAAACTGACCCCCGTCAAAAAAAAAAAAAAGAATGTTTCCAACTTTTTATTCTACCGACGATCTAATTAAAATTTAGAAGATAAAATCTGCTGTTGTGACCTAACTATGATAGTTAGATATATTCTCTCGCAGACTTTTTTGTAGATAATAATGAGTACTTTAATCATGTAGTACATCATTTTTATGTATCATCAATGGATTTCTCAGCGCACGCCAAAGAATGAATTTTACAGGCAAAATTTTGCTACTTTGGGTTACATTATTGCGATTTTCATTAGGATCTCTAATTTTTAGGGTTCCGTACCTCGAAAGGAGAAAACGCAACCCTTATAGGATCACTTTGTTGCCCTTCCGTCCGTCTGTCTGTCTGTCAAGATTCTTTTCCAGGAACACGTGCAGGTATCAAGCTGAAATTTATATAAAATACATACTCAGGTCTACTGTTCCATAAAGCTGTGAAAAATCCATTTTTAGACACTCGCAAGGGAATCAAAACCTACAGGGTACTTCCCGTGAACTCAGAATCTTGAAATTTGGTACAAAGCAACGTCTTATAGCACATATAAAGGAATAATTGCGAAAACCGTAATTTTTTAATAATTTTAAACTTACTAACCCTTTCCTCATGAACGCGTAGAGGTATTAAATTGAAATTCATATCAAATACTCAGGTCTATAATACCTTTAAGCTGAGGTTTGTACGGAACCCTCGGTGCGCGAGTCCGACTCGAACTTGGCCGGTTTTTTGAAAATAAATTAAAGCCTATGTCACACAAAATTATGTAGCTTTCTACTGGTAAAAGAATTTTTTAATTCCGTTCTGTCTGCCAAAGATTTCCCCCTACAACGTCACAAACTCACAAACTTTACCCCTTCATAATATTAGTATAGATATAGACTAAATAATAATTAAGTATACCCGCCTGTATATGTCCCACTGCTGGGCAAAAGCCTCTTCTCATACAGAGAAGGCTCGATTATTGATCAATACGCTTGCTCAATGCGCGATGGCGATTTCAGACTTGTATCAACCAAAGTCCAAGTTATTTCAAGAAGTTTTCAAACTATCATTTTAAATATTTAAAAAAAGAACGCCACATTTTAGTGATGTCCGCCACAACCGCCGTCCATCGGTAACGACAAGTGAATCTTAAAAACAACGTTCCCGAAAAACATAGCCGACGGCAAATCAATATTCGAAACCGCACAGAGAGCACTCGAATAAATACACACCGACTATCCAATAAAACACATGAAACGTTTACAATTAAAGCTTTAAATCGGCAATAGGTGTTGCCATAAATCGGACGAGAAAACAATCAGCGGGCCAGCGTCGTTCGCAATTAGCGCTGCGCGGCTCGATAAATTTGCATTAATGCTTTCGAAAAATCCGAGCGGCAATAATTTTCGCGAGCCATGTGTTCTATAGTGCTGTACACCGTACACCAGTACTCGCCTACCTCGGGGTAGATACAGTACGGCCGCTGCCAAACGGGGCCGAAGTTACTTTTTTCAGCGAACAGATTTACTCCGTTCACCTGTAGTTCCAGTATCAGATATCTGTCCGGTTGTTTCTCGTGTTTTGGCATATTGAGTTGTTTCGTAAACTACGTACGCTGGGTATTTACTTGCTACGTCAGTAATAGGTGCACGTAAGGGGAGTGGGAGGGAGACAGTTTTAGGCAATCTTGTTTCGTTCTTACATCATTATCTCCCGATTTCTGAATTAAGATATTTTTGTTATAAAGTTATGAGGAGCTCGTGGCTAAATAATAACAGCCGCACGGGTCGATCTTCAAGGTTAAGCAACGCTTGACGTGGTCAGTCCGTGGATGGGTGACCATTTCAACATACCGAGTTTCCTCCGTGCCTCGCAAAGCACGTTAAGCTGTTGGTCCCGGCTATCATTTGAAGATCTTTGACAGTCGTTACGGGTAGTCAGAAGCTTGAGATCTGACACCAGTCTTGCCAAGGGGTATAGTGTTACGCAGTTACTGGGTTGTGGAGGTCAGATAGGCAGTCGCTCCATGTAAAACACTGGTACTCAGCTGAACCCGGTTAGACTGGAAGCCGACCCCAATATAGTTGGGAAAAAGGCTAGGCAGATGATGACCTATCAAACTTTGACATTATGTTGGTATTGAGACGTTCTTAAATCAAACACCTACTCGATGCTGAAAATGGCCCAATGGCCAGTCTACAATATATTACTTAAATATCACGTATTCTTCTCGCCATTAGACTAAGCATTGGCAATCTTGCTGCTGAAGATCATCCCTTTTATTCATGACAAATAAGTTAAGGGCCTACATACCCTTTAGTGCCGTAAAACGGTAACTTTCTAAAGCATACTCCTTAGTAACGGCTAGGTTAAAAGGTTTGAAACAAATTTATATTTACTATTGATTCATGTAAATAATTTTGAACACAAGGTTTTTTCGTGTAACTAATAGTTTTGCTTTAAAAAAATAATTAACAACACGATATTTTTTCGCAACTGGCAACTCCTCCAAAACGACTTGGATGTTTAAAAATATTTTTTTCCTCAGAAAAATTAACATAATATGTAAATCAAATAATATTTCGCAAACAAAACTGTTCAAAAGGAGGTTCACTATTGATATTTTGGCATCGAGCGGGCGCACGGCGAGTACTGCGTTAAAATTGGGGCGTATATAGCGCTTTAAGAAACGAAAACCAGGGTGCAAATTCGATCAAACTGAAAAATCAAGCCTTATCCTGAAATAGGGCTCAGAGATTCGCGAGGTTCTGGGCGCGGGCGCGAGTCTCGGACGGACATATTTCCACGTAGGCAATTCACGCGTATCCGCGCTTGATTTACGCAACGCCCCCCGCCTCGCTGCACTTTACACTTTTGCAGCTCCGCGCGCACGAACGCCTATTAATTGATATTCGCCGCGACACACTCCACACATTTTTATACACAAAGCGCAATAAACCAATTTCAGAGCGTAACAGTTTTTTGCACGAATTTTCCGAAACGTTTGCCGCAAACACCCAACAATCAGGTTACGCCGCTTTCGGCTACTCTTTGACGTGCAAAGCAGGATTTAATTAATATTAAAGAGTTTCTTAATCCTACCTAATACCGATATAATTAGTAGATTTTAAATAAGACATTATAATAAACGGTATTTTTATCGGTGTTTGTTTTTTTTCTTTTTAGGGTCCCGTTTTTACCCTTTTTCTTTTTATGGTTCCTTTTTACCCGACTGCCGAAGGAGGGTAATTTGTTTATCAGTCTATGTATGTATGTTTGTTTCAATGTGGCGTTCTAGAGACCAAACGCGTTGGCCGATTTTGATGATTCTTACGTCAATCGATTCGTCTTAACCCTGGCGAGTATTACTGGCTACATTAAAATAGGAAATTAAAAAAAAAATGGCAGATTTTGGTCGCCATATTGTGGGGCACCAAATTTTTTTTCTGCCAAGCCCAACGTGTGGGGTATCAACATAAAGGACATTAGGAGGTAATTTCAAAAATATATAACACTTATATGTTTAAATGAAACTAATGCTAAAAAAATAACTCAAAAGGTTTACTACCTTAAAACTAAACTAAACTAAAACTACTTTAAATACCTGACATAATAAAAGATAACACTATACGCAATTTTAAAAAGAAGTTAGCAGCATTATTGATTGAAAAGTGTTACTATTCGATTAACGATTTTCTAAATGACAATGACTAAAATTTATTCTAACTTAAATTTCTAATTTAATATAATCATAATATGTTTTATGCAATTTAACGACATACCAACTTATTTAATTGTATCCGTTTTGAACTGTAATACTTATTTTTGTATTTTGAGACTAGTTTTTTGATTACCTACTCGTTTACTTAATTAATTAATGTTTGCATGCCTAATCTGGTAGATTGTACAGGGATCACAATTGTTTTTTTTTTATACCTTATGTCATGTACCTACAATCTGTGCAAATAAAATAAACTTTACTTTACTTTACTTTAAATAAAAAAAAGTTAATTAGAAAAAAACAAAAAAAACCCGACTGCTTAAAAAACGAACTAAAAAGACGTCTGGTTTTGGTCAGCCAGCTTGCGAACATGATTGTATCCTCCGACTGCACAGTTTGATTTTCTTCTTGTTTACGTCTTTTTAGTTCGCTTTTTAAGCAGTCGGGTTTTTTGATCTTTTTATACCCGAAGGGTAAAGACGGACCCTATTACTAAGACTCCACTATCCGCGTGTCTGCCCGACTGTCTGTCACCAGGCTGTATCTCATGAATCGAGATAGCTAGACATTTGAAATTTTCACAGATCATGTATAGCTATTGCCGCTATAATAAAAAATACTAAAAACAGAATAAACTAAATATTCAAGGGGGGCACCCATACAAAAAAAACGTGTTTTTTTTAGCCTTTTTTTGCGATGATGGTAAAGAACCATTCGTGCGCGAGTCCGACTCGCACCTGGCCGGTTTTTCAATCAACCGAAACTATCGGGCTTAGCTAAAATGGAGTTCGATGTTGCGTAGGCGTCGAAATCAATTTAGCATGCTAATAAGCGCGTCTCCCGGAGAGATAATGAGTCTTCAAAGTGTTGGGCGCCCACCTCGCGGACTCGCAGCGCACACATCACGCGAGAAAATAACCGGTTTGTTAATAACCTCTTGCGATAAATACTCTATGAAAACAACGCGAAACTCACGGTTAACATAAAAAGAACGATTTGTACCACTAGTGCTGTACTTTACGTCTTTTTAATAGTCTATTTATTTAAAGTAAGTTTTTTTTTTATAGATTTGTTTTAAGTTAATGGTGAATGGTGCAGGAGCGTGGTTGTCACGCTGGGCGTTATGTCCGATATATCTCTATGTTTATGTCTTATGTTCCCAAAACTGTATGTGGGCTTTTTAGCTATGAAAAAACAATTGGGTCCGATTAAATTGTTTGGGTGTTTAAGAAAATATGTGGAACGGTAGGACATTTGCATGTCATGTACCGTTTGTTTCCGATAGTTACATGTAGAGTTGTATAATAACGTTTTTTTTTCTAAGATGAAAAAAAAAACGTTAAAAAAAACATGAAAAAAAAGCAGTATTTTTTCTGGATCAGGTTTTTTTTCAAGAGTACCGAAATAGAAATATGGTAAGGCGGTTATCGCATATGAGTTGATTTTGTTTTATAAGAAAATACCATTTGTTTTTTGTTAAATAGTATCTACATAAATGTCTTAAAATAATTGGCAACACCCACTGAAGTTTACCATTTACGGACGGGGATTTCTTAATTGAAAAGAAAAGATGATTCTGATTGTAACAAATTAAGTATTTTCTAAGTTCATAATAATAGGTACCCATTGATTTAAACGTAATTTGACTTTAATTAAAACAAAACAAGCAAATTTCGTGTTTCACTTTTTCTGAAAATAAAACCAAATGTAGAAAAAAAAGCGGCCAAGTGCGAGTCGGACTCGCGCACGAAGGGTTCCGTACCATTATTGCAAAAAACGGCATGAAAATCACGTTTGTTGTATGGGAGCCCCACTTAAATATTCATTTCATTCTGTTTTTAGTATTTGTTGTTATAGCAGCAACAGAAATACATCATCTGTGAAAATTTAAACTGTCTAGCTATCACGGTTCATGAGATACAGCCTGGTGACAGACAGACAGACGGACCGCGGAGTCTTAGTAATGGGTTCCCGTTTTTACCCTTTGGGGTCAGAACCCTAAAAACGACGGTGCCAAGTTTTTTTTTCATGTTTCTTCAAGATTGAGAAGAAAAAAAATTTGTTTTTTTTTTTTCAATTGACATCTCTAGTTACACCCACCATGGCGTTTAGTAAGTTATTGTGAACATACTTGTATTCTATCAAAATGGTAATACTCTAAGTACATTTTGTTATTGACCTAATTTGAATACAAGATTAATTTGTTGACTGAATTATCGTCAAGTTTTATTGAGCTGTGTTGCCAGCGTTACCAATGTGTTGTATTCTATTTCATCATAAAAACGTATCGTCCGTCCGGTGCGATACCTCGTATTTACTTTTTTGTTATTTATTGAATATTTATAGCATATAATAAACTGGAATGACAACTGCGCACAGCACATCGAGAAGGAAAAGTATTAAAAACATTTTACAAATTTTGTGGAGACGTTAACAGCGATATTAAATAATATCTCTATTCACAATAAAATGTGTCATAAAAATGTTTAGGGATAGGCAGGACAGACGAGCGAGCCGGAAGAGTGTCACCGCGGGGGTAATATATGAAAATATTCAATTTTATAACATTCTGTAGCGATAACATCTTCCTGTCGATTTGATATTTTCGGCGGTAAGGTAATATTATCCGCTGGTCAGTGAATGGAGGACGGTGCCATGCTGCGCGCGCGCTGCCAACATCGTAACTTAACACTTAATCATTGCTCCGGACACTTTATGTCCCTGCAGGGCTGATGCTGAGGTCCTCGCCTCCTCGGCCACAATGATGCTCGACCACTGACGTCTGCGGAGAAGCCTGTCTACTAACGACTTACGTTTTATATTGCTACTCATTTGAATATAATGCTCCATGATACACCTAAAGGAGTAACATTAGTATCAATATTATAAAATCCTAATATTATAAAGGCGAAAGTTTGTGAGTGTTTGTGTGTGTTTGTTACTTCGTCACGCTCAAACGGCTGGATGGATCTGGATGAAAGGTGAACGGCAGATTTCGTACCGCATACTTTATTTTTTGTTCGGTTATAGAATTTGTACCACTTATTAAGGCAACTAAGCCGTTTATTTTTATGTAAGTTAACTATTTTTAGAACTTTGGATTAATTAATAATATCAGAAAAATATTTTAATAAATAAACGTAATAAAATCGTACATTAAACGCAGTTATGTTTTAGAAGTTGCTTTGTGTAAAATAACACAAATATTGAAATGATAATTAATTATTTAAAAATACAAATAACACTAAATATAATCAAACTCATCATTATCAAACTGTTGCAATCCGCTGCTGGACATAGGTATCTTATAATGCCCTGAGTAGGTACAATCCTCATCTCAATCTACCTACTTAATTGTAAGTAAAACACAACAAAGATAGCAAAAAACAATTTAGAACATTTACTTTACACATTATGTAACAATATGTAACATTTACGTATATGTAACATTGGTACACTAGTACATAACCTCAAAACTTAAAACTGGTAATAACTTTTACGTCCCAAGTTCTAAAAATCTAAGAATTTAAAAAGGGATTATCTATCATATAAACTACCAATTAAGACAAAAAATATCCCAAAACAAGAAAATTTATTAGCGGTACGAAATTCCCATACAAACCTGCCGTTCTCCTTTGGCCTAGAGATAGTCTATAGTCAGGCATAGCACATTGGATACTTTTTATCTCAGGATTATGTTCCCACGGGATAATTTTCGACGTTCAGGTGGGCGAAGCCGCTGGCAGAAGCTTGTACTATTATAAACGTGAAAGTTTGTAAGGATGGATGGATGGATGTTTGTTACTCTTGTACGCACAAAACTACTGAACGGATTTTGATGAAACTACAGAAATGTAGCTTATACATCAGATTAAGAGGGGACTCTAGTGAGACTTTCTCCATACAAAAACATTCTGCTGTTTTCTTCGTGGATAATGCCTCTATAGCAATGATTTTTTCTTATAAAATCTGGGTCTAAATAGTACGTGCCCCTATCATTTCCTTTTTTCAAAAACATAATCACTAAAATAAATATGACAATCCAAAAACCCGAAAAAAATGCCCGTTTTTACCGCCATGTTCAGACGGCTTTCAGACAAAGTAAATAGGTTTTTAAGAAATAAGAAAATAATAAAGTCATAGATATACTTTTCCTCTAAATTTTGATATAATAATTTTTTAGATCAGACCAGTTTTCATGAAGAAAACAGCAGAATACGAAACGTCTTTTAGTCAAAGTTTTTGTAGGTAAAATCAGCCTGAGCTGCAGTTGTCCCTTTCGCACTTTACGGGGTGAAGTTGGAGGTGACGCGACGGCAATAGTTTCTTCAAATACCTATTTTTCAAATTCCTGTTGACTAGAGTCCGCTCTTAACACATGGGGTATCACACTAATATTATATAGGCGAAAGTTTGTGAGTGTGTGTATTTGTATATTTGTTACTTTTGCACGCTCAAATGACTGGCAGGATCTGGATGAAATTTGGCACAGATATAGATGCACATAGGTTACTTTTTATACCGGTATAATGCGCCGCGAGTTATGAGAAGTACTAATAACACGCGGGAGGAGCCGCGGGGGACAGTTAGTTATAAAATAAAACCTTTATAATTTGCTTTTCTTCCACCACTTACACCCCCCTTTGACTGCCAGACAACCGACTTTGATATTTTGCCAAACAGAAATAGACATCCAAAACAATCCAACTCATTAAGATATTCCCATTAACCTCACGACAGTATCACACGAGAACAACGTGGCAAGCAGTGTCGTCCGTCCATTAAAGTGTGTGCATATAAGGGCAGGAGCACAAGAGCAGATGTCATAAGTCAGGCAGTGAGGTGGCCGATAAATTACCGGGCGCCGGGCAAGGCGACAGCCGTGCGTGGGCGATCGGTAGCCAGTGACTGTGTACACTCCTGCTTACGCGGTGTCGTGTTACAGTTTGCAGACTATAATAATATGTTCTATGTTAAGATAGTAGTCCTCACATATGTGAATTTATTAATGTATGTACTCATGTACCTAAATATTGTAATTTTTTTTTTTTTTTTAAACGTGTAAGTATGGAGTTTCTTGTGCATTCTTCTCCATAACAAGATACTTTCCGAATGCACGGTAGAATCAACTTTTATTCCATGTAAATTTAAAAAGTATGGCGTTTCTTGTGCATTCTTCTCCATAACAAGCTACTCTCCGAATGCACGGTAGAATCAACTTTTATTCCATGTAAATTTAAATTGTGACATTCAAAAGTGCCGCTTGGTGGCCCAGTTGAAATAAATATCTTTCGTCTTTTGTCTTAAGATTCTTGTGGTGGAACTAGGTTTTAACGACTATTGTTTAGGTGTAATTCTTTCTTACGAAATCGTTGGATGAGGAAGCAAAATCTTGGCAATCCTCTGGTACATCATATTGTACAATTAATAAAATAGTTTTTTGTTATTTTTGTGAATCTGTGACTGCTGACACATCACCAGCTTCTGTTGAATCAGTCATAAAGAACTAGTGAGCTGCTGATTTAAAAATGAAGATATTTCAGATACCAATATAAAGAGGATTCATTGAAGCAATCACTCAAGCAAAGCTAGCTTTTGAGATCTGATCAAGCATTCATAACACTAAACATTCATCGACCCTACCTGCCCTACTTACCTACGTACCCTACTTACCCTACCTACCTTACCTAACCCTGCATACCCTACCCTACCTACACTACCCTACACTACCCTACCCTACCCTACACTACCCTACCCTACCCTACCCTACCTACCCTACCCTACACTAGCTTACCTACCCTACCAATACCGGAAAAAACATACAACGCCATGTTCATTTTTGTGTGTGCTTTGTTTGTATCATGTATCAGAGATGGCGCTGTGCTTGCAAAATGTATGGGAAAACGTTTTTTTTTATCGTTAAATTTTTCGAAGTTTTGTTACTTATTATCCTATTCCGGACGAAGATAAATCGAAAAACACAAAAATCATTAAAATTGGTCTAGCCGTTCTTGAGTTATAAGTGGTGTAACTAACACGACTTTGTTTTATATATCTACTATAGATTACAAAATGCGAATTCCATTCACTAAAACAAAGAGTAGAATATTTATACTTCGAAGTTCTTTATTCGTTAATCGAGAGTCAATAATACCCACTATACCTACTGTATATCGAAAATATGTTTATTTTTACCCAAGCTGTGATCGAATGAATATATCTCCGAAGTGCATCGGAATCAATGAGAGTGAGTCAGGGAATGATGCCAAAACCCGCGAACAATAACAAAACAAGCAGATTGCGTCCTGCGCAAGTTACGCAGGCAGCACAAAAACCTCGTTAGTCAACGAACTGCTACCTACCACCAGCCCATAACACAGTTCATTATTTATATTAACAGTTTAGCAGTCAGTGGCAGCTCTCTCGATCCCGACTTATGACCGCGTGAATATGCGTGGGCATTATTTGTACCCTTGTTAAGCGCTGAGGATATTATAAAAATGATTCCTTTATCCACGCTGTGACACTCGCTGGAAATTGGTCGTTTAATTTATGAGCGTCATAAAAAAGGATTCGAACCCGTGCAGGTTGGAATTTCATTCATAAGAACGCAGAGGCGTTTGGGTCTTTATGTATGGATGTTTTCATTAATTTAACGCGGATCCAGCGATGCCACCGAGGTGTCGGGTGTCCAGTGACACTCAGGATCTGATAGCGAGGCTCGTGCTGCGACTACCGTTCATCCTTCTTCAACATTTGTCACACCTCTCAGCTTTCTCTGACGTCATCCACATAAACATCGCATTCAGATCAACATTTCCAAGTCTCTATGATTGCGCAGCCTTGATAAGTACCGATCTATCTTTGATATGAAGTAGTGCAACTCATGGTCAAGTCGTGTTATGGTTATTTACATATTAAATCACGCCATTCCTTGAGAGTCGACTGCGTGATTTAATTTATTGCCGTGATCAATATGAAGTAATTCTTAGACATTACTGGAGATCAGTCATTATTCATTATGAGTAGTGGATGATGCGGCAGGGGCGCATCGCACCGTGGAGGAGAGGTGAGCGCGCGCTCATCATCAGATAAGCGACAATAACTCGATACGCGTTCCAAATAAGCTCAGGAGCGCATTAGTTACCGGCGACCGACAGTTCGCCTAATCCACTCAAAACATTCGGAGACATTTGTCGGCTCGCGGCAGGGATCGGGTGATCGATAGCGCGACTCGCCACAAAACGATAGATAAAAGCCGATAAGTCAGAAGAAATATGACGCGAACAAAATCGGGAGATGTACGTAATAAGATAAAAGTCAAACAATGATTCGACCGCGGATTCGCCGCGGCATAATTTATGTGACAACGCGTGATGGACGAGCGGCGACTTTCGGTAAACTATTTACATACGGCGGCGGCCGCACTGTCGGATTGGGTTCTGCTTGTGACAGAGGGTGGGGCTTACTACCGAAAACAAATGTCACTGTTATTTATTAGGTTACGGTACTATTAAGCCTAAGACGGGAATTATGGTTTGGGGATAGACAGACTATTCTGTAGTGTTTAATCCGGCGAAAAATTCCGGATAAGCTCTACTTGGATATCGGAAACATGTGTCACTTTAACATTGGGTTTTATGACATTTCAAAAAGGACATGTATATTTGATTTACCTAGTCGTAATTGCACGATTATAAGGCGCTTCGTAACATCCAACTTTAACTCGGTTAAGTTCGCGAGTGACTTCTAGGAGTCTTCGTTGGATGCGGTCCCACGGCGATCTCTCTAATTGAATCAAATCCCGCGGTCTCGCGCCCGACGCCGCCTCCCTTAGCACGTCGACTTAGATTACTTCCGTCTGTAAGCAGCTGGTAGCAGCATCATATAGCTGGTTATGTGCACAACGGGTCAGGCGCGGATCCAGCCCTCAAAAATTTTTGTGATCACAGCCACCTGAAAATCGGTCGCGTACGAGTTAGATTATGAACTCGCTCATGATCGATATAGTGCATTCCTACAAAGGAGAAGTTTGCGAAATATATTACGCCCTGGCTATAATATTATCATCAGCCAATCGACCTTTTGAGAATTTTGGGCGCACGGTTGGCGCAGTGGTTGAGCGATTGACTGCTGCGCTGCGTGTCGCGGGTTCGATTCCCGCACGGAACAAATATTTGTATAACCTGCAGATACTTATTCCGGCTCTGGGTGTTTGTGTATGTGAGTTTTGTATGTTTGTAAACGCACCCACGATACAGGAAGAAATTCCTATTGAGGAGATAAGTTTAAAAAAAAGACATAAAAAAATACCATGGAAGTCTATCGTCTATCGTCACAAAATAAAATGTAACTATAATATCATTGCATCTCATTAAATTATGTTTGCATGCCTAAATATATGGTAAATTGTACAAGGATCACTCATATTTTAAATGTCACATCTTATTTACTGTACCTACAATCTATGCAAATAAACGTTTACTTTACTTCACAAGTTTATTAGGGTTGTGGGCATGCCCATAGTGCCCACAACGATGGATCCGCGCTTGCAAGGGGTTGCAAATAATAATGTGAATGCGGAACTACTCGCGGAGAACGGAAAGTTGTAATTCTCTTTGTCTATGTTCGCGCAGTTTTTTTTTATGCCAACTAAAACTATACGTTCACGTTTACCTGATCAATCAATCTATGTTGGGGTCAGCTGCCCGATGTGGAACCAAATGTAGCTGAATACCAGTATTGTACATAGAGCAACTGCATATCATGTCTAGTACCAGGTACAGGGTAACACGTTATCCCTTGGCAAGACTGGAAGGTTATCAGACATTTGGGGTTCTGAGTACCTGTAAGGACTATCAAAGATCTACAAATGTCAGTGGGGATCAACGGTTTAACGTGCTATTCCAAATCTCGAAATATGTCTTGGTGTGTAATGGATGATCATGCATCCACCGAACGACCTCGGCAAGCTTTGCTACACCTTTAAAATCAACCCGCAACCTTATTACGTATCTTGCATGAGCAAAACAATAGCGACTCTTGCGCGGCGAGTGAGCACACTTGCCCGTGTTCCCGCCATAAGCGGCACAGAAGGACACCGTGAAGTTTTAGTGGGTTGGAGTCCCACATAACTGCGCTATCTCTCAGTGGTGGCGCAGTATGCATGAGCATTTTGCCACGACAAAAAAAAACCGCCTTTTTATGTATCTTGCAAGAGCAGAACGATAGATTTTTTTTGAGCCTTAATAGCTCTTCAATACAGTAGTTTTAGAGGTTTAGGCGGTTTTTTAGAAATAAGTGTATTTGACAAAAAGCGAGCGATTAGCAAACGATTGAGTAGGACGTACCATACCTACACTATAGGTAATTCTGACTTTTATGACATAAAGCGTTTGATCGCGCGATGATTGCTGATTGCTATTTTTTACGTAATAAGCCTAGGCAAGGTTGTTATTATTATTTTACATAACATATGAAGTAAGTGTAAATTAACGTAGCACAGAAATAGCATAGTAAAATGTCACTTTAAAATAAACATATCTACCTGCTACGCTGCCTCTACGCAACCGCTACGCAATCTCTACGACACTTCTATGTGCCGCCGATTTAATGTGCGAATAATACTACTACAGCAAAATAAAACAAAACATCATTTGTAACTGCTGAAGTCCAAAAACAGCATCTGTTTACCTATTCACATTGACCTTATTGCAATCGGAGATGGTGGATGGAGATGGGTTGTTACAGTGGGGTGATAGCTGTCGCCGTGTCGCGAGTCGAGACTGCGAGACACAAATTGAGTTGGTAGCTACAAAGGACGGCCGTAGGTGAAAACGTTAGGCGAGCGACAATCCCCGCGGAGACAGCGCCGAGGCAGCTCCGTTTTTATCTCGCAGCTCGACGCGGGCGCTCGACCGTGTAATTGGATGAGAACGGCGCGATCCCAATAGCGCGCCCTTATCTGTTCGCGGCAAATCCACCCCCTTCCACCCCTCCGCACACCCGCGACGCCCGACAATAAGTTTTTAGTGAGTAATTCAAGATAACCCCTTGATGTTGTTCATTTTCACACTTCCTTTCGCGAGAACAGCTCTTTATTGCGTAATATGTAACTGTCTCGTCGGCGACGGCAGTCCCGGGGGTCGCACACAAACTTCGCCCCCTTTATGATGTTAATGCGATCACCCCCGACCCTCCTATCTGGATAATGATAATTGCTTTTTCCGAAATTATTGTTTGATGTTGTCGCTCGATGTAATTTCTCGGAGTCCTTTTAAATGGAGTTTTGACTCTTGACGTTAGCAGGTAATTTGTTTTGAATATTCTCTAGGCAATTTACTAGAATAATGATTGTGATTACCAACAGTTTTTTAAAAGTTTTCTTAAAGGTCTATTAAATTAAAATGTTGCTTTTCTTTGTTTACGTTCCATTTTCAAACCCGTCTCGGTCTGTCTGTCTGTCTGTCTGTCACCAGGCTGTATCTCATGAACCGAGATAGCAAGACAGTTGAAATTTTCACAGATGATGCATATCTGTTGCCACTATAACAACAAATACTAAAAACTGAATAAAATCAATATTTGTGAGGCTCCCATACAACAATCGTGATGTTTTTACCGTTTTTTTTGCGATAATGGTGCGGAACCCTTCCTGCACGAGTCCGACTCGCACTTGGCTGTTTTTTTTGTATTAGCCGTTAAAGTCTTGGTTTAGTAATGGCTTTTAGCCGACCGCTTCTAAGGTGAGACCGTTCCTAAAGTCCCTAAGTCCCGTCCTAAGGACACCCATCAGCGAACTATTGACTGACAGATCACTGCACCCACGATGACACTAAATATTTAAATATTACATAAAGTTTTAATAAATAAATAACTACACACCTTCCGTACCGCTTATCTACTACAGAATGGTCTCAGTTAAGCGGTCGGCCTATAAAAGGCAAACGAGTTTTCCAGCATGTTTTACCATGTGGGTTATTCGTGCGTTTCCATGTTTCATGTGTGAATGAATATTTCCACCAATACAAGCCTAAGTAGCAACAAACAAAACCCTTCGTTGAAGCCCTACGATAATCATTTTACACAAGACTTATTATCAGTAGACATACGGCAATCCTTTCTAATAGGCGCAAGATAAGCTGCAAAGGCCTAAAATGCGGCACATCTCGCATCTCGCCCAGTCGAGGAGGCAGTGTTCTGTTTATCTTTATCATTTACGTGCACGGCATGGTTCAGGAGTGTGCTCGCGAACTGTCGTCATATTCCAGCGCTATCAGATGGCCTCCCCCGGGGGCGCGCTATCTCCGCGCCTAACCGCAGCCCGGAACCAACTGCTCGCTACCACTACGACATGTTTATATTTTTAAATTGTACCTAATGTTTTGGGGAAAATCTAATGCAGTGTTTCTCTCGTGAGGGTCGCAGTTTTTTGGAAACTTGTTTTTCAATTATCGTTTTATCTTATAATTTCGTTTAAGACGACGACTAACGCCAACGACCTTGAGGGAACAAAACGCGCACACGTTTCACACCCGCGCGACCCAAAATTTTGTACTTTTTTGTACTTTCCTTATTATTATATGACTTTAAAAAAAAAGCTTCAAATCAAAATGTAGATAATTAAATTGTCTTTGATATGGTGTCGATTTCATTAAAATACGCCCAGCGGTTTTGGTGCGATTGTCGTGTTTTTGTCCGTTTTAGACATAACTCTACAAATTAATTACACTATGTTATACGAATAAAACTCAAAATTACGACAATCACAACAAAACCGCTGGGCGTTTTTTAATGAAATCGACACCATATCAAAGACAATTTAATTACCTATCTACATTTTGATCTGAAGCTTTTTTTTTTTAAAGTCATAGAATAATAAGAAAAGTACAAAAAACTACTAAATTCCGAGTCGCGCGGGTGAGAAACGAGGGCGCGTTTTGTTCCCTCAAGGTCGTTGGCGTTAGTCGTCGTCTTAAAAGTGCCACTAAAGTTCGACCTCCTCGCATCCTTTAAAATTTAATTAACGAGCACCTTTAAAAACAGAATGATTCAAAGGCTTACCTGTTTAGCATCCGCAAATTTAACGCTTTTATATACCTACATATTACCTAAAATGAACGGCAGTTTCAATCTTATAAACCCCATTCAATAACGCAAAAAGCAATTTGGAAGTTCGTAGAACAATTTCGTCAGATCAAAACACGAATGAAGCTCATTTGAAGAGGGATCAATACAAGAGGCTCGTGTACCGAGAGCCAGGAGTCGCGGCTCACGTCGTCAGCTCTCATTTAAGGATCCGCCGAAAACTTATTTTTTACTGTGTTCATTATTTTGAGTGAAATTGCGAGAGCATTAAGTTGAGTATAGGGTGGGACGCGACGGGCCTATTACCGGCCACCTTGTAATCAGCGCTCGCCGGCCGGCCCGTCCGCGCCAACCGCCAACACAACACTAGCAACACATATCATTAATTTGTTAGCGATTTCTTGGACTGTTCCTCGAATGCTGAGAAGTGACATACCATGTAACTGTTCATATCTTTCGAAAGAGAGAACTGTGTATTCAGTTATTATAATATCTTTTCACAGCACAAGTTGGTTTCGAATTATTTTATTAAATACCTACCTACCCATCTACCCTACCTTCCCTACATACATGATTGTTGCGTAACTTAGACCGTTTACGCAGCGCTGGCAAAAGAAGCTCAAAAAAAGGAATAATTTTGCTCGTTTTTGCAACATTTTTCATTTATACTGCGCTCCTATTGGTCGTAGCGTGATGTTATATAGCCTATAACCTTCCTCGATAAATGGACTATCCAACACAAAAATAATTTTTCAATTCCCAGCAGTAGTTCCTGAGATAAGCGCGTTCGAACAAACTTTTCAGCTTTAAAATATTAGTATATATAGATAGTATTGATTTGCGTCTTTGAGGCCTTATTGTGGTCTTTTTATTTGGGATTTCTGAAAAAAAAATCGATAACATTGATTAGTATATCGTAGAGTTGCATATAGAATACATGTAATATATTCAGCATAATTTTACACTTGGATTTTACAATTTAACATACAGTCGGTATCGGCGGCGGCGGGCAGAACCCAGCCCGTGGCAACATCATAAACGTGCCATCGGCTCGCCAGCCCTATAATTTCCTCCCTAATTTTCCCATTTCAAACCTGTGATCCAAATTAGGATTTGCATAAAATTGTTAATGACAGTTAACGCAATATTCGACGTGTCAAAATTGGCGTCTACCTATTCCAATTTTTTATTACGGACTATATTATCGCCGAGATCGTCTTAAATTAGGTCCGACCGGGTAATTTGGCTTAAACATTCGGCTGAGCAGAAGCTAAAAAAGTTAATGTGAACGGTATTAGAATCGCTTTTTATAATGCCGTGCACGTAAGCTTTATAATGTCTGCTAAGTGTCCCACACAATGGGAACATTCTGCGAGAATGAGTGTCGTGAAACAGACAACGCAACAGTGACCGCAGAGATTACAATAATGTTTCGGAGCCGTCGTTTCTTGGGTGGTAATAATTACTTATTCTAACACTTTATTACGGCTAAATAATGATAATAAGTGAGTGAGAGAGCTCGGTGGCGTGTCTCCTGTAGCCTGTAATCTTGTGCCGGCCCTCAATCACGCATTTCTCACCCGAGCGCGTTGAAAAAATAATACCTCCCAGAGATTTGTCTATAATTTGTCGGATGCCGCACGTCCGCCGCACGTACGGACGCGCACACCCGAAACGTAGCAGCCGAATACGTTTCTATTCCTTTGTTATTTTATTTAGACAGTAGCTTTCTAATATATCTACACTATAATTTTCGGTAGATAAGTATAATTGACTTCTGTCGGGTTTTAATATCGGCAGTTTGGAGTGTTACGCAGAATTACAGATTTAGTATCTGAGTTTTCGTGAGGCTGAGGTGAAAAAAAACACCAACACAAAACAACGTGGTGCTAAGCAACTGGGTTTATCCCAGTTGTAAACGACCCTTTCTGCCTAAGGCCTTGTTTGTTCTGTCTCCTGCTTGATATGGAGGGAAGTGGAAATTTATACTCCTCCGTTATTCTTTTCTGATTAATTTCGTTGCGGGATCCAGGACAGTTAAATTCATTCTACGGGACTTCATCGAGCTTCGTTGCCTCGGCGCTTTTCTGGTGGTTGCCACTGTTGATTCTGGCTTTCAGGAGTTGCAGTGGTTTGGGAATAGTGCTGTGGGATTGCCACAAAAACATTTAAAAAGCGTTAAATTCTCCTATTTTGGTTATGGTTGGTATTACATACTTACATCAGATTTATCTCACAAAAGCGTTTATCCTGTCAATCGGATTCTATTCATTCGCCACGTGTGTTGTGAACGCACCGAAATTCCCGATGTTATGGGAAATTAGTCGACAAACTTGAACATTCTATAGTGTTATTTTGACAGTTGACTGACAGTTGCTTTCGATCAAGAATTATGCGTAACTGACAAGTGACGTAAACCGAGACAATATAACAACACGGCATTTATTTCCACAGGGCACCCATCAAAACATTTAACATCGTAACAATGTGAACTTGGGCAAACAATAAATTGTCGAATACATGTTTTAGTAACAGCCTTGCCGACTTGAGGTGTTTTATTAAACAACACGATAAATTATAATCTTAAATGATCGCTCTTACTCGATTTGCTCAAACATCACTCCGAAGACGTTCTTCGATACAGTCCGATAATTGGTCCGATACGTTTCATACGACATTATTGGCAAGAAAAAAAGTTAAATCAAAAAAATAAAAAAACCCGACTGCTTCAAAAGCGAACTAAAAAGACGTAAGCAAGGAGAAAATCATGCTGTGCAGTCGGTGGATACATATTCGCGGGCTGGCTGACCAAAATCTGGTTGTCCTCCGCCTGCACAGCATCATTTTCTCCTTGTTTACATCTTTTTAGTTCGCTTTTAAAGCAGTCGGGTTTTTTGATTTTTTCATTTTCTGATTTAACTTTTTTTTATTTATAACTTTTTAGTTATTTTTTTTTCGAATTACGTACATTAAAACATATAAGTATTATATATTTTTGAAATCACCTCTTGAAACCCTTTATTTTGGTACCTTGAAAATGTTTGTCACTCGCCGGGTTAAGACGCATCGATTGACTTTACGAATCATCAACATCGGCCAACGCGTTTGGTCTCTGGAACGCCATATAGGAACAAACATACATACATAGACTGATAAACACATTACCCTCCTTCGGCAGTCGGGTAAAAATAAACCCTTCTCCGAAGTTCGATACGCGATACAATCGGGACACGAACGCAGAACGTTTAGCTCGGCATACTGTCTCTTGGGCCACACAGCTCGAGCTGTCAAGCTGCATGAACGATTGCTTTTTGAACGCTACCTACGGTCCGGGCCACTCATACTCACAATGTCCATTCATGTAAGACAAGTCCGTGTTGCTGCCAGAAAATCGAAGTTAATCTTCTTCATCTTTACGCCTTTTTATCCTCACGGGTTAATAATAAGCCGGAAGACAAATTTAATTTAAACTGTCTACGTTATAAATGGGGTTCCCGTGTATCACGTCTGACATTTTGAGGTCTCTTTGAGGGAACAAAATGCGCACTCGTTTCACACCCGCGCAACCCAAAATTTAGTAGTTTTTTGTACTTTCCTTATTATTCTATAACTAAAAAAAAAGCTTCAGATCAAAATGTAGATAATTAAATTGTCTTTGAGATGGTGTCGATTTCATAAAAATACGCCCAGCGGTTTTGGTGCGATTGTCGTGTTTTTGTCCGTTTTAGACATAACTTTACAAATTAATTACACTATGTTAAACGAATAAAACTCAAATTCTGCTTAGATGAAATTATTAAGAAAATGGTCTAATATAACATATATTTATTCCAAAAAATTACGACTAGCCGTTTAGACGTGATTCTCATTTTAAAATCAGCTACTCAAGGGAATCGGCGCCTTAAGATGGCGTGACGGAAAGGAGGTTCAGTACCTACTAAACACGCTCTATCGTGACAAGATCTATGTCGTGGTAGTGCTACTAGGCTTTTGCAGCGACATGATATGTGCTCAGTAAATGGATTCTCACCTTTATGTTCAGTGTTTTAGATGACAAAGATTTGCGCGTGGCTAAATTATAACAGCCGCACTGGTCGATCTGGTCGATGGTGGTGGATGGATGACCATTTCAACATACCGAGTTTCCTCCGTGCCTCGGAAAGTACGTTAAGCCATTGGTCCCGGCTGTCATTTGAAGATCTTTGACAGTCGTTACGGGTAGTCAGAAGATCTGACACCAGTCTTGCCAAGGGGTACCGTGCTACTCAGATACTGGGTTGTGGAGGTCAGTTAGGCAGTCACTCCATGTAAAAATGGTATTCAGCTGACCCTAATGTAGTTGGGAAAACGCTAGGCAGATTGATTGATTTGCGCGTGAAGAAAGTAGTCACATCGGTCATCGACGTATAATTTGCGCGACACGAAACAAAATAATTGCCGTGACAAATCCATAACTGTTGGCGAATTGTTGTAATACGTTTTTTTATAAGGCCTTCGACAGACAGTGGCGGCAGGTGAGAGAGTTGATCGACGCTCGATAAATTAGATTGACAGCTAGTGTGTAGCTTGCGCAAGAGTTGCTGCCGCTCTCGAGTCAGACTTGTTTGCGTTTCCCAACTCGCAGATAATCGCAACAATCTTCTACTGTTAGAGCCATTGTGTTACTAATTTACTGGTGTTCTGTTGTAGATAGGTACAAGATTTGTTAATAGTTCGTTTAGCAAGATACTGTTTAGAAGGTAAACACGCAATAAGAGTGAAAGCAACATAATATAGCTATGTTAGTTATTCTATGATGTTGTTGCTTTCACTCATTAATTTCTTTTGAGACGATTTTAAGCTTTGTTTTACTTAGGAGAACTAATAGGGAAAAACCTTAGTGTTCCTATTGAATTAATACTTTAACAAATGAAACAGAGAAAGGAACAAAATGTATGTATTTGTGTCCCGCACAGACACTAGAGATTTAAAACAAAGAATCTCGTGTATTACCAAAATTGCTTCAGGAAGCTTATTAGGGTTACCTTAAAAGGTAAAAAACCCTTATAAGATCACTCTCTTGTCCGTCTGTCCGTATGTCACCGACGATTTTCTCAGGAACGGGTGGACCTAGCCAATTGAAATTTATACCAGATACTGAGATCTATAATCCCTATTAGGTGTATAAAAATCAAGGCCTTGAGTCAACAGTATAAAAAGATATGGACAAATTTAAATTTTCGCGAAAACTTGTAAGTACCAAAATTTACTTACAAGTTTTCGCGAAAATCTAAATTTGCCCATAATATCTTTAAAATGGAACAGGTACAGAATCCTTGGCGCACGAGTTTGACTCGCCCTGGACCGGGTATTTGTTTTTAACGGAAACTCCTTTCAGTTACGTAAGTCCATACCAAATCAATCAATTTTCCTGAATAATTTTCAGCTCCCCATTAGAAACCTAAGTTGTTTTAATCAACCATTTTACTCACAATGTTTGTAAAGTTCATGTTTACACGGAGCACTGGCAGACACGGTGGTAATGTCCCATTGTAGTCGTGTGCTGTCGCGTCGCCTGGTGACGGATTACCGGCGCTTTAGCCGCTTATTGATACACGAGGCTTTGTATCCATTACCTTTGCTTGCTGCCGACCGGTGGAGCTCGGAATATAATGTGGGATGGGAGATTGAGCGGACCAGTCTAAAAAAATATATCAACTTTAAAGTACCTATTGCGGGCTGTGGAAAAGCTCATGCCTTAATTTCAAAAGAATCTTTGTGAGTAATATGATACCAATTTTCGACCATTTAAAGTTAATACTGACAACGTAATGTTCCAAAGTTGATTTCAATTTTTTTTTATAAGCACGTACTTTTTCAGTAAAATTAAAAAAAACTGCAACATTTTCCTTCGATTTTCAAACTGCACTATAATTTTTAATTTATTGGCGCGTATGGACTTATTGAGTTAATTCAGAAAAATAGTGTCATTGTCTATGCGAGTGCGGCGCAGTCATGCGCAATGAGAATCTAAATTGCCCGCCATACCACATATTTTTTCCGTTTCCACTTTTGTTTTATTTCAACTGTATGAGTGAAGATAAAATAGTGTATGATTTTGATTTTATAATTAGGTATTTAAACACTCGCCTATTCATCCTACAAAAAAAGCTGATACGAATAATAACTAACATAGAACAAACAGATAGTTGCAAACCTTACTTTAAGAAACATAAAATCCTCACCTTAGTTAATATTTATATATTAGAATTATGTAAACTAGTCCGCAAATACCCAGAGTCTTACAGCACACGGGAAGACATACAAAAAAAATATTCGTTGCGCCATAAAAACAGACTAGATCTACCCTCCTCCCGCCTCAAATTACACTCTTCTAGTCCGTATGCTATGTCGATAAAAATATATAACAAATTACCGGAATATATAAAACAAGTAAGCAAAACCAATATTTTTATTAATAAATTAAAACAATTCTTAATTAGTAAAAGCTATTACACAATTGACGAATATCTGACAGACAAATTAAAGTAAAAATAATGACAACAGTTAACTAAAAAATTTTAAAATGACATTAATAAATAATTGACTTAAAATATAGTATGGACATTTTAAATTTTATTATGTATTAATTTTATTCAATATAATCTATCTAAATCAAATATACTTATTGTAATATAAAAACTTAAACGAATAATTAATATTTAAGATTAATATTTAATTTGACATGAAAATAAAAAGATTTACGTATTAGTACATTAAACAAAACAAATAGAAAGGGAATAGATAGCTAAAATGTTAATAGATAAGGAAAATATTTTTATTTGTAATAATATTAAGCGCTATTCCTCTCTCCTAGACACTGACTGTATCTAGAATGTTGCTGTGCCCGACAGGGTCCATAATTGTTTCTGTAACTTATATTTACCACCTGTGTGTACATTATGGATGCAATAAATAAAATTTGAATTTGAATTTTGAATTTTGAATTTGAATTTGACCGTTGCATAAAATACTTTTTTTTAAGCCGCTTGTTGATACATGAGGATTTGTATCTGTTACATTTGCTGCAACCGACCGGTGGAGCTGGGAAAATAGCGGGTCACATATGTCGGACTTTGCAGAAAATAAAACTAATTTTGCATCAATCACTTTGCCATCATTTGGTGACAAAAAATAAATCATGTATTAACTTAATGGTAACATAACCTTGAGTGTAAAAGCTCCAGGCTGATTTTACATCACCCTTGGCTAATACTAAAGGTAAGTACTTATTTTCGATCATTATAAAGTTAATTGTAACGCATTAAGAATTATTTTTAAGGGTGCCCTAGTCGGTATTTTTCCATACAAACGTAGTATGGCGATTACTGCACTATTTGACGGTGTTAGCTAAATAAAAAAACTTATCGCCCTGTATGGAAACAACAAAATAAAAAAAACAGTATTTGAAAGTAATGAGCGTCAAAAGTTCCATATTTCGACACTAATTTTAATGAATATTTAAAATTAATTTATTGATCAAAATCTAGAGTAATTAAAAACGCCTAAAATGAAGTATTAGTTTTATTTTACCTTTTATATTAATGACAATCTGTACTTAACTAATTTGTAAAACTTTTGTCAAATAATAAAAACTCTATGCGTCGGGCTGACGTTGGAGTTAAAAATTAAAAAAATACAGGGAAGTAAAAAGCACTAGTGAAAAAAAGTGACACTTTCCGCACAGTTTTGCTGCTTGGAAAACCGCTCTTTTCGAGGACATGCATTGTAAAATTATAATTCTATTTTGTCCGTCAGTGAGATTATCAAATAACATTGGACCCGTATTATTTACAAAGATCCCGAATAAAAATTTACAAAGATACAGCGCATCAACGTTTAGGGCTTGTGACGTCACTCTGTCAGTATAAAGTGTAGCACACCGTGACGTCACACGATATTTCAACGCACTGTTTCGTCGTAATTGTGGCAAAAGAAAAAATACGTGTCCAATATTTTTGGGTTATCTAACTGACGGACTAAATATTTTTTTTTGGCAACTACCCTATTGTAATAATATGGCACTATGGAACTGGTCTCATGATAAATCTGGAAGGTGCCACAGCAACTCATCAACCAGAGAAGATAGCAACGTCGTGTTTATACCACACTAGCTGACCCCCGCGGCTTCGCTCCCGTCAAAATTATAGCCTATGTTACTCGGGAATAATGTAGCTTTCCAGAGGTGAAAGAATTTTTAAAATCGTTCCAGTAGTTTCGGAGCCTATTCGGTACAAACAAACAAGCAAAAACATCTGTCCTCTTTATAATATTGGTATGATCATATTGGATATGTTTTCACAAGTGATATTACATTAAGGACGCTATTACATTTTTCTACAAATAACAGTACTTTTGAGGTACCATTTTAATGCATAAGCAATCACCGATGTGAAGATATCATGGTCTTAATTTAAAGATAATATATTCAGCTCCAGATAAGCATCAGAAAAATTGTATGACATCATACAAAATTTTCGCACAAATACGTTTTGCCCATCACAATAATCGCAAAAAATTGAAAAAAGTAGGGTCCGAATAGGTTCCAGTTTAGGTAAATTTACAGCATATTTTATCTTAAAAATTATAAAAAATTGCGGTATATATAGTCCTTTACAGGTGCAGCTAATTATTTTTCACCTAAATAATTATATTTTTTAATTATTAGCTAAAATAAAATCACTTGCCGACGTCTTCATACATTTTGTACCCGCCGCTCATCATTCCGCGCTCAGAAGCGCTCGTGGAAGGACGGGCGTATCGCTTTCTCGCAGGAAATAAATACGATAAAAGTAATAGAAAGATTGTAGTGTGCATGCGTGTGAGTACCGTCCTCGTCGTGATCGAAAGGAGTTGATATTTTATCGGACGTATGCCGTATTTTCGAGTTTCCTATTATTATTAGAATGTGATTTAGAAATTATTTTGGGTAAGATCGGGATTTGAATAGTTGGTGTTAAGCAGTTGTTGACAAGGTTGAGAAATGGATGGGTGGGTTTAAACAGCTCTGAGTAAGTTTAAGATTAGGATAGGTAAGGTTAAGCTGCCGACGGGGAAGTTTAGAAGTGAATGGGTGGGAGGAGATTTATGATTTTAACCGGTTTGTATGTATGACAAATACGGGGCCAAAACCAAAATACAAAATGGCGCCGACGAAAATTTGGCCGCTTTTCGACATGGGTGTCATTTTCATGGTTATTGGGGTCACTTTTATCGATTACGGGGTCAAGACCAAAATACAAGATGGCGCCGACTAAAATTTGACATCTTTTCGTCATCGGGGACATTGTCATGGTTTTTGGGTTCGCTTATATCGAATATGGAGTTAAAACCAAAATACAAGATGGCGCCGACGTAAATTTTGCCTGCTTTTCGACATGGGTGTCATTTTCATGGTTTTTGAGGTCGCTTATATCAAATATGGGATCAAAACCAAAATACAAGATGGCGCCGACTAAAATTTGTCATTTTTCGTCATGGGTGTCATTGTCATAGTTTTTGGGGTCGCTTATATCGAATATGGAGTCAAAACCAAAATACAAGATGGCGCCGACGTAAATTTTGCCTGCTTTTCGACATGGGTGTCATTTTCATGGTTTTTGGGTTCACTTATATCGAATATGGAGTCAAAACCAAAATACAAGATGGCGCCGTCGTAAATTTTGCCTGCTTTTCGACATGGGTGTAATTTTCATGGTTTTTGGGGTCGCTTATATCGAATATGGGATTAAAACCAAAATACAAGATGGCGCCGACTAAAATTTGACATCTTTTCGTCATGGGTGTCATTGTCATGGTTTTTGGGTTCGCTTATATCGAATATGGGGTCAAGACCAAAATACAAGATGGCGCCGACTAAAATTTGACATCTTTTTGTCATCGGTGACATTGTCATGGTTTTTGGGTTCGCTTATATCAAATATGGGGTCAAGACCAAAATACAAGATGGCGCCGACTAAAATTTGACATCTTTTCGTCATCGGTGACATTGTCATGGTTTTTGGGTTCGCTTATATCGAATATGGAGTTAAAACCAAAATACAAGATGTCGCCGACGTAAATTTTGCCTGCTTTTCGACATGGGTGTCATTTTCATGGTTTTTGGGTTCACTTATATCGAATATGCAGTCAAAACCAAAATACAAGATGGCGCCGACGTAAATTTTGCCTGCTTTTCGACATGGGTGTAATTTTCATGGTTTTTGGGGTCGCTTATATCGAATATGGGATCAAAACCAAAATACAAGATGGCGCCGACTAAAATTTGTCATCTTTTCGTCATGGGTGTCATTGTCATAGTTTTTGGGGTCGCTTATATCGAATATGGAGTCAAAACCTAAAAACAAAATAGCGCCGACTAAAATTTGGCCGCTTTTCGACATGGTCTCATTGTCATGGTTTTTGGGGTCGCTTATATCGAATATGGGGTCAAAACCAAAATACAAGATGGCGCCGACTAAAATTTGACATGTTTTCGTCACGGGTGTCATTGTCATGGTTTTTGTGGTCGCTTATATCGAATATGGGGTCAAAACCAAAATACAAGATGGTCCCGACAAAAATTAGACAAATTTTCGTCATGGATGTCATTTTTATGGATTTTGGGGACGCTTATATCGAATACGGGGTCATAACCAAAATACAAGTTGGCGCCGACGAAAATTTGACATCTTTTCGTCATGGGTGTCATTTTCATGGGTTTTGGGTAGTATGTCATTAGCTTGACTTACAAGTTGTAGGTCGTGGGTTCGAGTCCAGGCAGGCACTTTACTTTGTCTAAATTATTTCTTCACCACTGCTCTCAAAACGGTGAAGGAAAACATTGTGAGGAAACCGGCATGTCCTAGAACCAAATATTCGAAGATATGTGCATCCACCAACCCGCACTGGGCCCGCGTTGTTGGTTACAGCCCATTCCCTCTCACAGAGAGGAGGCCTGTGTCTCAGCAGTGGAAACATTGACTGATGATGTGATAGTAATATTTAATATATTCCATATAATGAAAAATGTTCAAGTCATTTTTTAATCCTTGTGACCGGCAATTAATTCGTTTTAGGTATCTACTTATTTCACGTAGCGTTGTTTTTAGGGTTTCGTAGCCAAATGGCAAAATACGAAACCCTTATAGATTCATCATGTCTGTCTGTCTGTCTGTCCGTCCGTATGTCACAGCCACTTTTTTCCGAAACCATAAGAACTATGCTGTTGAAACTTGGTAAGTAAATGTATTATGTGAACCGCAATAAGATTTTTACACAAAAATAGAAAAAAAACAATAAATTATGGGGGTTCCCATACTTGAAACTGAAACTACTTTTTTTTTTTTTTTGATATTGTGCTTTCTAATATCATTTTTTTCTAAACAGAATAGTTTGCGCGAGAGACACTTCCAAAGTGGTAAAATGTGTGTCCCCCCCCTGTAACTTCTGAAATAAGAGAATGATAAAACTAAAAAAAAATATTTCGTACCAATTTTCGTTAGAAGTTTACATGGTAATGTACATTACCATGTAAACTTCTAACGAAAATTGGTTTGAACGAGATCTAGTAAGTAGTTTTTTTTTAATACGTCATAAATCGTTAACAGCAATTTACCAAGTACGGAACCCTTCGTGCGCGAGTCCGACTCGCACTTGGCCGGTTTTTTAAAATACCTACTTACTACAACAAAGTGAAAAATAAAATTCTTTTCGGAAGTCGGTGTCGGTACCTATTGTTTTTCGTCACAGGAAAGCTATTATTTTTCTCTTTTAAATTTTTGTAGGTACCCCATATTGGGTATACTAAATACATCTGTTTACCCCCTAAAACCGTACAAGCGTGATGATTTATTATGGTATGGTTAAAACAAAACATAAACATACGATCACAGTAATCGCAGGTCATTTGCTGTTTGTTATTAAAGAGTTCCATTGTCTATCTCCGAAGATCTTTAACAGATCCTAATATATTATACAATAAAACCTTTCCTGAAAATACCACCACATACATTTATCGATGAAAACCCGATAAGTATCGGATAAGTAGGTAGTTTGGCCGAATATATAGAGCATCTCCTTTTTTTGAAGTCGGTTGAAAATAATAACCTACTTTTTACGACGAGGGTTTGTAACAGTTATCAAATGCATTATCAAAGTGCCAACTAACCTTCCTGAATCAACTTAATAAAAACAATAAAATTCAAAAATAATATCAAGGACCAAGATTGTTTCCGTGATGTATAAAATCGAGCGCTCAGTAGTTTCAATGTGTGCGTACGCGTAATGTTGCTGTGTGCGACTAGATACCTAAATTTGAGTTCGTCGAAAATGTAACAGCGTCCTTAAGTACCATTTACTACAAAAAGCTTGTTTAAAAAAATACTTTTTTTTTTTTTATTCTTTGACATGAATGATATGGGATATCAAAAGGCACTGAAGCACTGTGCGAATTTTGGCCGCTGCAACATTGGTACCGCGTAGGTTGGCTAATAGCCGTTCGCGCTTATTGATTGAAGCAGGCAGCTGGTAATAAAACGCGTCGGTGCTCGTAAACTGGCACTCGATCCCGTCGCTACTGGCGCCCGCGCACCGATCAAAGAACGACGCCGACAAAGACGACGCCGCCGCCCTCCTCCCGCCCTGTCAACGCGGTCACGGTCCATACTTAATGCTCGCCCCCGGCTGAAATTACGAGCGATGACGGCCATCGACAATTGAATATTAATATCACGAATTTACATGAAAATCTCATGAAAATGAGATAAAACACTATCGCGCGAAGTATGGCCGGCGCAACGCATAAAACACACAGTAAGTTCGTCGAAGCAATCCTAATCCAGCTGGAACGAGCCCAAAAACTGTGGGCGTCTGTCTCAAGACGAGAGTCACCGTTTTAATTGGTTGCATTAGTGCTGAGCCCCTTATTAATAGGTTGATTACTTGCGGAGCAGCGAGCAGCGAGCTGCCACCGGCCGCCGATCTGCATCCGCCTCGCAGACCTCGACTTATGCAACCACGCTAAGAAAAGCTTTGCGACTGCTAAGTAGTTTCAATTGCATGCAATTCCACTTCCAACAAATCCGCGGTAAATAATAAAATGCTACGCCAGCCTTCAGTGTGTAGCGCAATCTGAGCAGACTACAGCATACTACTTTGTTTTGCATCACGATTTTTATGGTTATTTTTATATCAGCGTGTTCGCGTTGGATGGAATTGATATTGGTGTTCATTGAGGTGCAGTGAATTCACTTCGCAGAGTACTTTAGCGCGTCGGGAGCTAATAGCCGTGCAGCAAGTTGAAAATATCAATACAGTCCGGAAATAGCGGCCATATCAGCTTCAGTCATAAATCTGCAAGGTGTCGGTCTCTATCGACCGCTCACTCTCCGCCTGATGGTTTGTATCATTTGCAAAGCAGCTTAGGAAGTATTTTGAGTGCGTCTTACAAATGTAGAAATGGAAAGAAAACAGCGCCGAACGCAAATTGAAATCATTCAAGGAGTTAGTCATTATGATGTGTGCTTTCAAATCAATTAATTACCACGATTGGTTGTTAAATTAATGTTAGTACCGAATTTGATTAATGTACGCGTGACTGTAAACTCTAAGTTTGCGCTTTGTATTGAGAAATGGATGCAGACTACGTAGAAGGTTTTATTACTGGACTGTGATACGACAATTTCCAGGCAAGTTACGAGTATATTATTGTAGTTTGACTTTATGCCATATTTTACAGCTGCGTTTATATATGTGTGTTGAAACAACGCTTTACGTAGAGCATCTCCTTATGCATCATCTTCATCTCAGCCGAAAGACGTCCACTGCCAAACATCGGGCCTGCCCCAAATGTCGCCACAATGACCGGATCTCCCTACTATTTAAAAACAATATTTGATTTTCTACTACTTACATATTGTTTATTCATTTGACATGAGGTAGTTTTTTTTTAATTTGTTGATCGATAGGCTCGCGTTTGACCACTAACTCGCCTGATGGTAAGTGTTGATGTGGTCGACGGTGAAGCACGCAGACCCCAAGGTTGTAGCTATCAAGAAACAAAGACTCCGGCAGGGAATTCCACTCCTTAGCTGTGCGTACAATGAAAGTATTCGCAAAACGCTTTGTACGTATGGGTGGGATGTCCACCATGTACCGGTGGCATAAGCAGTCATCTATTGCAGGTTGATACTTTTATATTCTAGATAGATAGATACACACACACAGACACACACACACACAGATGTATACAGTGCACACAAAAGACAGAGCATAACACACAAAATCACAAATAAATTATTTTAATTTAAATGTGGGTATTTGGAAAAAAGGTGCCAACATACAAAAGAAAAAGGATAAATTAATGGCAAGGCTGCAGCTAGAAAGGGGTATAGGGCTCCTGAGTCTAGTTTACCAGGGCCTTCCAACGGATAAAATTTCCATTATGGGCCGTTGATTTTTGCCGCGGGGATGGTAGGGGGTGGAGGAGAGGAGGTTTGGCTACCCCCCTGTACCATCCCCACCACTCGGAGCCCTATGTTTATGGAGATATCCATGGTTAAAGTTCTCAGGTTAGTGTAAAAAATCCCGAAAATGTTCATCGTTTAAGGGGCAGGGAGGGAGGGAAGGAAAGGGTGTAGGGGGACTACCCCACTGTACCATCCCCACCCCACGGAAACCCATGGTTATGGAGATAATAGATATATTTTATACTTAAATATAATTAGTGAGATAAAAAAAATAATAATTGTGAATTAGTCCAAGAGCGAGCGAAGCGAGCTCGGGAGCTTAGGGCACCCCGACACGGATAGGTTAGGTTTCCCTCCCTCCCTTAAAACGATGGACATTTACGAAGAAAATTATTCTAACCTGAAAACTTTGACCATGGATATCTCCATAACCATGGGGCTCCGAGTGGTGGGGATGGCACAGGGGGGTAACCAAAGCTCCCCCCCTCTCCCCCCCACCGTGGGGGAAACTATCGCCGTGCCAAAAATCGACGGCCCATAATGGAAATTTTAACCCTTCCAACCAAAATAGCATTATTATAACCTGATAAACATGCACCCTTTATAAAAAACAAATGGTAATTTATTATTCAAAGAATTCTTTAATTTCTTATGAAATGTGATTGAGCTCATATCAGTGGCACATAAAGCAGCGTTCAAACCGTTATCGTGGCTGCAGCCGTGCGTACATCAAACGTGAATGTTTTTCAGACAGTATCGAGGTATTATCGACGGCTCGGCATGGAGTAGGCAGAGATGCTATGGTACGTGCTGTTTGACTCAGCGCAGTAAGTGCTGCCCGCAATTAAGATTGCGCCGATGAAGACACACGCTGAAGTGTTTTCTAATTATGTACACCATCAATCACGACTCAGCCCGAACAGGCCAGAACACCGCCAATCAAGTAATTGCATCGCGTGCATCAGCTTTTCGGCCCTCGATAATAATAGGCATTTTATTGCCCGTAATGGAGTCTCTAGGGCCGGTTGGTTAATGCCCAGCATTTGGTACCGTCGCTGCTTTTAATTTGGATTAATATGCAAGAATTGAGGAAGTAAACGTATCCGTCCGCGCCATAACAACATTGTTTTTGTAATCAATTAAGCAGACGATTGTTAGTCTATTGATATTGCACGGTAATGGAAGTTTGATATCGTTGAGTGCCGTCTATATTGTTGATTGGTTTTGAATCACGCAACAGTTATAAAGTTGGGGAATGCGTTGCGTCGCTATTAGTCATCATGTAATCCAGCGGCATCGCTCCGCGTCAGCTAGATCCTTTGACACGGCATAACGAAACAGATTTCAATTGGAAGTGCGGCGGAGAGCCTGATGCCGTCACTAAGTGACCCGTATAAAGGAGGTGATGCTAATCGGACAGGTGGGCTGACGTGGGGCCCCGTGCTCCGAGCCCCGAGCGACCCAGCTCCGCCAGATCGCGCTAAACAAAACTCGTGTTGTGATCGATCGATATTTTAATTCTTCGCTTTTGTTACATTTTTTGAATATCTCACAGGTGAATCCGATGATCAATCAGTTTTTTTTGTAGAACAGAAGGTATAAAATTCTTGTGTAACACTTAAAACGAATGCGACTATAAGTAGATTATTTAATACAGACCGACTGAAGTCTTTAGATAAAATGCTACATGAATCAGCTGCAGTTTAACATCATCGATAACGTCACCCCAGTTACCAAACATGAAAAAGTGAACAAAGGCTTGCGTAAACCGAAGTCATAAATCACAATTCATTAGAGGCTGTAAACCGCGTGACCTATTGCGGAATTGACTTGTTCCGCGATATGCGAATTAACTGAAATCGCTCCGCTACAGAACATCTATTGTACTGATTTGTTGAGTACATATCGGCGTGCGATTCGACGCTGTTCAATACTAGTACAATAAACAGAAATGGATGATGGCCGCGCAAGTTCAACAAACGAGAATCAATTGTTATGGAGCTGATCACCTATCACCGTTCAGCGTGTCCGTAAATCATGATCAGTCGATGATCTAAGGTGATGCGACGTCAGATTAGGACGCTCCTAGCTTTTTGTTTGTAATTTGTGATGGCCGCCAAGATGGTTGGATGACTTGCGCGCGCGCAGCGGTGCGGGCGGCAGCCGCGGTGAAAGAAATCACTAACATTCACTTCAGTTAGTTAACTCTGATAGTAATTTATCAGTGTGATTGTTTTTATGTCATTGATCCTCGGAGCGTAGAAAATGCGCCAAGTAGGCATTGAGCGCGGTCCGGCTACTAACACGATGATTAGACAGAAATTGCTGTACTTTACATTTAGGGTTCCGTACCCAAAGGGTAAAAACGGGATCCTATTACTAAGACTCCGCGGTTCGTCTGTCTGTCTGTCACCAGGCTGTATCTCATGGACCGTGATAGCTAGACTGTTGAAATTTTCACAGATGATGTATTTCTATTGCCACTATAACAACAAATACTAAAATAAATATAGAAAATAATAATAAAATAAATATTTAAGTGAGGTTCCCGTACAAAAAACGTGATTTCTTGCGATAATGGTACGGGACCCTTCGTGCGCGAGTCCGACTCGCACTTGGCCGGTTTTTATTAAGTCAAGGAGAACTTGCCAGGTAAGTATTCTGTCACGAAGACGCCTTTTTGCTAATATTTGCTAAGGCTTCATATTTGAGCAACTACGAGTAAATATTGTTCAATGATTTGCAATTTTGAGCTTAAAGTTAGCCCCCCAAAAATTCACAGTCGTGAAATGTCATGCCGCTCTTCTCTCAGTTTAATGGCACTTTGTTTTGGAGCACCAAAGTCAGTTGGCAATTGTTTCGAAAGTGTTTTCCGTCCGGCTGAGTGAGTGGGCATCACTAACGAACATCCTCAGGGATAAGTTGGGGCTTGCCGGGATATCTACGAAGCCGCAATTACCGACGGCTTTGCGTTCCGTAGCCGGTGGCGTCCTCCAGGGCTACTAATCGCAAGGGTCATTGGAAACACCCTTAATCTGCGCTTAAATGATACGTGACTCTGTTTAATTATGTGTATAGGTACAGACGTTGTGCTATGTCGGTGACAGGATTTGATTTAGGCATAGGTTGAAGGACAATTGGATGGGTTTGTGATTTGAAAACTATGAAATTAACCAGCAGTGGCACTGGAGTTTTGAATCACACGAGTTACTAACATGTCTACTATTTCACGAATTTGTAAAAATGCGTGCGATCTCATCCAACAACACGTGCGAAAGAGATAAACACTTTGATGAGCAGTAAGAAGCTAGTGCACGTACACACTTTTGCTAATTTGTACCGAAATGAATTATGATTTAGAACGAAAACGAATGCGCCAACTTTTATAAACAGACCTTTGGGAATATGGATATCAAGAAAAAACTTCAGAATGTATCGGTTCAAAATAAAATTATTTGCATTTTTTAACTACTAATCTATTCCTGTATGGTGACTGTTTTGCAATTCTCCTTCTTCTTATGGTAATTTATTTCCACCCAAAGATGCGTTAAATATATTTGGCAGAAAGTTGCTCGTGCCTTATTGCGTTACGATGTGACAGCTATTTGCACATGCGCAGTAGATATGCCCGAGGAACTATTAGTTAATCTGTGGATATGCTGAACGCGATTGAATAAGCCCGCCATTTTATTAATTTCACAATGCATAGTAAAATGTTGTATGATACACGTACGTAAGATGATTTCCGACTCGTGTCGATTAATCCACTCACTCGCTTCGCTCACTCGTGAATAAAAATGCCACTCATCGGGCATCACCTACCTTCCGCACTTGTAGCATAAATAACTATTTCTACCTAGGAACAATCCCCATTTTAACAGGCAATGCTGAAAAGTGGTTTATAGTTGCCAGACACACATACAAAAGCAAGGTAATTCCTAAAACTTGTAATAACAAAAAAAAAACACGGCATCTTTTTTTATAATTCCAGTACCTAATTCAGCTAATATGATAAACGTTTCTGTCTCACAAACGAAAGGTATATACAGCGTAATCAACTGCTCAAATCAGTGTGCAAGTTGTTACAATCAGCTGAGGTAAATGGAGACTCGTTACAACTTATTATAATTATGTACTTACTATTGTTGCGGTAAGACTTAAAGAACATAATGGCAGATAGTGTAACATTGCTTATGGCGTTAAAAAAAGTGTATGTGGTGTTTATGTAGTGCATTTTTAAACGACTTTCCATAAAGGAGGAGGTTAAAAACTTTTTTACAAAAAAATACTACCGACTTCCAATTTTTGGAAGTCGGTGTCCATAACGCAAAAATTTTGGTACTTAAGAAAGACACCGATTTCCAAAAATAAAGTTATTATTCACTTTGTAGTTTTTTATTTGGAAGTCAGTTGTTTTTTTTTTAAGTGTTTTTTTAATAGGCAATTCGGCATATCTTCTAGGTATTTCTGTTGCAATAACAGGCAAGGATGTCATTTACAAGGACAGTGTATAATTAATGGAAGAAAAACCGGCAAGCCTTTTCCAGTCGTAAAGGTTTGAAAATAGAGTTTAATCTGCATTAAATCTGCCAGAATGTATCTGATTTTCAAGATTTTTCACGGTGCTGTTATACATCTCTAGCCTCAGTTACATAACTGTCAAATACCAATATAGAATCAGCGTTTTGAAGTTCCCACTGCTGGGACACAGGGCTACTCTCTGTGAGAGAGCATGGGCCGTAATCACTGGACCCCACCACATGATTTCAAATTTTTGGTTCTAGGACATGCCGGTTGCCTCACGATGTTTTCCTTCTCCGGTTTAAGAGACGTGGTGATGAAAAGAATTTACACAAAGTAAAGTCATTCTATAACCTACTAATTATTCTTTTTGCTATGGAAGAAATCAAATGAAAGGGTTTACTGAGAAGAATAAGAAAAAAAAATTATTACAATCGTTTATTTAACTTGCAATGTATTTATTTACAAGCTTTTATTTAACTTGCAATGTATGTATGTAAGTGTGTTCGGGTCAAATCTTGCAACTGAATTTTAAAGCAGTTATCCTCAACCGATTAAGATGAAATTTTGCATACACGTTTGGTTTGAATGACCAAAGCTTACCGTAAGCTAAAAAGACTGTTAAAAAAAAATTGAAATAGGAAAAACTTTTAGAACGTCACTTATCTTGGGCTAAGTAAAGTTGGGGCCATTACGATGGGTCCACTTGAACAATTTTTTTAAGATAGACTAGCTAGACTTCAGAGTTTTCAATATAAAAACCAAAAAGCTTGCTAAATCAACGTAAAGCTTTATCATCGTAACAATTTCAACCACAAATGTAATAATTCATTCACGCTCTAATTAGAAATGCATAGAAAACACAGCAGCTTAGTATCAGCCGACGGCAGATGTCGACATGTTAGAGCTGCTACGCATGCATCGTTTAAAACAATTAATATCGATACGAGCGGCTACCGAGCTGCCCTCCTATAGCTAGAGTGTCACTATCTCACGAAATCATATTTTGAGTTATTTTTAGGGCTCTGTACCTCGAAAGGAAAAAACGGAACCCTTAGGATCACTTTGTTGTCCGGCCGTCCGTATGTCTGTCTACCAAAACCCTTTTTCTCAGGAACGCGTGGAGGTATCAAACTGAAATTTATATCAAATACTCAGGTCTACTGTCCCTTAAAGCTGTGAAAATAATCAAATTTCTAAGCCAACGCAATCAAAAGATACAGCCGTTTATGCCGCAAATTGTTGACACTCGCAAGGGAATCAAAACCTACAGAGTACTTCCCGTGAACTCAGAATCTTGAAATTTGGTACGAAGCAACGTCTTATAGCACAGATAAAGGAATAATTGCGAAAACCGTAACTTTTTAGTTACATCATATAATAAAAATAATTTTAATAATTGTAAACTTATTACCCCTACCTCATGAACGCTTAGAGGTATTAAATTGAAATTCATATCAAATACTCAGGTCTATAATACCTTTAAGCTTAGGTTTGTACAGAACCATTGGTGCGCGAGTTCGACTCGCACTTGGCTGGTTTTTTTTTTTGGTTTTCTGCCTATTCTGTCCCACTGTAGGGCAAAGGCCTCCCTTTCTTCCTTCCAATCCTCCCGGTTTAGGGCAATTGTGGACCAATCCTGTCGATAGGCATCAAGCTCATCCCGGTTCATTTATCGGGGCCCACATTGTTGTTGATTTATATCTATTTATATTTTGAATTATAGACGAAAAACAAAAAAAAAACCTTGTGTTTATCACCTACTAGCGGACGCCTCGCGGTTTCACCCGCGTAGTTCCCGTTCCCGTGGGAATACAGGGATGAAAAGTAGCCTATGTCACCCGGGGATAGTGTAGCTTCCCAACGGTGAAAGAATTTTTGAAATCGTTCCAGTAGTTTTTAAGTTCATTCGTTACATACAAAAATACAAATCTTTCCTCTTTATAATATTATTATATTATTAATAAAGAAGTATAGATATAGATATATAAGTATAGATATAGATATATAAGTATAGATATAGATATATAAGTATAGATTTAGATAAATCACATGCACTGGTTTCCGGTGTCATTAAATAGATCTAATTGCACTTTTGAATCGGCACTTTGTTAATACAAATAAATCAGTTAATATAAATAAAATAAATACTTAATCTTATAAAAAAAAACCATTTGTAAACAAAGCAATTTGTGGTATTTTTATTTTTTATCTCAGCATCTATTAATAGTAGAAAAATACTGCTTAGACGGATCTAAAGAGATTTTTTTTCTGATTACAGAGGTATTAAAATCTCAAAATCGGACAAATGTCAGATAGTGTCACTCTAGCTACAGTAGCGAGCGGGGTTCGATTCTCGCAAGCAATATATTTAGCGTCATTAAGTATTAATACAGCATCGACACGATACACTACCGTATCGGCATCGTTTATGCGCTACAAGGCGAGTACCGCGAATCTGGGCAAAAACTCTTTCATCAACACCAACTAAGGACGGGATGGTAATTAGCTTCGATTGCCAACGAGGATGGGTTTATGCCTTAAGGATTAATTTTCACTTTTAAAGAACACTGAGTGTTTTGATAAGATAAGATATTATTATGTCCTTTATTCATTAAATTTCTTATCTTGTACATTTTTAAATATTTTTATAAAAAAAATAAAAAAACAAAAACATTTAAAAATATAGAAAATAGAGGCCCACCGGCATCGGGAACAGGGTCCAAGCTACCGGTGGTCAGGGCTCCAGAGAGAGGAACCTCCTAACAATACGAGCCGTGTCCAGCAATACTGCTTTCTGGATCAGGCCCTTGATCCAGCCGCCTAACGAGAGCCTCCTTAGGTGTTGGTCGAGGCTCGTGGCTATTAAGCCATTGGCTGACACGACTATCGGTACAATGATCGCTATGTCCACATCTCACATGTCGACAACCTCGCGAGCCAAGTCAAGATACTTGATTTGCTTATCTTTCTCGGCTTTCACGAGGTTCCCGTCATGCGGGACGGTAATGTCAACAATCATTGCACGCCTCTCGATTCGGTCCACCACCACTATATCAGGCTTATTAGCGATAATGGTCCTGTCAGTGATGATGGACCGATCCCAGTACAGTGTGATATTGCCATTCTCATTTCTCATTTTCTCCATATTTTTTTTTATTTTTTATTTTATTTGTTAATTAATCGAGGAAGAGCGAGGTTTATCACATCACAAGTATCTTCGGATTACATTCTGGGAAGCCCCGAAAACTTAATTGTATAGATTTAAGATAATAAACACATTTTTTATTTTATTTTTCGTAAAACATGAGTATACAATAGATTTGCATAGTCTTAAATAACATTTGGTAATTGGATCTATATGTATTGGCATTCAGGTCGTACAAACACAATATATTTTGTCATATTAATTGCTTGAATTTATAAAATTAATTTTAAACAATTATTTAACGAATGTAGTTTATAATGATTTGTTTTTTTAGTTCTTTCAGAAATCAGAATATTCAGTTGAGTTATGCCATGGTGTATCAGATATACTACGAAAAAACTGTGAAGCATTTCTATTTGCATACCTAATGCATAAGAAATAAAATAAATCATTTTTTTTTTAAACAAGCTTTTTTCGTATTCTTCTCAGCAAATCCTTTCAATTGCTACCCATATCATGGCAGTGCAAAAAAATAACTAGTCCGCCTAACCTAACCATGCAATGTCATCCAAACTAAACGTGTATGCAAAATTTCGTCTCAATCGGTGGAGTATAACTGCTTCAAAATTCAGTTGCAAGATTTGACCCGAACACACTTACATACAAACATTGCAAGTTAAATAAAAGCTTGTAAAAATAGGGAATATTTACGAGCAATTGATAACTTTTTTTTTCCTTTTTTAGGAGACAGTATAATGTTTTTCCATAAAACAGCACTAAATAACATCAACCATTTACTTTCAATTCTTTCTTCAGAAAACAAAAGAGTATTTTAACTGGTGGTGCTTTCTCACCTAGTTCCTTACAGTACAGCACCATCCAAGTAATAAAATGATATCGTTACAGTAGCGGGGTTGCTGTTATAGTGGCTCCAGTACTCTGGCGGCCGAATTTGCAAAAAATCACGCCTCAACAGAACTCTTTGTGTTCTTGCAGATGGTACGGTCTGCATGACAGTGAAGATACGACATAATACTAGGTCATCTTGAAGATTAAACTTATTGCTGTAACATGTATAATTGTATATGGGATCAATTCTTTTGAGAAGCTTTTTAAAGCTATTTTTTGTGGATGCCACTGTTTTCAAATTCCTATTTGACAGGTACAACTGGAAAGCTGTCAGAAACTTAATTTTCAGGAATATACCTAAGTGTCTATATACGGAGTAGCTCGTGGCTAAATAATAACAGCCACACGGGTCGATCTTCAAGGTTAAGCAACGCTTGACGAGGTGGGTCCGTGGATGGGTGACCATTTCAACACACCGAGTTATCTCCGTGCCTCGGAAAGCACGTTAAGCCGTTGGACCCGGCTGTCATTTGAAGATCTTTGACAGTCCTTACGAGTAGTCAGAAGCTTGAGATCTGACACCAGTCTAGCCAAGGGGTATCGTGTTACCCAGTTACTGGATTGTGGTGGTCAGATAGGCAGTCGCTCCATGTAAAACACTGATACTCAGCTGAATCTGAGACTGGAAGCCGACCCCAACATAGTTGGGAAAAGGCTAGACAGATTGATATACCTAGTGGTCTACATGGTTGATAATAAAGGATCTCAACTCGCTGTTCACAACAGCGTGCTGGTGCCTACACTTATGTATGGAAGTGAAGGTTGGGTATGGCAAAAAAGACATGAAAGTAGGATTAATGCAGTAGAAATGCGCTCCTTGCGGAGTATGTGTGGTGTAACTTTAATTGATAGATTGAGGAATGAGGTAATAAGACAACGTTGTGGTTTAAAAGAAGATGTAGTGACTAAAATTGAAAAGAGTATGTTAAGATGGTTTGGCCATGTTGAGAGGATGAATGAAAGGCGACTAACGAAAGGTATTTACAAGGCAGACTCGAATGGAAACGCCGGGAGGGGACGCCCTAGAAAGACATAATATGTAGACCTTATAGGTGATGTTCTTCAGAAAGGCCAAGTGCGCAGTACCCATAACCGGCGTGTGTGTATGACTAGATGTATGAATGTGTGTGAAGCAAAAGAAGTATGTAAGGATCGTAGCAGGTGGCGTTCTGTAGTTTCTGCCTACCTCCATGGGAAAAAGGCGTGAGTTTATGTATTGATGCTGTCCAAGTACCTACGCTAGAATGATGACCTATCACCCAGCTACATCAAGATACTGCACATTTTTTTTTTTTTTTTTTTTTTTTCTCCGCCTTAGGAATTTCTTCCTGTATCGTGGGTGCGTTTACAAACATATAAACTCACATACACAACACCCAGAGCCGGAACAACTATTTGTAGGTCATACAAATATTTGTTCCGTGCGGGAATCGAACCCGCGACACGCAGCACAGCAGTCAATCGCTCAACCACTACGCCAACCGTGCGCCCTAAACAAACTTAAAAACAAAAGAAATATGCTCCACACATTTGCGGACGCTACATACTCTTATGAGAGCGGGCAGCACAAAGAGCGGACCAGTCAAGCTTACAGGTGCTTAAATCGCGAGCAAACATCGAGACGAGCCCCGCTACCTCGCATAAATAACACCGCTCCGCACATGATAAGTTATGTTACCTTATATGAAACTTATACGCTTATCCGCCACCTTAATGGTGAGAAACTTGAATCGAGGCGGTTAATATTCTAGGCATGCATGTACGTAAGTGTTTTTAATTACTTAGCGATGCTAGGTTAGTATCGGTCTACCTAGTTCAATCTAATGCCCTAAAGTGATGTGTACCTACCTAGTTGAAACTTTTTGTATTGGTAAGTGCAACTCATACCTACTCAGGTGTAACGGTCTTCAAACTGGTTAGAAATTTGGTCTGAAAATGATTTAGTCAATTTTTTTTATACCTAACAATTTTTAGAGTTCCGTACCTCAAAAAGGAACCCTTATAAGATCACTTTCTTGTCGGTCTGTCCGTCTGTCCGTTTGTCACCACTGATTTTCTCAGGAACGGGTGGACCTAGCAAGCTGACATTTATACCAGATACTGAGGTCTATCGTCCCTATTAGGTGTATTAAAATCAAGGTCCTGATTCAACACTATAAAGAGATTTGGGAAAGTTTAGATTTTCGCGAAAACTTGCAAAATTTACCTTAATTTTCAACTGCTTTTATTTTTCGGAATTTTTCCTTTAATTGTGCTGTAAGACCTTGCTTTTGACCAAAAATATCAATTTTAGGTCAACCGGAAGTACCCTATAGGTTTTGGGTCGAAAACCTATATGGTAGTTCCCGTTGACCTAGTTACCTAATTATGTTGGTGAATTTAGCTGTTTGTACGGAACCCTCGGTGCGCGAGTCCGACTCGTACTTGACCGGTTTTTATACGTAAGCTAACTTCTAACAGGCTCCCGAAAACAAGTAATTGAGCTACCCCAGAAGTTATCATCCA